>CM054124.1:168690041-169890041 GCA_028751855.1 Ambrosia trifida
CATTTTGTCGATTTGTAATGACCGTTTTGTTTGTTTTAGCACTTTGTAAGAAACAATTTTTGTGTACATTTGAATGTTTTTTGATCTATAAAGTTTTTAATTGATTATATACAATCTGTGCAATTTTAACGTACGCAACACTGCATATGTTACATATGTAACACGGACGTCTGACAGCTTATATAAGAATGTGGAAAAAGTAAGAGAGAGATGATGTGACATGTGTGGGGGTCCACTCTGTCATATCTGCTTTTTCAGAAAATGGCAATTGACCCTTTTGCCATTTTTTTGTCATCTAGTCTATTAATTTAAATCAAAAAGCATCAATTAAATGTGGACCATTGATCTAGTTTGATCAATGGTTGTAAGAAGGTTTACAAGGTTTTTACAATTTGAGTGGGTTTTTATTTAAACCTTCCCCTATATATATATATATATATATATATATATATATATATATATATATATATATATATATATATATATATATATATATATATATATATATATATATAGGTGTCAAGTATAAAATGAAAACCCACTTTAGTTGAGAAAATCTTTGGAAACCCATGTAAAAAAACATTATTTTTTTTGAAAAAAATAACCAATTTAAAATACATGTTTTTAAGCATTTTAGGCCAAAAAAATAAAAAAGCGCCGACGAGATTTTAAAAAAAAAATAAATAAACAAAGTTGCTGAAAACATATGTTTACAACAGCTAAGTAGCTGAAAACATATGTTTTCAGCGCAACTTTGTTTATTTTTTTTTCTCTCAAAATGCTTAAAAATATGTATTTTACATTGGTTATTTTTTTAAAAAAAATAATGTTTTTTTACATGGGTTTTCAAGGTTTTCTCAACTCAAGAGGGTTTTCATTTTATCCCTCCTATATATATATACATGTTAATTATCGTGTTTAAACAGGTTGACATGTTATGACATATTAAGACACGGTTTTATCGTGTATTAAGCAGGTAGACCGATTTAAAACACAAAACTTGTTAACTCCGTGTCACTTTGTGCTTTGTTAACACCTTTAGAATTGTCAGCCATAATCTTTTTATATTATTTAAATAATATCATTATAAGAATTTGGTTATAAAATTCAATAATTATATATATACATTAAAAACCATGGTCGGTGGCCTCAACTGGAATTACAAAACTACCCTTCGTCTAATTACAAAAATGCCATTCTTTATTCGGGTACAACCGGAAGCCGGAAAGAATCAACGGTGACACTTTATCTTCGTGACTTTGTCGACGGTGGTGAGTAGGCGTGATGACCAACGGCAGTGTTAGACGTGGTGGTCGTCGGAGGTGTTTAGACAAGAAGAATAAACAACGGTTGCATAACAACCCTCTGTCTTTCAACCACACAGTCTCCCGGGGCGAAGACGACGCCATCACAACCGACTGGGTCGGTTGCTGGCTAAGGTGTCCACTAGATGCATGCACCAGATCTCAGATAGATTTGTTAGATCCACTGTTGATTCCGACTATCAAGGGGGCCGATCACGAAATCAGTCAGCATCACGACTCCGTAACCATTGGCGGGTTGACTAACTTGAGTATAGGTGTTGTGGTGTCGTATGTTAGATCGTTGTGGTATGGTGGCGGCGGCTAGGTGATTGTAATGTAGTTGAGGTGGAAGTGGTTGCTTTGTGGTGGCGATGGCTGGTGTTTGATGATTGTTGTGGGTGGGGCTATTATGGTGTGTATGGAGTGGAGAAAGGGAATATGCTTACACACTGTGACAACATACTGATTGTGAAAAGGGAAGAATGACTATTGGGGAGAGACAAGGGTGAAACTCAACATAACATTATTTTTTTAACATCTGGCTGTCATCCATATTTTTTTTTATTGAAAATGCAATAGCTTTTTAAATTAGTAATCATATTAAATTTAGTTATTGATTGAAGATTCCCATTTTTTAAATAGTTCGATGTTAAAATTTGTTTACATACTCATATGTAAGTATTTGAAAATGTTTTATATTCTGTAAATTTTCAGAAATTTATAATACTTATCACGTCTTTTGGTTCTTATTCCCGTTTGACCAGTAAACCAGACATCCAGTTCATAGTCAGATACGTTTCTGAATACATTGTTGATGATGATGGGGGGTTTGGGTGAGAAATGTTACGTTTTGATATAAAATTTGTTTGAAAACGAGTCAAGTCAAATGGAATACGTTCTCATTTATGATAGAAATTCGAGTTATTCTAGATTTTGACACCACTAAATCTTGATGTAAAGGGAAAGATGGTGTAATGTTGGACCCCTCACTAAACGCACAAACCCAGGTTCGATCCGTTTCTTTTTTAACTGCAATGCTTTAGATTAGATACGTGAAACACGTATTTTTACATGATTATCATATAACGTGCTATCAACTGTAAACATTTGAGTTGGCGTCGCCGCAACGCGCGGCTTACGGCAACAATCTAGTTTAATAATGGAACTTAAAAACAGGCCGAATTAAATTTGCCGGTAAAAAAGCCCATTTGAAGGCTTGAAGCCCAGTAGATGATATTCCACAATCAAAAAAATACAAAATACGTAGCAGGATACGAACTTGGGTTCTTACTGATCATTTGGTAAAACAAAACACATTTTAAAATACTTAAAAACACATTTTAATAATAATAGTAATAATAATGATTATTAATCATTTGTTAGTACTATGTCTACACTCAACAGCCTTACATATCCCGAATACAATAGTATTTTTTCTATAATTTTCTGGCTGTTTAAAACATAAAAAATAAAAACATATAACGAGTACAACTGTTTATCTCAAGTGACAACCCTTGGAATAATAGAGTAAATTTTAATGATTGTTGTATCGAATTTATATTAAATAAGAACAAATAAAATAAAAAGAACTTATACCTTTCAAAAATGAAGTTTATTATTATTATGTCATACATCACATAATATTACATGAGAAAGTAACCCTTGGAATAAATCATACCTTACAAAAGTAGTACAAATATGGTACCACTTCTCTATTCACCCAATGCCTATCTAATATGTCATTTTCTGAAGTGGGTGCATTCATCTAGTGGAGGCTGTTTTTAGGTTGATATTCTTCATGTTAATTACACTTTCTTTTACTACAATTTTTTATGCAATTCATCTAGTGGGGCAGACAAAGTTTTATCTTTTGTTAATTTTAATGGTCTCTAATCATGTTATAAGTGTGACCCGACCCAGTCTAGTAAATTAATCTGTGACACGGTTGATTCTGTTCGGTTATCATCTTTCACTGAAACCGATATTTTTGGTTGTTAAATTTCGTAACCGATTGGTTTCAATCATGGCACTTTAAGCTATCGCGGTTTTTGTGCGGTTATGGACCGGTTATTAATCTGTTTATTAATGATTAAATTTCATTTAGTTGTTTATATTTTAACTTAACAAGTTAACAGTATATAAACCGGCCAAAATCATTTTCAAAAATACAAGAACCTCACCGTCGGTTAATTTAATTTTAAGTTATTTCGGTTTAGTTATTTCGGTTATGATTTGGTTAACTTGATTATATTCCCATCTATGTATTAGTACAATACAACTACTTATCTATCAATTGTTTTATCGTATATAACTAGCTGATTACCCCGGGAGGGTCCCGAGTTTGAAAAATATAATTTTACGTGATAACCTATTGCAAATGTCTCAAGTTAACTAACCACAAAATCTCTCAATCATTGCATGTTCATAGTATTCTAATCAGTAATAACTCATATTCCCCACAAAATCTAATTTTACGTGATAACATGAACACTTTGTGTGTTCTTTTCCTGTATGAACGAAACCCCACAAAAAATAGTCGATTTTTTTTCCTTTTTTATATAGCACTATGGTACTCGTTGGAAAGATAATAAAAAACTCGTTAATTTGGTGTAATTTTTTTCTTTAAAAAATCCCGTATATAAAATATATAAACGTTTAAAAATTATGGGAGGAAATATGAGAGATAAAATTTTAAATTTATTTTTAAATTATTTTTTCTTAAAATAACTCAATTTAATTAAAAAATGAAACAATTTAAAAACACCAAAAACTCTCAATTATGATGTCACGTAGCACTCTCAAGAGAAGGTTGAGGCCTCCATTGCACGCCACGTCAGCATATACATTTTCATAGATGTTTGTCACATGGACTCCACAAAATCAATTCTACTTCTTCGAACATGTTCTAATTTATGTAATACTAGATTATACCCCGGGAACCTCCCGGGGTTGAAAAATCTAATATGACATATTAATCTTACATATAAAATAGAATGATGCGCTTTATAGTTAGATGCAGGAAAGCTTCGGGTATCACCTAACCTAAAACAATTAAAAATATATCTTCAATGTTAACGCCTAACCTTAAACAATGTATAACTCTAATATTAATATCTAACCTAAAACAATGTATAACTTCAATGCTAACGCATGTTGAAAATAGAATTCATATTTACCGAAACATAATTAGTGACTTGCCTATACATGATTAATGATTTACCTGAACACTTTGTGTTTTTCCCCTGTATGAACTGAACCCTACAAAAAAATAGTCGTTTTTTTCTCCGTTTTTTATATAACACTATGGTACTCGTTGGAAAGATAATAAAACGCTCGTTAATTTGGCGTAATTTTTTTCTTTAAAAAATCTCGTATATAAAAGATATTAACGTTTAAAAATTATGGGAGGAAACATAAGAGATAAGAGAGAAAAATCCAATTTTATTTTTAAATTTTTTTTCCCTAAAATATCTCAATGCCACATGGGATGACACATGGCACACTCAAAGAAGAGAATGCCTCTTTGAATGCCATGTCATTAAAATGGCTTTGGTTTATTATATGTATAGATAGATTATATATGTAGCTTATCTTGTATATATTATAATGACAATAATAAAATAAAAATCTATCTTAATATTACATTATTACAATTCAAAATGCAACCAGAAAACTTTAGCTGCACATGATTATAAAATACAGTAATCATGACAATAATAAAGAAAGATTGAGTAACAATATAGTACTTTATGATTTATTTTTAGTTAGGTAAAGATACCATACCATCATACTTTTATATCTTAAAGATTGAAAATGACTTCTTTTAAGAATTTAGGTGATACCAGGACCCGCACACGGGATACACACGGGATGCTGAGATACACACGTATCTGATACGCTGCTTCATCTTCTCTGCAACATGACACATCATTACATTACATTCAAATAGGGTATCCAGAACTCTAGATGGTGGTCATCCACAATTTCAAAAAAAAATAACGTTCATCTACACATAAATTTAAATTAAATAGAAATGTTAAATTGGCTAATATATTACTTAAACTAGGTTATGTACCTGTGCAATACACGGGTTGAACAATTTAAATTATAAATATATATATATATAATATAATTAAGAAAAATTAGATTACATATTTTATTTAAAATAAAAAAAGTTTCCTTATTCATGAACCCCTAAATGATTTCTTGTAAAAAACATTTTTATTCACATAAAACTTTTTTCAAACATTTCAAAATATATCTTCCATACACAGCTATTACCTTGTAAACTGCACGTACAACAAAACAAAAATAAAAAAGTAATAAAGGTAAATATGATTAGGCTAAGATATAAAAAAAATGAATTTAATTTAAAAGTATCTCATCATCCGTTAAACCATCCCAATCGAGTATTGTTCATTTTGGAATTTGACATCAAGTTTCCTCAAAGCCAAAGTATTTCTTTTTTTTTTTTATCGGGATAGCCAAAGTATTTCTAACCTTGAGTGTATAATCATTTTTTTTCTAACATCAAGGTCCTTAAACATAATGTCATTTATTGGTTCAATTTGATTGTATTATAAAAAAAGATTGTGTAAATTAATAACTTGAAAATAAAGATTGAAACGAATTAGTAATGCAAAGACTGTTTAGATATTGCATTTCTCTGTTAAAGTAACTTGAAAAAATAAAGTCAATGAAGATTTCAATTAATGATTTTTCATATATAAAATGTATTTTATATATCAAGCTATTATAATACGAAAATAGCCAAACATATTTAGTTTTGTATTGAATCAAATATTTAATTAATGTGGATTGATTTGTTTTATTTTATTTGTTTAGAATATTATAAGAAATATAGTTTTAAACTTAGAGTGAAAGACTACATATTAAAAACATGTTTTTAAGGTACACGATTTAAATTTAATAACATATAAATACATTATCTTAAAAAAATAAATAATTTTTAATAAAGATTACTTTTGTTAGTTCATATACATTTTCAAATTATGTCCATTAATTTATTTCTAATTTTGTATTAAAATATAATTATATTAATTGATTTACAAAAACATAGAATATATATATATATATATATATATTTGAAGAAGTAAGAACCTGTGTGATGCTCCGAATCTTCTGGTGGATACAGAAAGGGGCCTTTCCCAGTTCGTTTAAGGATGATGATATAAGTGATTACTACAAAACAAAGCACCGTTAGGACTCACCACAGGATTGGGGGTAACCCTGTGACCACCCTCCGGCGTGAGAATAAGTATCTGTTTTCTGAGAAAGAATGTAGTATGTAGTGAGAGTAGAGATAGTAGTAGTTTTCCTTTACCTTTCATTCTCCTTTTATAGTTGATGTTTACTGTCGAGAGGAGACAATTCTTGCATGATTGTTTGCTCGTTGATCTTGCCTTATGACTAGCCTCGTATTTATTGTATTTGACTGACTGTGTTGACCACTTTGACTCTATAGAGTTAGTGGGCCTTTCTTTATTGGGCTTATGTTTTTGTGGTATGGGCCAGGTTTATCTGGGCCATACCTCGTCATGTCCCCCCAGTCTAGTGATAAGATTGTGTGATTATTACTAGACTTTTTTTAGAAAAAGAAAAGAAAAGAATTAATCTCAATTGGGTTTCGTGATTTATGGTTTGGGGCACGTGATGTAATGATGACTATAACCGTCGCATCAATCCTCCTATTTAATAGGCATAAGTGCCTAGGGAGTTGACATCTGGCGTTTGTTTACATTTGAATTTTAAACTTCCCCTAATTTTATAGAACAGTTTTTCTTCATCGATTAAACTTACTTCCGTCCATCATCTGAACCACAAATGGCTCCCAAGGCGAGTTCCTCACGCGTTGCTATGAGTGTATCCGACGTGCCCTGCCACTGGCCCTCTTTTCCTTCTTTCCTTAGTGACTATCAGATTCCCTCGGAATGGGGGCCGGTGCTTCCTGGCAAAGATGACCGGGCTTTTCCCCTCAAGGAAGGGAAGATTACATTATACGGCGAATTCTTCACTTTTTCTCACTTTCGTCTGCCGGTTACCAATTTCCTGCTTGCTATTTTATCTTATTATCAGGTAAACCCCTCCCAATTACATCCCCTAGGTTTAATAAAAATTCGCCATTTTGAATTTTGTGCCCTAGGTCTGGGTAGGGCTCCTCGTCTGGAGATTTTTCGTGTATTATATGTTTTGAAGTTCAAGGGAGAGTACTTTACCTTTGATCGGCGTCCTGGTTCTTTGCCGTGTATTGACAATTTTCCCCAGAGCGTTCGTGATAAGGAGTGGAGGAAGAAGTTCTTTTACATTGACAAATGTGTTCTTCCCGTTCAGGCTCCGATTAGGTATCCGGAAGCCAAATCCAGATTGGCTGATGAATGTCCTCTCCCTTCTGTTTTCGAGAAGGATCCACTGTATATTGCTTTAACTAACAACCCAACAGAGTGTACTTCTATTCCGAAACGGGCCTTGGTTGCCGTTGGTATGAGCCGGTTGTGGGTGGATGAGACCGTATTTCCAGAATATAGGCGTCAAAACCAGGGGCCGTGGCAATATTTTGATGTTCTAGATACAGAAGTTTCGTTTCAGCTGGTCGAGTATGACTGTCCATTGGGTCCTGATGAACTTGATGTTCTCAGTCGAACAATCTCCAATTTCCGTATTCCAGCTCCTGTTGTTTCTACCACCGGGCAGGCAGTTGGCCCGTCTTCATCTAATGTGGAGACCGTGCCTATAAATGTTGATGAAGACGTTCTTGATTCTGTTGACGCCAATCCTATTAATGTTGCTCCTCCCGAGGGTGAAACTAATGTGGAGAAGAAAAAAGACAAGTCCAAGAAGAGGAAAGCCACTACGGCTCTTGACATTGAAGCTTTGTTAGCTAAGCGGAAACAGCTGCTGGAGATGAAACAAAAATCTCTTGGTAAGTATTTGCCTGTTTTTATGTTTGGCCTTATTTTGTTTTTTCTTTCTTTAATTTTATCTATCTTGTACAGGTGAGAGGATCTCTGTTGGTGCTTCCGCTTCTGCGTCCGGAGATGTGTCTACCTCCGTGACTGATGTTTCAAAGGTTATTCCGATTATCGAAAGCAGCTCCGAGGAGGCTGTCGCTGTTACCTCCTCTCCTACAGTCAGTACAGTTATACCATCTGCTGCTCCTGCTACCACTGTCCCTGTGTCTATTCCGGTCTCTGCTTCAGTGGCTGCTGTGGCCCCTTCCCTGCCTTTTTCCTCCGTTCCGGTTTCCGTTCCTTTGAAGCCTGTATTTTTTGTTGCTGGGCCATCTGTTACTTCTGGCTTTTCTGCTGAACAGAGCTTTTCTCAGCTTCTACAGGATGTGCAGAGGAATCCTGTTCAGTTCCCTGGTGGGATCCGGACTGGCAATTCGTCAGCTCATGGTACAGATGATATGCCCAGCAATGGGTATTCTCCTGGGATCAACTGGCGGCCATCTCTGAAAGATTCCCGGTATGTGCCTAAGTGGCATATTGCTGAGTCGAGCCGTCTGATACATCCGGAAGTCATCCGTCACTGGGCAGAACATGCCTTCCCCCCCAGCTGAAAGGTCTTATTTGCAAGGGCTGGACAATGCCCAACTTGCTGAAAATGTACTTGGTTCCGGTGCATGCTACACCGCTGCGTCCTACGAGGTGCTTCGTCGATGGCGATCAGACCTTGCTAACCTTTTAGAGGTTCGTGATAGGCAGGGCTCACTCTTGTCCCAGAATGAGAGACTGGCCAAACAGTTGTCCGAAGCTGAGGTGGAGCTGGTGTCCCGGTAAGTTGCTATGGAGAAGTTGGCGGGGGATAAGGCCCGGATGGTGAAGGGTCATACGGAGGAGAAACTGGAATTGCTTCGTGCTAATGATTCCCAAGGTGGCATTATCTCCCGTCTTGAGGGCCGGATTGACACGTTGTCCAAGGAGTTGCGGCTGAGAAGAACATTGTTTCCCGGAACCAGGCAGAGATGGAAAGGTGCAAACTGCTGTCTGCTGAGTTTGAGAATTTTGAGTCCCGGATCAGGCGTGCAGAGGAGGAAAAAGATGCCATGATTGAAAAGCTCAATGAATGTCAAAGGCAACTGAATATGTCCAATGACCGTGCTGATCAAGCTGTGGATGCCACCGAGGCTGCCAAGAATCTTGCCATCTCTCTTCAATTTCAGCTGGAACGTTCCCGGGGTGACCGTGATTGGTTGGTTTTCCGGGGTATTCCTGCTTCTTGGCGTTTTATCCGGACCAGTCAGGTCTATCAGGATCGTATCGATGCTTTTTATGAGGTTGCTATGGAGGCCGGGTATCTTGGCGGGCTCACATATGGGAACAATCCTGGACTCGTTGGTCAGAAAGTGCCCCCTCCCACCGAGCAGGAAAAAGAAATTGGAACCCGGGTTGCTGATTCTATGCAGGCCTTGAGTAGTGATTCCTTGGAGCCTATCTCACAGTTGAGCAGCCAAGTTGGTGATGATGGAATCTCGTCTCTCCGTACTTTACTTGAGCCTTTTGTTAAAGGCTCGTCTGATATTGAAACTTCTTCTTCTAGTCAGGATTGAAAAACTTTATTTGTACTCATGACTCTTTGTTTAATTATACTTTATGTTGCATGTGTGTTTTTTTATGAATATGTGGTGTGTGTATGTGTTACTTGTCATTAATATAATCAATTGTGCTGACAACGATTTGACGGCCATTAATGGGCTTTTGCATGTCATGATTGCATGACGATTCGAGTCGCCATTTACACTGTTGCACAGATATTTGTGTCAGTAACATTAAAGGCGTATCTTTTGGTCTTCCCAAAAGGATCTATATAAGTCACTTGACTTATCAAATAGATCTTACTCTTTTCTTTTTTTGTTAAAAAAAAATTGCTTTTTTGCTTTTTATCTTCTTCCATGGCACGTCGTTCATCCTCCATAACAGAATTATCGAGGGAACTTGATGTTGTTGATGCTCTTCAAATGCTTTACCAATACTCCCGTGAGATGGATGCCCGTCGAGCTGCTCTCGAGGTGTTTAATATCAGGTATGTCGACTACGTTCCCGCACGTAGATATGGGAAAACATATTCCCGTGGTCCACGAAATCTCTTTTTTGACGTGGATCATGATGATGGTCAAGTTCTTCTGCCAGTTCATGATCCTGATGTGATTCAAGAAATGCCCGTGGTTCATGACCCGGAAGACATCGTCAATGTGCCGGTTGTTCCTGTTCCAGCAGATCCTGTTCCTCTGGTGGATGATGATGGTCATGTGTATGACCAAGAAGATCTTCATGTTGAAGATGTTGAAGATTTTCCTGACCCTCCAGCTCCCCTGCCCTTTCGGGAAGAAGAGTTGCTGTACACCTCTGCGGAGGTGTTGGCCATCCTGGATGGTAGGCTTTGAAGGTTGTGTATGCCTGTGAGGCTGACTTTTGATTTTGTTTGGCTAGCTAGCATTTTGTAGGGAAATGGCGTATGGATTTTTGTCCCGCCCCCTATTTTTGATGATGTCATGTTTATGACTGTATTTTGGATATCACAATCAAATGTATAGAAAATGTAACTAATATATGCCGTAAAAGGCGTTTTATTAACACGGTATGCCGTGATTATGATGATGTTTACATAGAGTATGTCTGTCATGAAACATTACTTGCTTTTGCTTGTGCCTGATTAGACGTAACATTTCTTTAGTTGTGCCGCGTTCCATGTTCGGGGTATTGGTTCCCCGTTTAACTGTTTTAGGGAATATGCTCCCTTTCCTAGTATCTCGGCTATCTCGTATGGCCCTTCCCAGTTTGGCCCCAACTTTCCTTGGGCCGCGGACCTGCTTGCTTCGTTGTCCCGCATCACCAACTCTCCAACTTTGAATGTTTTTTCTAGCACCCGTTTGTTATAATATTTTTCTAGTAGTCGTTTGTACCGTGCTTCGTTGATGCATGCCGTTTCCCGGCGTTCCTCCAGCATCTCCAGATTTTCCTAGATTAACTCTTCGTTCTTGTCCTCATTGCTGTTTCTTCTTAGGGAAGGGATCCCAATCTCTGCCGGGATCATTTCTTCTGAGCCGAACGTTAGACTAAATGGTGTTTCTCCATTGCTTGTTTTTGGCATGGTTCTGTCTGCCTACAGGACGTGGGGCAGTTGTTCAACCCATGAATTCCTTTCCGCGTCCAGCCTTTTCTTCAAACCGTCCAGGAGGCTTCGATTTGCTCTTTCAACCTGACCGTTGCCCTGTGGATGTGCAACGGAAGTGAAAATCTACTGGATGTGTAGCTCTTTGCACCATTCTTTGAGTGTCTTGTCTGTGAATTGTGTTCCATTATCGCTGACGAGATATAATGGAACACCGAAGCGGCAAACTATGTGTTCCCATAGGAATTTCTTGATGTTTGAAGCTTCAATTTTTGCTAGCGGTTTTGCCTCCACCCATTTAGTGAAATAATCCACCGCGACCACCAAATACTTCAACTTCCCCGGGGCCAAAGGGAAAGGTCCCACCAAGTCGACCCCCCATTTTTGGAATGGCCACGCGGCTGTGACCGGGATTAAGTTATTCTTTGGGCGTATGGTCTGTGGTGCATATTTCTGGCAACTAATGCATTTTTGTAGTTCTTCGACAACCATATTATGCATCCCCGGCCAGAAATATCTTGCGTTGCTTATCTTGGCTACCACTGCGCGGGGACTTGTGTGTATGCCGCACATTCCCGCGTGGATATCTTGTATCAAGAACCTTGCCTCGGATGGAGTTACACACCACAATGCTGGTCCCAGGTATGATTTCCGGTACAGCACTCCTCCATGCATCTCGTACTGCAAGGCCTTGGTCCGTATCTTCATTGCTTCGCCCTTGTTTTCCGGCAGTATCCCCTTTTCCAAGTATTGCTGGATCGAGGTCATCCATGACACTTCTGGCATGCAAATGCTATGCACTTCTGCCTCCTGGGTTGATGGTTGGTTTAAAGTCTCGATGTGGACGTCTTCTTCAGTGCCCGAGGACGCCAACTTACAGAGGGCGTCCGCGATATCATTCTTGTGCCATCGTACATGAGTTAGTGTAACTCTTTCGAACTTTGACATTAATTCCCTTGTCATCTCCAAGTATCTCGCCATCGTCTCGTCCTTGGCTTCCTAGGATTCATTGACTTGGTTGTTCACTAACAACGAGTCTACGTAGGCGTCCACCTTCTTAGCTCCCATTGACAGTGCTAGCCGCATACCGGCTAGGAGTGCTTCATATTCTGACTGGTTGTTTGGGCAATCGAACTCAAAACGCAGCGCGTGTAAGGATCTCGTCCCCTATGGGCTGACTAGCACGAGTCCGGCACCTGAACCTTTGCTATTGGACGAACCATCCGTATACAATTGCCATACTGGACTGTCGCCTTCTGGTGTAGCCGTGTTGTTGCTCCCCGGTACCTGTATCGTCTCACTTTCCGGGATCTCGGTCATGAAGTCTGCTATTACCTGTCCCTTGATGGACATCCTTTTCTTGAATGATATGTCCAGGGCCCCTAATTCAATAGCCCATTTTGCTAACCTTCCTGAGACTTCTGGTCGGTTCAAAATCTGTGCCAAAGGGAAACCGGTTAGGACTTCAACCTTGTGTCCCTGGAAATATCGACGTAGGCGCCGAGATTCGTGTACTAAAGCCAGGACTAATTTCTCCAACGTGGGATATCTTCCTTCAGGGTCAGAAAGGACCCGGCTAATGTAGTACACCGGTGTCTGAAGACTCTCTCGCTCTACCAACAGGACTGCACTGACCGCGTGATGCCCGGCTGCTAGATACATCTTTAGGGTTTCTCCGGGTCTTGGAGCTGTGAGTGCTGGAAGATTGCTGATGAATTTCTTCATTTCCTGGAAAGCTTTTTCTGCTTCCTCCGTCCACTTGAATTTGTTTTTGTTCAAGCACTCTTTCAAGGTTCATATGAAAGGAAGAGATCTCTCCGCGTGCCTTGCCAGGAAGCGATTGATAGCTGCTAACCTTCCGTTCAGGGTCTGGGCTTCTTTCAACGTCTTTGGAGACGGCATGCTAGTGATGGCTGTAACCTTTTCAGGATTTACCCGAAATCCATCCTTTGATACTACCACTCCGAGGAACTTCCCTTCTTCCATTCCAAAGGAGCATTTCCCCGGGTTAAGCTTGATGTTGTACTCCCGTAGTGTTTTGAAGGTTTCCTCGATATCCGCCATAATCTTTTCTTCAGCGGAACTCTTAATGACCAAGTCATCGACATAAACTTCGAGGTTGCGGCCGATCTGTTTTTTGAACGCTTGATCCATCAGCCTCTGATATGTTGCTCCTGCGTTCTTTAGCCCGAACGGCATCTTTGTGTAGCAATATATGCCGACATCAGTGTGGAACGCCGTCTTCTCTTCGTGGACGGGGAGTGTTGAGCTTCACATCTTCAGACTCCAATATTTGGAGTGGCGTTTTCGCCAAGTCCGGGTATTCGAATTTGGGCCTCGACGAGCCTTCTCCTTTCCCCGCGAACGTGTCTTGGGACCTTTCAGATCTTCGTCTGTCATCTCTTCGATCTTCCCGGCTATCATTTCGGGAATACGGATGTCTTTCCGATCTTCCTCTGTTTTTGGAGCCTTGGTGTTCCCGGGGGACTTCAGAATTCTTTGCAGCTTCTTGTTTCTTTCGCACGGCGTGGTTCATGGCTATGGATTTTTCTTGCTTTACATAGGCCTTCGCAATGGTCATCATCTCGTCCATGGTCTGCGGATAACCTGTTGGGCCGTGTAATTTACGTAGCAGGCCATCGTCATTCACCCCCATGGTGAAGGCGGTGCATGCCAATTCCTCCGTGAGGCCCGGGATCTGCAGCCTTTCTTTGTTAAACCGGATTATGAAGTGTTCCATTGATTCATTGTCCCTCTGCCGTATGTGCATCACCTCGTCTCTGTACTTAGTGTGTCTTCTCTGCTGGCTGAATTGTTGTGAAAATCCTTTTACGATTTCTTTCCAGTTGGACACGGACCCCGTCGGCAGGCTATCCCACCAGACCCGTGCCGCTCCAACGGGGGTCTGGACGAACATGTGACACCAGGCTGGCATAGGCCAGTCTTTTGAGTGTCCTGCCGACCCAAAGATGCTCAGATGATCATCCGGGTCCCCGGTTCCGTCGTATTTTCCCACAGTTGATGGTAACTTCAAATTCCGAGGGAGAGGGGCGTTAGCTATTCGGGCAGTGATCTTCGAATAAGTAACCATGGCCGGGGGTTGGTAGGGGCGAGTTAAATCTTCATCATCCCCTTCTTCCCCGTGGTCAGGAGCCCGGGCGTGTGTCACGTCTGGTCTCCCGGTTTGGGATGCTTAAGGCAATGGTTGGCTAGGGGCTGGTGTGTCTCCATATAACAGCCTCGTTCCTACTCCCCCGAGGGATGTTCCCCTATCTTGTCTGGACGACTGGGTGGTATTTCCCAGCCCTGTTGGTGCGGGTTGTGCCGGCGGATACATGTAGGGAAAGGTGTACGGGTAAGGACTTCCCGCCATAGGGGGATACATATACCCATAAGGAGGCATTGGGAACTGCGGGAAGTATGATGGGTTTCCGGGAGTAACCGGAGAGTATAGTGGCATCGAGGCGGATGCCACGGATGCGTTCATCGCGGCCGAGTAAAGAGGTAAGCTTGATGCCGCCGTCATCCACGATGTGATCACCAGAGTGGATGAATTCCCCATGGTTGCTACAGATGTTGTGATCGGTCTTGAGTAAGTATTGGCTGGGGTCGGCCCAGCGAATAATGGTGTGGAGACGGCTGGTATCATGGGAGGTATGGGTTGGAACCCGTTTTGCGTCATCGGGAGAGACACAAATCCCGGAGGCTGTTCCATCAGAATTTCTTCGTCAACGTGCTCTGGTGATTGACGACCTTCTCCCGGTCTTTCAGAAGTGAACCCGCGTTGAGCTGCATTGTTTGTCATCATTTTGCACGAGTAGGAAAGATGCCTTTCTGCCCTGTTTCCGTCCCACGGATGGCGCCAATGAAGAAGTAAGAACCTGTGTGATGCTCCGAATCTTCTGGTTGATACAGAAAGGGGCCTTTCCCAGTTCGTTCAAGGATGATGATATAAGTGATTCTTACAAAACAAAGCACCGTTAGGACTCGCCACAGGATTGGGGGTAACCCTGTGACCACCCTCCGGCGTGAGAATAAGTATCTGTTTTCTGAGAAAGAATGTAGTATGATTGTTTGCATGATTGTTTGCTCGTTGATCTTGCCTTATGACTAGCCTCGTATATATTGTATTTGACTGACTGTGTTGACCGCTTTGACTCTATAGAGTTGGTGGGCCTTTCTTTATTGGGCTTATGTTTTTGTGGTATGGGCCAGGTTTATCTGGGCCATACCTCGTCAATATTAAACTGAATTCCAGTAATTATATTAATAATTATAATTGTAACAAATAAAAACTGAACAATTAATAATTATTAAATAAAGAAACAAATTAAAATAAATGTATTGTTTGAAATAATAAAATGGGAGGCTTTATAATGGAGTTCTATGTACTCCATGTGTTGTCTTTTATTACTATAGATAAAATCGATTAATGTTGATTGATTTATTTTATTTATTTGTTTTGAGTAATATAAAAGTCTCACAAAAAAGCTTGACTAATTGCATTGTGTTATTATTAATTTGTTTATTTGACTTTTAAACTATTTTAAGCATTTAAAATTAATATGTATTTGCTGAACATAGTTTAACATCTAAAACAATGACCAAAATAATAAAACTTAATAATCATTTGTCAAATATTGTAACAAAATTAATTTTAAACTTAGAATAACAGATTTTTTTTTTTTTAAAATGGGTTAATTTAAGGTACATGATTTAAATTCAAAGTTAATAATACATAAATATAAATATGTTATATAAAAAAGAATCATGTGTTTTCTTTTATTAATGATTTCAGTTGCAACTATGATTATTAATATAATTACTAAAATTTAATTTCATTAACTTATATGATAGTTTTTCAAATCAATTATTATAATTAAATTTGAGTTTAATGTATTAAATAATAAAATAAGAGAATTTATGAGGGAGTGCCATGTGTCGCTCATGTGTTTTCTTTTATTATTTAGTGTTTTCTTTTATTATTTAGTGTAGATGTAGATGTAGATTATGGCATTTTCTATTCCCACCCTCTAGCCGCTTTCAAAGCGCCGTGCTAGGCAAAGCGGGGTGCTTTGTCAGCTTTACAGGTGACTGATGTTATAAAACGTCGTGCTATACAAATTGAATTTTAATTATCCAAGGTAAGAAAAACAATAATCCAGACTAACAACTTAACCAATAACATTCTAGTTTTCACTTTCGTTGTAAACACAATCACGCCCTAACCGGAAAAATAACTTTGTTATAAAGCGTCGTGCTATATTGTTTTTAAACGCGTTAATGAAAGTTAGAATGATTTACTTTGATTTTTAGCATTGGACTATCCTTAGCAATAAAAATAGAAACAAATATTTTTATTGGTCACGTTCACGATGTAGAATTTTATGGGTAATGAGTGAATTATTTAAAAACAAATTTTCTCACTATTATTATAGTATCTATTTAACACTTCTACAGTATTGTTCTTTTAATAGATATTAGTAGGAATGCTCGCGCGTTGCGACGGGTGCATCTGCTTTGCCCCTCGTGCATCGTGTTTGTTGGTTATTCGTTATGATGAAGTAGAAAACAACGATATATAAAATATATGTTATTAAAAACTGAAACTTATAAGTATATCTTCTGAATATTTTAAATGGGTACATCACAATAGGCAGTAATACTATTCATTGCAACACTCTTAGATTGGCCCACGTCCTTCGGTGGGTACCTTTTATGTATCTCGAAGGCAGATAAGGTGCTGTTTGTTTTTTGCTCAGAAGCACTTCTGACCTCTTTTTTCTGCGTCACGCAGACGCGTGCAGATGTTTGGGGTCTGCAGATTGTTTGTTTTTTGAAAAACCTTTCACTCAAAAAGGTCTTCCTGACCTCTTCTTGGTGTAGACTTGTTCCAAAGTCTTCTAAGGTCTTCAAATATCTTCTCCACTTCTCTTCTCCTCACCCACCACCACCGTCCACCACCACAACCCACCACCACCACCACCGTCCACCACCATCACTGTCCACCACCACCTACCACGGTCCACCACCACCATCGTCCACCACCACCATCGTCCATCACCACCATCCACCACCACCACCACCGTCCACCACCACCCACCACCACCACCACGGTCCACCACCACCACCACCACCCACCACCACCGTCTACCACAACCACGGTCCACCACCATCGTCACCCACCACCACCACCACCACCGTCCACCACTACCGTCCACCACCACCACCACTGTCCACCACCACGGTCCACCACCACCCACCACCGTCTACCACCACGGTCCACCACCCACCATCACCATGGTCCACCACCACCACGGTCCGCCACCACCACCGTCTACCACCACCACGGTCCACCACCACCACCAACCACGGTCCACCACCACCAACGTCTACCACCACCATGGTCCACCACCACCGTCCACCACCACCACCATCCACCACCATGGTCCACCACCACCCACCACCACCACCACCGTCTACCACCACCACCACCAACCACGGTCCACCACCACCACCGTCCACCACAACCTACCACCATCCACTACCTACCATGGTCCACCACCACCCACCACCACCACCGTCCACCACCACCACCACCGTCCACCACCACTGTCCACCACCACAACCATCACCACCACCGTCTACCACCAGACTGCTGTAAAAAATCAGTTTATTTAAATTTCAGTTTATTTCAGCAGCTTGTAGACATTAACAAACAAACAGTCTTCTTCTTGCAGACTGCAGACCTTTTCCTGCAGAAAAAACAAACAGCACCTAAGTATGCCATCATAGAGCGGTGCTTAGCGTAGTGAAGTGGCGTTGTATCTCTTAATGACCATAAGATTGTAGTGGAAGTGATGTAATTACTAAAATGCAATTTGTAGTGTGCAACATATTTCTATTATTTTAGGGCACCCGCGAGATGCAGCGGAGTCAATGATTTGCATAGATACTTTCGTTTTATGTTAGTTTGACAAGCGCCGGAACAAATATATTGGACCAAACAAATTAGTAATCAATATAGTTAAAACTACCAAATCGACTGATAAGAAATTGTCTTTTTTTGGATATGTAAACAATTGGTGACTTCGTGAGATCAGAAACTTAAATTCTATTCCTAGAAACTTATAGTAGCAGAGAAAACAAAAAAACATCGAGGAAGATGATCACGTTGCTCATGAAGTATCTCTACCATATTTTCTTGTATAAACGTCAAGCCTACATATATCGCTCACTTTAATGGGTTGAAACGTGTCATGGGTTTGGTGTGTTGGCAAACTTCAAGCCTACATATTCATTTGTGTGCAGAAGTGTCATATCATACCATCTTGCAACCACATAAATTTAAAAAGAACATATAAATACATAATATATGATATAATTTATTTACTATAAACATTGAAAGATATGTAAGTTATTTATGTGAAGAGTCGCCACATTATTTATATACCAAATACATGACCACTATTTATAGGACTATAACATTGTTACAAACATAATAAAGACATGGAGGTTATGAATGTAAAGAGTCACCACATTATTGTTAATTTACTCATCAATTTTATAATTATGTTTAAATTAATTTCTTCAATAATTTAATATTTAGGTAGAAAGACAGTTTTACCCCCTAAATGACTTAAATAAGCATTGTACTATAAGCAATAAAGGTTGTATTTACTTAAATTTTGCGGGTATCCTTCACTAATGCTTTATAATCAGGGCCGGCCCTGAGCATGGGCCGGGTGGTCACCGGCTCAGGGCCCGACCTACAAATGGGCCCGAACTTTTTAAAAAAAATACATATATATATTAAATTCTATATTTAGGATATATATATTTGTGCTTTATAAACAAAAGTCTTGTTAGTGGAGTTAGAAAAACCATGCAAATTTAATGTAGAGGTCTCAAGTTCAAGCCTTGGCTCTAACACCATATTTAGTTTTTTTTTTAAATTCATTCCTCTTTACAAAATTTTGGGCCCAATTTTTTTTTTCGCCCGAGGCCCAAATTTTATTTAGCATTCTCGGAGACGGCCCTGTTTATAATATAGTATAGAAGATAAAGATTCGGGTTGATTCATTAGCGTGAGCGTGAATTTATGGCTTTTTAATTTCTTATTTCTTAACAAAAATAACATAATTAATTATCACATAGTTAAGTTTTTGTTTTCTCTTTATGCTAGTGTTTAATTTATTTTATTAATTAGAATTAGAACTTAAACAATATACAATTGCCGAAAGCAAAATAATATTGTGAACCACACTTCATACAACGTTTAACAAGAACATTAAATAGATCAACAAATACCTCGAAAGTCTTAGAACAAATATAGTTTACGTATAAAGTTATATCTGAGCATGCATATATATATATATATATATATATATATATATAGTTAACTATTTCATGGCGTTCAAGGAGGCCATGTTGATTGAAATTAAGGAAAGTCTACATACCCTTCTCCAACCATCCTCTCCATCATCTGTCCTTCATGTCCATTTGTTCCCTACAACATCAGTTTTCATCCCACGTAGTAAGTGGAAGTAATATTTATAATATATTAGAAACGTATTAGAAAATCTAGAATGTTATATTTATAAGTTTGTCCGTTTTATTTAGTTAACAATATATATAATTCACGATACACAACTTCTTAACAAGGATAGTTAGGAAAGCCATCTGTCACCTTCATAGGGGCCATATCATCCAATTCAATAGAGTTGAGGTCAATAGGTAAATAGAACATGCTGGCTTCTGAAAGCTTCATGAACAGAAACTAAAAATGCAAAAACAAGAGAAAAAACTATACTAATTAATTTTGAAAAATATTTTCTCATCAATAATTTTGAATATTGTTTTTTTATTGTTTTAATTGTTAGTTGCACAATTAAATTACCTCAATTTGATTCTGTAACGATCCAACATAGTTGATTATTACATCCAACATCACTGACATTCCCATTCTCTATAGCAAATAACTAAATTTAAATGGAGCAAAACAATGATATATTATGAAGATAAATTTTTGTAATTGTCAAAGAAAATATGAACAAGTAGAAAAAAATGTATATATGTATATAAAGATTAACTCATATCTTTATACCTTGTAGCATCCGGGAACTATATCTTGCAAGCGTCTTAACTTCTCATTGATTTTTTTTCTCTTCTCATCTAATGAAGACATGAATTTTTTTAGACAAAGCAATGTTTCAAAGCATGAAATTAGCTCTAAGGGTTATGAAAAGACTATTAGCATTCAAAAAATTGATTATAATGAAGTATATATAATAATATAGATGAGGGGTTGAAAGGTCTCACATTTAAGATGCATCATAGGTTAGGTTGTATTTTGTGTTTTAAAAGTTGGACATAAGGGCATAATTGGGATAAGATTTTAGGATGTGAGGTATTGGATTATGTTAAATTTACTAATCTACCCTCTTAAGTGTCTTAATTGTCACAACTATGCCAATAATATCCTTAATTTTTTTGCTTAAATATGTTGTACATGTTGCTTGTTAAGTTGTATAGAAATGCAAATTACCATGTTGTACATCACTCATCCTTAATAAGATAACTAGAAGGAATGCCCGCGCGTTGCGGCGGGTGTCTCAATTTATATTATATTCAATTATGATGTTGATTACGAACCACAACCCGGGTTTACGACATTTTACTTTATTCAACAAAATATAGTATCAAAAATATTAGCACAACAAACCAAATAAAACTTTGTAGATAATTATAGTGGCAAAAATATTAGTATCATCTAGAGATTGATTTCCACTGCTTGGTGTCATGGTTCCTTTTTTTTTGTCATCTTAGATTCAGATAGCCAATAAAAATCACCAAATAATAAAAGCGAAAATAGGAAATATGATTACTGTAGTTATGCTAAGACACCACATGAAAGTGAGATTGTGAGAGTTCATTAAATTTTATAGAAACTACAAATATATGCACACTGGGTTGACGAATCAAAGAATAGAAATTAATAGCATCACTTAGCACAAGACAATCATCAACTACTATAAAAGGTATAAAAAATCTAACAACAAACGAATAATCAAATAATTCACGTTGATATTAGTAAGTAAATTTAGGTATCAAACCTGCTGGTTGCAAGAGCATTCCTTTGCCAATCTTATGCGCATACTTCATGAAAATTTGCTTTTATAATCATCATCCGCATGTAACGCATCCTAGAGGGCCCAACTGCCGCAATACTCGTAAATTAATAATCGTTGACCATGCTTAGAACAAGTAACCCATGAGTTCAACAACATTCGCATGCCGAATTTTATCAAATCATTAATAAGATCAATAAACTCTTCCTCCTTTTGTCGACTGATTACCTTTTTGTCCCAACTTCTTTACAGCAAGCAACTAAATAAAAACACGAAAAACAAAAGTTTTGCAGCTTTAGATATGAGATCAAATGTGTAAAAGAAAAAAATAAGTCAACAAATTAGAAATCGGGTCAAAGAGTACCTCATACATGTTTTTTGTAACCATCTTGAAATTCTGATTTATGTAAATCCGTTAATACTGATTGTAAAGGTACCTCATACATGTTTTTTGTAACCATCTTGAAATTCTGCACCCAAATTAGCAAAAAAAAAAAAAAAAAAACAACTCCAAATTAAATATAAATAATATAGATATGACTTTTTTTAGGAGCAAAGAATTAAGACGGTGATTGGAAGGGGCTGTAAATTGGGCTAGGGTCCTATAAAAACAAAAAAAAAAAAATCCACTAAAGGTTGAATTATTCATTCACCAATATTATATTAAATCAATTAATTATTTATGTAGTTAAGCTAATAAGCTAACCTCTCTGTTGTTGTTATTTATGTAGTTGAGGGACGATCTTCAAGAATATGTGTGTATATTCTTCAAGAATATGTGTAGTAGGTGCTAGTGGATTAGGCTGTGAACTTCTCAAAGACCTTCCCCTCTCCGGTTTACCAATTCCTTTTCAGGTATATCCTTCCTTTCATTGCCATTCCTCCAATTGAATCAACTTCTTCTTCTTAAACCAACCAAGCCAAGCCATTTAAAAAATCTAGGCATAATTTATGAAGTTCATAGGCTCTTCACATTCTTACATTTAAGAAATTTATTACATTAATGGTTTTTTGATCAATCATATACCATGGGGGTAAGGTTGGAATAAGTTTTTAAGTTGTGAGTATGAGGTTATGATAAAATTACAATTTTAACCTTCTAAGTGTCTTAATAGTCACAATTATGCCCAAAATACTCCTCCTTAATAAGATAATATAGATATAGATATTCGCCACTAACTTTTAGGTTAACTTTATTTTCTGCCAGTAATTTTTAGGTTAACTTTATTTTCTTCCAATTTGACCACCAAACTTAGACCATCAAACTTTTAGCTTTTAGGATTTAAAACTTTGGCTACTAACTTTTAGATTAACTTTATTTTCTTCTAATTTGACCACCAAACTTTGACCATCAAACTTTTAGCTTTTAAGATTTAAAACTTTAACCACCAAACTTTTAGATTTTAGGATTTCAAACTTTGACCACCCAACTTTGACCACTAACTTATGTACTTTATTTTCTTCCAATTTGACCACCAAACTTTGACCGCCAAAGTTTTAACTTTTAAGATTTCAAACTTTGACCACCAAACTTTTAGATTTTAGGATTTCAAACTTTGACCACCCAACTTTGGCCACTAACTTTCTTACTAACTTATGTACTTTCTTTTCTTCCAATTTGACCACCAAACTTTTAGCTTTTAGGATTTCAAATTTTGACCACCAAATTTTAGCTATTAGTCGCGAGTATTTTTTTGAAGCCCAGGCAAGAATAACAGTCACTTAATATTATCTTTTATATCCACGAAATCCTCCACACAACAGGAGCTCCCACAACGACCCGCGATCTTTAACGTCTACCAAACCCTGAACGCAGCAAGAGCTCCCGCCACAAAGCGCGAGATAATAGAATCCTAGTTATTATTATTATTATTTAGTTTTTGTAGTCGCCGAACTTGAATCATATATATCAATCAATCAAGATTCAAATATAAAATCCTTCCAACTTTGTTTGGTGTTAATCGTGTCAGGTTAATAGGTTGACGGATTGCAGGCTAACAGGTTGGTGGGTTGAAACATGCAACCTGATCCTACCCATAATATTTTTCATGTTAAAAATTTCAACCCTAACCCACATACACATTAATTCGGGTCTGCCCGAATTCGAACCATTTAAATAGGTAAACGGATCAATCTGAACTCAACCTGTTTTTAATATAGGTTAACCCGAACTATTTTTACACGGGTCGTGTTAGTCGACCCAAACATATTTTTTTTCGTGTCAGGTTTGTGTTATTTTTCAGGTCATGTCAAGAATTGTTGCCCCTGGTTTCAATGAATGGTCTCCATGCTACCTACCCAGAGTAGGGGTGAGCAAATGTCGGTTCGGTTCGGTTTTTACATATAACCGAAACCGTTCGGTTACGTCGGTTCGGTTACTTTGGTTAATATGCCGGTTATCGGTTCGGTTTCGGTTATGTTCGGTTAATAACCAAACATAAAACTTGTGCAAAATTATAAACTTAAAATAGTTAGTAAAGTGTTTTGAACATTTTTCAAGAATACAAATATATATAAAAACGCAAGAAAAATACATGAAATATCTATGAAATAAATAAAATATGCTTCAAATATATGGATATACATGACTTACATAAAAAATATATTTCAAATACATAGATCATGAAATATACTGGAAATACATGAAAATATATTCCAAATATATGGATATATGTATGAAAAATAATTAAGTATATAACTATCGGTTCGGTTATTTCGGTTACGGAAGAGGGAAAAACCGTAACCGTAACCGATCGGTTAATTCGGTTTCGGTTATTTTCGGTTCGGTTATCGATTCGGTTTCAGTTTTTTTCGGTTATCGGTTTTCGTATGCTCACCCCTAACCCAGAAGATGCCATGTGATGTTGCCTTAAAAAAAACAATTTCACATTTATAGGGGGCAAGGATTTGTCTTTGGTAGACTAGAGTTCACAATTCAGAAAGAGGTGGCGGCGCAGCTTGTTACCCGTCTACCTTGTATTGTGATGTAACTTTCGTATTTTAGTTTAATAAAAAAAACTTTTCAAAACAAAAAATACAATTTACACTATAAACAAAATAAACATTTAACTAATTTATATTTTATATGTTTTGCTCGGTGGAAAACATGTATCGGTATCTTTTAGGCAATCACAACTTTATTTATTTATTTTTAACGCGTCATCGTGCGATCAAAACTTACTAGTTTTACACAATTCACCTAAAAGCAATTATTTTATTTTTATTACCATTGGAGAAATAATGTGTTAAAAATATGAGGTTGTGAATTCAAATCCTTGCAAGGCGTTAAAAATAAAGTTAACATCCATGTCGTTAGAAGATTTAAGACAGCGAATTTTTAATTTGGGTAACATATAAATTTAACATCCATGTCGACTAATTTTATAATTAAAACAGAAAAGTATATAGTGTCCCCCTTACCAATATGAGGTTGTGAGTTCAAATCCTTGCAAGTATAATGTGAGATGGAATTAAGGTGTTAAAAAATATTACCGTTTAAAAAAAAAAAAAAAAAAAACAGAAAAGTATTTAACTAAATTTTAGATTCCAGTTTATATCAATACAATGGGAAAGGTATCCACCCGGCATGAATCAAAGATATCATTCGTATTCTTGGTTGGAAAAGAGAACCGCGAGTGTTCTTATATTATTTAAAGTGGTGATGTTAAATTTAGCTTGCTTTTCATTTTTAAATTATTTTGGACTTAAAGTGATATCATTTAATTAACTTAATCAACGAATCTCATTCAGTTTTTTACCTTTTTACTAGTGGGTTGCCCGCACGTTATGGCGTGAACACAAAACTTCGGTTGGTGATTTTCAGGGCGTGCACAAGTTATTATTTGGCTCAATTTGGTTTTGAGCCATAACCATAACTTTCCATTAAGGTATTTCAAAAACCGATGGGTTTCAATTTTTTCAGCTTGGTAAATCGATTATGAACATTGGGTCCAATCAGTTGTCGACTAATAACTGGAAATTTAACTTGATATGAAAATTATCATAAAATCCTCTAACCTCATGAACCTGTGGAAATTTTGTGAGTGATGTCTTGTTCCAAGACTTGCTATAGTTTTGGCTGCTCTTTGCGACAACATGATGCTTGCATGATTATGGTATTGTTTGTTGAACTGATAGAAATGGAGCACATCAGATTAAATGCCATGCTTACAAACCATTTACGAATGTGTGGTTGATGTTACTCTTGCTCAAGTCATTTGGTTTCTGTATTAACTGAAGTAATATAAGCCAAAGTATAAAGTAGTGTTTTTTTTTAAATTATGTCTTAATTTATGTCACACTTTGAATTTAAAGTTTAACTTGTTGCATGGAAAAGCTTTATTAATTGATTTTGAGAATGTGCAAAATGAAAATAGATGTGTATAAAAGCAGAAACATCAATCCCAAAAATAGTCCACCCTGAATTCGAAAAATTAAACACATATATGTCATCTTTAAAGTTCCAAATTCAACATAGATGTTTATAGTTTTGTTATAACGATATTAAGTTTAAAGTTCCAAATTCAACATACGTGTCTTTAAAGTGTGTTTAAAGATTTTGTTATAACGATATTAAGTTTAAACCGTATGCCAAAGTTAGTTTATCAAAGCAAACAACATAAAATTTTGTTTGGTTTCACTGATTAATTAACCGAATCTAGATAAAGAATGCATAAAAAAAGCATATAGTTAAAACTTAAAAAAGTACTCCAATTATTATATTGTTAAACATAATCCATTAATATAAACATTACAACTTAAATAAAAAAACCACACTGCAATGTAAGAAGTAAATAGCCTAAACATTTTCAAATGTTAAAAGTAAACCAAACCATTTGGTAGAATATGAAATATCCTAAACCGAAGGACATACCAAGAATTGAGACAATTCTTATACATGATCAAGATCATTTTGTGGGTTTTAATATTTAAGATTATTTCATTTAATAACACTTAAAATAAAACCTGCACCTGAGTGTGAAACCCTTCGCCGCTATTGATCATCATTGGTGGAGTTGGCACCTCGATTGATGGCTAATGCATAACTTGTTCCATATTCTTTTGTTCAAATAAAAAGAAATACGTCAAATCATTTATACTAACCTAATTGGATAATTGCAAACCCTCTAAATACAATGCATAAAAGAAAAAATATAAAAAAGTAAACACACAACAGAAAATGAAAGCCACCACTGCCATTGATCATTGATGGGTTCTTCATAAGGTATTCGTGTTTCTTTCATTCAAAACAAACAAATATCAAACAACATACGAATTAGAACAAAAAACTGAATAAAGAAGTTTGTCATTTTCCCATTTGTGCACAAATAGGTGAGGTTTTCAATCTGTTTATGGTTGCATCTATTCAATAGATTTATGACTTATATTAAAATCCCCATCCGTTTAAAAAATGAAGCATCCAAGTGTCCTTTGGTTTGGAAGATAACACAAATTCAATTTTTCAACTCCTCTTTTCGGTTTGAAACTCACTCTAACATTGTCACAACTCAAAAATGTTAAAGTAATTTAAATAGATATAAATTCAAATTTTCAACTTCTCATCTAAGTTTTGAAACTTACCTTTAAATTGTCACAAATGTTAGAGTAATTTAAAGAGTGTAGAAAAAACAACTTTGCCCCTAAACTAACCTCATTTACTATTGTACTATAAGCATAAACACTTGTATTTACTTAAATTTTGCGGCCATCCTTCCCTCATGCTTTATAATATAGTATAGATATAATAAGTATATTGATCGTTGCTTATCAATTATAATTTTATTACTATAAAAAAAGTTATTGAAGGGGTAGGGGCCAAAAGTCCATTAAGGATAACACTGGCCCATATCCCAAATAAGCCCATAGCATGTTTAGCCCACGATCCATGTGGATGGTGGCTGGATGACCGGCATACACAACACCCCAACGAACACAAGATCCCAGCGGGTGTGCAACACAGGTAATACCCGTCAGGTTTTACATGAAGAACTTGTGACGAAGATTATTAGGGCACGTGGCAGACAAAGGTACAAACGTACAAGTCTGTACGGACCAATCACAACAGCTGAACGTGTAGTAGAGGTCACGCTGCACGATTAGCCGACCAGAAGGTGCTAACAAGGCAAATCCCCGTGGCCATGCGCAGCCAAGCAGACATCCTGTACGATCTCCAGTATGAACGACCTATCAGGAGGCTCCACCAAAGGGCCAGGTCTGTGAGCATGTGGTCGCGGATCTGCCAGAGTGGATAACAGGTATAGCTCCTGCCCGCGTCAACCAATAAGACCACATGAGGCCACCTCAGCGATGATCTTCACTAACGTGCTTTAATCAGCTTGATGTTGAGGACAAAGCTAGTCTCTTCCCCGTCTCCGAACCCATCTCAAGTTTCATTCATGAATCAATTATGCCACGAGCAGTGATACCTTTCCTTGTCACCTGGACGGACGGGAAGCACTCCCGCACCGAAGAATATGGGTTTATGGTGTTACTAGTCTCGTCCTCCCACGACGTCTTGATGGGAAGAGAGGGACTTGCAAAGTTCAATAGCAATTCCTCTACAACACACCAGATGGATAGCTTCCCTACCCGCATATGGGTAGCCTTCATTAGGAGCAATAAGCAGTGTCATGCTGCGGAGGTAACCAAGCCATTGAAGGTGGCCAAGCCGACCGTGCCTACGGAACCGAAGAAGTGGATGCTTAATCCAAAATTCTTGGAGCAGACGATTGTGCTTGGGCCCGCCATATCAGAGTCCATCCGACCGGCCATATCAGAGTCCATCCGGGTTTACCTGAAACAACTACTCATCAAGAACATGGATATCTTCGCATGCAACTGTCTGACATGGTAGGGGTTTCCCGCAATATCGCAGAACACAAGCTAGCTACCTACAAGTAAGTGGAACCCGTAGAGTAGAAGAAGAGGAGGGTGGGTCCGGAAAAGACCAAAGCAATGAACGAGCAAGATCTCCTAAACGCGGGAATCCTGCGTCCTGTCAGATACCAAACCTGGGTCGCCAACCCGGTTATGGTAGGCAAAGCCAATGGTGGATGGTGAATATGCGTGGATTACACAAAGATTTAAATAAGGGCTGCCCGAATGATTGCTCCCCTCTCCTGGAGATAGACTTGAAGGTGGACTCCCTAGCTACTTTCCGCTTCAAATGCTTCCTTGATGCCTACAAATGGCATCATCAGATTCAAATGGCCAAGGAGGATGAAGACAAGACAGTATTCCAAACCAACATGCGCACTTTCTGCTATACGAAAATGCCTTTTGGACCGAAGAATGCGGGCGCTACATACCAATGCCTCATGGACTCCTTGTTTGTAAAACAAATCGGAGTTAACCTAGAAGTGTATGTAGACGACCTCGTCATCAAAATCGCAAAAGAAGATCAAAAGCTTGTCGACATCCAAAAGACATTTGACCAACTGCGAATCGTGCGGATGAAGCTTAACCCAGGGAAATGCTTGTTCAGAACGGAAGAAGGGAAGTTTTTAGGAGTGATTGTCACAAAAGATGGGTTCCGTATGAACCCAGACAAAGTTCAAGCGATTGAGCGCATGCCGTCACCCGCCTTAATCAAAGAAGTGCAGACCCACATGGGCCGCCCTGTCGCCCTTAACCGTTTCCTGTCCAACTACACTTCAAATTTGTTCCCGGAAGCTGAAGGCGCATTCAAAGAAATAAAGCAATGCTTCATGAATCTGCCCACTCTCACGACACCACGTCCCAATGAACCGTTAACACTTTATCTTTCTGTATTAGAGAAAGCAATCAGAGCTGTACTTTTGGTCGACCGAAAAGGGGTCCAAGCCCATATTTATTACCTTAGCCGTACACTGCTTGACGCGGAAACGCGATACTCCATCATGGAAAAGCTAGTACTTGCACTAGTTCACGCCTCGCGGAGGTTGTGGAGATATTTCCAAGGGCACCCGATAAACGTTCTCACGAATTATCAGATAAGTGACATTCTCCGAAAGCTAGAGCTATTCGGCAGACTCGCCAAATAGGCGATTGAGCTAGGTTAGCATGAAATCTTTTATAAACCAAGACCAGCTATCAAAGGGCAAGTGTTAGTAGATTTTGCAACAGAAGTTCCTGCGGACAAGGTCGCTAAGTGTTTAGCGGAGCAGGATCCCGCTCCCGCTACCGTCCAAACTAACAAATGGCTATATGTACCATCGGAGCCAAGAGTGATGACGGCGCCGGAGCGGGGCTGCGTTTGATAAGTTCTGATGGGGGCGGAATTCACATACGCAATCCTCTATAACTTTGAAAGTACCAACAACGAAGCGGAGTACGAAGCTCTCCTCACAGGACTCCGCATTGCGGATAAGATGGGTGCGCGATTTCTCAAGCGCACGTGGACTCCATGCTAGTTAAGGAACAAATCAATGGAACATACAAGGCCTGCGACAGCAAAATGTCCCTTTACCTGGAGAAAGATAAAACGCTGATGAAAAAGTTCGTCTACTGAAAAATCGTTCACATCAGCCGAAGTCAAAATAAGCCCGCTTACGCGTTAAGAAAGATGGCCGTGACCATCTTTGAGCACATGGGTAAAGAGGTCCGAGTGGAAGTCCTGAACCAGCCATCTGTGTCCGCCCATCAAGTCAACGTAATACAAATCGGCACACCATGTTGGATGACACCAATCATCGTTTGCCTAACCACGGGAGTGCTGCCGGAAAAGAAGCAAGGAAAATCCAACACAAAGCGATACACTATCAAGTCTCAAACGAAATCTTATACTGCTGCTCGTACTTGGGGCCTCTTCTAAGATGCGTGGGCGTAGAGAATGCCATATTTCTAATTAAAGAAATCCACGAAGGCATATGCGGCCCGCATGCAGGACCACGCCTGGTCGTCGCAAAAATCATGAATGCGGGATATTATTGACCCGACATGCACGTAGATGCAGTGAAAATACTCTGCAAATGCTACGCATGCCAACGACACGTCCAAGTACATTGCGCCCCAAGAACGATCTAGTTCCAGTGACGGCAGCATGGCCCTTCCAGAAGTGGGCAATCGACATTGTCGGACCTTTCTGAAAAGGAGGTTCCACCAAATGGCAAGGTCTGTGAGCACGTGGTAGCAGATCCGCTAGAGGGGACAGCAGGTACAGCTCCTGCCCGCGTCAGCCAATAAGACCACATGTGTAACACCCCAACCGATGGCGGAAACATCGAGGTGTCACGTAAGAATGAGTATATAGTAGCACATGGTAACCAAATTTTAATTGAAATTAATTTAAAGTGCAAATATCCAAAAATGGAAATACATAATGTGTTTCAAGTGGAAATCTAGTACATCACAAAACCAAACAAGCATAGACTTCAAATTGTCTTCTCATGAAAAGTACTCTAGCCTTCATGCATCATTATTTCCTGTTGAGTTGTAAAAATGGGGGGGGGGGGGGCAACTAGAAGTTGGTGAGAATACATAATCCATGTTAAGCAAATAGTTTAAGTATAAAAGTTTAGCAATTCATATGTCTATCGTAAGTTTAAGTCTACATGAATAAGCATAATATGTTGAATCGACATAATCAAACCTCCAACTAGTTTTGGTCCATCCCGTCATCCACGGTTCACCTTAATAATATGTTGGAACGATAACAATCACCCACGCTACCTATGTAGGAGGTACACGTATCCGGGTGGGATTGTCAATCCAATAGATCTATTATTGAGTATCGCCGGCTTGGCCATAGCTAATGATTATGTAATGTTGAAACTCGTTGAAACTGTTGTTGTTGTCTAATTCATGAGGCATTAAAGTTTACAACTAGACATGCATGTAGAATTGCTTAAGTAAAATGTTGCAAGTATAAAGAATCGCATAAACATGGTTACGTAAACTCACCTTAGTATAGTATTAAGTCTTGAGATATAGTATGAGTGTAGCCCAAAAGATTGCCAAGTAATACCCTATGTAAGAGGTAACAAATAAGTCTAAGTCTATCTAGTCTACAAGTATATTCTAGGGTTTCGATTTGGGGATAAACATTTGTTGGATTAATAATAAAATGTTTTAATAAATAAAGGGAAATTTGATAATTAAATAAATGAAAGTCTTTTTATAAAATTTGAATTTAAGATAGTCACAATAATGTGTTTAAAGTATAAATTTTTTTTATAAAATTATTTTCTTTAAAATAGAATATTAAATCTATTTATTACAAATTGTCAAAATTTAACTTTAATATTTAAAAATACTAAATTTAAAGAATTATTAGATTAAAAATTATATTTCTGTTCCAAATAATCAGGAATAATTTATATAAAATTTTGGTGCAAAAATGTTGAAAAATGAATTTATTATGATTTAATTATGATTAAAACTAACAAAAAATGATTAAAAATATTAAATAAATGATTTTTCGGAAATTAAAATCATTTCAGAAAAGTTTATTGTTATAAAAACTTAGAATAATTTTTGTGGAAATTTATAAGATTGTTTTGATATTTTAATAGAATTTTATAAATATAATGGAATAAACTTGATTTAATTATTATATATATTAAATAAATAAATTTTTGAAAACTAAAAATTGTAAGTTAAACTTTTTCATCAGATTAATACAAAATAATTTTTGTAGAATTTTTAAAAGTGTGTTAGTATTTTAAAATGAATTTATAAAATATAAGTAATTATATTTAAGGTTTGAAAACAAAACAAAAAGAAAAGAAAAAGAATGTTGCTGCCAAGGGTCGAACCCGCGTGGCCGGTTCAGAAGGCATCAGGCACAACCACTTGGTCCAGACCAGTGGTTGTGTTTGGTTTCAGTTGAATTAATATATATGACAGATGCAAAAACAGTTATCTTCCCCAAATCGATGTTCGAACCCTAATTTTTGCAATTGGCCAATTCACACAACAATAACCCAATTAACCTTAGGGTTAATGTTGTGTGGATGCCGAACAATAAATCCCACAAAAAAATGTTACTTACAAACACGTTGTGAACACGAACGATCGGTCAAGGCTTAAAGTCAAAATGCGATCAAATTACTAAGAACAGAGGATTAATAAGAAGAATTGGGGGTTGAGAAAGATTGATTGGCGAGTTGTGATCGTCCAGGAGTGTCCAATTTATAGGGTAATGGTCTGGATCGATGAATTGGTATGGTTGACCATGTATTAATTGGGTTTCGTCTAATAAGGCATAATTGGTACGAATTAATGATAATAATACGTGTATATGACTCATGATAGGCCGATGATCACGAAGTGATTCCTATGCGGGATCAATTATGCGTTTGTGATGGTTAATTATAGAAGTTGGCTGTCACAGTTGACTTTCCATGTCAACTGTGAAGGGCCAAGGTCAGGTTAAATATAATATAAGCTGGAAAAGAAACAATATGGTTGTGTGGATCAGTTGGTTAAGACGCTGTATATTGGGCCGGCTTGGGCGCGGGTTCGAGTCCCGGCCCAAGCAAATTATTTTTTGATAATTATCACATATATATAAGTATATTAAATATAATTAATATAGTATTAGGGTTCCCAAAATGCCAGAATAATAAATAAATGCGAACAATAATGATAGAACTTGACGTTTTTATTCATGGTAATCGTAACGTACAAGTATAAATGCGTAATGTTACAGTCTCCCCTACTTTTAGGAACTTCGTCCCGAAGTTGGAGTTGGAGAGTCTGGTGGAAAAAGATGTGGGACTTCATCTGGTCTTTACGTTCCCAAGTGAACTCTGGACCTCGTTTAGATTCCCAACGAACCTTAACGATCGGAATGCGACTGCGCTTGAGTTTCTTGACTCCAGTATCAACAATCTCGACGGGTTTCTCGATAATGTGCATAGTTTCATCGATTTGCACATCCTCAAGAGGAACATGGAGGTTCTCGTCTGCTAAGCATTTCTTGAGATTCGAAACATGAAAGGTCGGGTGAACATTGCTTAGCTCAGGTGGAAGATCAAGTTTGTAAGCCACTTTTCCAACCCTGTCAAGAATTTTGAATGGGCCTACGTATTGAGGAGCTAGTTTTCCCTTTCTACCGAAACGAATCACTCCTTTCCAAGGAGATACCTTAAGAAGTACAAGGTCCCCAACTTGAAATTCCAAGGGTTTACGGCGTTTATCAGCATAACTCTTCTGACGACTTCTAGCCTTGAGAAGATTATCCTGAATGAGTTGGATTTTGTCTGTGGTTTCCTGGATTAGTTCAGGTCCAACAGACAGGTGAACGACATTTACGACCATAGAGTGCCTCGAAAGGAGCCATGTTAATGCTGGCGTGATAACTGTTGTTGTATGAAAACTCAACCAAAGGAAGATGAGAATCCCATGCGCCACCAAAATCGATGATACATGCCCTGAGCATATCCTCAAGTGTCTGGATGGTCCGTTCAGTCTGACCATCTGTTTGAGGGTGATAAGCAGTACTCAGGTTCAACTTGGTACCCAAAGCATCTTGTAAAGAATCCCAAAAGTGAGAGGTGAAGCGACCATCACGATCAGAGATAATGTCCAAAGGTATACCATGACGACACACGATTTCACTTACGTACATCCTTGCCAACCTTTCCACAGAATACTTCTCACGAATAGGTAAGAAGTAGGCTGACTTGGTCAAACGATCGACGATTACCCAAATGCTGTTAAAACCTTTGGGTGTGCGAGGGAGTTTGGTGATGAAGTCCATAGCTATGCTCTCCCATTTCCATACAGGAATTTCTGGTTGTTCGAGCATACCAGATGGTCGTTGATGTTCAGCCTTGACCTTTGAACAAGTGAGGCATTTTGCAACAAAAAGAGCAATATCTTTCTTCATACCAGGCCACCAATAAGAATAACGAAGATCTTGGTACATCTTGTCAGCTCCAGGATGAATAGAATAACGAGACTTATGAGCCTCGTTCATGAGAAAGGTACGAAGATCATCACGGTCAGGAATCCACAGTCGATTAAGAAAATAGAGTAGCCCATCAGGCTTGGTTTCAAGTTGAGTCTCAGCACCACAAGACATTTCGTCGTACATGTTACCTTGGGTGACTGAAGTATGTTGAGCCTGGAGAATGCGATCCTAAAGATCAGTACGAACTCTCGCACATTGAAGTTTGATACGCTCTTTACGACTAAGTGCGTCAGCCACAACATTCACCTTGCCAGGTTGGTAGCGAATTTCGCAATCATAGTCGTTAAGTAGCTAAACCCAACGTCGTTGCCTCATGTTAAGATTTTTCTGGTCGAAGACATGTTGGAGACTTTTGTGGTCTGTGAACACCACACATTTGGTCCCATAAAGATAATGTCTCCAAATCTTAAGAGCAAAGACGACAGTACCCAATTCAAGATCATGGGTGGTATAATTCTTTTCGTGAGTCTTGAGTTGTCGAGACGCATAAGCAATAACCTTTCCTCGTTGCATGAGAAGACAACCAAGACCTTGGTTTGATGCATCACAATAGACCACGAAATCATCATTACCATCAGGTAGAGACAAGATAGAAGCTTCACAGAGTTTCAGCTTAAGAGTTTCAAATGCTTCCTCTTGCTTTGGTCCCCACTCATAGGGTTTACCCTTGTGAGTTAAGGTAGTGAGAGGTACAACGATCTTGGAAAAGTTGGCGATGAATCGACGATAATAACCAACCAAACCAAGGAAGGAACGGACTTCAGTTGGAGTTTTAGGAACACTCCAATTCTTCACAGCTTCGATCTTTGTGGGATCAACATGAATTCCGTTCATATCAATGACATGTCCCAAAAATTGAACTTCCTTAAGCCAAAATTCACATTTCGAGAACTTAGCATACAATTGTTCTTTCTTTAGGAGACCCAAGATGGAGTGAAGATGCTGTTCGTGATCGGATTTTGATTTAGAGTAAATCAAAATATCATCGATGAAGACGATCACGAATTTGTCGAGGTAGGGTCTAAAAACTCGATTCATTAAATCCATAAACACTGCGGGAGCGTTGGTCAATCCAAAAGGCATGACCATGAATTCATTGTGACCATAACGTGTATGAAAGGCTGTCTTGGGAATATCTTCATCTTGGACTCTAAGCTGATGATAACCAGAACGAAGATCAATCTTCGAGAAGTGGGTTGCTCCTTGAAGTTGATCGAAAAGATCGTCAATCCTAGGCAATGGATAACGATTCTTGATGGTGAGTTTGTTGAGTTCGCGATAGTCGATACACATTCTAAGAGATCCATATTTCTTCTTAACGAACAAGACAGGGGCTCCCCATGGAGAAGAACTGGGGCGAATGAAACCTTTATCAGAAAGTTCCTGTAGTTGACTGGCAAGTTCTTGCATCTCAGAGGGTGCAAGACGATAAGGAGCTTTAGCGACAGGATTAGCACCAGGAACAAGATCAATTCTAAATTCCACTTGTCGAGCAGGAGGCAAACCAGGTAAATCCTCTGGAAAGACTTCAGGATAGTCCCGAATGATTGGAATGTCTTGGATACTTTTGCCCTTTTCCTTCTTTTCTATCACATTAGCTAAGAAAGCTGTATACCCCTTTCGTAAGTATTTTTGGGCAGTAGTACAAGACATGAGCTTAAGCTCGCCATAAGGCTTCTCACCATAAATCTTCAAAATCTCACCAGATTTGAGAGGAATGCGAATGACTTTCTCAAAACACAGAATTTCAGCATGATGGGTTGACAACCAGTCCATGCCTACCATGACATCAAAACTTCCAAGATGCACAGGGATGAGACCGATAGAGAAAGTATGATCGTCGAGGTTCAACACACAGTTACGAATAATAGAATCGATCGAGATAGACTTCCCATTAGCTACCTCTACCACTAAAGGTTCCTCTAGGTTAGTTTGGGGTAAGTTAAGTAAAGGTTCAAACTTCAGTGATACAAATGACTTATCAGCTCCCGAATCAAATAATATGGATGCATAGTGGTTATTAATGAGAAACGTACCATTCACCACCTCGTTGTTGTCACGGGCCTGGTTAGCATTGAGATTGTAGGCGCGACCTCGAGCACCTTGGTTCTGGTTGCGGTTCTGGTTTTGGTTCTGGTTTTGGTTGCGGTTTTGGTTATGATTGGGGCAATTGTTGATATAGTGATCAGGGCTACCACACTCGTAGCATTGACCACGAGCAGGCTGTTGTTTTGTTGGTTGGGAGCTGGGGCTATTCTGGCTGGGTTGTTTTGGTTGTTTTGGGCAGAAGGGGCTTGGCAAGCGTTGGTGTAGTGTCCATACCGCTTACAGTTATTGCATTGGCGGCACGGTCTGCCAGGAAGATGATGGTATTGACAAGTGTTGCAGAGAGGGTGACTCCCGCCATACGGCTTCTTGGCTGGGTTTTGGGCAGCAGGTGGAGTGGTAGCAACCATGTAATTCCTAGCCTTGCGCTTCTTGTTGCTTGAGGTCTCGGGCTTGACCTCAATAGCGGGCTGAGGGGTGTCTTTGGCAACAGTCTTCTTAGTGCCCTTGCGGAAGAGAGTATCGTTCTTCACATGATTATCAGTAAGAGTAGCCGCCAGACGTTTGGCTTCTTCCAAGGTGGCAGGATTCCTTCCCCACACCGTGTCTTGGATTTGCATGGGCAGACCACCGATATACTTCTCGATGGCTACTGGCAGGGGAGTGACTTTGTGAGGCAACAATAAGCTAAGCTCATGAAAGCGGGTATTGTAGGCAAGGTTTTCCCCACTATCTTGAGCAAGGGTGTGGAACTCATCTTCTAGCTTCTTAACCTCGTTGCGAGGACAAAACTCTTCCTTCATAACCTCCTTGACTTGATCCCATGTCATAGTAAGAGCAACTTCAGCCCCACGGGTGCGCTTTTCCTCATTCCACCAAGTGAGTGCTCGTTTGTGAAGAACACTCATGGCGTAACGAACCTTGAAGTTGTCGGGGCACTCACTATTGATGAAGGTATTCTCAATACCCTCAAACCATTGTAGGAGTCCTGTAGCTCCTTCTTCTCCACTAAACTTTGGGGGATTACAGGAACTAAAGTGCTTGAGAGTGCAGGCTGGAAGACCATTCCCATTCCCGTTGTGGTTTCCATTTCCATTACCATTTCCGTTACCGTTCCCGTTGCCGTTCATCTGGATGACTTGAGCTAGTAAATTGAGAACCAGAGTCGCGATTTGCTGCGCTATTTGTTGAGAAATGATCGCAGCCAGTTGGGCATCGACACCATTCTTGTTGTTGTTGTGGTTAGCGCCGTGGTTATGGTTATGGTTGTCGCCACCTTCCTCATGGTTCTCACCATTGCTATTGCGAGTGCTGCGATGTGGAGGCATGATCTGTAAGAGATACAATGAAATGAATGAGGTTATATATAAGGAATGTAATCATTTATTCATTAATTAAAACGAATAAACGAAAACGTTGACTTATCAAAGACTCTAAATTCTAATAACATATGAAGACATGCTTTAGCCTATAAGTGAACACTCATCCCAAGAATTCCCAGGTAGGCATCCGGGTCCCTCGTCTGATTGGGATATATGCGCAATGCCAGCCTAGACAGAAGACTCAGAATACAGGTGTTCACCCTTCCAGATTGCACGTGTTCGTTATTAAAATCTAGAACTTCGATGAGATCTCAAGGGGGTTCAGGTTAAACCTGAGGATTTTATCCTATTAATCTAATGGTGGATCAGGATTGCAGCAGACGAATAAGAGTAGTCACTTGTAGGCTTAGGGTTATATAAGGTATAGGATAGGGATAAGATTAGGGAAGCAATTAGGGTTACAAGTAAGAGGAGCAAGTACTGTTTAAGTCCCTAAGGTTATAGTCTAGATTATTTTCTAATAACCTAATTCCCTATAACCAAGGCTCTGATACCAATCTGTAACACCCCAACCGATGGCGAAAACATCGAGGTGTCACCTAAGAATGAGTATACAGTAGCACATGGTAACCAAATTTTAATTGAAATTAATTTAAAGTGCAAATATCCAAAAATGGAAATACATAATGTGTTTCAAGTGGAAATCTAGTACATCACAAAACCAAACAAGCATAGACTTCAAATTGTCTTCTCATGAAAAGTACTCTAGCCTTCATGCATCATTATTTCCTGTTGAGTTGTAAAAATGGGGGGGGGGGGGGTCAACTAGAAGTTGGTGAGAATACATAATCCATGTTAAGCAAATAGTTTAAGTATAAAAGTTTAGCAATTCATATGTCTATCGTAAGTTTAAGTCTACATGAATAAGCATAATATGTTGAATCGACATAATCAAACCTCCGACTAGTTTAGGTCCATCCCGTCATCCACGGTTCACCTTAATAATATGTTAGAATGATAACAATCACCCACGCTACCTATGTAGGAGGTACACGTATCCGGGTGGGATTGTCAATCCAATAGATCTATTATTGAGTATCGCCGGCTTGGCCATAGTTAATGATTATGTAATGTTGACACTCATTGAAACTCGTTGAAACTGTTGTCGTTGTCTAATTCATGAGGCATTAAAGTTTACAACTAGACATGCATGTAGAATTGCTTAAGTAAAATGTTGCAAGTATAAAGAATCGCATAAACATGGTTACGTAAACTCACCTTAGTATAGTATTAAGTCTTGAGATATAGTATGAGTGTAACCAAAAAGATTGCCAAGTATTACCCTATGTAAGAGGTAACAAATAAGTCTAAGTCTATCTAGTCTACAAGTATATTCTAGGGTTTCGATTTGGGGATAAACATTTGTTGGATTAATAATAAAATGATTTAATAAATAAAGGGAAATTTGATAATTAAATAAATGAAAGTCTTTTTATAAAATTTGAATTTAAGATAGTCACAATAATGTGTTTAAAGTATAAAAATAATTTTTATAAAATTATTTTCTTTAAAATAGAATATTAAGTCTATTTATTACAAATTGTTAAAATTTAACTTTAACATTTAAAAATACAAAAATTAAAGAATTATTAGATTAAAAATTATATTTCTGTTCCAAATAATCAGGAATAATTTATATAAAATTTTGGTGCAAAAATGTTGAAAAATGAATTTATTATGATTTAATTATAATTAAAACTAACAAAAATTGATTAAAAATATTAAATAAATGATTTTTCAGAAATAAAAATCATTTCAGAAAAGTTTATTGTTATAAAAACTTAGAATAATTTTTGTGGAAATTTATAAGATTGTTATGATATTTTAATAGAATTTTATAAATATAATGGAATAAACTTGATTTAATTATTATATATATTAAATAAATAAATTTTTGAAAACTAAAAATTGTAAGTTAAACTTTTTCATCAGATTAATACAAAATAATTTTTGTAGAATTTTTAAAAGTGTTTTAGTATTTTAAAATGAATTTATAAAATATAAGTAATTATATTTAAAGTTTGAAAACAAAACAAAAAGAAAAGAAAAAGAATGTTGCTGCCAAGGGTCGAACCCGCGTGGCCGGTTCAGAAGGCATCAGGCACAACCACTTGGTCCAGACCAGTGGTTGTGTTTGGTTTCAGTTGATTTAATATATATGACAGATGCAAAAACAGTTATCTTCCCCAAATCGATGTTCGAACCCTAATTTTTGCAATTGGCCAATTCACACAGCATTAACCCAATTAACCTTAGGGTTAATGTTGTGTGGATGCCGAACAATAAATCCCACAAAAAAATGTTACTTACAAACACGTTATGAACACGAACGATCGGTCAAGGCTTAAAGTCAAAATGCGATCAAATTACCAAGAACAGAGGATTAATAAGAAGAATTGGGGGTTGAGAAATATTGATTGGCGAGTTGTGATCGTCCAGGAGTGTCCAATTTATAGGGTAATGGTCTGGATCGATGAATTGGTAAGGTTGACCATGTATTAATTGGGTTTCGTCTAATAAGGCATAATTGGTATGAATTAATGATAATAATACGTGTATATGACTCATGATAGGCCGGTGATCACGAAGTCATTCCTATTCGGGATCAATTACGCGTTTGTGATGGTCAATTATAGAAGTTGGCTGTCACAGTTGACTTTCCATGTCAACTGTGAAGGGCCAAGGTCAGGTTAAATATAATATAAGCTGGAAAAGAAACAAGATGGTTGTGTGGATCAGTTGGTTAAGACGCTGTATAATGGGCCGGCTTGGGCGCGGGTTCGAGTCCCGGCCCAAGCAAATTATTTTTTTGATAATTATCACATATATATAAGTATATTAAATATAATTAATATAGTATTAGGGTTCCCAAAATGCCACAATAATAAATAAATGCGAACAATAATGATAGAACTTGACGTTTTTATTCATGGTAATCGTAACGTACAAGTATAAATGCGTAATGTTACAACATGAGGCCACCTTATCGATGATCTCCAATAACGTGTAACAGCAGATGGTACAATTGTACACTCGACAAGGAGAATTAGCCAATCATGGCGTGTCAGGCCTATAACTAGCAGGCGGATGACACGTGTCCAATCCCTAGATGTCTTCCAACGGCATATCACCACGTAGAACGAACAGTACACTCTCTCATTATGATTTATATAATATTATACGACATATTACATGGGACCAATCATGGCCCGATGTGGATGCAAGTCCTAAATTCGGCCTCAGCCCACTGGGTAGGTTAAGGGTGAATGTTGAGGCCCATGTGGAACCTATTTAAGGAGGACTTCACCTCCTTAGATAGTCCATTCATAAAACCTCGAATAACACACTAAGGCCGACTACGTTTTTGTGTCTGCTAAGTAGAATCTTTTGGGATTCGAGGCGGTCAACCCACATTAGATTATTGTGTTCGTTTCAGGTTAATCACACTCAAAGCTCGACGTGCCATTCATTTAGCAAAGGATTAAACTTGCAGAGACTTGGTTTATCTTCCCTAATCGGTGGTTAGACTATTGTTTCTTCAGTTATAATTTTATTATGTGTTATAAATAGTTATAGCATTATAAGAAAACTAAAATGTTTATAGTTTATAAGTTTTTTATATAAGTTGATAAGCTATAAAATATATAAATCTAATACAAATATGTGTAGTGCATATGTTTTTAACCTAGTATGATAATAAATAATAAGATCTATTATTATATTTAGGAAAAATTACAGAAATCGTCCTTTATGTTTACATCGTTTTTCTGTGGTTGTCCTTTAACTTCAAGATTTAAGAAACTCGTCCTTTATGTTGTAAAATTTTGCAGGTCTCGTCCTTTAGGCCTAACCTAATTAAAGGACATCCACCACCAGTCCACACCACCTCCACCACCAGACCACACCACCACCTCTACCACAAACCTGCTACCTCAACCTGCCACCAACAACACCAAAGCACCACAACCTACCATCAACAACCCTAAACCACCACCACCACCTGCCCAAGTGTCACTAACAACCACCTGCAACTATGAAACCCCACAAATCTGACAACCACCACGAAATCCCACCAAATCCGACACCCCCACCATAATAAACAAACCCTAACTTTTAATTCTTCAACACACCCTAACCCCAAATAAATTTAGTCAAAACACCAAAATCTAATTCTGCAATGAGTTCCGGTCAAAACACCCAAATCTAATCTTCTTCTGCATCTATCCGACAACCAAATCCGACTACCACCACACCATCACCACCCACTGCCCCTCACTCTAAACACAAACCCCAACCGATGACACATACCATGACGTTGTCGTTGCAGTAAACGTCGTTGATGGTTATACACAGACACACGTTACAAACATACCTGTAAGTGGAGCTGTGGCCGTTGAGTTTGAGGAACAGACCAAAGTGGTTTTACGTGGTGGTGGTTTTAGGCGATGGTGGTAGGGCAACACGGTAGTGGTTCATAGAGAGGGGCTGAGGGAGAGAGAGAGAGTTTAGATATTGGTGGTTGTGGTGGTGGGTTAAAGAGAGATTGAGTCTTGTGAAGTGAGTATAACGGTGGGTTAGAAAGAGATTGGTAATTGTGGTGGTGGGTAGAGAGATTGAGCTGAGAGAATGAGAGGATTTTTATGCATTATATATATTTTTTATTATTCTTTTTGTTTTATTTATTTAATTAAGTATGTTTTATATAAGTGAGTAAAATTACTAACTTAAAATTACAAACTTACCCTCATGTGCAAGGCACATGGTCAAATTTAACTGAAAATTTTAACCTAGTTAGGCCTAAAGGACGAGACCTACAAGATTTTACAACATATAGGATGATTTTCATCAATTTTAAAGTTAAATGGTAACCACTGAAAAACGATGTAAACATAAATGACGATTTCTGTAATTTTTCCTCGTATTTATGTATCTATTAATATATATAAAAGAATTGAACATTGCTGACGTGGCGTGCAATGGTGCCTTCAACCTCTCCATGAAACTGACACGTGGCATCATAATTGAAAGATTTTAGTGTTTTTGAATTATTTCCTTTTTTAATTAAATTGAGTTATTTTAGGAAAAAAGAATTTAAAAATAAATTTAAATTTTTCTTTCTCATATTTCCTCCCATAATTTTTAAACGTTTATATCTTTTATATATGAGATTTTTTAAAGAAAAAAAATTACACCAAATTAACGAGCGTTTTATTACCTTTACAACGAGTACCATAGTGCTATATAAAAAATGGAGAAAAAATCGACTATTTTTTGTGGGGTTTCATTCATACAGAAAAAAAAAACACACAAAGTGTTCATGTTATTCATTAATCATGTTTTTTCTTTTATACCAGGTTCTTATCTACGATGTTGAAAATCAGCCCAATCGCCATATTATCATTGGAATTTTACTAGGTATACTTCATCAAGAGAAGCTATGAGAAAGAATCGCGCAACACTGCAACACATGGTGTCAGCTTATAGCAAGTTATTTTTTTATTTATTTAATTACAAGAGTAATAATTATTACTATTAGTATTAGTATTATTAGAATGGTTATATTTTTCAACCCGGGAAGAATTGATAGTTGCTGACGTGGCGTTCAATGGTGGCCTCAACCATCTCTTGATTATGCCACATGGCATAATGAGATGCAATGGTTACAACTTCCAACTTAAGTGTTTGTTTAGTTGATTAGGTTAGGAATTATAAGAGCCATTAGAATGTGAGAAATTAGAGAGATGTGATGAGTTTTTGAATAGTTGCAGCTTACATAAGTGATTCTTTAGATGATTACTGATTAGGTTTTAGATTAGTGAATATGAGTTATTACTGATTAGAATACTATGAACATGCAATGATTGAGAGATTTTGTGGTTAGTTAACTTGAGCCATTTGCAATAGGTTATCACATAAAATTAATTTTTTCAATCCCGGGACCCTCCCGGGGTAATCAGCTAGTTTATTTATAGTTAAAAAACACAAATTAGAATGGCCATTTGATCGGTGGTCAAGAACTGAAACACCCATGTTGATTTGCGTTGACACACACCTGCGCTCCTTGTAGGACACGTCCATGCTTATGAAACAAATGTTTAATGTTGGCAACTTACTCATTTTGTACGAACGCGTCTATTTTGTCAAATAAATAAACTCCTTTTTGTTATTTATGGGCTTTTTATTGAACTATCACAATAAGAATATATATATATATATATATATATATATATATATATATATAGGGGATGGATATAAAGGAAACCCCATCTTCATGAAAAACCTTGTAAACTCTATGGTGACCATTGATCAAGTTTGATCAATGGTCCATGATTAATTTCTAAAAGCAAGTGGGCCACCATAATATAAAATTGGATAAAGGGCAATATGGTAATCTTACTAAAGCAAGTGGGCCACTTTAATTTTCTGAATACTAGGTTTAAAAATGTTGATTTGACAATTGGCAAGTCATCTCTCTCCTACTTTATGACACTTTCTCCAGCATGAAAAATTAACATACGTTAGTGTTGTGATGCAAAATTCTGACCTCGTGTGAGACATCGCTAACATGTGTTACCAGGCATATACTAAAAGAACATAATAAAAGATCACATAAAATGTGTATTTATTTAATAAAATGATAAAAACGATCATTACAATCAATACTAAAAATGTATCAAAAAAGTTTTCATACATACATAATTATTTGCGAATGATAAAAAACTATCATAACAACATAAAAAAGATCTAGCTATGCTTCGTTCTTGATACCCATCTTCATCTTTAACACAAAACATCTCTTCACCTACAAAAAAAGATAACACGTGTTAGTTGGGCTCTCCGAAACATATAATGAGACATCACTAACATGTGTAATGTATTCTAAAAACATATGTTTTACTGAAAATAATGTATGTCATATGAACCCTAACACACGTTAGTTGGGCATATACTACGTATGTCATATGAACCCTAACACCTGTTAGTTAGGTATATACTAGCATGTGTTAGGATCACTAACATGTGTATAAACAATACCGTATGTCATATGGACCCTAACAACTGTTAGTTGGGTATATACTAGTATGTGTTAGCATCACTAACGTGTGTGAGCATACATGACTCGGACCGCAAAAAAAAAAAAAAAAATAGACATGTACCCTATACGAGTTCATAACAAATTCACTTGCCAAAAATTTATTAAACAGAATACAAAAATTATTTAAACACCCTATTCACCAAAAGATTAAAAATTTATAATCTTTATAAAAAAAAACATCACTTACCACAGCCACATCATCAACGCCGCCTTGTTCCAATAGCCTACTCGTGAAAACCAATACTGGAACACATACACATGTTAGTTTGGGATCCTCAAACACATAATGGGGCATCACTAACCTGTGTTAGCATATACTAACATAAAAAAGACTACAAATTTATTCATCAATCACATGTGATCTATCAACCTCATGTCCTCAATCTAATAAAAATCTAACATAAACAAAATAATAATAAAAAAAATAAAAAAAAAGGTTAACATAAGTTTTTTTTTCATTCAAGCATTTGATCGAACACTTGGTATGCGAACAAAAACTATCCCCAAAACTATTATTATTATTATTCTAACAAAACCCAAAATCTAACATTTTATGTTCTGTTTATAATAAATAAAACAAAACCTAATAAACTAAAGTCTAAACCAAAGTAAACACTAGATCCCCAACATTTATCAAACCAAAGTAAACCAAAAAATAGTAAACAAAACCTACTTCCACCCAGATCTAGATTCAAAATGCCACTTCAACCCAGATCCAGATCCAAAATAATAGTGCAAATGCTATAAAATCAAAAGAATGAGCTTTATGAAACAAAACACATACCTAAAATTTGAGATTACTTGCAGATCTGGGAGAAGAGCTTGAAGCCTTTAAAAACCCCTTTAACTTCTGACGGGTCATAGTGGTGGTGGTTTTAGTAGAGGAGGAGACGGGGTGTGGTGGTGGTTCAGTGGAGGAGACGATCATGGTGGTGGTTGTTGTGGTGGTGGTGGTGGTTCTAGAGAGAGACAGAGAGAGGGTAGAGAGAGGATCTAAAATCTGATTTTGAATTTGAAAAGTAAATGGAGAGAGATGAGGAAACAATATATATATGGAGAGAGAGGAGGGGATAATGGAAATGTCTATTGTGCCCTTTTGAATATTATATAATATCATAATATCATGGGTGATGTGGCACAACATGGGCCAAGTAATGGGTTTATTTGGGTTTTTCATCCAAAGTGGGTTTATTGCATATACTTCCCCTATATATATATATATATATATATATATATATATATAGGATTAGGTTCAAATGAAAACACACTTTTCGTAAAAGAACCGCGAGAACACCGACGTAAAATGTGATTTTTAAAAAAAAAAAATTTCACCGGTGAAAAAACGGGTAACCTCGACGTAAAAACAAAAAATTTGCAGCAGTGTAAACGACCATGGCCCACCGTATTTTGTCTTATTAGGCAAGGGAATATTCCCTTTTTTTATTTTATTCCACTTTAATTGTGAGCCACATATCTTTTTTGATTAAAATAAGTGTGTGGTGAAAAAGTGAGTTCTTTAGTTCTTTTATGAAAAGCATGTTCTCATTTTACCCTTTCCCTATATATATATATATATATATATATATATATATATATATATATAGGGGAGGGTTATCTTGAGAACAAGAAAATATGTGAGAACACTAAGAACCAATTTCATCCCTTGATAATGATCAATCAAGGGCTAAGATTAAATGGATGATTAAATGAGTTGGTAACCTTAAAATTAGATGAAAAGGGCATTATTGTAAAGTAACAAAATCAAAAACCATCTCTTCAGTATACTGTCGATCTTCTTCCTAAAGGAAAACCCCAAAACCTCCAAACAAACCCTAGCTAATCAACTGTCTCATCAACCTTCTCTACCATCCACATATGTTAACATTCTACATTTCCTTAACATATACAATAAGCGGTAAGATTATTTTCAGTTTATCAATTATTTTTTGAAATTTGAAAGATTATGCGCATCGTTGTATGCATTACGTGATTTCATGAAAAAGTTCTCGTATTTAAAATTAACTGTGTTTGATTATCGTGATATCGTCATTGTTTTGCTTGTTGTTCTATATGAATTACCAACATGTAAATCTGCAAATGCGATGTTTATGTTTCGGACTACATAGATTACATTGACGATGCATATAAGGTGTTTGATTTAATGCCTCAAAGAACTTGGTCACATGGAATTTATTGATTTTCTGGTTTTTGGACAACGCATTTTTTTCAGGAATGAATCGATATTTTCATGGAGCTGCTGGTCAGTGAAGATGATTTCATCAGTGGCTATGCACAAAACAATAACCCTTTGAAAGCGATCGGTTTATTTGTAAAAATGACATCTTTCGGGTTCAAACTTGATTCACGAATCGTATATCATGGATTATAACTTTCATTTGATATCATGGTTTATATTTTTTGATATATGATATATCGATTTATCATGGATTATAACTTTTGTTTACACTTATACAAATCGTGTATGGATTATAACTTTTGTTTTCTTGTCTTAGTCACAATTTACACAAGTGTAAAATCCACTGTAAATATGTAATCCAGAAACAAAAAATTAACAGTGAGCAATTTACACATGTCTAAAATAGGCACTTACACATGTGTATAACAACTGAACATAGGCAAACTAGAACTAAAAGGCAGAGAACAGTTTACACAAGTGTAAATTAGCTGCAAATGTGTAATATGGAAACAACTAAGTGATAGTGGTTTTAAAAACGAGAATGGTAGGAGATAAAAACAACAACTGAACTTAGAAAGAAAGAAATATAATGTGAATATTGTGCTTTCAAAAGCAAATATTCAAAGAGAAAGTGTGGCCCATAATGCATTGCAGTTTCAGAACGAACAAAATGAAAGCTAGAGTAGTGATATTTTGAGCAATGACTAGTTTTTATGTTGCGATGCAAATCGCTAACATGGATATCATGTAATCATGGATTATAACTTTTGATATACGATATATGGATATGATGGTTGAAATGTCCGGAAGGTTTGGCTTTGTTGAGAATGCAGTTTGGTTGCAATGTCCGCAATTTACACAGGTGTAAAACAGGCACGTACACGTGTGTAATAACATACAATTGAAAAAAACTAGACATTTACACATGAAACCAGTTGGAAAACTGTAATTCGGAAACAAATAAGGGACATAAATAAATTTACACATGTGCAAATCAGTTTCAAAGTTTAATACAAAAACAAATGTGTGACAGTGAGCACTTTACACATGTGTAAAACAGACACTTACACATGTGACATCAAAGAATTTACACATGTGTAAATCAGGTAGAAATAAATAATTCAGAAACAAATTAAGGGCAGAAGGCAATTTACACATGTGTAAATCACCTTCAAAATTTAATCCAGAAACAAATACGCGACAGAAACAAATATGAGAAACAAATGTGTGACAGGAAGCAGTTTACACATGTGTAAATAAGCTGGAAATGTGTAATTTAGAAACAAATAAGAGATAGAAGACAATTTACACATGTGTAAAAGAGACACTTACACATGTGTAAAACAAACAATTTAACAAAATAAGAAAAACAAAGTCCAACACATAATATTAGAACACGAAAATAGTAAAGTATAAAAACTGTAATTCAAACATTAAAATAAAATTTCAAATTTAAACAAAATGTTACATGTATAAAATCCTAGTACATGAACACATTATTTTAAAATAAAACTAGAGATATAAAAACAAAGCTTCATTATCCACCAACATCTCCATCTTCTTCGCTATCTTGATCACTAAAACTCTCTTCATCACAATGACTACCCTCATCAATTTGTTTTTTTTTTTTGTAGGACAGTTTCGAGAATCCTAGTAGGCAAGTTTGCAACTTAATTTGCTTCATTACAATGACTACATTCGCTTAATCCCCCGGACCACTCAAACGACAAGTTATATTGTCAGGCGGATTGAGCTTCACCTGCATGTATGAAAAAATTCTTAATTATAACACATGGTTAATGGTATTTATCTAAAAATACAAATAATAGACAAAAAATGAAACTATAAAACAAACAAAATTACCATGAGAACCAATGTATTGTTCAAAACCATCAACAACATCAGGTCTACCATTCATGCATTATGATAAAGATTTAGAAATATCCTTTTTGACATCTTTAAAAATGCTTCCGGTATATACAAGTGTTGCATGTGTTTCTATAGGTAAAGGAGTGAATAAAACATGAGAAGTTGAATAAGTTGCATGCTCAACAAGCCGTTGTCGATCGCGTTAACCGTCAATAGTTGTGTTAAAACACATCATAAACTTAACCAAAGTATTGAATTCAGTAAAATAAGTCTTAAAAAGTGTAATTGATCTTTCACATCTGAATATGGTTTTCATTAAACACAACATGGGTATTTCCCTAAAACAATTAAGGACCATTGATTCATCATAGAAAACAACATGTACACATGTGTAAAGCAGAAACTTACACATGTATAATACGAATGAACATAGATAAACTACAACTAACATATCATTGTTATTAGGGAAACATTCCCAACAAACCTATATAAGCTATTTAATAGAAGATACGATGGATAGTGAGCAATTTACACATGTGTAAAACAGTAAAAGCGAACAATTTACGCCTGTGTAAAACATAAACTTACACATGTATAACACAAATGAATATAGATAAACTAAAACTAACTTATCATTTTATTCTGAACACATTCCCAACAATCTATATAAGCATAAATTATACATACCTTAGAAGGAAGTTCATCCATAATATGCCAAATACATAAACGATGGACAAATTCATTAAACACCTTAACTATGGCTTGTTTCATTGTCGAGACTTTGTCAGTTAAAGCTACCTATAGTTGATTTCGGTGTGCTTCACGAAAACGTTTCAAAAACCATGTGTATGATTCAATAGTTTTGTCATAAAGATGGGCAACATCAAAAGTTACACAATTTTTATAGCGGTCGACCCTAGCAAAAGTTACGCAACTATGAATGTTCCAACAAATAAAAACATGTACCAATGAAGACTGAGATAACAAATGAGCACATGTCCCAAATCGATCACAAAACGCTAGGTTTTACAATCACTTTCACATAGATAGACATAATTAAAAAAAACTAAATTAAATGCTACGGATTTTAATATACAACTAAGAAACATGAATTCCATGTTTTTAATGTTCATCAATTTATAACTACATCATGTTTTACGAATTTGATAATCATAACATATTCGAAAGCAAACAAAAAAACACGAATATATTGATATAATCGACTAGGGAACTTTAGAGAGTAGGTAATTACCTGTTTCTTTAATCGAAGACATAGTTGTGTAACTTTTGCTGCATAATTCTTATCAGCTCCAACACCCCCTTTCAGCCATAACTTCCGGTTGTTTCTCATAATTGTCAACACTAATGAAATTCAAAGTTGTGTAACTTTTGTTGCACAATTTTTATCAGCTTCAACACCTTCTTCAGCCATAACTTCCAATTGTTTCTCATAATTGACAACACTAATGAAATTTGAATCCCTATTTGAAGACAATGTTTTAGGAGACACCATAACTACAATTAACACCAAACAAAATAAACAACTTGAAACTATAAGCAACCATAAGAACTGAAATTATAAAAGCATTAAGGAATCGATGAAGAATTAAAACCCTAAGAAGAAGAAATTATGCGTTTGGAATGTTAGATTATAAGAATAAGATAGAAAACCCTCATACGATTGGAATGTTAGATGATAAGTAGAAGATAGAAAACCCTAACCTTATGTTCGATGTTTATGTAATGATCGACGTTTCTGTATTGATCGATTGGAAGGTTAGATGAGATTATCAATCTGCTTATTGTAGAAGAAGATGGGTATGTATGCTTGTGAAGCAGAAGATGGATGTTTGTAAGTGGAGAAAAATGGTAAAATTACCACCTTACCCTTTTTAATTTAAACACTAGGGAAATAGATGAGTGGCTGAGATTTGTTCTCATGGTTCTCACAAAAGATGAGTTTTCTCATTTAAACCCTCCCCTATATATATATATATATATATATATATATATATATATAGGTAGAGGTTCGGGTACAAAAACCTCTTTTTGTGAGAAGGGTAAGAAGGCATGTGGGAGTGACACGTGGCAAAGTTTTAATTTAATAAGAAGGGCAATAGAGTAAATACACTATTTTTTTAAGTTTATAAAAAATCAACCTCTTAGTCAAAATGAGAGATTTATGGCTAATTTAATTTAAAGCATTTGAATTAAGAGGTATTTTTTGTCCATAATCATCCATATCTTGTTCACATTTTTTTTTTTTGAAATCTCTAACGTGTATTGATTTTTTAGAGGTGCTCATCATTATCAACTATGTCTAAATTACTTTTTAATTATTTACCAGATTCTTTTTTTTTGAGATAGTATTTCACGTCAATAAAATGGCGTATGTATATTCATTTAAGGATAGGTGCTCATCATTATCTACCAGGTGCTCATCGTTATGTGTTTTATCTTCATGGACAACATACCCAGATCACAGTATTGTGTTTTACCAGATAAAAGTGACATTTGATTATTCATTGTGTTTTATCAATTAACTTTAAACATAAAACACACAACCAAGAACAATAAGACTTTTCCCATAAAATACAAACTTTTTTGTACATAAAACTGTGTTTTAAACTTAAAACACATAAACAACAACACAACTTTTCCACTCCAACACATCGATCTGATTAACAATGTGTTTTATCACTATCATATAAAACATAAAAACATTAAACTCAACAGCAAACAAATTAAAGTTGAAAACACATCTAAAAAATAAAAATACGACTTTCCATCAAACACCATTCCAAGAAGCTAAAACACAATACCAAGAATCTTCTTTGTCAGCCGCTGAACCAATCATATTATCGATCGTATGAAAGAGGAGAAAAAAAAGAATAATCGTGTGGAGAGAGAGAAGAAAGAGGAAGAAAGAGAAAGAGGCAAATTAAATTAGATTGGAAAGAGATAGGAGTTATTAAGTGAATTAAATAGATTTTATTAATTAAGATGTGTAATATTACACATCTACCCCCACAATCTTAATTTATCTAATATTATTATAACACATATTACAAAATTGCCACTACTATTATCTCATCCCTCCATCAAGTTGATCCAATGGTCATTTTTCCTTCTCACCTTTCTTACAAAACACCTCTTTTGTATGCTAACCCTACCATATATATATATATATATATATATATATATATATATATATATATATATATATATATATATATATATATATATATATATAAAAGGGAAAGGGATACCGGAAACCCTCTAAAACGAAGAAACCCGGTAAACTCTAACTTCCCAAGCTTTTTATCATCTGAAAAATTAGGGTATGTAATATACATGATTTTAAGAGTTTTGAGCCAAAAAAAAAAAAATCAAAAAAGCGCCGAGTGGATATTTTAAAAATAAATAAGTTTTTTTTGTGTTACGTATGTTACACAAAAACAGAAATGTTACATATGTAACACAAAAAACTTATTTATTTTTTTAAAAAAATATCCACTCGGCGCTTTTTTGATTTTTTGGCTCAAAACTCTTAAAATCATGTATATTACATACCCTAATTTTTTCAGATGATAAAAAGTTCGGGAAGTCAGAGTTTTCCGGGTTTCTTCGTTTTGAGTGGGTTTTTATTTTAACCACCCCTATATATATATATATATATATATATATATATATATATTACCACCCTGGTACTTGGTAGAGAACAGTGATGGATACAGAAATTTTTTGTATGGGGGTACAATACGGGCCGGCTAAAAATGAGAATAGGTCTCAAGATATTACACAATCAAATTTCACTGATTTGTTCTAGATAAAATACAGTTTCATACGTAAAAGTTGAACCGATTGTGTTATGAAATTACTTAAAAAACTTTTATTTATTTATATTTCTTCTATCAAATAGTACTGAAACAAATTTCTATAATTTTCCATTAATGTTATAAAATAAGTTAATTAAACTAACACTAATGTTATTCAACATGATGATAACTTAGGTGAAAATTTAGATTACTCATCAAATTAACTACTTAATAATTTACTAATGAATATGAAGAAAAGTAACTTTATGTATGTCAAAAGTTATAATTTAACAGTTGTTCCTTTTAAATATTGGAAAGCACACCTACCACCTACATCTCATACTTCCATCTACCTCTTTGTCTTCATCCTCTCAGAAATAATCTATTCATCCTTCTTCCATCTCTTACAAGAAAATGACGACAACGACAAAAAATTAACACAAACAGGTTACAAAGCTAAGCGAATCAACGTTGGTAGCCTATTTCTCCTCTTTTTTTTTTCAGTCCAAACTCCAAACGATTTTAAAGGTCCAAGCATCTAAGCTGTGGCTGGTCCGGCTGGACGGTGGGCACAGGCCCACCGTAGGTTTGCTGTGCATCCGCCACTGGTAGAGAATGTGATTAATCATTACATGATATATGAGCATGTTCTTGCTTGTGCGTATGAAATTATAACTTTAGATAATCCGCCTCGTGTGATTCTACTAGTTAGGTGCCCGCACGATGCGGCGGGAAACAACATTTAGTTAATATGTGCATTGTGTGTTGTACTTTAAGCAATTATACTATAAAACTTAAATTTAAGAGGTCAATAAGAAATGTATTATGATATAGTATAGTATAGATTTCAGTTCATTTTCGTTTGTTTTCGTTTCGGTTATTACTTAACCATAACATATCATTTTTAAATTAAAAAAAAACTATAGCAATACTATACTCAAATTAAAGAAAAAAATGTTCGTTTATACGGTGTAATAATATTAGGAAAATATTAACGTATAAAAAAATTATAGACGTTTAAAAATTGCGGGATAGTTGGTTAAAATAATGGTGAAAAGTATAATTATTATTTAAATGAAAAATTGAGTAAAGTTGAGGAGAAAACTGTGTAAGTATTGTATAAAAGACATATTTGCCCTCAAAAAGTAGTTAACATATGGATTGTGTGTTAGTTAAAATAATGGTCCTTGTAAAATATATTATAAGATAGTATATATATCAATAGTAATATTGTATCTTGTGTTTTGGGCACATAAATCCAACATATTTAGCTTCTTTATTATTTATAATGACAGTTGTGTTTAAAGATTAAACTGACACGACCATTAGACCAGTAAGACTATCTCTTATGTTAGAAAAACTTACATAGTAGTAGCCGCTACGCCTCTCGTACATGAAGCTCGTAGGTTTCCGAGTCTTTTTACTTGCTGCAATAAACTGCAACAGAATAGAAAAAGGAACTGGGCTTGTGTTTGACACAATTCCCTTAAACAGATTCGTCGTCTGTTCATAGGGTACACCGGTTCAACAGTGCGGCGGTGCACTGCGGACTATCCCACTTGCCTGAAAATAAATCGGAACAAGACTATTTCTAAAAAGGTTTTGCTGCAGCAATCGATCAATGTATTCGAGTGATAATGAATCTGTTGTGTGTGTTTCTCATATATATATTGTTTCTTCTCTCAAATAAGGCACATAGCCTACTAATTATATATGAGTTAGGATGGTGAAAGGTTTCACTTTATTAGTCACTTAAATAGAGACTTAAGACTCTAATAAAACCTCATCCAATGGCATTAAGAACTCTACTCAAGAGTTTCACCATATGAAATAAAACCTCATCAAATGGCATTAAGAACTCTACTCAAGAGTTTCAATTATACACTTAATTTAGTCTTAAAAGTATAATCAAGTGTCATAAATAAATTAACTCTATTAAAGAGTTTTTCTTCAATTCACCACATGAGGAGTTTTACCAATAATTATAATTTCATTAAATTAAACCTCCATTCACCTTCTAAATTTCCAACAATCCCCCTCATGAAATGGAGTTATTCTCAGAAACAACCTCATTCCGATTAAATTTCAAGAGTTGAGTTTTGCATATGATAGGTAGGTGTGACCCTTTGAACCTTCGCTTATGAAACACACTTAGCCCACTGGCTTTGAGTAGAACGCGATGTCTTTGAACTCGTCTGCCGTTTGTGTGGACGACAATACGCTTCACACAAAACTCTCCCTGACAACGTCAAGTCCTCATTGTTGTTTCCGTTATGGTCATGGACACGTGCCTGGTTCTGCAAGAGCTATTAAGTATTGTGCCCCAACAATACCCTTCGAAGCGACCCCACTTCTCTCTCACATAGGTGATCTACTGGGATTGGTTACCTCAGTCAGATCATTAAAAGCTATAAGCTTAACCTCAACCTTGTCACTTTTTAGGAATGGACTAGGAAGCTTATTAAATTTATGGTAAGCTCCCTTTTTCGAAATGTGAGGTTTCCACCAACTCTCCCCCACAGTGACCTTCGCCAGTTCATACAATTAGGTTGTCTTATTGAACTCGGATCTTAGTATCTGATGTGTGTAAATGTATATATATAAATAACACAAGTTCTAATTAAAACGACCCACCTAGAAACTACACACGCACGGCAAGTGTACCGGTCGCAAAGTAGTAGACAGACAAGACCGAGTATCGAACCCAAAGACGCGAAGACAACTCAAGATCACAACCTCTACCGAATACTAGCCTAAATAAATATATACTTAAATGGGGGGTTAAACTAATAATTATAAACTTAGAAGGAACTAAATATAAACAAAATAACCTCAACTGCTTATAGGAACTAGGAACTTGGAGAAATCGGATAGGAAGAAGGCTGGTTACTTAGGTAAAATCCCTAGACACTAGCAATAAATCATGAATCTGGTAATTAACTTGAGACCCTATTCTTATCTAATAAACCTCCTGTCAAAGATAGCTCACTAGACTCAAGGCGGGACAAGTGTAGAAATGCTAAGATGGATCCGGATCGCCCTAGCGTACCGAAATCCCACAGAAATCAGATTAAAACCTCTCCTGGATTAAAACCCTCAAACTATGAAGCAGACTTAAACTCTACTGAAGAAAACCTAGGAAAACTCTAAACACGGACAAGTAGCGACTCCCGCCCTAGCGCTTGCCAACTACCGAACAATGCCTAGTTAGTTACCTAGCAAACTCGAGTTAGATTTCTCACCCTCAAGAATGGACTGCACGTCTTAGTTAAATTTATTATATTAGTTTGTTATACTTGTGCCGTACTCCAACTCCAAATACTAGCACGCTAACCTAAGTTGACGAACTAGATTGATTTCAAGACCTAGGGGGTATCTCTACATGCCTAGCTCCACAAAACCAATAAACAAACCTCAAATAAAATTAACACCAACACACATATATCAAATCCAACAATAAAATTAAAATCATGTAATCCTACACATCAAAATTAAAAACCAAGAATCATTAAAAACTGCAAATTACGTGTCTAGTTCATAAACCTAAGCAACCATAAAAGTTTTAGTTCATAATCTTTATAAACATCACAAAATAAATAAAAATAGTTGTAACCATGTCTATAAAAATAATAAACGAAAACTAAACCTAACCCAAGGCTCGTTGGCTCTTGATCTTTAACGTGCCCGTGGCCTTTTCTCCTTCCGTGCTCGTTCGATCGTCACCGCTCTTGGCCGGTTGACTTATTCTTCTTGCTTCTGTGTGCGACGAATGAATGAATGATTGTCCAATTTTTCTCTTGTTCCGCCGCTGTGATAATATGAATGATTAATATCTTCCAAAATTCTTTTGATGCGGCTCCTGATAAAAATCCTCTCCCTTACATATGTTTTGCCCTATATTTGTTTTGTTTAGGTTGGGTTGGGCCGACCAAACTTTTATTTTATTATTTTTCTTTTTTTTATTATATTATTATTATTATTATTATAACTCGGTGCTCTACACTCGGGTGTTCTTGGCTTGACCAAAGTTCATCGTTTACGCTCCAACGTTCACACGAACACCTACCAAAATATAAAATAAATAAATAAGTACTAAAAATTAATAAAAATCTATACAATGACAAAAATAGGCCAACAAACGAATACACGCCTAAAACTACTAAAAACTATATACAAAAGACTCAATTATAACAAAAAATACATAAGAGAATAGATGTGTTTTACGACACATCAGTATCTCCAGTCAGCTGAGTTAGGTTTCCTTCGCATAAACTTAGCCTTTCGTGGGCTTTAGTCCCATTCCATTGATGGCTTCTGAACTAACTCTCTGCTTAAGCCTTTTGTTAGCGGATCCGCGATGTTATCCTTTGACTTCACGTAGTCAACAGTGATAAGTCCTGTAGAGATTAGTTATCGTACTGTATTATGTCTACGTCCTATATACCTGTTCTTATTGATACACATTGTGATATGAGCTCTGCCAATTACTGATTGACTATCACAGCGTATGCATTAGGCCAATGCCGGCTTCGGCCACCTAGGTATATCTTTAACAAATTGACGTAGTCATTCTTCCTATTCATCCTCTTTATCTAAAGCGATGAATTATGATTCCATCGTGGATCTAGCAATAAACGTTTGCTTAGGTAATTTCCACATTATCTCAACACCTCCAAGTGTGAATAAATACCCACTCGTTGCCTTGGAATCATTCGTGTCAGATATCCACTTCGCATCACAGTAACCTTCAATAACAGCTGGATATCTTTTATATTGCAGCCCGTAGTTTTGTATGTATCCTAATTACCAAAGCACCTGTGTCACGTAATTCCAATGAATTGAACCTAGGTTGCTCGTGTATCTACTTAGCTTGCTTGCTAAGTCTGGTCTGATACAACTCATCAGATACATCAGGCTGTACTCTAATTGGTTAACAGGATCATCTCGATTCTTAGCTAGATGTTGACTCGTGTCAATGAAAGTTCTAGCCACATTAGAGTCATTTCCATTGAACTTCTCAAGAATTTTGTCCACATAATATGACTGACTTATAACAAGTCTGTTCTAGGTTCGTGTGATTTGTACTTCCCAAAATCACATTCGTTCATATCAAACCTTCTGTTTTCAAATGCAAGTCACCTCCACACTTAAGTGTTATTGGATAACTACCAAATGGGGTGATGAAAGTTTCTTCCTTTCATATGTAGTTTGAAAACTTCTCAAGTACCATTTTTACATCCCTACGGATTGTTTCTTAAATTGCTGTCTACCCCCACATTGCTTGCACTTTAATTAAGTTTGAGTAATATCACTCATGATGACATTAGACACCCGTGATAAGATAGCGACTATCTATATCTCTGTGTTATTGAGGTCATCCATTATATTACTCAACCCATATTTCTCACACGAACCGTTTTCTAAGCTATATGAGTTCTCCTCATATTCAGCTAAATAGTATCATTACCAATGAACTATTTATTCAGTCCTTTTGAGTCATCATTTTTAATGAATTATACATTTGCTTTTACAAAATTCATTCTTATGCCGTCACTTATGTTTGAATGTTCAAAGTTAATTTATTCTTCGTGGAGCATTTAAATTAACAAGTATTAGTCTAGCATGCTTTAGACTACAAATACTTAGCATGTGAACAGAAGATGTCTCATTCTGATTCTTCACAGCCTTAAGAGATAACTCACTATCTCATCCTAACATTCACATCTTAATTTGGACACAAAATGAGATTTTATTTACCATTCTAAAACCTCGGTTTTAAGAATACTTCAAAACTATAATTAATTCCATCCATTAGGATCAGGACTCGTTTGCCTTTAATCTTCAAGGCTTCACCATTGACTCTTTAGGACTTAAACATTAGTCTTAATATATGTCACTTTGATGAACATATTCATCATCAACAAGTCAATTAGATTGACACTCGACGACATGACACTCACATATGCCTATATTTTGTTGAAACTATTTATTGGGTGATCCTCCCAAAATATATCACGAATCCTCCTCATAGTTCAACCAACATTGATGGTTTGTAGAAATTCTAAACGTCCATCACTATTGTAAGTCTTTTATAATAAATCTTGCAAAATTTATCAACGACTTATGAGTAATAACATATATTCCTATCATATGTTATAGTCATCGGAAATACATTTGTTCAATTCTATGTTGATGCTCTCAACATTGGACGACATATCTTGTTTTCGTGTATTTAACCACAATACACTTGCCACGTTGATCATGATTATCTCAATGGGGATGGATAAGAGTTTTTCTTCGTAGTCACTTAATTAGAGACTTAATTTAAAATAAAGGCTCTAATAAATTGACATAAAAGCTCTAATAAAGTGACATACAACTTTAATTAGAAAACATGAAACTCTACCCAAGAGTTTACTCTTTATTCACCACATTAAAATTCCAATTAATAATTATAATTTACCAAATTATAATTTCAATATAATCCAAAATATATATAATATATTACATATATATTTAAATGGATTCATATAAGGATATATAAACATCAAATCTCAAAGTGTTATTCTCTTCAACACTTTATCGTTCGACGAAATAATAGCAATTATATCGTCTCGTGGCATGTTTCGAGGTACTCCCTCAATACACTGTTCAAAACAACAAAGTTGTTTATACTTAACTACTCACAAGTAGTCGAACAAGTAAATATGTCCAAAACAACATCAAGTTGTTTTACACTAAATAGTCTCTCTAGACTATTATATGGTTCAAGTCATCATACTTCTCATACAAGTATCAAACCATATATAATTTGCAAAAGACATGTTTTATTCATACAAAACATTTCTACTTTTACAAGTATTTTCCATAAACTCTAATATAGTATTATTATTTAAACCATTCCTAACTCACTTGTTAGAGTATATGGTTTTCATGATTAACCGTTTCTAATTCGCCCATTAGAAACTATACGTGTACCATATAAACATATATGGTTTAAAAAAAATAACCATTTCTAACATACTTGTTAGAATGCAAACGATTACACGTTTCATCATATAGAGTTTGGTTATATCAAATAAACCTTTTTCTAACACACCCATTAGAAATAAACGATTACCAAAATCATTTTAAAGGTCATTGGTTTATATTCTCAACTGTTTCTAACCTGCTTCTTAGAAATACACGATTATGACAATCGTTTTAGAACTTGTTGGTTTATATAAAATAAACCGTTTCTAACACCCTCGTTAGAAAATTAAACCATTTACATAAATGGTATTAACTTTGGATTTTCCAAAATATACCCGTTTCAAACTCACTCGTTAGACACTGTCAAATTTTAACCAATCAGGTTTAATGTTGAAAAGGGTTGAAACACCCAATTCTCCATAAACCCATGAGTTGAATCACCCCATTAAAACCTTTAAGAATATTTGATCCAACTTAATGGTATTCTTATTATTTTTAAGTTTCAACTTTGGAGTTTTAATTAGTATTCTTACTAAAACCTTCAATAAAAAAAATTTATAACTTTTTTATTTTCACAAAATTTTTCAAAATAAAAATTTCCAACACGTATGTGTATTTTGTACAATAATCTTTTCTAACACATTTGTTGGAAAATATAAACACCTTATTTTGACTTTACAAAATCATCAATTTCTAACACGCCCGTTAGAGAAATCAATATATAAGTTTACAAATAAAACTTATGATTTTGTAGATAATAATTTCTAATACGCTTATTAGAAATGTTTCATGACACGTTATTCTTTCAACGTCGTCAATTCTAACACGCTTGTTAGAACTACATGTTTCAAAACCTTATATTTTGAAACCCTTTTTTTCCCAATACTCTTATTAGAAAATGTATACATTTCAAATACTTTATAATTAACTTTCTAATACGCTTATTAGAAAGAAACCATTATCAAACATTTTACATGGATTTACAAATATTATGTCTTTTCTAATACTTTCATTAGAAATTCAATATTTCAAAAAATGTTTAAACACATATTAGAAATGTTAATAGTCCGATTTATCTAACCACAACACAACACCCATGAACCCCAAAATGTTGAATCAAATTTGTTTTGTATAACATTCTTATGGATGAAAGATTGCATTCCCATTATGAATGTAATCTAATTCGATGTACCAAAAGAAAAGACTTACAAACTTTCGCGAACCCAAATTCCTTATGAAGAACACGAAAGTTTGTTTACTAATCTGCTTAAGTTTGTTAGAAAAACTTACATATTAGTAGCCGCTACACCTCTCGTACATGAAGCTCACAATAAACTGTAACAGAATAGAAAAAGGAACTGGGCTTGTGTTTGACACAATTCCCTTAAACAGATTCGTCGTCAAGTTCCTAGGGTACACCGGTTCAACAGTGTCGCCGTGCACTGCGGACTATCCCACTTGCCTAAAAAGAAACCGGAACAAGACTATTTCTAAAAAGGTTTTGCTGCAGCAATCGATCAATGTATTCGAGTGAATATGAATCTGTTGTGTGTGTTTGTCATATATATTGTTTCTTCTCTCAAATAAGGCACATAGCCTACTAATTATATATGAGTTAGGATGGTGAAAGGTTTCACATTATTAGTCACTTAAATAGAGACTTAAGACTCTAACTAAGACTCTAATAAAACCTCATCCAATGGCATTAAGAACTCTACTCAAGAGTTTCACCATATGAAATAAAACCTCATCAAATGGCATTAAGAACTTTACTCAAGAGTTTCAATTATACACTTAATTTAGTCTTAAAACTATAATCAAGTGTCATAAATAAATTAACTCTACTAAAGAATTTTTCTTCAATTCACCACATGAGGAGTTTTACCAATAATTATAATTTCATTAAATTAAACCTCCATTCACCTTCTAAATTTCCAACATCTTAATCACCGATCCGGTTATGTGAAAAATATTATTTCTATACCTCGGTATCAACTTTGAAAGGTATTCTCGCAAGTTGAAACAAAATATACTTGCATTCCAATTCAAATGTTTATCTTCTTTTTTGAAAGGTCAATTTCTTTCACACAAAAATGAGAAACAAAGGCAAAGCTGTCACGAGAGAGGACATGAAAGCCAAGGCATCAACCAATGACATCAATATAAATCTACAACAATTATTCCTATCTATACTTTTACATTTGTGTCTATTTTTAAACCAAAGAAAACCGATCGCTTTCATCTCTGTGACTATCTCCATGACATTATAAGCTTTCTGAGAAAATATTTTTTCATTATGCGCCTTCCGAATTCTCCAACAACCAATAATTATTAAACCGTAAATGACGTCTCCTTTTAATTTTGAAACCCCCGCATACATGGAAACCTCCAAAAGATCTCTAACCGTGAAAGCGTAGATTTGTGGAATATTACACCAACTAGAAAAAGCTTGCCAAACTCCTAAGGCTATACGACACTCCGTAAACAAATGATCATTTGCTTCTTCCAACTCCCCATAAAATACACATCCAAGCTCTTGTACATTGATGTTCCCTTTCCTAAGAACTACCCGAGTAGGGAGTCTATCCAAAACCGCTCTCCACATAAAAATATTACACTTGTTCAGAATCCGTTTACTCCATTTTAATACCTCCTCACTATTAGCAACCGCCTCTTGTATAATTAGCCTCTTCACCGCTAAAACTGAAAATATATCCGATTTAATACCCATCCAGTGCACTCGAGGCATTCAGTTGAATCTGATCCAATAAACCGCTGCAGTAATTCCACTACAGTTCTCGTCTGCCTCTTCCAACTCCATTGAATAATGCCTAACTCATTTTTCACCTTTAGTCTATCAAACACAGAACAACTCTTCGGTGATTCTAATAAGAAGAGATGTGGAAATGTAAGCTTTAACGATTCATTTCCCATCCAGTTATCCATTCAAAATTTAACATCTTTTCCATAAATCACCCTCTTTATCCTTTCGCTAATTCTTTGGCCACCCACTTTCCATCTCCTCTCCAACCGAACTATAGAATTTCAATTACTATGTAAACTAGCATTGGAAAGAATCACTTCCCAACTTCTACTACCTGCGTGAAAAGCGTCAATAACCTCCTTCCACAAACCTTTTTTTTCCTTCCAAAATTGCCAAATCCATTTCACTAACTGAGATTTGTTGCACCACTCTAAGCGAGAAAAACCTATACCTCCTTTTGTCTTTGGAAGAGTAACCTTTTCCCAAGAAACCCAATGCACCTTCTTCTTTTCTTCCACACTTCCCCACAAAAATTTCTTAATCATCGCTTCTAACATTTTGATCACTTTAATCGGAGCTTTAAATAACGAAAAATAATGTCACACCCCGCCTAAGTCGGGAACACGGGGTGCAACTGAAATGATTTCCAAGCACAAAAGTCACACGAGCATTATTTAATAAAACATGAATTACCATTTAGAACATTCAAGTCTTACAAAACATAACGTTAATTGTTTGAATTAGAAACCATTGTTAAAAGTGTTTAGATCAAAACATCACAACAATAGTTCAAAAGATGGTATCCCTTGAATGCTCGCACGCGACCTTCCCAAGTTCCATGCTCCATGCTAATTTCCTGAAAAAACGTGCATGAAAAATATATGGGTCAACATAAAGTTGGTGAGTTCACGAGTTTTTGTATGTTGGACCTGTAATCCCAAATCCGACTAAATTACTGCCTAGCTAGGGCAATAATTAATATGTGACCTGACATGAGCCGATAACCAAACCTTGACATGTTGTGCCTCGCCCATTGTACACTCAAGACAATGAATAAATGTGAAATACTAGCACTATTTTGATATCTGCCATCCGGTTAGAGCGACTGACCAAGAGTGGGGGTGTCAACCCAATAGATCTATTCTGGTGTTTCATGGCTAAGTCCATAGCTAATGGTTATGGTATGATGTATGACACGAGGGCTTAATGGATCCTGAACCTTGCTGTCTCATGTTCACATAATAGTCATGTATGTAACTGAAAACTGAACTTTGTACGCATGTTTTTCCCCCGGAAAAATGTAAAACGGTGAAAAGGGGCAGTGAAACTTACCTTATGGTATGTCTTGGAAATGAACTAATGAGTCTGAGCTAGAGAGATCAACCTTGTGTCCTATATAAAAGAGACATTTTAGGTCTATGTTACTTGTACTGTCTACAAGTTGTTCTTTTGTTACGTTTGTCTTTGTAACTTAACTCTTTAAGTTAAATGTGTCTTTAATGGAAAGATTTGCCTTCTTTATGTGAGCTAGTGATCTGTGATAAAAAATAGCTTAGTTTCTTGAAAAAACATTACTTTTATTTGTGAAAAGCAAGTGTTTTATATACTTTGATGTACTCATGTGTTGAAGGCTTCACATCTTTTGTTTTGTCAAGTGTGTAGATCTACCATATTTAAGTATGTTTAACTTACTATTTTCATACTTGACAACTTTTGTGAAAATAATAATACTTCATGTCAAATATTACTTTCCTTGAAAACACATGGATCTTTGTAAGCTTTGTTATGACTAACAACTTTCATTACTATGCCTTGTGTTAAGGAGTTTAGAAAAACATATCCTTTTCTTTATAAAATTTTCGGCCAATGTATATATTCATATATATGTTTCGGCCCTAAGGGGTGTAGACACATATATTTTTATCACTAACACACTGTATCTTAAAACATGAGTTCACCCACTTGCTTGATTAAGTTACAAGAGTAAACATACTAGTGAACAACTTTGTATTTAAAAGACTATGTAAAAATAAAAACATAGGTTTAAGAAAACAATATTATACCTCCTAGTGTCTTAAGAAAAAGAGGGAGTTAGGGGCCTTGTACAACCTTGTTATGCTCCTTATACCCCTAATGATCCCTTGAAAGTTAATGGTTATATGTAAAAGCTTGTATGTGAGTGGTGGTTTGGAGTGGTGGTGGAGCCGTGGGGTGATGGGGGTATGGTGGTGGTGTTCGGCTGAGAGAGGGAAAGGGAGGGGTAGAGGTGTGGTGTTTAGTTGTTTTGTGCACTTGTTCCTCCTAAATCTCATCTTTATATAATGTTATGGATGGCAAGGTATCATGGCTCAAGAAAGGCAAAATAAAGCATCTTTCTAATTATGGTTTAAGATCTCTTAAAGGTGATTTTGGATAGATTATGAAGAGATTATGGACAAGATGGATGCATGCTTTCTTGGGGGATGTGGGCCAAAAATTAGAAGGTGTTGGGAGGTTATTGTTAAGTCAACTCTCTCTTGGATTTGATATGATATAATCATGGTGTTCAACTTGACTAGAGGTGTCTTAGGATTTTATTTGGTAGGATCTTTGTTAGAAGGTGTAGGATGACAATTGTAGTAAGTCAACAGTAAGCTTTTCCTAGTGTAATAAGATGCTTTCCTTATTCAGTTAACATCTAGGAATGTGATGGAGGTGACTAAAGTTTGTCTTAGGCTTTCTCCAATCCGTCCGAAATCCGGCGCCCGTAGCTACGTTTTCCGACGTGGACGGTGAGGTGGAAGAGAGAGGGAGGGGAGCCGCCCGTGGTCAAGGGCTCGCCCGTAGAGGAAAGAGACTCAGATTGTGAGAGGGGAGGTGGGCCATGAGCTGGGGCGCCCGTTGCAGAGGAGTGGGAGGACGGATGAGCAGTGTGAGGTGGCACCGGGCAGGGTTGGACGGGCAGCACTGGGTTGGAGATGGTCTTAGGAATCTTGGTGGAAGAATGTCTTGAAAGGACTTGTGTAAGAGTGGAAGACACAAACACTACACACACATATGTATATGTGTGACACCCGGCATATTCAGGTTAATACTTTTCATACTTTACATACATACGTTTCGTACTCTACATACATACGTTTCATACTTTGCATACATAAAAGTCTACCTCAACGGAAACATTGAAAACAACTACTTAATATCATACTTGACCGGGTCGGTTGAGTCGCGTCGATGATTTGGGAATCATCGGGAGTCGGTCCATAACCATGTGTACAAGGATCGGTGATTTGTAGAATCGCTGGGCTTATTGCACACACGCAAGTCTTGAGTCCCGGGAATTGGTGATCGGGTGGGAACGTGTTAGTTATCGTTCATTACATACTTTTATTCATTATGCAACTTGTCGGTATGTGAAAACGTGTTTATATATGTTAAAATAGGGTTTAACGCGCCACAAACCCAGAAACACAGGCTAGAGGCGATTAGGCCCCAGGGGAGAGCCTAATCGCCAGTATAATGGCGAGTAGGAGGATGATTGGGGCGAATAGAGGGCTATTCGCTAGTATTACTAGCGAATAGAGCCCTAATCGCCTGCAACGTTCTCGTACTCGCCTGAACTGCAAATGATGACTAAAAACGCCTATAAATACCACCCTTATGTTTCAAAACATCATTTGTGAAACCCTAATCCACCCCAAAGCTACCCCGCACCTTATCCAACCTCTGCAACACGTTTTTGGGCAAGAAACCACATTTCCAAGCCTTACACCTCATAATCTCACCATTTCAAGGTGTGTTCTTCATCCCAAACCTTTAATATGATATTGTTTTGATCCCTAAAGGTCCAGACCTGATTTATAAATATTAATGTCTTTGAAAACTCATTAAAATCAGTTTCAAAACAAACCCAAACATCTATACTTGTTATATGTGATGTATTCATGCAAGATAGGATTTTTATCGTTTAAACATGATTGTTCTTGTGTTATTATTATGTTTCTGATCTAAATAAGTTAATATGATGATAACCTAGGAGTTTGAAGGTTCATAGACGTGTAATATTGATATTAGGTATTTTGACCCGTTTGAGTAATTTTGGTGGATTGATGATGATATGTTATGTTTCGTTGATTGATTTAGGTTAGGGTTTACTCTAGGATGATGCTAGAACAGTAGGACATTGTTGGACAACGTCATTCTGTGATGAAATCTGAATATATGCTATTTAGGGTAAGTTTTGCATGAGGATGTGATGTTTACATGATAATATGACTATTTTGGGAAAACGCATACATTCGGGACGGCTAGGGTGATGATAAATTAGGGGTTTTTGCTTGAAATAGTTGGGTTAATGTTTTGGGTTGGGTATTGGGTGTTTACACATGTTTCAGATCTGATTTGGAGGGTTAAACGCGCAAAAAAGACGGAACAGATCAGAACTAGAGAATAGGAGTTCTAATCGCCCCTATTATAGGCGATTGGCTCCTAATCGCCTGAACTATAGGCGATTAGGAGCCCTGTTCACCACTTTACTAGTGATTACAACCCTATTCGCCACTTTACTAGTGATTACAACCCTACTCACCATTTTACTAGTGATTACAACCCTACTCACCACTTTACTAGTGATTACAACCCTACTCACCATTTTACTAGTGATTACAACCCTACTCACCATTTTGACCCTCCTAATCACTAGTTGACTTTTTCTAATCACATGTTTGCTTCCTAATCGCGTGTACAGCTGCTATATGTATATTTTAACATCCCAAAACACGGATTGACGCCTAGGAACATGTTAGGAACCCCGTGACATGTCCAATGACTTGGTAACACGTGTTCGGACTTAGTTATACGTTAATTGATTGATATGTTAGATTAGGTGAACTCTTGCGCGCATTAAGTGTTTAATTGCATATGTTGCATGATATCTTGCTTTCGGCTAACACGTGGGATGCCGGGTCACCAATGGGATGTCGGTTCTTGTCTGGTGTGGTCGGTTAAACGTTTAAACATCATTTCATATGTACACGGTTATGGTCTGGACTGCTAGGGACTAATCAACCTACGGGTTGTTAGTCTAACACCTTATACTCTCGTCATGATAGGTCAACGGTATTTGGTGCCGTCTATTGAGCAGGTTTACTTGTCTTAGTGAGAGGAGCAGCATCAGGTGAGTTTCACGGCCCCACTTTACGTTTTACATTTCGGGGGAGACACATGCGTATACATATTTCATAAATTATCATGTTATACTAGTGTTAAATTCATTTGTGCTATACGATATGTAAAGTCCCGAGGAAACCATGAATATGCTGGATAGCATAACGGGGGAAATATGGATAGATCTATTGGGACTGACAGACCCCACCCGTCGGCTGGGAGCCGGGCGGGTGCATATTGTCTCGGTCATAAGCTTAATCGTTTCGGGCAAAATCATATATCGTTGTCTGTAATGGTTTCCGGTCGTAGCAGTATTATTCATGCGTCTAGCTAACGCTATCATTTCTAACATAGTGATAACATGATGGCTTTTATTACTTAAACATTTAATATAAAACATGTGAACTCACCGGCATTATTCGCTGACGTTTTTAGCATGTTTATCTCAGGTCGTTGAGGTAGCAGCTTATCATAGGCGCACGGAGTCTCACGGCGTCTAGGATTCATATGCATTTTACTTAGCTTTTTCAGACTTACGTACTTTTGCATTTTGGGTTTGTAATAAAGTGTTACGCTTCCGCAGCGATGGATTTATGAAAACTTGATGGTTTGTTTATGTCCTTTTTACGTATCATATAGTGTCGTTTATTGTGACCGTTGACTTAGATCCTGGTTTGTCACGCGCCTCGCGGTAAAACCCCGCACTTGGAATTTGAGGGTGTGACAATATGTGTGTCGTGTATATATGTATGTATGTGTGGGGATTTATTTTTGGCAAGTCAACTAGTATGGAATGAATAAAAAGTCAAGTGTTTAGCTAATTGTGGTGGAATTTAGGTGACTTGAAGTGATGGTTCATTGAAGTGTAAAAGTTTAATCCTTGAAAATCACCATACACCCATGTGTGTGTGTATGTATGCCGTCGTATGTATGCCGTCGTATGTATGCATGTGTATACATATATATTTTTTTTGAACATTTTAATATATATCTTGTATAGATACTTGGTCCCTTGTTATGATTGGATGTTAAGAAGGGTCTTTGTACAAGTCTATGTAATACAAGATAATATAATTGTGTACACAATATATACTCTTCAACTAGCGGTCTTACTAGTCGTTTTTGGATATTGTGTTCGGATAATTCTTGTGTATGGACATTGTTTGATTTTGTTCTTGATTGAATCACAATTGAAATGCCATGTACCATTGTATGAGTTTCCCAAACTAGGGTTTTTGATATGATCCCTCTATAGCTCAGATAACTACTCAACTAGTTATGAAATTGCTCCTACTAGTGGACCTAATGCTAGACTGTAAGCATCGAAATTGCAATAAAACATGTAAAATGAAATGTCATGCACAATGTGTACGTGTAACTAATGTACGGATATGACCTATGATTTCGACGGGTGTCACAAATAATATGTAAAAAGGCTTTCTAAAACCGATTTTATCAAGGTGACCCGTCATCCTAAAAAAAGAGTCGACGCTTTACACTTCGACAATCGGCCTTTAACCACTTCCAAAACCGGCTCCCAATTCTGAATTCTATTCGTATTCGCTCCCACCTTTATACCCAAATATATAAATGGGAAATTATCCTTTTCGCATTCCAAAATTATTGCCATATCATCCAATTCTTGAGAATCCACCCTTACCCTAAATAAATTGGATTTATGTAAAATTATTTTCAATCCAGAAACAAGGTTAAAAACTCTCAACATTCTAGTGATAGTCTTCACATTACCCATAGCCACCCTCCCAAAATCAACGCATCATTAGCATAAAGCAAATGAGACAAGCTAGGGCCTTCATTAAGTAACTTAACACCATTAAATAAATTCATGGCAGTTGATTTTTTGAAAATGCTTGCAAAAGCTTCAATGACAATAATAAATAGAAAGGAAGATATGGGGTCATCTTGTCTAATACCTTTCGAGCAGTCAAACACAAATATAGGTGATCCATTCACCAATACTAAAAAGCTAGTTGAAACATGAACCCTTCGAACCCATCTACCCTATCTCTCTAGAAATCCCATTTGTCTTTTGACTTCCAAAAGAAAGTCCCAATTAAGATTATCGTACGCCTTCTCAAAGTTAATCTTCAATAAAAACATTTTCTATGACTTTTCTTTGCCCACGCCATTAGCTCATTTTTTTAAGTGGGAGGTACATTTGGATTTAAATGTTTATGTACTTGAAGAAACGAGTGTAAGTACAAGAAGAAGTACTTACGGTTGTCAGTCGTAGTTGTTGTAGGGTATAATCATTTGCTAACACTTGTGACCTTGAACAACCTACAAGAAGAGAATGATAGTCGTACGAAAGGAGACGACTGCTAGGATGCTAGAAATAGCTCCAACTTACAAAAACAAAAGGGTGTTTGCTTACTTAGTGTAACATGACATACCCTCTGAAAAAAGGGTAGTCCTCTTCATATAGGACATGCATGAGCTAAACATCACTAACCCTTAACCCAATATGGGCCCAGGCCCAGGTTAAGAGGTGTCTCTACTTCCAGCCCATATATTAAAACTTTAAGGACGTGATAGTAAATGCTCATAGGGGAGTAGCAGAGTGTACCACCTTTTATGAAGCCACATGGCGCGATAGGAGCTGCCTCACATCTGCCCTTTCTGATGGGCGGAATGGTTTTGACCATTGGAAGCGTTGACGTGACATCTGAAGGTGTGCTAGGCGACGCGTGTACAATACTGTACACACTAAGGTCCTAGCATAGAAGCTGTCACATCGTTGTACCACTCTAGGTGGTTGGTCCAACCCTGACAGATGTTATCCTCTGATTGGTTGGGCATGCGTCCATGCTCTGACCGGATATTCTAAGTCAGGATGTTCGTACATAATTGTACTTGTGTACGATGTTGCTTGTTTGTCCCATGCGTGTGACCACACGAATTGATTCCCTTGCGTTGCTGACTTTCTCCTGCGTTGCCGGGGGGTTGCGCAAGTATATTTTCTTGTGCATGGGTTGCTCCGCGAGTGTTGGGAATTGTGGTTTTTTATGGGTTAGAACTGATCTCTTCTACGCAAGGTTTTGAGATCTTTTCCCTTCAGTACTATTTTTTATTTGATATGGTTGCATATACCAACTCTTTAAGGATACATCTTTATAATCAAAATGACTTTTGTTGGATTTGCGTAATATCACCAATCTTGATTTATTATATAAGAAACAACTATATATTAGTATTATATTTAGTATGTAACAATGTCGTTAAGATACAGGAATCTAAGAGATACGCATGTATGCTAAAGCTTTTATGATATATAGATATTAAGTTGATCTATAGTTTTTTTATTGAGAAAACGATTGCGTTTTAAATGATGGCTACACGAAAGGTAATAGAAAATATGAATATTAAAAGGGGAAATGGATTTTAATATTCCCAACTATCTTCTGTTGGCAGATATCACTTCAAACTTTCACTTTGTTTAGTAGCACTCCCAACTTTCAACTTAGTTTGTTCCATCACTCCAAACTAACAGAGGTCTAACCTGGTTAGTCTTTATGGCCAAAATGTAAAAACCAAAACTTTTGGACATTTTTGAAACTCTCCCCCCCCCCCCCCCTCCTTCTTCCTTCTGGTCAGAGACCCATCCCACCCTTTTCTCTCTCTAAACCACTACCACCACCACCACCCTTCACCTTCATCCACCACCACCGTCTCCCCCTTCAACCCCAACAACCATCGTTAACCCAATCACACCTGCAACCACCGTCTCCCCTTTCAACCCCAACAACCATCGTTAACCCCAAGAAGGTGAATAGAACTGCTAATCGAAACCTTAGCTCACAAAACTATATAATCGAAACCCTAGCTTACTTTATTGTAAAGTTAGTGGTTGTAACTAACCTGTTATGTGTTTGCCCCAAACTTCATTTGGATGGACTGAGATACTCTTGGGTTTTTCTTGTTGCCTAAGATGTAAAATAGCTTTGTCATGTTGAAGATACAATAATCAATAATGTCTGCTTCGTGATGGGTAAGAATGTTTTGTTATTTCCAGAAGATGGTAATTTAAATATTATATCATCAAGCGTTTTTCTTTTCTCTAAGTCTTCAAATGGCATGTATTTTATGTAGTATGAAATTGTGTACCTTCAACCATTGTTTCAAAAATGCCCCTTAACTTTTCGTTTTTATATTTTGGCCACATAAAACTTTTGGTTTTCACATTTTGTTCACGAAGACTAATCAGGTTAGACCTATGTTAGTTTAGGGGTGATGGAACAAATTAAGTTGAAAGTTGGGAGTGTTATTGGCCAAAGTGAAAATTCAGAGTGATATCCGTCAATAGACGATAGTCTAAAATGTGACAGAATGAGTTTAAGTGATGGTTTTAAAGTTATAGAAAAGAAAGTTTAAATGATGATTTTAAAGTCATTAGAAAAGAAAACTACAGTAAAAATTAGCTTAAAATTAAAAGCATTTAATATAATTTATTAAATAAATTTTTTATTAATGCAATAATAGGTATATACGTCAGATCTAGATATCAAATTCCCCAAGTTGAATTAAATTGGTACATCTCATCTTCGAAATTATCATTCTTTACTACCATTTTGTTTATATCTCCCATGTCGTAAAGATATAGGATTCGAAAACGTCAAAATTTATCAATAATGAATTATTACAATATTAATTTTCTTTTGACAACCTTTTACAACATTAATTTGTTAGACATATATTACACTATAATAATAACGTCTGGATTTGAATAGTGATTTTGATTTAGGACAGTTCATCATCTATTATCTATTATCTATCTATTATCTATTATCTATTATCTATTAATATATATAAAAGAATTGAACATTGCTGACGTGGCGTGCAATGGTGCCTTCAACCTCTCCATGAAACTGCCACGTGGCATCATAATTGAAAGATTTTAGTGTTTTTAAATTATTTCCTTTTTTAATTAAAAAAAGATAAACATAAAACTCTAAATTTATCTCTCTATCTCTTAATTCTCAATTACTAAAATTAAATTGAGTTATTTTAAGAAAAAAGAATTTAAAAACAAATTTAAATTTTTCTCTCTTATGTTCCTCCCATAATTTTTAAACGTTAATATCTTTTATATTCGAGATTTTTTAAATAAAAAAATTACACCAAATTAACGAGCGTTTTATTATCTTTCCAACGAGTACCATAGTGCTATATAAAAAAAGGAGAAAAAAACGACTATTTTTTGTGGGGTTATGTTCATACAGAAAAAAAAAACACAAAGTGTTCAGGTTATTCATTAAACATGTTTTTTCTTTTAAACCAGGTTCTTATCTACGATGTTGAAATTCAGCCGATCGCCATGCTATCATTGGAATTTTACTCTTCTAAAGATGGATAGGTATACTTCATCAAGAGAAACTAGGAGAAAGAATCGCGCAACACTGCAACACATGGTGTCACCTTATAGCAAAGTTATTTTTTTTATTTATTTAATTACAAGAGTAATAATTATTACTATTAGTATTAGTATTATTAGAATGGTTATATTTTTCAACTCTTATCATGAATTCTACATCTATATAAGTCAAAGTCAAATTGTAACATATTTTAAATTACGTGAAGATGATTATATGTTGAAGGTTATCCTTTTAATATTGTATTATGTTTAATATGGTTTATGCTTTTTATTTTTTTAATTTTTTAAATAAATGTTTTTTAACTAAGATTGATTATGTTTAAGTTATTTACTCTTTTCGTGATTTGGGTTTTCTTCTTTTATCTTTTTTTTATTAAATCATATTAAATTTTTCAACCCCGGGACCTTCCCGGGGTAATCAGCTAGTAATATATATAAAAGAATTGAACATTGCTGACGTGGCGTGCAATGGTGCCTTCAACCTCTTCATGAAACTGCCACGTGGCATCATAATTAAAAGATTTTAGTGTTTTTAAATTATTTCCTTTTTAATTAAATTGAGTTATTTTAGGAAAAAAGAATTTAAAAATAAATTTAAAATTTTATCTTTTATATTTCCTCCCATAATTTTTAAACGTTTATATCTTTTATATACGAGATTTTTTAAGGAAAAAAATTACACCAAATTAACGAGCGTTTTATTATCTTTCCAACGAGTACCATAGTGTTATATAAAAAAACGGAGAAAAAATCGACTATTTTTTGTGGGGTTTCGTTCATACAGGAAAAAAACACATAAAGTGTTCATGTTATTCATTAATCATATTTTTTCTTTTAAACCAGGTTCTTATCTACGATGTTGAAAATCAGCCCAATCGCCATGTTATCATTGGAATTTTACTAGGTATACTTTATCAAGAGAAGCTAGGAGAAAGAATCGCGCAACACTGCAACACATGGTGTCAGCTTATAGCAATGTTATTTTTTTATTTATTTAATTACAAGAGTAATAATTATTACTATTAGTATTAGTATTATTAGAATGGTTATATTTTTCAACCCCGGGACGCTCCCGGGAAGAATTGATAGTTGCTGGCGTGGCGTTCAATGGTGGCCTCAACCATTTCTTGATTATGCCACGTGGCATAATGAGATGCAATGGTTACAACTTCCAACTTAAGTGTTTGTTTAGTTGATTAGGTAAGGAATTATAAGAGCCATTAGAATGTGAGAAATTAGAGAGATGTGATGAGTTTTTGATTAGTTGCAGCTTACATAAGTGATTATTTAAATGATTACTGATTAGGTTTTAGATTAGGGAATATGAGTTATTACTTATTAGAATACTATGAACATACAATGATTGAGAGATTTTGTGGTTAGTTAACTTGAGCCATTTGCAATAGGTTATCACGTAAAATTAGATTTTTCAACCCCGGGACCCTCCCGGGGTAATTAGCTAGTGTGTTATATATGATTATTTATGTCATTCATTCAATAATGTTACTTGGTTCAATGGTTTGTGGAAACCTTTTCAGGTCAGTTGTCCCAGGTTCCGTTCTTTTAGAACTCCCTTTTTTTCTTTATATTTTTAAAGGGGTTCCAGCAAGGTTACAGCTGGCCATTTACTTTCACGACACCTGTGTCCTCTCCCTCATCTTCATGACATCTGTATTCCACCCACCACATCCTATTCCCTTCTTTTTGTTTCCTCATTCTCTGTTATGAATCTGGATCCGCCGCCTCTTTCCTTTGCCTCTGATTAGCTTTAGGCGGTAGTTGTGGCGATGGTTAGACGCCGTCGCCGCCTTTGCCCCTGTTTTGGTTTAGGCTTTTGGAATGATGGTGGCAGATCTTGGTTCAATGCCGATTGTTAATTACGGCAATGCTGACCGGTCGGTCAAACAGGGTTTTTGTAGGGCGAGTTTGTAAACAGTAACGTTATGCGGATTTCTCAATAAGATGAGTGAAATTTGCAACACATGTCTTCTATTATCTTTGGGTGATATAAAAACCCTTTGCATGGATCATTCCTCACTTTTTCTTCTTTCATTTTCTTCTTCATCTCTCCTACTGATCATACATATCTTCGTTGAAGCTTTTGTTTCAATCGGAGCTTAAATCATAGGTGTTGTTGGTAATCAAACTGGTTTGAACAGTATTCTATCCTGTTTTGTGCTATTGTGTATGATTTTTGTTCTTATTATTTGTTCCTTTCACTATAGGTTTGAAAAGAAAATGAAGAGTTTTGCGGGGACTCCTGGAACATTTATTTGTATAGTAACGATAATAATAAACGTCCGGATTTGAACAGTAGTTTGATTATTTTGGGTTGTTTGTGGTGATGGCGTGGCGATGATGGTGGATGCCAGATTTACACTTGCAGCCCGCCTCGCAGCCAACGTTGTTAGCACACTCTGAACAGTTACTATAATAATAAGTTGGGTGATTTAAATAACAAGTCGTTGTTTGTTGGTTTATGTGTTCATGGCGGTGATGGGTTGTATTTTTTTTCCAGCAAATCATGGTGATACCATGGCGAGGATGGTGTATGGCAAGTTTACACTTGCAACCCTCCTCGATGTTACAAGCCAAGTGATTTGAATAGTAACTTTATTAATTTTTGGCTGTTTGGTGGCTTGTGTGATGATGGCAGTGATGAGTTATACTTTTTACCTACAAATTATGGGGATGGCGTGGCGAGGATGGTGGATGGCAGGTTTACACCTACAACCCTCCTCGCAGCCCCTTTCCTTAGCACGCTCTGAGCCTCATTAGGTTTTCGCGGATTATGTTGTTTTCGTTTTATTGATGTTAGATGACGGCGATTGTGGCTCACTCATTTGTGGCTCTTTGGGGCTATGATGATGCTCACTCATTTGTGGCACTTTAGGCCTGTACAAATCCGCACATCTATTATTATAGTGTAATGTAATGTAACAAGCCAAGTGATTTGAATAGTAACTTTATTAATTTTTGGCTGCTTGGTGGCTTGTGTGATGATAGCAGTGATGAGTTATACTTTTTACCAACAAATTATGGTGATGGCATGGCGAGGATGGTGGATGGCAGGTTTAGACCTGCAACCCTCCTCGCAACCCCTTTTCTTAGCACACTCTGAGCCTCATTAGCTTTTCGCGGATTATGTTGTTTTCGTTTTATTGATGTTAGATGGCGGCGATTGTGGTTCACTCATTTGTGGCTCTTTAGGCCTGTTCAAATTCGCACGTCTATTATTATAGTGTAATGTAATGTAATGCAACAAGCCAAGTGATTTAAATAGTAACTTTATTAATTTTTGGTTGTTTGCTAGCTTGTGTGATGATGGCAGTGATGAGTTATACTTTTACTGACAAATTATGGTGGATGGTAGGTTTACACTTGCAACCCGCCTCGCAGCCAATGTTGTTAGCACACTCTGAGCCTGATTAACTTGTCCCGGGTTATGTTATTTACATTTTGTTGATGTTAGGTGACGGCGATTGTGACTCACTCATTTGTGTCTCTTTGAGCCTGTGATGAGGCTTTAGAAATTATCTGAGCCTAAATCATATTCTATCCTGATTTATGCTATATGATGGCAGTGATGAGTTATAGTTTTTGCCGACAATTTGTGGTAATGGTGTGGCGAGGATAGTGGCTGCCAGGTTTATGCCTGCAACTCGCCTCGCAGCCAATGTTACGCTGGCGTCGGACTCCTTTGTCACCGGCATCAGTAACCGTCGTGCTCCCCTGCCCTTTATACGTTCGGCGTCGGTTATTGATGAGCAAACCAATCCGACTTCCAACCATTCGATCTTTTAACCAGATTTGTCACTATATGTTGGGCGGATTCCATGGGTTTAACGCTTTGTCTTCTAAATGGTATGTTTTATTATTATTATTATTATTATTATTATTATTATTATTATTATTATTATTTTATGGATTATGTTATTTTCATTTTGTAGGTGTTACATGGCAGCAACCATGACTCACTCATTTGTGGCTCGTTACGGCTGTGATGATGATTTAGAAATCATCTGAGCCTAAATCATAATTACTATTAGTAATCAAGCTAATGTTACTGCACTACATGTTTGGTCACTTAAATTATGAAATAATTACGTGTTTAGCATGTTTGCAAATCAAAGGAAAATGCTAAAGGCTGCTCAGATTCCGGTCACCGGAGTAAAATTCCGGTGAGTATAGATTTTGAGTTTTAGTGTGTTTCATCTCGATTAAATGGTTGGGTTTACGTTTCTTCACCCCAAATGATTATTTCCCATCATAATATCGACTTAATAGCGTTTTTTAATGAAGTTTTAATCGTGGTTCTGCTGGTTCTTCCTCCTCTTATAGGATGCTTTTGGGGTGGCGAAAACCTAAAATCAAAATAAAAAAGGTAAAGGTAAAAAGAAGAGATTTATTTATTTATAGTATACAGAAAGAGGGAGTGAAAGATAGGGTGAAGGTTATGGTTTTTGGTGTGACAACTGAGAATTTGATTGGAACCATAAGGGATGCACCTCCACCTATTGAAATCCCATGAACAAAAGCAACCTGGGGCTTCTTGTAGTTATGGATGTGATAATAGAGCCAATAATATATGTATACCACTTCAACACAATCATCCTTTGTCAAAATCAAATAAAAACAAACAAGTTGCATCATGCACTGAATCTGAAACAACTATAGTAGCACTAGCACTAGTATATTACTTAATTAATTAAGTAAGTAAGAGTTACTTGAGTTCCTGGCATCATAGAACATTTTTAAATCCCCACTAGCAGAGAAAGCACGGCCTACGCCCTAAAACAAACAAAATTCATTATTATTATTATTATTATATAGTAGACAGTAGTAATGGTTTTTAATTAATATATATAGTTAGAAGGAAGGAACCTTAATGATGAGTTGAATTGGGGAAGATGACCTGCATCGATTTCATTTTATAAAGATTCTGATCGAAATAATAACCATCTGGTAGCTTAGATCAGCTGGTTTGCCTGTTCTTTTAATAAGCCAAGGTCCCAGGTTTGAGTCTTGTACAACTGGGTTTTAGTTTTTATTTTGTTTCTTTATAAACAGGTGAATGGACCATAATACCCTCAAACTCAGTTAAGTTTTAACTATGTTAGTCCCTAATACCTGACATTGAAACAAATTAAAAGCTTAATACCTGACATTGAAACAAATTAAAAGCGTAATACCTTAAAGTGAAACAATAAAACCTTAATACCTTACATTGAAATTTGGTGGAAACTATAAGGACTAACGGTGTAATTTTTTCTTAAAACAATTTAAATAAAAAATACGAAAATAATGTATTTTCTAGAAAATAAAAAATGTGATAATTTTCTATGAGGTGTCAAGAAACTACACCTAAATTTTCATGCTTTTTGGATCAAAAATGAATTTTCTATGAATATTATAAAATTAAACCAATTATATGTATTAATAATAAATAAAAAAACAAAAGCAGGTCAGTCTGGGTGATATTCAAACCCGGACCTGATCATTGCAAACTCACACTATCAATCACTACACCACAAGTTACTTGTTTGATATTTATGGAAGAGAAAAGTTTTTATTTATTAACATAATATCATCATCTTCTTCCCCAATCTCCTATAAACCCTAGCCCTCACCCTAAAATCAATCGACCCCAATCCAGTTTGTAAACAATCCAGAATCATGGGGCTATTAACTAGGAATATATAAGGGGTAAAACAACATAGAAAATATGTTCTCACAAGATGTATACAGATCGATTTGAAGAATAAATAGCCGAAACTTTGTGTCGAGAATCAAGAAGCTTCTGGTCTCGATTAGAATGGTTTAAAGTTGGGTTTAGGATGAATAAAGCTTCGAAAATAGTTTGGCTTGGTCAATTTATACGTTTAACCGCGGTTTGTTATCGATTAGGCTCGATTTGTCTTAATGACCGACGGTTACAAAAAAAATGAATCAAAGCTCGATTAAAACGCGTTAAATGCTCATTATCTGACTTGAATTCGATTGTTACGAGGTGGAGAAACGTCTGGGTAGCAATAAAAGTGAACCTTCGAGACTGTAACGTTGTTTCTTGACTCGCCAGAATTCAACCGGAAAACGCTCCGACGGCCAGAAAAGTGAAAGGAGGGAAGGAGGGGTTTGAAACTTTGAAAATTGGAAAAAATGGTCCCTCTAATTTAACTAGGTTAGTTTTTATTATAAGTAGGTTAATTTTTCTTTTTTAAACTTAACAACTTAACAACTTAACAAGGTTTTTTTTTAAACTTTATACTAAGATTTTAACTTTTATAAAATCATACAATTATGGCACGTATTATATGCCAACACATACGTATACAAAACGTATACATAAGCCCTTTAAAAAAATTGAATAAATAAAATAATAATTGATGAGGACTAAAGGTGAAGCATCAATATAGATGAAGGACTAAATTGACAACTTGCTACAAGATGAGGGTGACGATTGTCACAGTCTCCCCTACTTTAGAAAATTTCGTCTCGAAATTTCTATCAAGTGGATGTTTCTATTAAACAAAAGGCGTTGTGAAAGTCAAGTAGGTTTAAGAAATTGCATCAGTCATGATTTGACAAAATTTAAAGTAGTTGTTTAATATCCAAAATAAAAGTTTCAAAATCTTTGACAGTTGACCCGAGTTTAGAAAAGAGTTTTGGGAAAATATGTAATAGGTGAGGGCAGAGGCACTGATGAAGCAGTCTCCCATACTTTAGAAAGGTTTCTGGCCGAACTTTATTAAGAAAATGCAACGAGATTTCGAATAACAGGGTGTGTAATGGTATACAAGATTTGATCTTTTTGTGTTGGTGGTTAAAGGAAAGAATTCTGGAAGACGAATTGAAGTTTATGTAAAAACGTTCTTGTCAAAATGATAGTCGTTGGTCAACAACCTATTAAAGAGGTCAGACCCAACGCTATTAGATAGCCCAATATGCAATAGAAAATAATGGAGTGGGTTCTTGGTCAGACTCCTAGTCCGCTCCCACAGTATCGCTAGTGCTTATATAGAGGGTGTACCTAAGCTAACCCACCACACTACCGATATCTTGGACTCGTAATAATTACCTACCAATAGCCTAAATGAAATCACACACCACCCCCATGTACCTATAAACCCATGTTTACATTCCAGACCGTAACCACCGGTTTACCTTACACTAAGGTGTTATGCTTTTTCCACGACACTAACATAAATGCTACAAGACGCAATGCGTGCAACTTGTAACATCGCCAAATTTTCAAATTTTAATACGTATAATATTTTCATAACGTGCCTAAGTTTTATTTTCCCGACCACACAACTTATATATATATATATACATATATATATATATGTGTATAATAATAATAATAATAATAATACATAATAACAATATTGTGGAAACAACAAAAATTAGTAGTTGATTTTGTTGTTAGTCTAAGCCCAAACCCAAACCCAAACCACCTTTTCCCTTTCCTTATAATTTCGGAGCTGGGCCTGCTGAGCCCAAAGAGCCGGCCCAACCAACAGCCCAGCCCAACTCCCTCATCCCCTCCTTATTTGCTGTTAAAAAAGAAAGAAAAACCAGGTCCCAGCCGGGTCTCGAACCGGAGACCTTCCACACACACACATACGCGTTCACCACCAGGGCCAGACCCTTGTATTGATTTAATCCCAACAATTAATATATATAAAGACACTCTAGCTTCTCCTTTTTCCTTTTCCTTGTTCGCGATCAGCAGCAGCATAACCATATTTTTTTTTTAAATTCGTAAATGGCCATATTAAGCCAAGATTAATTATCATTGACCTTTGATACGTGATTTCCGGCCTATTCATCATCAATTACACGTTAATTATCAATTAACCAATACCAAAAATATGAAGGACGCGTGAGGCATTCAATGGTGGTCAATGGTTTCCAATTCGATCACCCGGGTCACAATACTATAAATTGATCCTTCCCAAGCAAGCACAACTCGCCATTACCTCTTTCTCCATCCCCAATTCCACTTAAAATCTTCTGTTTTAGTGATGTTCTTCGCGTTTTGACTTTTAGAGTTGACCAACCATTCGTATACGAATCGTATCTGTAAGTTGAATTTTTTTTATGGGTTTTGTTTATCGGCACCTATACAACAGAAACCCTAAGGTTAATCGGGTTTAGGTTGTGTGGATTGACCGATTGGAATTATTAGGGCTCGAAAATATGGATTTGGGGAAGAACATCAAGAACAATTAACATATTTAATTTAAACAAACTAAAATCAGACACAACCACTGGTCTGGACCAAGTGGTTGTGCTTGGTGTTTGCAAGGCTGTCCACGCGGGTTCGAAACCCAGCAGTGGCAACCTTTTTGTCCTTCTTTTTAACAATCAAATAACTATATATAATATATATATTACATTTAAACTTATAAATTCACTTTTAAATATCAAAACCCTTTTATAAATTCTAAAAAAAAATATTTTTAGCAAATCTGATGTCAAAGCTTTATTTACAATTTTTATTTTTCTGAAATTCATTTATTTAATATTTATAATAATTAAATCAATTTTACACTATTATATTTATAAAAATCCATTAAAATATCAAAACGATCTTATAAATTTCCACAAAAATTATCCTAAGTTTTTATAACATTAAACTTTTCAGAAATGATTTTTATTTCTGAAAAATCATTTATTTATTATTTTTAATCAATTTTTGTTAGTTTTAATCATAATTAAATCATAATAAATCCAAATTTTAATATTTTTGCACCAAAATTTGATACAAATTATTTCTGATCATTTAGAACAGAAATATAAATTTTAAACTTATAATTCTTTAATTTTAATATTTTTAAATATTAAAGTTAAATTTTGACAATTTGTTATAAATAGAATTAATATTCTATTTTAAAGAAAATAATTTTATAAAAATTATTTTTATGCTTTAAACACATTATTGTGACCATCCTAAATTTAAATTTCATAAAAAGACTTTTGGTTACCTATTTACTAAATTTCTCTCAATTGGCGAATGTTTTAAATATTAATCAAACGAGCAATTATCCCCAATTCGAAGCCCTAGAACATATACATTTGTAGATAGACTTAGACATATTTAGTACCTCATTATAGGGTGATACTTGATACATTTGGGCAACACCATTTGGCAATTTTTCAACAGATATAACATTTTACCAAGGTGAGTTTTACATAGCCCCTTTTTATTTATCACCATTTTTGGGGTGAAACATGTTATAACATCATTTATGCAATTCAATCATCAATGTGTCTATGTGTTTTCTATGTTGCATTATGTCTTGAGCATGATTAGAGTAAGCACCATTCTAGCATAATCATTAACTCCGTACAAGCCGACGGTATACATTGATAGATCTATTGGACTGACAATCCCACCCGGATGCGTGCCTCCTACAAAGGTAGCGCGGGTGTTTGTTATCGTATAACATATTCAAGTGAACCATGAGCGTATGGGATGTATCATATTATAACAGTCATCAGGGTTGGTTATGCACTCGATTTATTTCTAGTATGTTCTCACATATGGACTAGATTGACATGACACATGAATTGCACAACATTTTTATTCAAATGTCAAAAACCTATGTAATTCTCACCAACTTTTGTTGACCCAAAACATTTTCAACTTAACATGTTTCAGGTTCTATTTGCTTGAAGATTTGAATTGATGCTTGAAGATATGTGTATAGTTTTATTCAATTTGATGTACAATTGTATGTAATTCATTTAAATTATTTAATGGAATTTATTATTCACCATGAGCTACTGAACAATCATCAATACGTGACATCCCGATGTTTCCGCCATCGGTTGGGGTGTTACACAACTAAAATGTATTAAGTAATAGGTACTGCTCAAGTATAGGATGCGGTTAAAGGTCCTTCCCCTTTCGGGTTCACCGAATAACCGTAATGAGAATAAGGTGTAAGTATCAAGCATGGTTAGTGATCCTTCCCCTTTTGGGTTCACCCACACAAATAATCGGTCAATTTCTGTTCAAATCGTTTGGCTCTAAACACTCATATTGATAAACTCTAAGGATTACACCGTTCCCCTCAGGTTAGAGGAGTACTCCGACCCAATTCGTACGTGGGCACTGCATAGGTCCCATACGAGTTATCAATTAGTATGTTCATTGGTCATGATGTTGAACAAAATAATGAAAAAGTATAACAGGGCCTTGCTCAAAACAGGGAAAAAATATGCGTACAAAATATGTGTTCATGTAAGTTTATGAGTATAACATAAAATTTCGATTGGAAGAGTAATAGATAACATACATCGAGTAAATCGCGATTACGCAAAATAAGAGTAAATGAGTTGAATTAATGCTCAAAATCAGTGATGTAAGAATAACTGCTAATAAATAGTGTGAGAATAACTGCAAATAATGCGTAAGAATAACCGCCAATAAAAGAAATAATGCGAGAATATTCATAAATAAGATAAGCATAAATAAAATGGTGTAAGGATAAAATAATGAAGTCTACTATAAATGAGAGTGTGCAAAGCAGACGTATAGTCTACTTGCAGGGGGGTTTAAATTTAGTAGTTTTGTATATATGCACTATACGATAAAAGACATTTAGCAGCATTCCGATGAGGATATGTCCAATATTTTGTTAGACCAAAAGTTCTGCTACTGAGAGAGTGCAAGTGTAAAAAGATAAATTTTCGTTTATAAAAACGTAATTTACTCGAACTTTGAGATATAGTTGAAAGAATAGTAGTAATGCATGAGAATAACTTTTTAGAAATGGAAGAATGTTTTCGATTCAAAACAGGTTCACATGAAAAGACTTCGTAAGTACACACTTTCATGTGTTTACGAGAAGTCGAGTTGAAAATTGTTATAAGGCATCTTATTAGTCACATGTTTCTTTTCCCGAAAACATATATTGGATCCGTTATATGAAAACAAGAAGGTTTACATTTGACTTGTAAATATGCAAAACAAGTTTATAAAATGCAAGAGGAAACCAATTTCATGAAGTATATGCAAATAAAATGTGTTTCAAAAGACCTAAGATTTAAAACGACGTGATTGATAAAAGCCAACGTATTTGTTAACTTGTAAAATGAAATTTTAAATATTTCTTTAACTTGTAAGTTAAACTCCATTAAAGTTGAAAATTTCCAAAAAATTTTATGAAATATTTGAGAAAAAAATCCAATGTTACTTGAAATCTTGAAAGTTTTACGAAATCTATATGTTGAAACTCGTTGTTTGTAAGGGTCGTTAAGGCATCTATTTTGGCTCATAGCGTGTTATTTGTTTCAGGACACGAGGTGTATATAGGGTCTAATAATCTGGTAAATAGGTTTCTCCAAAATTGGGTACTTGGGTTTTGTGCTTTTATGAAATGATAACACAGGGTAAGTTGCCAAGTTAATCGCTTTAGAGGGTAGTGTACTGGTGTATATTGGGTAGATAGGCATTTATGATGTTATGAGTATTGTGGAAACACAAGGGGATACAAAAGAACATAGTTTAATGATATACTGTGACATTGATCAAGTGAATTTGTAAACATGATGATATAAAATAAGTTGATTAATAAGTTTTGAAACCACATTCGTGTTTAACAGTGTATGAAGACGCAACGTTCCAAAAATTAGGATGTGATCGAAGTTAAACATAAAGTTTAAAATTTTGAGTCATGGGAAAAATGTTTTAGCAAAAGAGAAGTGATGCTTTATAATGTAAAAGTTACAAAGCATAAGTGAAATAGTGTAAGTTTTAATGCGATAAATTAGTGGACAAAAGTTTTAACAATGATGATGAAGTATCCAAAAGCGAATGATTAATGAATAATAGCATATGAAACAACAAGCGATGAAATTGAAACTTCAAATAATAAACAAGACATAAATACCAATAACATAAGACATTGGATTTGTTTTCATATGAAAATTTGACTAACCCAAGTATTTGAAATTTCTTAGTGACTTGTGGGGGCGTTCTTTAGCCTATAAGTGAATGCTCATCCCAAGAGTTCCCAGGCAGGTATACGGATCCCTCATCTGATTGGGATTTATACGAAATACTAGACCTAGATAGAAAACTCAGGATACAGGCGCTCACCCTTCCAGATTGCACGTGCCCCATCACTAGTGAATTCCAAAATTTTGACGAGATTAAAAACGAGGTGTAGAAATAGATCCTTGAGATGTGGATTTCACTCATAACTCAAAGATGTATTTCAAAATTGAAAACTATGATGGGGTGAAACTAGTCACCAAGATAAGGATATCACTCCCAGCTTAGTGGTTAAGTTTCTTTTTGGAGGAAATACTCTTTGAGGTTTGGATGTCACTCCTATCCCAAAGATATACTCCAAAGATGTATAACATATAGAGAAGTGAAACTAATCACCAAGGTATGGATGCCACTCCTAACTTGGTGATATCGTTTCGTTTGTGAAATACGAGTGTCTTCTTCTCCAAGCAAAATACCGAAAGAATAACGAGAAAGAATACTAGCGAAAATATCTTGAAAGAAAATATAAGAATAAAGAGAAATATACACGAGAGGACTCGTGAATGTAAACTTAGTTATAGACTAAGCTAAAAGGCATTCTAATTACCTAATTCCCTATAACCATGGCTCTGATACCAATCTGTAACACCCATGGTTGCAAAAGTCGCTAGGCGCTCCCTAGTCGGAGTCGGGAGTACTCGGGGAGTTCTCGGCCTAGTCGGAGAGTACTCGGGGAGTACTCGGCCTAGGCGTAGAGTACTCGGTCCTCGGCAACCTACCTTGTAGCGATTACTCGGAGAGTACTCGGCCTTCGAGACCTTGTTTTACAACAGAGGTAACACCCCAACCGATGGCGGAAACATCGAGGTGTCACGTAGTGACGATTGTTCAATAGCTCATGGTACTATAGTGTAAATATTGATATATTGATTAAGTAGTTTATACATTGAAAGAAAAGTACAAGATACAATAACTTTAAATTGACAACTAAAACTAAAATACAATGAATCCAAAATCTAAGTAAAAATTCCAAAAGCTTAAAAGAAACATCTCAAAATGACCCGAAACATGTACAAAATAATTTTGTCAACACATATAATGTATTGGTGATCATACCCTGATTTTAATAAATATATAGTAATAAAAGTGTTTAGAAATTAATGTGCGGTACCATTTGCAATTATGTAATAAGTAATATGCGTTCAAAATCAACCCTAAGAATCAAGCATCGAGAATCAAAAATAATACAACCACTTTGAAAACCATTTTTGAGTATAATGAATCACAAGACAATGACCAAGGTCTCTCAACAGAGTCACAAGGGGTATATACCATAGTACTATTCATTAAAATGCCAGGCCCTCAAAGGTTAATGATTATGACAAGTCATAGACACACAAATTAACATAAAGGAAACACACATGAGAATTGCATTTAGTGAAAGAATAACATTTAGTCATAGTGTGCATGAATAGCCCCAAAAGAGTAAAACATGAAAAAGGGGAAAGATATACTCACCGTTTTGTTAAGTGATAAATCCAACCAAGTTCGTCACAAAAGTCTTGGGAATTCCAAAGAACTCAACCTATATGTATAAGAATACTAATGAGGAAAGTGACTTAAAATGTCCAAGGCATCTAGGGTCTAAGGCATTAGGGTTTGCTATGCTGATTTGGGGAATTAGAGTTTTTGCGATAAATCAAATTAATACAAAATTTGTATATCAAAAACCATGTGACAAGGGTTATAAATATGATTAGGTAACATACTTATTACCAATTGAATATCTAGTAAAGTGGTAGTTCCAAATATTTGGGACAAAATAACTTAATTAATTGTTTTAAACCTATAATTGTAAATAATTACAATAATTAGAAACAACTGAACAAATAAATACAAGTTACACAAGTGAACTAATTGTTGACGATTATAACTTTCAAACATAAAAATATTTTTGTTTTATAAACCATTAAATTTATAAAACAAATTGTATGTATTAAGAATTAATAAATGATTTATGTATTTAAATAGACATAAATACAATTAAAATACAAGATATGGCTCAAAATGATATTTTTGTGAAAAATAAATAAATTCTGATGAAAAATAATCAAAATAAAATATTCACAATTTTTCTCAATTTATTTGCATTTAAAACGGATTTAATGAATTTAAATCATATTTAAATGACTAAATAAAATAAGAAAACCAATAAAAATAATTATTTTCTGGACCAATAATTTTTATTTCAGTTCATGATGATTAGAAATAATTTCCCAAAAAAACTTGAGATTAAAATCATTAAGAGTGAATTTTTAGTCAATTAATTATGATTAAAACAATTTAAATAAAAAAAATACAAAAAGAATTTATTTTTGTAGGGTCAAAGAGGATTGACAAGCCAGTTACAAACCTTAGTCTTATATCCTCTTCTATATTTTGATGAACTGCTAAAGTGAAAGATATCCAAAAGTTCTGAAGAATAAAAGCATCAGAAGTTCTGAAGATAAACCAAACAAATATATGAAGAACAAACTACTGAAGGAAAACTACTGAAGATCTTTTAATATATCAGCACCTGTATTAAACCAACCTTAAACTCAATAGTTTAGTATTAGATTAGTTTTGTTAAATTCTTTGTTCAAGTTTCGATAAACTACAGCCTGTTGTAGAAATATCTTTTGATTTACTTAGTATGTAGATTATCTCTTCTATAAATAGAGGGATTACTCCCCCTATTTATATAAGTAGTTCAATCACTCATCAATCTTAAGACTTGAACTTTTCCTTCATATTACTTTGTAGTTCACCATTTCATATATAGTTGAGAATCATTATGCATTTACTGTTATATTCATTTACTATTGATTCTCATCTTTAGACTTCCTAGTTCATTGATTGAGGGGGAGTCATAACTCCTGTTATAAAGTGATGCTTTAACTTGAACACTTTAATATTCCGCTGTGCAATTTACTTTGATATATTTATAACACACAAGTGTTCATATGTAAGAAACTGTTAAAGTTGAGCCACTGATCCAACAATTGGTATCAGAGCACTGGTTTATCTGATCAAATATCAATCTAACAAATTGAGAATCAGACACAGGCTCTTATTGATATTCAATAAAGGATAAAAGTTCACTTTTGTTCATCCATCACTTTGAGAAAAAACTTGACAAATCAAAATTCTCAAAAATGGATCCTCATAATACTGGATCTGCCACTAAACCTGCTATGCTGGTTAGAAATGAGTATAACATCTGGCAGAAAAGATTGGTACATACTATGTCACAGACCAACACTGGTTGTTGGAGATCTATCATGTATGGACCTCATAAACCAGTAAATGTAAATCTTAAAACTAAGGAAGAAATTCCAAAAGACCCAAATGAATATACTGATGATGATTTCCTAAAACTTGAGCTTGATGCTTAGGCATTATCTATGTTGGCAATGGCTCTCCCAAATGATATCTACTCTGGACTTTTACATTGTGAAAGTGCCAAAGAGCTTTGGGACTGCCTAAAAGAACAGTTTGGAGGAACTGAAGAGGTGATTGCCAACACTAGAGAAATTCTTGCTCAACAATACGAAACATTTACTCACATTAATGGAGAAACCTTGACACAACAATTTGAAAGATTTTCCTCATTAATCTCTATGTTAAAGTGTGACACCCGGCACGTTTAGGTTAACATTTTATAAAACACCTAAGTCTACATTAGCGAAAAACGTTTTCAAACATACTTAACTAGGTCAGTTGAGTCGTTATGATGGTTCCGGGAATCATCGGGAGTCGTTACAATGATCCACAGGATCATTGGGAGTCGGTCCATAACCATGTGAACACGGATTGGTGATTTGTAGAATCGTCGGGTTTAACGCACACACGTAAATCTCGAGTCCCGGGAATTGGTGAACGGATGGGAACGTGTTAGTTATCATGCATTATGTGCTTACAATCATTATATGACTTGTCGGTATGTGAATACGTGTTTATATGTGTTAAAATAGTGATTACGCGTAATTGCATGACATTATAGGTGATTACGCGTAACTTCATGACGATATAGGTGATTACGCGTAATTGCATGACATTATAGGTGATTATGCGTAATTGCATGACAATAGGGGGTGATTGGCCTAATCGCCAGTAAGTCATGCGATTTGGGGATAATTATAGGCTATTAGAGCTCTAATCGCTAGTAGTACATGTGATTAGGAACCCTAATCGCCTGTACTGCTGCGTAATCGCCTGACGCATGTCTAACAACTAGAAACGCCTATAAATACCACCCTTATGTTGTAAAACATCATTTGTGAAACCCTAACACACCCCAAAGCCATCCCACACCTTATCCAACCTCTGGAACACGTTTTTGCTCAAGAAATCACCTTTCCAAGCCTTACACCTCATAATCTTGCAAATTCAAGGTGTGTTCTTCATCCCAAACCTTTGTAATGATATTGTTTTGTTCCCTAAAGGTCCAGACCTGGTTTATAAACATTTGTGTCTTTGAAAACTCATTAAAATCAGTTTCTAAACAAACCCAAACCTCTATGCTTGTTATATGTGATGTACTCATGCAAGATAGGATTTTTATTGTTTAAACATGATTATTCTTGTGTTATTGACATGTTTCTGATCTAAATGAGTTATTATGATGTTAACCTAGGAGTTTCAAGGTTCATAGATGTGTATTATTGATAATAGGCGTTTTGACCCGTTTGAATGATTATGAAGGATTGATGATAATATGTTGTGTTTTGTTGATTGTTTAAGGTTAGGGTTTACTCTAGGATGATGCTAGACCAGTAGGATAATTTCGGACAACGTCGTTATGTGATGAAATCTGAATATTTGCTATTTAGGGTAAGTTTTGCATGTTGATGTGATGTTTACATGCTAGTTATGCTATTTTGGGAAAACGTTGTAACATCGCAAACTTTCCCCAAATTTTTAATTAATAAAAAAATGTGTTTGTTTTAAACAATGTACGTTTTAAACACCTTATACAAATAATTATTTAATAAAAACCCGTTAAATCTCGACGACTTAATGTGTTTTAAAATTATTCGTAACATTTTTTTAGGATAAACATTGTATGTATGTATGTATGTATGTATATATATATATATATATATAGGTAAGCATAAAAATGCTTCAAAAAAAAATGTGTTGGTGCCGGGACTCAAACCCGAGCCCAACTGATTTCAACAACAAACAAACGACCACTAAGCCACGGGCTCCTTTGGTGATAATATCCTAACACTAACAACCTTATCCTCTCCTTATTTAGAATAGTCAACCCATAAAAGTCAACTACATCAATTCAACCCTTCAATCGAATCATAATACCGCGTTTTTATCATAGGTTAACTATGGAATGTCTTGGACAGATTGGATGCGTCGCTTACACGCCAAAATCACAGTTAAAACTTACTAAAAACTGATCAATCACGCGTTTATATTAAAACTCTAGGTCAAACTTCCTAAATCGTGAAATTTGTATGTTTAGTATAAATTGAACCCTCCTAAAGGACCATCATGTGCCGAAAAATCAAAACCCCACAACCAGTTCTTCCTATCTAAACCCCTCTGGTACGAATTGAAGTTTTTTTTTCCTCCTTCGACTTTGAACATCGATTGGGAGCTTTTGGAACTGGTAAGAATTAATTCGTTTTATGAATATACTAGTCGCATTATTCTGAGCAAAACCTTTATAATTAATTTAGTTATTATCGCGTTTTATCCATGTCCTAGATCTAGGGTTCATAGCGTGCAAATGGGGAAGACGACATGAACCAGAAATGATTTAAAACCTATTTGAAACAAAAACAAACACCCAACAGATCTGTAGATCAACTGGTGTGTTGGTGTATGGTGATAACAAAGACCCTGGGTTCGATTCCAGTCCCAGGCGTATTTTTTTCTCCTTTTCTTTCAAAATGCATAATTAAAACACTAAACATCCATTATAACTATTTGAATCTGACCATGCTTGTTCTCAGGGTCCAGCCCAGTTGGTGGCTGGGCTTGTGATTAAGGCTCAGGCCGGCCACTGACTCGGGTTCGACTCCCACAACCCACACATATTTTTTTTCCTCTTTTCTTTTGTATATTTATGATATTATTTATTAAAATAATTTTAAAATACCAAATATGACTTATAAATTCTACAAAATTTATTTTATGATATTCGGAAGGTAACGTTTATCATACAATTTTTAGTTTCCCAAAAATCATTTATTTATTATATATAAAATATATTACAAGTTTATTCAATTATAAGTTAAAAATTCTATAATAAAAATCTAAACGATTTTATAAAATCTCACAAAAATTATTTTTAACTTATGAATCAATAGATGTTCCAGAAATAAATTTTTATTTCGGAAAAATGTAGTTTAATATTTTTAATTAAATTTTTACCATTCTCACCACCAATATTGTCCGCTTTGCCCCGATGGGTTGCACATCCAGAGCTCACGGATTTGTTTTTGGTTGCCCAGTGGAGACTTCCCAGGAGGTCACCCATCCTGAAACTTCTCCCACCTGAGCACGCTTAACTGTGGAGTTCTCCTCTCATCCAGTAACATTAAGCCCCAAAACGCGTTGGTGATTTAAGAGGCAAGACATTACTTATGAACCAAGGATCTCTCCTGGCCACGGCCGATGTGGGAATTTCCTGGGGTGTCACATTCACCCCCTGTTAGAGTCTCATCGTCCCTGATGAGGTATGTACCCACCATCCCGAACGGCACAGGAGTGGCTCTGATACCATCTCTAACAGATTGGTATCAGAGCCATGGTTATAGAGAATTAGGTTATTAGAAAAATAATCTAGTCTATAACCATAGGATTATAACCAGTATTTGCTCCTTTTACTTGATATTCTCTATCTCCCTCTTACTTCTTATCCCTACTTTAGTCTCTACAAGAAGATTGTTCTCCATCACTAGATCTACCTTTAGATTAATAGGACAAAATCCTCAGGTTTAGCCTGAACCACCTTGAGATCTCGTCGAAGTTCTAAATTTTAATAACGAACACGTGCATTCTGGAAGGGTGAACGCCTGTATTCTGAGTTTTCTGTCTAGGACTGGCATTACGCATATATCCCAATCAGACGAGGGACCCAGTTGCCTACCTGGGAATTCTCGGGATGAGTGTTCACTTATAGGCTAAAGCATGTCTTCACTATGTTATTAGAATCTAGAATCTTTGATAAGTCAACGTTTTCGTTTATTCGTTTTAATTAATGGATAAATGATTATATTCCTTATATTACCTCATTATCCTTCATTCATTCCATGTCTCATTGAACCTTCATTGTGTCTCTTACAGATCATGCCTCCTCGTCGCAACACTCGTCTTAACAGTGACAACGAACATGAGGAAGGGAGCAGCAACAACAACAACCACAACCACAACAACAACAACAACAACAATAACAACAACAACAATGGCGTCGATGTCCAACTAGCTGCGATCATTTCCCAACAAATGGCGCAACAAATAGCAACTTTGGTTCCTAACTTGGTGGCTCAAGTTGTCCAAATGAATGGGAACGGCAATGGTAATGGCAATCACAATGGAAACGGGAATGCTCACCCAGTCTGCACCCTCAAACACTTCAATACTTGCAATCCTCCTAAGTTCAGTGGTTCGAAGGTATCGAAAATACTTTCATTAATAGCGAGTTCCCTAACAATCTCAAGGTTCGCTATGCTATGAGTGTCCTTCAAAATCGGGCACTCACATGGTGGAACGAAGAGAAACGGACTCGCGGAGTTGAAGTCGCAGTGTCTTTGACCTGGGAGCAAGCTAAAGACATCATGAAGGCGAAATTCTGTGTAACATTTCGAATTTATTCCATGTACGTTTGTGACATTTATTAATAAAACGTCGCATTTTTTATCATTATCGTACCTTCTAAAAATTATTTCGTGACACTTTTGGACTCCAAGTACCATATTATAACCATATATTAACGATATAGTGGTGAAATAATTGTAAAAAAATAAGTGCCTGGGCCGGGAATCAAACCCGTGCCCATGGCCGGCTCACACAAACCACACAGCCCTACCAGCTGATCTACAGCTTATTTTGGTAATAACAGTCAGGTATATATACATTTATAACATATTTAGACATGCAGTTGACTTATGAAAAGTCAACTGCGATTCAATCTTCCTAATTCAAACTTCAATTCGCGTGTTAATTTCAATTCTAATATGGTAAGTGGTTGACTGACCATCTCTGCTTCGTACCCACGCCAATTAACAATCAAAATTTACCAATTATATAGATTATACGCGTGTACAAGTAAATGTGGGTCAAATTTCTAAAATTATGATTACCAATGAATTAGTATAAATTGAACCCACCACCTAGTGCTATACTCGCCGAAAATCACAAACCCCACCTCATAAACCACCTTTTCTCTCGCAAAACCTGTGAATTTTGAAGCTTTCTGTTGTGGTCTTTGCTATCGTGTTCATCACGTATATCACTGGTATGAATCAAATTTACTACCTCTATACTTTAATCGGCCCATACCCATCATAAGCCCCATAATTAATTCGGTTTTTATTGATGATTTTGGCCGATTATAATTCTAGGGTTCTTATGCTTTCTTTGGGGAAGATGACTCTTTGCAGTCGTCATATTTATTGAAAACAATCTGAGATTTATCACCAACTGACCAATAGATCAGTTGGTGGTACCCTTGCTGTTTAAAGTCTAGAACCGGATGGGACTTGAGTTCGATTCCAGTCCCCAACATTTTTATTTTGAATAATCAGGATTAAATTCAAAGAGTTCTTAAAGTTAATTAAAACCAAACATAAACGTTCCCTCAGGGTCTAGACCAGATGGTCTAGGCTTGTGATATAAACATCGAACCGGCCAGTGGCCCGGGTTCGATGTAACATCGCATATTTTTTTCCCAATTTTTGAATTAGTAAAATCACCACTTTACGTATATTATATTTCTTTTGTACAAGTATAACTATGTTTAAATTTTTTTTAAACATTTCTATAATAATAATAATAATAATAATAATAATAATAATAATAATAATAATAATAATAATAATAATAATAACAATAATTACATCAATGTTAATTATAATTTTCTTTTTCAACTATTGTTTTTGGTCAACACCCCAATCCCTTTCCAACTAAGTTGACCATGTAATTGAGTTTAGTTTGGAAACAAATTTCAAAATTTAAGCCACGGACTTGGCCGAATACTAATTCCACATCAAACCAATCCATAAATTTTGCAATTTTTTAATGTGTTGTTGAACAATTTGACTCGGTTTGACCGACTTCGACCAATCATCTAAAACCTTCCAAAATGATCACAAACCTATAAATAATTGGTCTCTAAATGAGTAGGCGGGGCTGCATAATTCACACACACCCACAATTTCATCACACACACACGCTTGTTACCGTGCAAATCAAGACCGTTGACTTTCTGTTTGAGTCACGGTTCTTGTTCGTTTTTCCTTACGGGTCAGATTTGGTTTGTTTGGGTCTGGTCAAGATTGGGTCAAATGCTGGTCAACAATGGTCAAACTGGTAAGATTCCGTCGACACGTGGTACGGGACGGGTTATGTGTTGGTTCGCGAGCTCAACTATCGGGAAGGTATAAACGCGCGCCGTATCTTTATTCCTTTTAGTTTTTTTTTTGTGACATTATATAGATATATATATATATATATATATATATATATATATATATATATAAAACATAAAAACTTAAGCGAACTGAACCGACTTGTAGTAAAACTATTTTATTTATTTTCGGGCTATCGTTTACAACTAGCTTGTACTCGTGTATATTATTTTAACGACTAACTTATAACCAAACTTATATCATTAACACTATTATTCAAGTTTAATACTAGTCGACTTATTATTTGTTTTCGAGACGTCAAATAAAGAGTTACTTAATATATAAATGTTACTTGTCGTAAAGTATACTTTACTCGCTTATTATTGCTTTTGAAAGTTAAACTATGTGTAGTGTATTGGGCAATTGATGTTTTGAGATAAAATGGACGACTTGCGTCATCTGGTTTCTTACAAAAAACAGAGGAGACTCTGCCCAAATTTTTATAAAATATAGACATATCGGGCGTTCAAATCTGTCATATTTTGTAATGAAGCTACGTTTTACATATTGATTTTATCCAAACCTTATTTTGTCATAATAGAAGTAAATGAATACGAATATATATTTATATATATAAACACCATAGTACAAATATTATTTGATCTTCAAAACAAAAATTAAAACGTGAGACAAGCTCCACATGGGTTATTTCGCTATCTTAAATGCTTTCCTTTTAATTACAAGTTGCGAATCTAAATATATATATTAAAGTAAAAATTATATATATAACTATTCATACACGCATACTTTCTCGAAATCAAAACCAAGTCCTTTCAGTTCGTTAAGTTATACACATTAAGACACGTATTGTTTACAACACGAGTCTAGGTAGTTGGATTAACTATCCTTACAACTAAGAAACGAAACAAGCGTATTTGCATTAGAATTTAAGACATCGTTTATTTGTAATAGGACACAAGAGTTCAATTTATCCAAGTTCAGACTTCTTGCTACTTGCTAGTACTTACACAGTGAATTTCAGGTGAGTTTACGTAACCATGTTTATGCAATTCTTTATACTTGCAACATTATACTTAAGCAATTCTACATACATGTCTAGTTGTAAACTTTAATGCCTCGTGATTTAGACAACAACAACAGTTAGACTTAAACTTCAACATACATAATCATTAGCTATGGCCAAGCCGGCGATACTCAATAATAGATCTATTGGATTGACAATCCCACCTAGATTCGTTGACCATCTTTTATGGGGAGCGCGGGTGATTGTTATCGTTCCAACGTGATATTAAGGTGAACCGTGGATGACGGGATGGACCTAAACTAGTCGGAGGTTTGATTATGTGCATACAACACTTCATGTTTATTCATGTAGACTTAAACTTACGATAGACATATGAATTGCTAAACTTTTATTCTTAAACATAATTGCGTGACATGGCTTATGTATTCTCACCAACTTCTAGTTGACCCCCCCCCCCCCCATTTTTTTTTCAAACTCAACAGGAAATAATGAAGCTTGAAGTCTAGGGCTAGCATGAGGAGATAATTGAAGTTTATGCTTTGTTTGGTTATTTGATGTACTAGATTTCATTCAAGACTTTGATATGTATTTTCAAATTTTGGATATTTTACTTTAAATAAATTTCAATTAAAACTTGAATACCATGTGCTACTGAACAATCATTCTTACGTGACACCTCGATGTTTCCGCCATCGGTTGGGGTGTTATATTCTGCCCTCGTAATGAAATCAAGAAATTGGAAGACGAGTTTCACGATCTTGCCCAAGACAGTGGAGAAAATCTAGCCTACAACACTCGTTTCCACGAACTTAGCCTAGTATTACCACATAAGGTCACACCCCTACCTATTGCTATCGAAAAATATATTGGTGGCTTACCCATGCAGATTTAGGACACGGTGTGGGGAAGGAACCCTGCTACCCTCGAAGAAGCCAAGCGTCTAGCAGCTAATTTAACTGACAACCACGTAAAGAATGGGACCTTATTTCGGAAAGGAGAGAAAGCCAGTATTGTAGCCACAGTAACTACTGAAAACCAGAAGCGCAAGACTAGGGATCCTGATGCAAACCTCACTACACAAGCTTCTAACAAGAAACCTTATACGGGAAACTTTCCTTTGTGTAACATATGCAAACGTCATCACCCCACTGCTTCACCATGTCGCTTGTGCACCAATTGTGGTAAGTATGGCCATCTGGTCAACACATGTCGTGAAGCTCCAAACCCCAACACCAACCAACAAACCAACCCTGCCCCGGCTGCAAATCCTAATCATCCCGGCAGATACAACTATGGTCAGTGCTATGAATGTGGAGACCCTAATCACTTTCGTAACCGATGCCCTAAACTAAACCGAGATCAAGACCCTCCAGCTGCCTAATGACAAACCTCTACTTTTAGAATGTTATTTACTTTTGAATTCCATGTAATGACTCATTTGAGTAATAAATTTTAGTATTGAATATGTTTGTCTCTTAGATAAGAATTTAGTCATCTAATATATTTGGACATACGATTATTCATGACACTTGCAAACATATCTAGTTGAATATGAACTAATTGCTATATTCATACCTAGACCCATTGACCTTGTCTAGGATAATATAAGCACAACTCACTATACTTGACACTTGATGCTTATATGTATATATTATCAATTTGCAATTTATGTGTGGAATAATTGTTACACTTAATCAACAACTGGTAGAGGACGAAGTACTTGCTCAACAGTTAGTAGTATGTCAATGTGGTCCAACCCAGTTGGTAGCTGGGCTTGTGATTAAGGCTCAGGCCGGCCACTGACTCGGGTTCGACTCCCACAACCCACACATATTTTTTTTCCTCTTTTCTTTTGTGTATTTATGATATTATTTATTAAAATAACTTTAAAATACCAAATATGACTTATAAATTCTACAAAATTTATTTTATGATATTCGGAAGGTAACATTTATCATACAATTTTTAGTTTTCCAAAAATCATTTATTTATTATATGTAAAATATATTACAAGTTTATTCATTTATAAGTTAAAAATTCTATAAAAATATCTAAACGATTTTATAAAATCTCACAAAAATTATTTTTAACTTATGAATCAATAGATGTTCCAGAAATAAATTTTTATTTCGGAAAAATATTAATTTAATATTTTTAATTAAATTTTTATCATTTTAATCATAAATAATTCATAATAAATTCATTTTTCACTATTTTTACATCAAAATTTTACATAAATTATTTTTGTTCATTTAGAACAGAAATATAAATTTTAATTTGAAGCTTTATTAATTTTAATAATTTTAGACAATAATACTATATTTTGACAAATAAATATAAATTCAATTATCAAGAAAATAATTTTATAAAAAATTATTTTCATACCTACAACATTATAATATAACCATCCTTAATCAAAGTTTTATAAAAAGTCTCTTATTTATTTATTTTTCTAATTTCTTTTATTTATTAATTCATTAACAATTTATCTAAAGCAACGATTAACCAATTGTCAATCACCAAATCAGAAACCCTAGATTACTATTAGACTAGAAAACTTAGACTTATTTTATTATCTTGAACTTAGGGTATACTTGGAATAGTTGTGCCACATTTATTCTATATCAAGGGATTCAATACTATCATTAAGGTGAGTTTACATAGCCCCTTTTTCTGTTTTACATTTTGGGGTGAAATATGTTTAAACATTTTATACACTATCATTTACTCATTCTTACATTGTTGAAACTTGTGATTCAATTACACTATCATTTACTCATTCTATCATTTGACTATAACAAAAAGACACAGTACAATCATTAACATTGATCAAGCCGCCTGTTCATGTATTTGTAAAGTCTATAAATAGAAGGATTCATCCTTCTGTTTTAGACATTGATTTTAATACAAGAAATCCTTCAACTCTTATTATTGTTATTTCCATTTCGTGTTTACTGAGAATCTTTCAAAGTGTTTCATTCTCATTCAATACTTAGATTCTCAATAAACACTTCTCATTTATTAGTTCTTGATTCCAGGGGGAGTAATAACTCATGTTGATAAGTGTAGCTATAAAACTTATAAACATTCCGCTGTGCTAACACTCACCAAGAACTTGCTAAACACTTAAGTGTCAACTAGCAAGTTCAACTAAAAGAGCAGCTATACTGATCCAACAATTGGTATCAGAGCACTGGTTTATCTGATCACATATCAATCTAACAAATTGAGAATCAGACACAGGCTCTTGTTGATATTCAATAAAGGATTATAAGCTCACTTTTATCAACATTCATCACTTTAAGAGATATTTGACAAATCAATACTCTTTAAAATGGATCCTCATAATACTGGTTCTGCCACTAAACCTGCCATGCTTGTAAGAAATGAATATAACATATGGCAAAAGAGAATGGCACATACCTTGTCACAAACCAACACAGGTTGTTGGAGATCTGTGATATATGGTCCTCATAAACCAGTAAACATAAATCTTGAAACTAAGGAAGAGATTCCAAAAGAACCAAAAGACTATACTGATGATGATTTCCTAAAACTTGAGCTTGATGCAAAAGCTTTTTCTATGTTGGCAATGGCACTCCCAAATGAAATCTATTCTGGCCTATTACATTGTGATAGTGCCAAAGAGCTTTGGGACTGCCTAAAAGAACAGTTTGGAGGAACTGAAGAGGTGATTGCCAACACCAAAGAAATCTTGACTCAACAATATGAAACTTTTGCTCACATTAATGGGGAAACTTTAACTCGGAAATTTGAAAGATTTTCCTCATTAATATCTGAGCTAAAACTAAATGGTCAGACCTATACAACTGTATCTATGCTTCATAGATTTTTAAGGTCTTTACCTGATAAATGGGAAACATATTCAATAGTCTTAAGATCTTCACCAGATTTTAGCTCCCTCACTCTTACAAAACTTCATGGGAGATTACTTACTTTTGAGAGAGAAATTGATCAAAAGAAAAAGTTACAAAATTCTGGTAAAACTGCTGATGACTATCTACGTGGTAGTACAGCACTATTGGGACAAGACTCACCAACTTGTTCAAATAGTTTTGGATCTTTTGACCACATTGACATAACTGCTGGGATCTCATCTGAAAGATCATTCCCAGGTTATGACAATAATGACTTTGGTCAAACTGCTGATAACATGTGTTTTATCATGGATGACTTAAATAGTTTCAGCAGTGATGACCTTGAAGAAATGGATATTTTGCACCAACTGGCCATGTTAAGTTTAAAAACAAATAAATTTTACAAAAGGTCAGGAAGGAAGTTTCCAGGACTTAACAGTTCTACAAAAATTGGTTTTGACAAATCTAAACTTAGATGTCATAAGTGTCAAAAGTTGGGACACTTTGGTAGAGAATGTAGAAACTCTGGCTTTAACCAATCTCAGTCTGGAAACAATTTTAACCCCAATTATAACAGGAATAATGGAACACAAGGGAGTGCACATTTTGTACAGGCACAAGCTCCACAACACCAATATGTGCCACAAGTACAATATGTACAGATGCCTGCTCAACAGATGCAAAGCCAACAATCAATCCCTCCCTTTCCAGCTGCTCAACAACCTCCACAGCAACAACAACCCTCTCAACAAAGTTTATTTACCTCAGGGTATGTTGACTGGAGCAGTCTTCCTTTTGACACCACAGAGTGCAATCCTGATGCAGACAACAAAATGTTTGACATCAACTGGGGAGAGCCTGACAATGGCAGAAAGAACTTTGCCTTAATGGCATTTGAGGGATGCTCCTCAAAATCTGCCTTGTCACAGGTATCAAAAGAATCTTTGACAAAATTATTTTCAAATTCATGCAAAGAATCTTTTGCTCTCATAAGAGAGACAAATGTGCACTTACAAGGAAAAGCTAATGATTCTGAGAGAAAACTCACTCAGATAAAATGTGATTTAGAAAGAAAACTTTCTGCAAAAACAAAAGAAGTTTCTAAATTGACTAACTCTGCTATTGAAAGCCAAGCACAAATCAAAATAATGATTAATGATCTAGGAAATGTCAGACAAGAGCTTGCTGACACCAAGGTCACATGTGAAAAATGGGTGGAATCTTGTAAGGGGTACCAACTATTGCTAAACAAACAAAGTGCTTCAAATGTTAGGTTTGGCATAGGGTACAATCACACTGAAACACCAACAGATTTCTCTCCCAAAACTACTGTAGATGGGAGAAAAATTGTTTCAGGTGAAACTTCTGAAGAGGAAGAATGCACATCTTTCCATGAAAACTTTCTAAAATCACACAAAGAAAGTTCTTCAGAAGTATTGATTAAATCTGACTTTAAGTCATCAGCAGTTTCAACTACATCAGGAGTTGAGAACCTGAAAACTACTGATGACCTAAAACCAATCAAAACTGTCAGAGATTTGTCTTTGAAAGAAAAGACAAAAGAATGTGAAATTCGTGGTCTGTTCAACCACAAAACAGAATTTTGCAGATATAGAAAGGGTATTCAGTTTAATAAGAAAAATCAACAACTGGTTGTGGGGGAACAAATCAAAAATGATTATGTAAAAACCTTTTCTCGCAAGAAACAACAACCAGCAAAAACCCTTTCTCAGAAAAAGACAAAATCTCAACAAAAGTCTTTTTCTCAAAATTCTCCTTCAGTAGTTAGACCTAAATCATCAGCAGTTTCACAAACTGCTGAGATTAAAGATCTTATGAACATGGTACAACTACTAATGACCAAAGTTGATGGTGGTCCTCAAAAGGATACCACCATTGTACTTAATGCAAAATCCATTGCCAAAAAGACATGGATTTCTAAACTTGGTCAAGAACAAACTGTAAATGTTCTCAAGAGCAAACCCAAAGCCAAACTGGCTTGGGTTCCTAAATCTAACTAATTTGCTATATTGTGCAGAGAGTTTCCAGAGGCTTGAATAGCATTTGGTATGTAGACAGTGGAGGCTCAATGCACATGACAGGATGCAGATACCTGATAAACAATTTTATCAGTCAAAGAGATGGATCTGTATCCTTTGGGAACAATGCTAAGGGATATGTGCTAGGACATGGCAATGTCTCCTCTGGCAAAATACAGTTTGACAAGGTCAATCTGGTTGAAAACCTTGAGTACAACTTGCTTAGTGTGTCACAAATGTGTGATAAAGGATATTCTTCCTTTTTCACAAAGACAGCATGCAAAATCATATCACCAGAAGGCCAGAAGTTGATAGAGAAGATCATTGAAGATCATACTTTGTTAATTGCCAAAAGATGTGGCAATGTCTATGCAGTGGACATTGAAAAAGACAAAATACTGAACAACACTGCCTGTTTCTTCTCAAGGGCATCAACTTCAGAAACTGATCTCTGGCACAGGAGACTTGGCCATGTGAACTTTAAAACCATAAATAAAGTCACAAAAATGGGCTTGGTCAGTGGTCTACCCTTAAAAGTATACCAGTGTCAAGAACACTGTGTATCCTGTTTAAAGGGTAAACAGCATAAGTCCTCCTATAAGTCTATTGAAGAATCAAAAACAGCTGCATGTCTTCAACTACTCCATATGGACTTATTTGGGCCTGTAAAGATCATGAGCCTTGGTAAAAAGAAGTACTGCTTAGTCATCATTGATGACTACTCAAGATTTACATGGGTATTCTTCTTATTTTCCAAGGATGAGGCTGCTGAAATCATCAAGTTCTTCATTCTACAAGTAGAGAAGCAATACTCTCTACCTGTCAAAACCATTAGAAGTGATAATGGGACAGAGTTCAGGAACAAAACTCTGAATGACTTCTGTTTGTCTAAAGGGATTATTAGACAATTCAGTGTTGCCAGAACTCCTGAACAAAATGGTGTGGTAGAAAGGAAGAACAAAACTTTAATAGAAGGAGCAAGAACAATGTTAGCTGATTCTGGCCTACCTTTATACTTCTGGGCAGAAGCAGTTAACACATCATGTTATGTTCAAAATAGAGTTCTTGTTGTCAAGAGACATTCAAAGACTGCCTATGAAGTTCTTCATGGCATGAAGCCCCTTATCTCCTTTTTCAGGGCTTTTGGATGTCAATGTTTCATCTTGAACATCAAAGAATCTATTTCAAAGTTTGCTGCCAAAGTTGACTCAGGTTACTTTCTTGGTTATTCATCAACTAGAAAAGCCTACAAGGTTTTTAACTCAAAAACCAGGATAGTAGAAGAAACACTGAATGTCAAGTTCAATGAGTCAAAACACACTCTCATTCCAGCACATCCTGCTGAACTCTTTGACCTTGACAACTTTCATTTTGAACCTGAAAAGACTGTCACTTCATCCAAACCTACTTATTATGGTGATCAAAGGTTTGATGATGAGGATCCAGCACCATGGACTCCTCAAACAGTCATTAAGTCAACTTCAAAACCATCAGAAGTTTCACAAACTTCTGACTCAACAAATACTGAAGGCCAAACTCAAACATCTGCTTCAGCACCTGCAACTACTGAAGACACTGAAACTGCTGAACCAGATATAATAGACCTCAGTAGTTTGTTTGAAGAACATGAGCCACCAACACCTGTCAGTGGTTTACAACAACTGATCGAACACAAAGATCATCCACTTGATCAAATCATGGGTGATATTGCATCAGGTGTTCTTACAAGAAACCAGCTTTCCAACTTTTGTCTATTCTCAGCATTTATTTCACAGTTGGAACCAAAGAAGTACCAGGAAGCTCTCAAAGACAACAATTGGGTGCAGGCAATGCAAGATGAATTGCTTCAATTCAACAAGCAACAGGTTTGGGAATCTGTCCCTTACCACCAAACAAGCAACCAATTGGCACAAGATGGGTTTTCAGGAACAAACAAGATGAAGCTGGTATTATAATAAAGAACAAGGCAAGACTGGTAGTACAAGGTTACTCTCAAGAAGAAGGCATTGACTATGATGAAACCTTTGCTCCAGTTGCAAGGCTTGAAGCCATCAGATATCAATTAGCTCCTAGGGAATCACACCTTATAGCAGTCAAAAGAATTTTCAGATATCTGAAAGGAATTCCCACACTTGGAATTTGGTATCCTGCTTCAAGCAATACCAAGTTATCAGCTTTTTCAGATAGTGACTATGCAGGGTGTAAAATGTCAAGAAAATCAACATCTGGTGGTTGTCAATTCTTGGGAAACTGTCTAGTGTCCTGGCAATCAAAGAAGCAAACATCTGTTGCAACTTCAACTGCTGAAGCTGAATACATTGCAGCTGCAAGTTGTACATCACAGATACAATGGCTCCAATATCAACTTCTTGATTATGGAATCAAAGAGACCAAGACACCATTGCTTGTAGACAGCAAATCTGCCATTAGCATCATTTAAAATCCTGTTCAGTTTTCAAAAACTAAACACATTGAAATCAGGTATCATTTCATAAGAGATTGCTATGAAAAAGGCAAGATTGAAGTGAAACATGTAGCAACAGCTAATCAAATAGCTGACATTTTCACTAAACCCCTTGACACATCAACATTTCAGAAGTTAGTATCCATGCTAGGGATGCTAAATTTGTAAGTGTTTCTATTTATTTTTCTGCACATTTTTTGTTTTTCACTTACATCTGTTTTCAAACACTTGAAAAACTTCTGAAAAGAGAGAAACTACTGATGAACAAAACATCAGTATGGGGATAATTTCTGAAAAGTGATTAACTTCTGATAAAATAACCTTCAGAAGTTATGAATAAAAGTATTTATAAAGTATTTCTCATCAGCTGTTAAAACTACTGAAGAGAAAATGGGAACTACTGATGAAGATAATCCTTCATCAGCAGTTTAGTCAAAAAGGGCAAATCTGACTTTTCCCATCATCAGAAGTTTGACCTAGTCGGTTTAAAACTTCTGATAAAGAGATTTTTAACCTAGGCGGTTTAAAAACTTCTAATAAAGAAGATCCAAGCGGTTAAAAACTTCTGATAAATATCTTTTTTCAACACTTATCCTTTCAAACACAAAAATTCCCTCCTTCTCTCTCAAGAAAGCTTTCAAACCACTGAACCTGCAACACAAAATCACTGTTCGATTCATCAACACACACAAACCACATGGCTTTAGTTCTCAAACAGGGACACAATCTCAGAGCCTACTTAGAAAAACAAGAAGGTTGGTCCCAATACGATGAGATCATTGATCTCGTCGTCAAATCCCAATATTTCACCGCTCTCACCATAGACCCACCAATTCATCCTGAAACTCTAAATGAGTTCTGGGGTAATGCTGAGACAGTGATGGTGGATGATGAAGTTATCTCCCTCAACTCAACAATTAGAGGAAGACAAATGGCCATAACACAGGCCATACTCTCAAACAGACTGGGGTTGAATGATGTGAATGCCCCTGAAAAGTTTGACAACTCTGCTATCCACCTAACCATGACTGAGTGTGGTTATCAAGGTACTCTCTCACAAGCTACAATCTTTAAAAAGTATTTTGAACCAAAATATAAACTTTTGTTTCATTATATTATTATGTGCTTGAGTCCTAAAACTGGGTCTTATGACCAGATGCCCTCAACCTTTCAACCAATCTTTCATTCTATTGTGAATGAAACAAATTTCAGGGCATCAAAACTTTTCTTTAATGAGTTGGTGTTACATCACAAAAACACTAAGAAAAAGTTTTTGTTATATCCAAGGTTCATTATGCAGTACATAATATCTGAACTGGGTAATGAGGTGCTTGTGGGTAAAATTGAAATTTTAAAACCCTTAACCTCACAAGCATACTCAAGGCACAACAAACAGGCTGCCTGGCCAGAAGATGACCAAGGGGAACAAGCACCAGTCCCCATGGAACCCTCATCTTCCAAACCTACTCCACCAAAGGCCAAGAAACCCAAGATAACAAAACAAAAACCCACCAAACCCAAAAGAAAAGCTGTTCAGGAGGTTGAGATGCCTGAACAAACTACTGTGCAATCTGCACTTCTTAAAGATGTGACTGAAACATCCTCTCAGTCTCATCCATCTCAAACCCCACCAAGAGCACCAATAACTATCCTTTTCAAAAGAAAAAGACTTAGAAAAACTATTCCAATAGATTCTTCTTTTGAAACTGCCGAACCCACTGCCCAAACTACTAAACCAGCACCCCAAATTTCTGAACCTAACATCGAAATAGCCAAACTTCTCTCCGGGCTAAAAGAGAAAGTCCCATCTACACATGTTAGTCCCCAACAACCACATCAAACAGGGGACATAAACTCAGACAGTGACATGGATGTGGACACTCATAGCCCTAACCAAAGAGATGAGGATGAACCAGGGTCTCTAAGCCCAAACTTAGAAACCTTTGGTACTTTTGAGGCTGCTACTACTCATTTACCACCCAGTGGTGGACCTGAGGACAGAAGTAAAATAGCTAAGACCTCAACTGTGGCAACTACTGATGAAGGCTTAATGCCTGAGGTAGGAAATCCTCTGAACTAAGAACAAGAGGTACATGAGACAACTGAGTTGGGCTCAGCTCATGATGTAACTAATACAGTCCTCATTGAGGATGTAATCAGGGATTCAGATGATTCCATTAATTTGGATGATGTTTCAAAACTTAAAAGTACTGAATTGACGGCTATAAGTGAAGGTCCTGCACCTGGTGTCTCTAAGCTCAAGAAGCTAGTCACACCATCTCAGGTTAAAGCCCACTCAATCCATGATTCCCCTAGAGTGGCATCTCCTGTACAACAAGGAGATCAACCAAAAACACACCCCTCACTACAAATGCCTACCCAATTCCCTGGGCAACCTAGCATAGACCTGAACCAACTATGCAGCCCAGATGGTCCCTTGTATCACATGATGAACACCCTCATCAAAAATCACATCCAAACATACACAGCTGACTTGGAGCTGTCCATGAAGAACCAATTTGGAGTGATACAGACGAAGATGAATGATCTGTCCAACAAGATTGATCACAACAGCAAACAGATTGCTCATCTTCAAGGTCATTTCTCCCAAGCTTCAACTTCCAAAGGTGATAAAGCCAAAAAGGGGGAGAAAATCAAGGTACCTATGGATACACTTGAAGCCAGAAGAAAGGCAAGAGTGGCTATCCTAGCTAGAGATCAACAAGATCAAGCCAGCAAAGAGAAACTGGCACAACAGTTTGGTGTCTCTATTCAAGAAATAGAAGATGCTGAAAAGGCTGATGAATCCCAAGGGCATAATGAAGAAACCTCTGATGGCCAAATTTCTGATGAAGAATCAGAAAGTACTGAAGACAATCCTTTAGTAGTTGACAAACCTTCAGAAGTTGTCAACCCATCAGAAGTTAACACTTCCAAGACTCAAACTGCTGACCCTTCCAGATCAACTGCTCCTATTCAACCAACATCTGCTCCTATCAGGCCTACTACAACAGTTACAACAATGACTGTGCTAAACCCTTCTCCAATCTCTCAATCAGCTGATTTACTTGAGAAGAGTTTAGCTGCAGCCCAAAAGAAGGCCAGAGAAGATCTGATTTGGAAAAATCTAGAAGAAAGGGATGACTTAGATCTAAGCCATGAAGAAAAACTTCAGGCTTATGAAGCTGAACTACAAAGGCAGGCTAGCCTAGATGAGATTGCTGAACAAGACAAAAGACATCAACTGATGTCTTACATTATGAAGAACAGCAAAGTCAAAGCCCACACATTGAAGAGACTCTCTGTGGACGAGCTGACAAGAAGAGCTCAACTGATTGCAGATAAACTTGCAACAGGTAAAGACACAAAGGCCAAGAGAGCTCAGATGATAGAAGAACTGGTAGCCAATGGTTATGGTTCAAAAGCCTCAGTGTCCAAGTGGAAAGAAGAAAGATTGGTGGACACATACAGAAAATACAAGGCTGCAAGGGCTGCTAATCCAGAGAAGTTTCAAACTGCTGAAGCTTCAACTTCAGTAGTTAGAACTTCTGGTGTTCAAAGAAGACCAGCTACCCAAAGAAAGAAGACAGAGGAAAAAGTAAATACTGATTTCAGAATGGTACTACTAGAAGGTAGTACAGTAGTACATTCTGATTTTGACATAGAAGAGAAGCCTCTGCTCACACAATTCAGGGATCCTTCCACCTTTGCATATCAAATTCAGAAGACCATCACAGACAAACTGCACACCAAGGTAGTAACTGAACATCATTTGCCTACATTTCAGATACCTAATGTGATGGAACAACAGCAGGGAAGTGAATCCCACCTGAGAGTCACTGAAGTTGAAAACATTCAACACTCAGGAGAAACCCAGGGTACCACCATGGTTCCCTACACTGCAGACTTTGACAAGTCTAAAGTACCAGTCATCAGATGATCCTTTACTGATAACAACTCAGTACTTGTGACAAGAAGAGATCAAGCAAGCAGGGAATATAGGTCGATGAATGAACTGAAGAAACTGTCAACCAAAGTCCTGCTTACAATCCAACACTTGGAACCAAGAAAAGGGTCTCTTACTGATGATCAACTAAACCAGCTCAAGAATTTCATGTTCAAAGGAATATGGAAAATTGTGAAGGACAGAAATGAATAATAAGGAATTAGTAAGGTTTTGGCTTCATCAATCCAGGGGGAGATTGTTAGGACAAAAAGGATTGGTGAAACCACTTTTGCAAACCTTAGTCTAATTCACTTTCTGTCAAAATACTCTAAGTATGGAACTGCTGAAGACAAGGAATCAAACTGCAGAAGAAGAGATTCAGAAGTACTGAAGAAGAAGTCATCAGAAGTTCTGAAGTTCAAACCAGACACTTTTACTGAAGAACTACTGAAGACAAACTACTTATCAGTAGTTTGCCATTCATCAGTACTTAAAGAAAATCTTTTCCACCGCCTTTGTATATCAGTAGTTTAATACTTTAGTATTTCTTTTGCTTTATGTACAAGTTCCAAGACTGCAACTTGTTGCAACTTGTTTCTGAACTTGCTTTTTGGCAAGGTTCGTGTATTTGTAAAGTCTATAAATAGAAGGATTCATCCTTCTGTTTTAGACATTGATTTTAATACAAGAAATCCTTCAACTCTTATTATTGTTATTTCCATTTCGTGTTTACTGAGAATCTTTCAAAGTGTTTCATTCTCATTCAATACTTAGATTCTCAATAAACACTTCTCATTTATTAGTTCTTGATTCCAGGGGGAGTAATAACTCCTGTTGATAAGTGTAGCTATAAAACTTATAAACATTCCGTTGTGCTAACACTCACCAAGAACTTGCTAAACACTTAAGTGTCAACTAGCAAGTTCAACTAAAAGAGCAGCTATACTGATCCAACAATAAGGTACCACCATACTGAAACACCAACTGATTTTACTCCCAAAACTGTTGATGATGGGAGTAGAATAAGTGTTAATCAAACTTCCAATATGAAAGAATGCACATCCTTTAATCAGAACTTTCCCAAAATTGAAAAAGAAAGTCATGCAGAAGTTTTATATACTGACTTTAAGTCACCAGTAGTTTTATCTACATTAGGAGTTGAGAACCTGAAAACTACTGATGACCTAACTCATATCTCTAAAACTGTCAGTAATTTGCCTTCCACATCTCATGATGAATTTATAAAGAAGGAGAAGGCAAAAGAATGTGAAATTTGTGGTCTGTTTAACCACAAAACAGAATTTTGTAGATACAGAAAAGGAAATCAGTACAACAAGAAAATCTTACACCTGGTTGTGGGAAAACAAATCAAACAAGATTTTGAAGAAACTTGTTGTCCCAACAAACAATATCCATGTAACACCTTTTCTCAGAAAAAGACTAAATCTCAACAAAGGCCTTTTTCTCAAGATTCTTCTTCAATAGTTGACCCTAAATCTTCAGCAATCTCACAAACTGCTGAGATTGAAAACCTCACAAATTTGGTAAAACTATTGATGACCAAAGTTGATGGTGGTCCTCAAAAGGACTACACCATTGGATTAAATGACAAATCCATTACCAAAAAAGACATGGATTTCTAAAAATGGTCCAAAACAAACTGTTCCTGTTCTAAAGAGCAAACCCAAAGCCAAATTAGCTTGGTTTGGAAAATCTAACTAATTTGCTATATGGTGCAGAGGGTCTCCAGAGGTTTGAATAGCATTTGGTATGTTGACAATAGAGGCTCAATTCACATGACAGGATGCAGATACCTAATAAGCAATTTTATCAGTCAAAGAGAAGGATCTGTGTCTTTTGGGAACAATGCCATGGGATATGTGCTAGGACATGGCAATGTATCATCTGGTAAAATACAGTTTGACAAGGTCAATCTGGTTGAAAACTTGGAATACAACTTGCTGAGTGTATCTCAAATGTGTGACAAATGATATTCTTCCTTTTTCACCAAAACAGCATGCAAGATCATATCACGAGAAGTCCAAAAGTTGATAGAGAAGATCATTGAAGATCATACTTTGCTGATAGCCAAAAGATGTGGCAATGTCTATGCAGTGGACATTGAAAAAGACAAAGTACTGAACAACACTGCTTGTTTCTTCTCAAGAGCATCAACTTTTGAAACTGATCTCTAGCATAGGAGACTTGGCCATGTGAACTTTAAAACCATAAATAAAGTCACAAAAATGGGCTTGGTTAGAGGTCTACCTTTGAAGGAATACCAGTGTAAAGAACACTGTGTTTCCTGTCTTAAAGGTAAGCAGCATAAGTCCTCCTATAAGTCTATTGAAGAATCAAAAACAAGTGCATGTCTTCAACTACTCCATATGAACTTATTTGGATCATTCAAGATTTTGAGCCTTGGTAAGAAGAAGTACTGCTTGGTCATCATTGATGACTACTCAAGATTTACATGGGTCTTCTTCTTATACTCCAAGGATGAGGCAGCTGATATTATCAAGTTCTTCATTCTACAAGTAGAGAAACAATTCTCTCTCTCTGTCAAAGTCATCAGGAGTGAGAATGGGACAGAGTTCAGGAACAAAACTTTGGATGAATTCTGTTTGTCTAAAGGGATTGTTAGACATTTCAGCATTCCCAGAACTCCTGAACAAAATGGTGTGGTAGAAAGAAAGAACAGAACATTAATTGAAGCAGCTAGAACTATGTTAGCTGATTCAGGCCTACCATTGTATTTTTGGGCTGAAGCAGTCAATACAGCTTGTTATGTTCAAAACAGAGTCCTTGTCAATAAAAGACATTCCAAAACTGCCTATGAAGTTCTAAATGGCATAAAGCCTCTTATCTCCTTTTTCCGGGCTTTTGGATGTCAATGTTTCATTCTAAGCATCAAAGACTCTATTTCAAAGTTTGCTGCAAAAGTTGATTCTGGTTATTTTCTTAGTTATTCTTCCACTAGAAAAGCCTACAAGGTTTTTAATTCAAGAACCAAGATAGTAGAAGAAACACTGAATGTCAAGTTTAATGAGTCAAAACAAACTCTCATTCCAGCACATCCTGCTGAACTCTTTGATCTTGGCAGTTTCCATTTCGGGCATAAAAAGACTGTTACATCATCTAAACCCACTTATTATGGTGATCAAGGGGTTTATGATGATAGTCCTCCACCATGGACTCCAAACACAGTCATTAAATCAACTTTTAAACCTTCAGAAGTTTTACAAACTTCTACTTCAACAACCGCTGATGAACAAATTCAAACTACTGATTCAGCTCCGCAGACTCCTGAACCACAACATACAGCTGAACCAGATATCATCAACCTCAGTGGTTTGTTTGAAGAAGTTCAAGAGCCATCACCAAGTACAAGACTACAACAACTAATTGAGCACAGAGATCATCCATTAGATCAAATCGTGGGTGATATTGCTTCAGGGGTACTTATAAGAAACCAGCTTTCCAACTTCTGCTTTTTCTCAGCATTCATTTCTCAGTTGGAACCAAAGAAATACCAAGAAGCCCTCAAAGATAACAATTGGGTTCAAGCTATGCAAGAAGAATCGCTTCAATTTAAGAATCAACAAGTCTAGGAAATATGTCCCTTACCTCAAAACAAGCTACCAATTGGCACAAGATGGGTCTTCAGAAACAAACAAGATGAAGCTGGTATGATTAAAAGAACAAGGCCAGACTGGTAGTACAAGGTTATTCACAAGAAGAAGGAATTGACTATGATGAAACCTTTGCTCCAGTTGCAAGGCTTGAAGCCATCATGTTATTTTTGGCTTATGCAATTTCCAACAAAATTAAAGTTTTTCAAATGGATGTCAATAGTGCATTTTTATATGGAAAAATAAAAGAGGAAGTGTATGTTTGTCAGCCACCTGGGTTTGAGGATCCGTCTCATCCCAATTGGGTGTACAAACTTGACAAAGCTCTTTATGGGCTAAAGCAAGCTCCCAGAGCTTGGTATGAAACACTTTCTACCTTTTTACTCAAAAATCACTTCACAAGAGGCTCCATTGATAAAACACTTTTTATAAAGCATGTTGGAAATCATGTCTTACTTGTTCAAATTTATGTTGGTGACATCATTTTTGGTTCAACAAACACAAAAATGTGTGATGAATTTAAGAAACTCATGCAATCAAAATTTGAGATGAGTACAATGGGAGAAATGCAGTACTTTTTGGGACTGCAGATCAAGCAACAAACAAATGGAACTTTTATACATCAATCTAAATATGTTAAAGAATTATTAAATAAATTTTCTTTACAAGACAGTAAATCATGTTCCACTCCCATGACACCTTCCACAAAAGTTGAACCAGATGATCAAGGAAAACAGGTTGATCAAACCATGTATAGATGTATGATATGTTCCCTTCTGTATTTAACTGCTTCTAGACCAGATATTATGTTCTCAACTTGTGTCTGTGCTAGATATCAATCTGCACCAAGGGAATCACACATAACTGCTGTCAAAAGAATTTTCAGATATCTGAAAGGAACCCCTACATTAGGAATTTGGTATCCTACTTCAAGCAATACCAAGTTAACAATTTTTTCAGATAGTGACTATGCAGGGTGTAAAATGTCAAGAAAAGCTACATCTGGTGGTTGTCAATTCTTAGGAAACTGTCTAGTGTCCTGGCAATCAAAGAAACAATCATCTGTGGCAACTTCAACAGCTGAAGCTGAATATATTGCTGCTGCAAGTTATACATCAGAGATTCAATGGCTCCAATATCAACTTCTTGATTATGGAATCAAAGAGACCAAGACTCCACTTTTAGTAGACAGTAAAACTGCCATTAGCATCATTCAAAACCCTGTTCAATTTTCAAAGACAAAATATATAGAAATAAGGTATCATTTCATCAGGGATTGCTAGGAAAAGGGCAAGATTGAGGTGAAACATGCCACGACAGCTAATCAAATAACTGATATATTCACCAAACCCCTTGACACATCAACATTTCAGAGGTTAGTTTCCATGCTTGGAATGCTAAACTTTGAGTAAACTCTGTAAGTGTTTTTCATTCTTTTATGTACAAATTTTACTTTTACTTACTTGTTTACTCACTCTGTCTCAAACCTCTGACTATAAACAAAAAGAGAGAGAAACAACTGATGTACTAAAACATATGTAAGGAAAATATTGCTAAAAAGAAAAATCTGCTGATGATAAAATCATCAAATATTGATTTTAGGGGTTATTTTTCTCAGTAGTTCAAAACTACTGAAAAACAATATAGGAAACTCCTGATGAATAAATATTCATCAGAAGTTCTAGACAAAAGGGCAAAACTGTCTTTTCCTATCATTCTCAGAAGTTTGACCTAAACGGACTATTAAACTTCTCAAATCCCTCTTTTCATTATTATCGTTTCAAAAACAAAAACTTCCCTCTCTCAAAACCTCTCTGAATCCTTCAAACTGTTCTATAAAAAACAAATGGCTCTAGTTCTTAAACAGAGACACAATCAAAGGTGCTATTTCGAAAAAGCTGAAGTCTGGTCCCAATACGATGAAATCATTGATTTAATCGTAAAATCTCAATATTACACGGCGTTCACCATTGACCCACCAATCCATACTGACACTCTTAATGAGTTTTGGGCAAACGCTGAGACTGTTACCGAAGATGGTAAAGTCCTTTCCTTGAAGATGATGATCAAAGGGAAAGAAATGGCAATCACACCTGCTAGCCTGGGAGAAAAATTAGGTCTTGATGATGCTGAAGCTCCTGATCAAATTCACAGTGGAACAATTCAGTCAACCATAATTGAGTGTGGTTACCAAGGAACATTATCACATGCTACAGTTTACAAGAAATATCTTGATGCAAAATATAAACTTTTGTTTTACTACATTATCATGTGTTTAAGTCCAAAGATTGGATCTTCTGATCAGATGTCCTCAACCATGCAACCAATTTTTCATTCAATTATAAATGAAACTAAGTATAGGGCATCTTCATTCTTTTTCAATGAGTTGGTGTTGCATCACCAAAATGGTAAAAAGAAATTTTTGTTGTATCCAAGGTTCGCCATGCAATGTATTATCAGAGAACTTGGACAAGAGGTGCTTGTGGGTAAAACAACTCTTTTAAACCCTTTATCCTCAAAAGCATACTTAAGGCATAACAAACCGGCAGTCTTGCCAGAGGATGACCAAGGGGAACATGTCACAGTCCCTAAGGAACCAACATCCTCAAAACCCATTTCTAAAAAGCCAAAACTACCCAAAAAACAAAAATCCAAACCCACCAACCCCAAAAGAAAAGCGACTCAGGAAGTTGAGATGCCTGAAGCTGCTAATGTGCAATCTGCACTTTCAAAAGATGTGACTGAAACTTCCTCTCAGTCTCATTCATCTCAAATACCCAAAAGAGCACCAATATCCATTTTGTTTAAAAGAAAGAAACTCAAAAAGACCATAACTATTGACCCTTCTTTCAAAACACCTGAATCAACTGAACAAAACTCAACTGCTGATCCAATCACCACAATTACTAACCCACAAATATCACCAGCAGTTGAGATAGCTAACATTCTCTCTGGGCTGAAACAGCACAATCCATCTGAAAATTTCAATCCCCAATCACCACATAAAATAGGGGATGAAAACACAGAAATGGACATTGATGAGAATGTGTTCAGCCCTAACCAAAGAGATGAGGAGGGACCAAGGCCTCTAAGCCCAAACTTAGATTCCTTAGGTATATTTGAGGCTGCTACTACTCTTATACCATCCAGTGATGGATTTGAGGACAGTAGTACCATAGTTAAGACCTTAAATGTGGCAACTACTGATGAAGGCCCTGTGCCTAAAAAGGTTCATGAGACAACTAGGTTAGGCCTAGCTCATGAGACAACTGATACTGTTCTGATTGAGGACTATGTTAGTGATTCAGATGATTCCATTAATTTGGATGACGGATCAAAACTTCCACAAAATGAATTGACGGCTGACTGTGAAGGTCCTGATTCTAATGTATATGTACTAAAGGAGACAGTCACAGAAGAACAGGTTAAAAACCACTTACACCCCAATTCCCCAAAAGTGGCATCCTTAGTTCATACTGAGGATCAACCAAAAATACACCCTCCACAATCACAAAAGCCTACCCAATTCTCTGGGTCATCAAGCATAGACCTGAACCAACTATGCAGCCCAGATGGTCCCCTATACCAGATGGTAAATCAACTTATTTCTAGTCATCTCAAAGATTTTATTACTGCTATGGAGTTAAAGAACAACACTCAAATTGTGATGATTAACAATGCTATTGACCATAAGCTTGGTGCATTGTCAAGAAAGATGGACGACAACAGAAGACAATTAGCCCATCTATCTGGTGTAACACCTCCACCTCCATGGTTTCCAGAAGTGGATGAAGCCAAAAAGGGGGAGATGTCAAAGGAACCTGAAATTGTGTCTCTTAAAGCTTCAAAAAGAGCTAGAGAAGCACAAAATCTCAAGGAATCTAAAAAACTAACAAGCATGAGCAGACAAGAAAAAGCTCTGAAAGAGAGAAAAGACTGGTATCAAAAGAATGAGAGAGACCTTAGAGAAAAGGCTGAAAAGTCCTCCCAAGACCAAAGTGAAGCTGCTGCTGAAGACAATACCAAAAGTACTGAAGACAATCCTTCAGTAGTTGATGCTGCTCAGATCAACACTTTAGTAGTTGACATTTCCTGCACTGAAACAGAACAGCCTTCTAAAGCAACAGAAACAGACCAATCTGATATTCCAAATCTTGTTCCCATTTCTTCTATACTAGTTACAGAAGATCAAACGGAAGAAAAAGAACTGACAAAAGAAGAAATAATAAAAGCTGAAAGAAAGGCAAAGGAAGATAAGATATGTGCAAGCATAGAAGCAAGGGATGACTTAAGTCTTGATGAAAAATGCAAAATGCTTGAACAAAAGTTAAATGAGTTATAAGCAGAAGAAAGACTTGCTGAGCAGACTGTCCTTGCTGCAGAAGAAGATAAAAGACAACAGCTGATTACTTATATCAGCAAAAACAGCAAGACAAAAAAATTCTCACTCAAGGGACTCTTAACTGAAGAACTAACAAGACAGGCAGAGCTTACATCAGAAAGGCTGGCCAAAGATAAAGACAGAAAGTTGAAAAGAGTCCAAAGCATTCAAGAATTGGTAGAGAACACATATGGTTCAAAGATTCAAATAAGTAGGTGAAAAGAAGATGTACCTTATGAGACCCACAAAAGGTTCAAGGCTGACAGACTTGCAAATCTGGAGAAATACAAACCCACACAGCCTACTACCAAAAATCCAGGAGAAAACACAACAACAAACTTCAAAGTGGTTTTGCTTGAGAAGAACACCATTGTGGAAGATGATTTCGTTGTTGAGGAGAAACCTCTGTTGACACAATATAGGGATCCTGCAACATTTTCCTATCAACTACAACAAACCATCAAAGAACAAAAACATACCAAAGTGGTCACTAAACATCACATGCCTATTCCAAAAGGTGATACACCTGATACTGTGATAGTTGAAAAGAGGAGGAGATCCAATTTGATTAATGCTAAAAAAGAAAAACCTCCAACAGCAGACCTATATTCAAACCTTCAAATAGTACCATACAAGGCAGATTTCTTCAAATCCAAATCTCCAATTGTCAAATGGTTCTTCTCCTACAAGTCCAGTTTCGTGATTCTAATAAGAAAAGACTTCTCAACAAAAGTTCTTCATGACTTGACTGAATTGGAAAAATTATCTGATGAAGATCTGATGACCATTCAAGATATGATACCAGAACAAGGACTGCTTTTAGAATCAGTGGTCAGAGAACTCAGACATCAAACAGTCAAAGAAATCTGGAGAGTTCTTGACTTAAGGAAGAGAGGATCGTATAAATAAAGATAGACAAAGGTTTTGGCTTCATCAATCCAGGGGGAGATTGTATGGTCAAAGAGGATTGACAAGCCATTACAAACCTTAGTCTTATATCCTCTTCTACATTTTGATAAACTACTGAAGTGAAAGATATCCAAAAGTTCTGAAGAATAAAAGCATCAGAAGTTCTGAAGATAAACCAGACAAATATCTGAAGAACAAACTATTGATGGCAAACTTCTGAAGATCTTTTAATATATCAGCACTTGTATTAAACCGACCTTAAACTCAGCAGTTTAGTATTATATTAGTTTTGTTAAAGTCTTTGTTCAAGTTTCGATAAACTAAAGCCTGTTGTAGAAATATCTTTTGATTACTTTAAGCTTTTGATTTACTTAGTCTGTAGGTTATCTCTTCTATAAATAGAGTGATTACTCCCCCTATTTATATAAGTAGTTCAATCACTCATCAATCTTAAGACTTGAAATTTTCCTTCATATTACTTTGTAGTTAACCATTTCATATATAGTTGAGAATCATTCTGCATTTACTGTTATATTCATTTACTATTGATTCTCATCTTTAGACTTCCTAGTTCATTAATTGAGGGGGAGTCATAACTCCTGTTATAGAGTGATGCTTTAACTTGAACACTTTAATATTCCGCTGTACAATTTACTTTGATATATTTATAACACATAAGTGTTCATAAGTAAGAAACTCTTAAAGTTGAGCCACTGATCCAACAATTTTCCAGAAAATAAAAATGTGATAATTTTCTATGAGGTGTCAAGAAACTACACCTAAATTTTCATGATTTTTGGATCAAAAATGAATTTTCTATGAATATTATAAGATTAAACCAATTATATGTATTAATAAAAAATTAATAAAAAAAACAGGTCGGTCTGGGTGAGATTCGAGCCCGAACCTGATCATTGCAAACTCACACTATCAGCCACTACACCACAAGTTACTTGTTTGATATTTGTGGAAAAGAAAAGTTTTTATTTATTAACATAATATCATCATCTTCTTCCCCAATCTCCTATAAACATATGGGTGAGACACACGACACTTGGTTTTTATACCCTAATATTATGTTTTGACTTAGTTTATCGAAATTCAAACCTATTTAAGTTGGTTTTTGATGATTGCTTCCATTTTTGTCACTTTGTCAAACTTTACTTTGGCCAATATTTCTTTTTTATTTAAAGTTGAGGTTATGCCCATGATGGCTTTATACAGGTATTTATTGTGTTTGTATTTAGGTAATTCATTAATCAAGTCTAGACAAGTCATCAATCATGTTAAGATAGTATATATGTTTTTGAACATACTATTACATATAAGAACCAACTAAATACATATATATTCATAGATGTAGTCAGTTTGGTAAGAATATTGTTTTATTCGGTGTCACCCAATATGATCGATTGTATATCTATAATAAATATTGAATAGGTATGTCATTATTTCACATATGCTTACTTTACACATCAGGATCGCTTAACATCATCATCATCATCAAGTTGACATATCATTTGATGCCAATTTGGTTGTTTTTATTCCAGGTTTACATCACAGCTTTAGAGTGTCTTGAGGAAGTGACAAAATTATATAGAAACTTCACTCAAGCAAGATGTGCACACGTATAATTAGAAGTAGGTTTTATGAGTTATCTGGTGTTGATTATTTACAAAAAAAAAATTGAAAACACGGAATATTCCTTTTATAGTATACACGTTTTATCACTTTATATTAGATTTGTCTATCCTGAGAGAATAATTTAATAAAATATAAAGATGAAGATAGCAGTTTGAAGTTGAATATGTTTGTAACTTTTATGCATCCACTTTCTACATTTACCACCATATTTTGACCATATGATTTCTAGTCCCACATTTTGACCATTTGTTTTATAAAATTTGTTGACTTTATAAAATAATGTTTATACAAAGTTAATTTATTTGTAAAAGTTGATTTTATTTAGTTTTTGGTTAGTTATATATATATATATATATATATATATATATATATATATATATATATATATATATATATATGTTTTGTTTTATTCCCATTGCTGCCCTGGGGACATTCCCGAGACATATCCCCACTCTCATCGCATTTGTAGCACATTCCATTTTTTATATGTTCTGCATCATTGATCAATGTTAAGCCATTTTATTCTTAAATCTTGGAAAGAAGGTAGCCAAGAACCATATCAAGCAACAAAATACCAAGAGAGTAAATATTTGATGCAGAGACACTCGTGACCTAGATAATGCATTTGTGAATTATATAAGAGTTCATAACACTTGAAATGTTACGTGAAAATCGCAGTTTATGTCAAATTTAGCGGCTAGACATTCTGAGCTGATGCCTTATATATGTCTCAATCGACCATATTGGCCCATAATAGATCATAATGGACAATGGTAGATCATATATGTCTTAGTGACTATATTGAGCTTTAATGGAACACAATGGACAATTATAGATCATATATGTCTTAGTGAACCATATCGTCCTTATTGGCCTTAGTGGACCACAATGGAGAATAGTAGATTTTTATGTCTTAATGGAACGTAGTGGACCTTAATGGATCACAATGGACGATAATACAGTGTATAAGTCTTAATAGACCATATTGGCCTTAATGGACCACAATTAAAAATAATAGATCATATATGTCTTAATGAACCATATTGGGCCTTAATAGATTACGATGGATGATAGTAGATCGTATATGTTTTAATGGACCATAATGGGCTTTAATGGATCAGATTGGACAATGGTAGCTCATATTATATATGTATTAATGGACCATATTGGGCCTTAATTGATCACAATGGACAATGGTAGACCGTATAAGTCTTAACGAACCATATTTGACGATTTTTGATACTGGAATTTTTGGTACCATGTCGGTTCGGTTCGGTTCGTTACAGTAATATTCGGACCAACCCAAATCCACTCAACTCCAACCAACTCAAACCCTCCAACCCCAACAAAAAAAAATAATAATAATCCACCCCTATATGATGTGTATTAGTTAAAACGGTTAATATAGAGAGAAAACAGAAAGGACATATGATATGTTAGATCTGAACAAGTCAAACTTTGGACCAATACGGATCATATTAAAGGTCAATAGTGTCGAAATAGACAAGGGGTGTCAAAATAGAATAAGCTATAAAGAACATTAAGCTTTTAATCATTTAAAATAAGTCTAAAAACACGAAAGATTATAAATGGTTTATTTTTTTTGAACGGCAAATTTTATTACACCTTAATTCCACATCACCTTGCATTTGCAAGGATTTGAACCCACCATACCACTAGACCAAGAGGTCATGGGTTATAGGGCTGGCATAACAGGTTACACGAACCTGTTAAGACACGAACCTGTTAAGACACGAACACGAAACTTGTAAACACGAACACGACACGAAATCTAATCGTGTCATTTTTTTCAAACACGAACATGAACCTGTGTGTAACAGGCTAACACGATAAGACACGACAAGACACGATAAGGAACACCCAGTAAAATAAGTTAACACGACAAGAGACGACAAGACACGATAAGACACGACAAGACATGATAAGAAACACGATAAGACACGACAAGACATGATAAGAAACACGATAAGGCACGATAAGACTTGTTAAGACACGTACACGATAAGACACGAACACGAAATAGGTAAACACGAACACGACACGAAAATAAACAGGTCTTAACGTGTCGACCTTTTATAGACACGAAACCTGTTAAGGACAAACACGAAACCTGTTAAAATCGTGTAGGTTCGTGTCAGGTTATCATGTTCGTGTCTAAATTGCCAGCCCTAATGGGTTATAAATGGTTTATACATATTTCTTTTATTTGAACATAAAAGTTTGAAATTGGTGATTTTTAAGTATTTTTATAGCCATAACAACATAAAGCAAGATCGCATTTTTTGATCCATTTCTACTTGGTAAATAGTCAAATAGATGTGATGTTTGAGAAAGTGGTGCTAGTGTGTGATTGGTTGAAAGATGGAGTCATGACCTTCCCCACCAAAACCTAATAATGTGTCACACACACACACTCCTTTTGTCTCCCTCTTATTCCGTTCTTATCAGGGTAAGGTTGCCCACCCATAAGTACGGCCTTTCCACTTATATATAACTGTAATAAGTGAGAAAACGTCACAAGTAGTCATTTTAATTGGATGTATTATTGCATTTAGAGTCGTATAAATTTACAATTGCTTCTTTAAATACATAAATATATGGTCGTGTATCATGCTTATATCCACTAATTTAGCCTAAATCATATCGTGTGGTAAAGTTAATATTCGTGACAATTTGTTGAATGGTGCATTATCAACAAACGTACACTTAATTTAATTGACAATATTCATATGTGCACAATATGCAATTTTTCCCCGTGTATTAGCGGAAATGGAAATAAAATACCTGGTTTTGCTATTTAAGGTATTTAGTTTAAGAAAATGGGTATCGGTAGTTCATACCTCATTCAAACACATACACAGAAATACTTATATGTATTTTAATGGGTTTTTTTTATCGATCACACTGATCCAACACATACATGAGGCCTTTAGAACAAGGTTAATGGTTATCCGTGGTTGGTTCATAACATATTGACCGACAACTCAACTGAGTGGGGTTAACATTTTTAACTTATCAGAGGGGACGAGGCACCATGGGGCTTGGGCATGGGGCTTCACTAGCCTTGGGGCTACACTGCCCCTTGTTGTTTGGCTTCAATTTGGGGCTTATCCTAGAACATTAGGCTAGAGAAACAAGCCGAGGAGAGAGAAGGAAAAAGTGAGTTTTTTTTTTTTTTTTGTGTGGATCATCTCATGGGGTGTGTGTGATTGGTGGGTATGATAAAATGGTGGGGTCATTGGTTTCAGACTACTTTGGGCTTGACGTTTCCAGTGTTTAGGCTAGTTTGCGGTTAAAATGACGTGACACTGTGTGATTGGTGGGTATAGGGCTACACATGGCTTGTGCCCCTTCCCCCCTCATAAGGTGAGAACATGATTGTATGTGGTGTGGTATTGTAGCTACATGTATTTGCCCAAGCAGAAAAGGGTGTGGTGTACACCTAGTTTAGTGCTCATTTTTAATATGGCTGAGTCTTCATACCTTTCTAAAGTCTTAAAAGTCGCATCATCATTCATCTCCGTACTACGGTGTGTTTGTAGCTTAATAAGCAAAAGTTATTCAAACATATTCCCCATTATACATTCAGTGGCGAAGCTTGACCCGAAGGTTCGGGGGGTCGGAAGTCGTCGGAGGGTCGGAAGTCACTAGTTTCGAGGGGTCGAAAACCAGTTTCGGGGGGTCGAAACCCTATATTTCCAAAATTTTCTATACGAATACTATATAATCGGAACTTCTGCGCGAAAATTTGGGGGGCGGGGGGGGGGGGGGGGGGGGAGGGGGGGGGGTCGGCCGCCCCCGCCCGCCCCAAAAAAGCTGCGCCACTGTATACATTTGTATATGATTGAGTCTAATACCTTGGCAAATGCTTCAAATTGAGAAAACAGAGATGGTGAGACAAACAATGTCCCTAAAATGCACTTTATCCCAATGACGACAACACTCTTTATTTTTTGGATGGCCAACAAACGATGTCCCGACTATCTGGGGTATCCACTAATTAGTTACAAAAGCACCCTATACGTCCCTGGGTGAAGACACGTCTTAGGTGTCCGCCCACATGTAGCGCTGGGTAGCCAAAACCCACCAAGCCACCAATTCCGGAGAAAACCTGACCCTCACCCGCCGAAAGCACGATAGTGAAAAATCTGTAAAACTCGATAGGATCAAGCATTGAACCTGACACCTCAAGAAGGTTAGACTATAGAGAGTGTGTGTGTGTGGGGGGGAGGGGGTAGGGGGAAGGAATAGTTATTATGTTAGTGTTAGATTTATAAAAAAAAAAAAAAAAAAACCAACCAATCAACCACAAGCTGCCACCTCACACCCCAAAACCCCCACGCCCAGCCAATACTCCCTGCCCCCTCCTCCATGCCCCTAAGGGGCGGTGTTCCCGCCCTTGAAGACCTCTCCCCCCTCCTTCCTGTAACACCCCAACCGATGGCGGAAACATCGGGATGTCACGTAGTGATGATTGTTCAGTAGCTCATGGTGAATAATAATTTCATTAAATGATTTAAATAATTTACATACAATTGTTCTACAAGGATTCGTACATCAAATTGAATAAAACTATGCACATATCTTCAAGCAAATCTTCAAACATGTAGAACCTGAAACATGTTAAGTTGAAAATATTTTGGGTCAACAAAAGTTGGTGAGAATACATAGGTTTTATTTGTAATTACTTGATAATAATAGTTTGTACAACATTCCCAGTTGTATGATGATAGAGTATGATGCAGACATGTAACAATGCGTCTTTGTACAACCAAACCTTGTGTCGACTGTTGACTAACTCGCAAGTTAGTTAAATGTTGTTACTGTTATCGATCATCCCTGAATTTATGCGGGGGATGGGTTTGTCAGACCTATAGCGCTATAATCTAAACAGGCGGCTTGATCATTGTTAATGATTGTACTGTGTCTTTTTGTTACAGTCAAATGATAGAATGATGATGTAATTAAATCACAAGTAAGTATGAGTAAATGATAGCATAAAATGTTTAAACATGTTTCACCCCAAAAATAGTGAAAATAGAGAAAAGGGGCTATGTAAACTCACCTTAGTGTTAAAATGGAGACCCTTGTTGTGTAAGTAAATGTGGCTCGTGTGTATCCAAATTTCACCCTATTTCAAGGTAATAAATAAGTGTTGGGAAAACTTAATAAGTCTAAGTTTTCTAGTCTAAAATGTGCTAGGGTTCCTAATTTGGGGATTAATAATTGTTTATTGTTAAGGTTGAATAAATTAAGAAATAATTAATCAAAATGTTTTCTGGCCAAAATTATCTAAAAGTGATTGAATTTATATCGTAACAAATGTAAAATAGTTTTTATAAAATTATTTTCTAAATAAATGAATATTTATATATTAATAATTATTTGACAAAATATAGACTTAATATTTCAAAATATTAAAAATTACAAATTTCAAATAAAAATTTTATATTTCTGATCTAGATGATTAATAATAATTTATGTGAAATTTTGATATAAAAATAATGAAAAATGAATTTATTATGATTTATTTATGATTAAAATAACAAAAATCGATTAAAAATATTAAATAAATGATTTTTCTGAAATAAAATTTATTTTAGAAATGTTTATTGATTTATAAACTTAGAATAATTTTTGTGGAATTTTATAAAGTCGTTTGGATATTTTATAGAATTTTATAATTATAATTAATTAAACTTGTAATATTTATTATATACAATAAATAAATGATTTTTGAAAAACTAAAAATTGTATGATAAACTTTATCATTAGCATGACATAAAATAATTTTTATAGAATTTATAAACCTTGTTTGGTATTTTTAAACGTAATCTAGAACTTGTATACCAATATATATGTCTAAATGTTTAATTAAGAATAAGAGAGGAAAAAAAATGTAGTGTGCAGGACTCGAACCCGGGACATGAAGGGTGGAAGGGCGTGCCCAGACCAGTTGGTCTGGGTGTTAGTTTGTTAGTTAATTTGGGTTCTGATTATATTTATACATTACTTGAAACAATGAAAATCCCCAAATCATCATCCTTTGAAACCCTAGCCTATCCAAATCAAATTGAACACAACAACGCTGCAGATCAGAGTCGAAGCTTAGGGCAATTTATCTGCATGTAAAACCGACTCTATTGATGGTATTTAATCGAACTTACTTGGAGTTTACGATGGTGGAATTGATCAAACGCTATGCGGCCCAAAACACCAAATCGCCCACTGATCTTGATAGTTTTTGAGGAGTATTATTGAGGGGTTTTAACTTTCGGTGGTTTCTGATTGTGGGTACGTTTTCTTATTGTGTTCTAGAGCCCTAATTATAAGGATTTTATCTTGGGTTTAAGGAAAGGTTAACAACGAATTTAATTTGATTCAATCAATCATTAAGGGTTGTAATTGCGACAATCATGGGCACAATGACACGGAAACGGGCTGTCAATCAGATCTGCGCGAAATTACTTTGATTGAAGTTGCCATATCGAGCTCCATTTGAATCGCAGTTGACTTTTGGAAGTCAACTGTGATGAACTAGAAAGGGTTAAATATAACTGAGTTAGAATGTATTCACAAGGAGATGGGTAGAGCAGCTGGTTTGGTGTTCATTTGACACGGCCATGGGCTCGGGTTCGAACCCCGGCCCATGCAAACATTTTTTTGACAATTATCACTCATATATATATAATATAACCTTATAGTATGATACTAGGGGTCAAAATGCGTCACGAAATATTGTTATAGGGCACGATCTTGATAAAAGTTCGGCGTTTTATTAAGAAATGATGTAACGTATATAGTATTTAACGCGAAATGTTACACTTCCCGCCCCACTCCCTCCACTCTTAGGTTCTACCCATCACTTCCCTTACCACTCCACCACAATGGTGGTGGTTGGACAACACTCTAATTTGGCCATCTTACATTTCTAATAGTTTGTGCCTTTTTAACATTATGTTTGAACATATTGTTGGTGTGCATATGAATGGTTACTTTATAAGATTTACTACATGAATGATTTTCATAATTTTCTAAACTTTTTATCAAAAAATGAGAGCATGACATCATCGTGTAGTTGTCTCTATTTATGACACATGGCAAAAAAAAGATGAGCCTACACTTATGACATGTTTTGTAGCCTCTTAATGAGACTCTGAATCATTCAACTTTGAATGATTCATCATTCAGACTGTTTGTTTCAATATAAAAAGACTCAAAATAAAATGATTAAGAGCTGAACCATTCAGACTTGGTGCATAGCTGAACTATTCAGCACTTAATCAACCAAACATCTCCTTAGTTTAGTGCTCGTATTCGGAGGTTTGCATCTGACTCATCATTTTTAATGTATCTGTTAAGCTACAAGGATTGTATTAGTTTGATGAATAAACAAAAGTAGATACGCAATCAATGTCCACTAATCACTTGACCTAAAAGATAAAACAAGCTAGAAAAAATAATTACTTTGTGACTTTACCTTAGTAATAGTTTCTAAAATTAAGATGACACAAACTTTATCATTATTTCGTTTAATTACGTTACATTACATAAAATTAATAATTAAAGCTAACAAATAGTTATGTTTCACTTATTTCATTTTTGGCACATTTTTTTTTTACCTTTTTTATTAACTTTTTTTTTTTTTCTATTTTGACCATCAAACTTTTATTTAAGTTTTTTTTATTTCATTTTTGCCACATTTTTTTTTTTTGCTTTTTTTATTGACTTTTTTTTTTCTCATTTTGACCACCAAATTTTTATTTAAGTTTTTTTTCTCATTTTGGCCACACAATGTTTTTTTTTACTTTTTGTTTAAGCTTTTATATTGTTCAAAACAAATGAATAAAATAAATCAATCAATCAACATTAATCGATTTCTATCTATATTAATAAAAGACAGCACATGGAGTACATAGAACTCCATTACAAAGCCTCCCATTTTATTATTTTAAACAATATATTTATTTTAATTTGTTTCTTTATTAAATAATTGTTACTTATTCAGTTTTTATTTGTTACAACTATAATTATTAGTATAATTAATGGAATTCAGTTTAATATATATTCTATGTTTTTTTGTAAATTAATTTATATAATACAAAATTAGAAATAAATTATTAGACATAATTTGAAAATGTTTATAAACTAACAAAAATAATCTTTATTAAAAATCCAAATGAACAATACTCGATTGGGATGGTTTAACGGATGAGGAGATGCTTTTAAATTAATTTTATTTTTTTATATCCTAGCCTAAACAGATTTACCTTTATTTCTTTCTTTTTGATTTTTTTTTTGTTTTGTTGTACCTGCAGTCTTATAAGTTAATAGCCACGGTATGGAAGATACATTTTGGAATGTTTGAAAAAAGTTTTACGTGAACAAAAATGTTTTTTACAATAAATCATTTAGGGACTGATGAATATTTAATATTTTTTCGGTTGTAAAGACAGCTTTGTTTATTTTAAATAAAATATTAATCTAATTTTTCTTAATTATATTTATAATATATATAATTTAAATTGTTCAACCCGTGTATCACACGGGTACATAACCTAGTAATGTTATTAATGATAACATTTTTGATCATATGTTGTCCGGTAGATCTAAGAAACTGACAAGTGCGAAGGATTGTGAACAATGATAAAAAAAATGCTACTGTATGGTTTGCCCATTTCTGTATGCATGTAAACAAAAGCGATGTCCACATGACAGAACTCCTCTACTTGAACTATAATGTTGACACATGATAAAAACACCTCTTTAGACAATCTGAGATTATATTCTATTTTATTGCAATCATAACGATCAACCCATGTAAAGTAAATTTCATGACTAAAAGTTGTATCCAAATCTTCAATTTCTTCGTTTCTCATGATTATGAAACATAGTCCTATGAAGTGGACTTCTTTCAGGCTCCCATAATAATTTGAAGGCTCACAAATTTCAAAATATCATTTCGTGAAAATCTGAATGTTTGAAACCTTCCTCTGATTGTGAAGACGCTAACTCATTATGTGTCTTTTTATGTTTCAATGTGTGATTACTTTTTTTTTTTTTTTTGGGGGGGGGGGGGGGGGGGGTCACCTATCGTAGTGTTACTTTTCTGATTCATACAATGTGAAGAGGAAGAAGAACGTAATTAACAGGGAAATAAACGTAAAATCTTGTCATCATAACTTGGTTGATCCCTTACACGACGTCTAACCACAGGTCACACATGAGGCTCGACTACCTCACATGTCCAATCATACCCCCTCCCCCTAACCTACTCTGGCCCCCTCATCCCCTACCCCAACTCCCTGAACCCTCGCACACTGCCTGGCACCCCCCATGTCATCATAACTTGGTTGATCCCTTACACGACGTCTAATCACAGGTCACACATGAGGCTCGACTGCCTCACATGTCCACTCCTACCCCTCCCCCTTCCCTACTCTGGCTCCCTCATCCCCTACCCCAACTCCCTGAACCCTCGCACACTGCCTGCCGCCCCCCCCCCCCCCCCCCCCAAACCTTTTTGTGGAGACTCCTGAAAGTCCAAGATTTGACCTATGATATGATCGGATCTGGTGAAAATCAACAAAAACAGTGTAAAACATAGTCTGATGATTCAAGAGCACCTTAGAAAACTAAAGCACCATAAGCATAACATAAAAAAAAAAACGATATTTAACATCGGTACCAAGAGAAAACACATTTGAAAATGTTGTTTTCAGAAGTTCTTAACGTAGTTCACAATCCAAGTTTAAGGGCATATAGGTAATAACACTCAAATTATATAAGAAATATCCACACATTTAATAGAGTAATTAGATTTATTTTTTGCTATAAACAAAAGGTCTAGCTCAAAAACTTTATGGCTATAAGAGGACCTAATTTGAGCTCATGTAATTGCACACATTTTATCCCTTTCGTGGAAGGGTATTTATACAAAAATCGACTCACATCCGCATATCCTTTAGTTACAGCGAGTTAGTTGTCTTGTAAGTGAAAGACATGCTTGTAACTAAAAACACAAAAAAAGAGATTAGTAGAAAGTCTTGATGAGAAATGAAAAACAAAAGCATTATGAACCCAAAATAACAAGAACTTTGTAACAGGAACCAAAAAAAGAAAGTTGGATATAGTTAAGGGGCAAAATGGACACAAAGAAAAGATAAAATACATTTATGTCAATTAGTCAAATTGTTCGTACCATCCAGAAATTAAAAAACGTACCTTCCTCACATATTTGCTCCACCGAATGGCACTCGTCTACGTTTCGATAGCGACTTTTATGTGTTTCCCAAAATAACCCCGTCAACTATTGCCGTCGCTTTCTGTCCTTAAGCGTACGGTTCTTTCATTCCTCACCGAAATGACATTCTTACCCCTAGGTCAACCATTTAGAAAAGTGTATGCACTAGTGTTTTCTTCTAGAAATTATATTTGGCTTTCTAGATTATTTATTATATAGTCAATATTTTTTTTTCTTTTCACATTTATGAAGAAAGGGCTTTATCATTAATATTTTTTTAAACTACACATACATGTGAAATGGATAATAATTAATAAACATTGGTTACTATAACAACCATGACTTAACGTGAAAGCTAAGGACTTTACTTTGGCTCACTAGTATCCTAGATGAATTTCATTTCATAGAGCTTAAAAATTTAAGTCATATATTTTGTATATAACGCTACTATCCAAAAGTTTAGAATGTAAATATATATCATTTTAATTCTAATATAACATAAATTGGTTCTTAGAAATGTATAAATTATCTACAATACAAAACAAGACAAAACAAGTTACATTTAGATGGTGGGTAAGCGGGCAACAAGCTACGCCGCTATCCCCTTTTGAATCGCAAAGCCTATCCTGCTAAACACAAACCCTTGGTTCTTAGATCTTTGCGAGTCACTGTGGATCACCTTCTGAACTCGTTTTAGAAACCGTACTGCTTCAGTGGCTAGAGATCCAAATGTGTCAAAAGCAAACGGCAGGAACACATGTTGATTCTCTAAACAGGCTGCTTCGTGCTTAGCAACCTTCTTAGCTTCTGCCCTCAAAACTGCCTGCCCCGGTGCAAAGCCGCTGTCTCGCAAGCCTACCAAGGGGGAAACCCCTGTCAGGTCAACACAAGCATGTTTGCCCCCAGCCCATCCAAACACAAGCACATCCGCAGGACGCAAGGTAGATCTCCCCTCCCGTGGATCAGTCAGAAAATTGACCGGTGCTTCTTTCTTGGCTGAGATCCCCTCCCTTCGAAGCACGTCCCATAGAACATCTCTGACCAAATCATGGCAGTACTTAAACCCCGGCAATTCCTTGCAGTGGAGCGCATGCTCGCCAAATTTATCCAGACATGCTTTTTTTGCAAATGGGGCATGGTTCATCCGAGGGGAATAGTGGTATCATAAGCCGGTATTTGAGAATAGCCCTGTATTCGATTGCCGACATCCGCTGCCCAAGCCCTTCAATGGGCACAACAGTCAGAAAATCTTGAGCATGAGCCTCTTGAAGGCATGCAAACACTGCCTTTTGTCGCGGAGTCATGTCAAACTGTCCCTCCATAGTCTGCACGTGTTTACCATAAAGAGCACTCGCCAAGGTTTATTAAGGTTTCTTGGGGGCGGTCTTCTTATATGATAAACAAAATAACCAATATCTACATTTTACACATTTCAACATATCCTAATCTGTTTGTATTTTATATATTTAAAATATGTTGAGAAATGTTAACATGTTAAACGAGGCTGAGAGAGATTTATGTAAAAAACACACATCAATTCTAAATTATATGTATCTTAGGCTATGAAGAGATATGTACCCGCGTGTGCGCAGAACGGAAGCCTACACACGCGACAGCGCAGGAACGTGACGTGGCATTCTAGAAGACGGCGCACGCAGCCACAAAAAGGACAGGTGTCACCCGACAGGAGCAGAATCCATAGCCAATCAGAGGCGTCCATTCCCTGCTCCATGATCACCTGCCAGTACGAGGTACGAGAAAGGACGGAAAGGATAATTACAAGACACGTGGACCAATCACGGAAGGACAGCGCAAGAATTGACAACGGCCATAATAGTACAAGACAGCTGTCATTCCTCCCACAGCCAATCATAGGCCACTTGATGAGCCTATAAATACCCACCTTCGTCATCAAAGGAAGGGATCGATTATCAGAGAAAGAATTCATATCACAAGCTGTGAGAAATAGATTATAGTTGAAACTCTTGTAATAATCCGATAACAGCGTCTTGTATTTGCTTTATCAATTAATGAGAATCACGTCCTCCTTTATATACTTACATTAGCACTGTTATATTAGATTGTTAGTTTGGTGTTTCTTCAGGCTAAAAGGTGTGTGAGCATGTGGGGTTGGGGGGAGGGGGGTTGTCGTGGATGATTTTGGCAGAGGTGCTACACGGGCAGTAGAGGACCGGGAACGCCACTCTCATCCCCCTTGTTCATGATGATCGTGGAAAATCCCATGTCTCTCACCTTCCTCTCCTTCTCTTTTCATTCAATGGATTGTGGTGACGGGATAATCATTACCACACCCTATAAAGTAACGATGGAAGATTATGATAATGAAAGATGAAGAGATAAAGGATGATTACCACACCATATATGATATAACCTTAGTATAATTTTAAAATCACTTTTAGTTATATATATATATAGTCAAAACTTGAAAATTGACATAAGGGGGTAATACCGTCATCACAAAAACACAGATCAACTAATCATATTTAATAACCCAACACCCCAAGGGCAAAATCGTAAAACCACAACAATAACAATAATATAATAATAGCAAGCACTTTTCTTCTTCTACATCTTCAACCTTCACTCAGTTATCAACTTCCCCAACAAAACCAAACCAAACCAAACCAAACCACCATTTCTCCTATTAAACCGTTACTTCCTCACCAACAAATCCAACCATTTCTTCAATCATCTCTTCAATATTCACCATCTAACTTTAACATGAAGAAACACAAAGCAACCAACAACCCATTCGACTCCTTATCAGAAGAAATAATATTCACAATCTTAGACCACCTTAAACCAAACCCATTTGATCTCAAATCCTTCTCCTTAGTCTCCAAATCATTCTACACAATCGAATCTCATCACAGGAGAACATTAAAACCCTTTCCTCGTGACCATCATCATTGTTCACAGTTAAAGCACCTCTTAACCCGGTACCCATTCATAACCCACCTGGATCTCACCCTCTGTCCTCGAATAACAGATGGGTATTTATCCCACGTGGCAAGTTACAAAAAGGATTTGAAAATCATTAATCTGTCGAGGTCGAGGATGTTTAGTCATGTGGGGGTGACGAGGTTGGTGATGGGGTGTAGGAATTTGGTGGAGATAGATCTATCGAATGCTGTGGATATGGATGACAGTGGGGTTGGGTGTGTGGCTGGGTGTAAGAGTTTGGAGAGGCTGTGGTTGACGAGGTGTAAAGGGGTTAGTGATATTGGGATAGGGTGTGTGGCTGTTGGGTGTTTGAAGTTGAAGGTGTTGTGTTTGAAGTGGTGTTTGGGTGTTACTGATTTGGGTGTGGCTTTGGTTGGGGTTAAGTGTAAGCAGATTAGAAGATTGGATCTTTCTCACTTGCTGGTACTTATATGATAATTTTTTTATGGTTTTGGTTATTATTGAGTTATTATTTTGATTATCTGATGTGTTTCTCATTCTTTCAATTTGTGGAGTATTTGAAAGTAAGTAGTTAACTGTAAGCGGTCGAAGGTGCACATCATAAACAGACCATTTTAAGTGGTTTTTTATACACGTTTTAGGCTATTTCCAGCATTGGCGGATCTTGAACTATGTTTTCGGTAAAATCTGGGGGCGGATTCAATGCCTATAAAATTTTCGGTAAAAATTACACTATGGAAAACAATCCAGGGAACCAAGGCTGGCCCATGAGAAGATCCGGCCATGGTTTCCAGGCCATTTCCGGATGTTTCAGATTTTAGTCTGGAGTGGCTTGATGGCTGGGCCTTGGGCGAGCACCTTTGACTGATATGAGATAATATCGGAATAGGATGTTGAAATACATAGGAGGTGAGATGTTTATCGATGTTGATCAACTTTGAGATCTTTATAATTAATGTTTTTGCTATAGAGGGAGTGGTCATTTGTTGGAGTCAAGAGTTATTAACATGTGAAACACTACAGGATTCCGTTTTAGCTAAATAGCTATAATTAAGAAGCGCGTATCTGAAAACACCATGACACATGATGGTAAATGATGCAACATGCAAGGAAATTCTTCATACGGGACATGATTAGCAATCCTATCTTTGTTGGTGTCACTATTGTTGCCTTTTGCTTATTATTGATTTGTTGTTTACTTCATGTAATCACTGATCTAATCCTAAATATAAATGATATTTGTCGTATGTGGTGCGAGTAGAACTGAAAATTCTTGTGTGGGTCCCATGTTCTTGACAAAAAAGCCATTGATTTTTTTTGTTTTGTTTGCTACAATCTTGAATTCTTATTGTTTCTTGTTTGTATTACAGATCACCAAAAAGTGCTTGCCTTCACTCTTGAAGTTGCAGTATCTTGAAGAATTGATTTTAGAAGGATGCTGCGGGATCAATGATGAAAGTCTTGTATCCTTCAAACAAGGGTGGCCGTCGTTGAAGGTATCCATCCGCTCTTAAAACCGAATTTTCCTTTTATTTTTTAACTTTTCAAGAAGCTAAGGACTTGTATTTATTACTCTTTTAACAGTCGTTGAATATGTCGTATTGGGAGAACGCTACTCATGTTGGAGTGTCTTCACTAACCAGCAGCACAAGTTGTCTTGAGAACCTTAATTTAGCGTACGGGCCAATCGTAAGTATCATATTCATTTTTGATCAATTTGGATTTGCATATTAAAAATTATTATCTGATTATTGCAACTTCTAGTCTCAATCAACAATCAGTTTTTAATATGTGGATGAACATATCATCCTTTTGATTATGTGATCATTTAGGAGTCAGATATCTAGCTTTTCAGTTATCAGATTCAAAAATGTAAAGTTTCTATTAAAAAAAGTAATTTTGGTTAATTTGCTTAATAATTAATTGTTTAGATATGTTCTGGTGCAGGTGACTCTTGCTCTTTCTGAAACTCTACAAAAGCTTTCAAACTTGCAATCAATCCGGTTAGACGGTTGCCAGGTGACGTGTTCCGGACTCAAGGGCATTGGCAACTGGTGTGTATCACTCAAGGAGCTAAGCTTAAGTAAGTGCACAGGCGTGACAGATGATGGTCTTTCATCTATTGTCACCAAACACACCGAATTGAAAAAGTTAGACATCACATGCTGTAGAAAGATAACACATACTTCAATATCCCACATCGCGAAATCTTGCGGGTCTCTTGTTTCTCTCAAGATGGAGTCCTGTACCCTTGTTTCCTCGGAAGCTTTTGTTTTGATAGGGCAGTATTGTCATTTTCTTCAAGAACTTGACCTCACTGATAATGATATTGACGATGAAGGTATACCATTTCTTCATTTCAGCTGATAAAATCTCACAAATTGTTAGTTATGTCGTGCAATGTCTAAAGTACCGTTCAGTAGTGACGTTTGACTGTCTGTGCAGGGCTAAAGTCAGTTTCAAGATGTTCTGAACTATCTGTATTGAAAATCGGGATATGTCTAAATATAACCGACGAGGGGCTTATTTTTATCGGAAATGGATGCAAGAAACTAGTAGAGCTTGATTTATACAGGTTGGGAACGGAAAATACTTTTAATGGTTAAAATTACAGAGCGCTGAACCAGTTATAGATTTAGAACTGGGAAAACCACATAAGCACTTGTCTCTCTCCCGCAGTGTTTGGCATGGTTCTGTATTGAACGCGCTCCTATAATTATTATATTGTTGATCCTGTTTAAATAATGTGAATCAACAAATTCTGAACATTTGAATTTGTTTTGTTGTTTAGGTCAATTGGACTTACGGATAAGGGCATTTCTGCGGTTGCCCGTGGTTGTCCCAGCCTTGAAATGATCAACATTTCTTACTGTGAAAACATCACTGACAGCTCATTGATCTCTTTATCAAACTGTTGTAAACTAAATACACTTGAAAGCAGAGGATGCCCTCTAATTACATCTTTAGGGCTAAAATCCATTGCCAGTAGATGCAGACAACTCACAAAGCTAGATATTAAGAAATGCCTCAATGTTAACGACTCGGGAATGATTCCACTCGCTCATTTTTCACAAAACCTCAGACAGGTAACCGGCTTCTTCCCTTTGTTTCCATATATATTTGACATTTGTGTTTATAACAAATTGTTGCGTAAAGGGCCCTACAAGATCCACATTAACATGTGTACATATTGCTTTGATGCATAAGGCGGGGTTATGCACTGCGTACGCGTGCTTATGCTACTTAAAACTGGTTCTGTGTTGAATATTTGGTTTACTTGTCTTTTTTGTTTTTTGAGCAGATTAATTTGTCGTATAGCTCTGTGACGGATGTTGGGCTGTTATACCTTGCCAGCCTCGGGTGTTTGCAGAGTTTGACTATTCTTCATATGGATGGTTTGACTCCAAGCGGACTCGCAGCTGCATTGTTGGGATGTGGAGGCCTGACTAAAGTGAAGCTCCAATCTTCGTTTAGAACTTTGCTGCCAAGACCGGTTCTTGAGAATTTAGAAGCTCGTGGCTGCGTTTTTCAATGGAGAGACAAAGTATTTCAGGCTGAATTGGATCCAAAATGTTGGAAGCTACAAGCAGAAGACATTGAGTAGGGGTAATTCCAGTCGGCCTGCGGGTCCAAGTTCGATATGACATGAGGTGATGACTGATGAACTTCAGCTAGTTTGTATAATCTTGGCTAGAACAAAGTATAGGTTGGATCAACCATAGGTGGTAGCATAAAGGCATCTATCTGCTTTGTGGATATCTATACTTTTTGTATTATGACAGACTCAAGACTGTACAAGTTGGACTAAGTATAGTGTTCCTTTATAAATTTATATAGTCGGATTTAGGTAGCTGGTGTTGTACTTCATTTTATCAATGGATTTTTTTTTATTATTTTTTTTTTTTACTTTGGAACGGTATATTTCATTAGCACAGGCTAGACCTCAAAAAAAGGCCCGCCGAAAAACCTTACAATATATACATAGGATACTTAGCCCAATCATTCCAATTAAGGTTCTTATATCTAGATTGATGACTAAACCAAATAAAAGATAAGGCATTCACTCGCGCGACAACCTCAACGACTCTAGGCGTACCATCTTGGAAACCTTCTTGTTCCTTTCTTTCCAAATCGCCTAACAAGAAATCATCACAATGGCCCTTAAAATCCTCTTTTCCTCCTTAGACTTGTTCGACACAAAACCCATTTGCAGCAGAGCTTCAATCGAATCTACATACCCAGTTTGGATTCTGCACCAACTCCCAACTTTACTCCAAAAGCCAAAAGCAAAGCCGCATCTAACCATAAGATGTTGTGTCGATTCTTCATCTATATCACATAATGGACATGTAGTATCCAAGATGTTAATACTCCTTCTCACCAAGGCCAAATGGGTCGGAATACGATCTAACTCCAATCGCCAAATAAAAACGTTGATCTTTATTGCCAGTCACGTCTCCCATTGCATATATTGAACCTGCAGCCCAAACCGCCCTGTATGTAACCAATTTTTTACTGCAGCTACCGAAAATAATTCGCTTCTATCTATGCCCCAAGTCCACGAATCTGCTCCACCATTAAAACGAACCTGAGACAGCATGTAGTACACATCCTGTAGCTCAGAAATCACTTTGACAGTAGCAGCTTGAACAGTCCAATTTTCAGCTAAAGAGGCTGAATTTCCCAGCCTGTTTAATTTGTCAACCACACACGCATCTTTAATTAAGTCAACCTCGAAAAGTTTCGGCCATCTTTTCCCTAAAGGAATCGAACCAAACCATAAATCTTTCCAAAATCTAAGACACTCTCCGTTTCCAAGTCTACCTCTAATCAAAGACTTGAAACATTGTCCGTTAACTACACGGCCCTCTAAAAATCTCCCAATAGACTACCAACATCCCGGGTAGGCGTTTTTAATAGGCAAGAACACCCACCGGTTCCTACCCCCATGAATACTTTCAACCGTTCTTTTCCACATACTATTATCCTCATTTTTAAATCTCCAAGCCCATTTCGCTAAGAGCGCCGTGTTAACATCGATAATTTTTGAGATACCCAAGCCACCATGCTTTTTTGGTTTTGTAACAACATCCCATGCAACCCAATGCAAATTTCTACCGTCTTTACCTCCGGACCACAAGAAATGATGCATGGACTTTTCAATGTTGTCAATCACTGCCACCGGAGCTTTATACAACGACATATAATACACTGGAAGACTAGATAACACCGATTTGATTAAAGTGAGCCTTCCCCCTATAGAAAAAAGTTTAGCCTTCCAAGAACTTAATCTATTCCGGATGGAACCCATAACCGGTTCCCAATTGGAAACCCGGTTCATGTTGGCACCCACTTTAATACCAATGTACTCGAAAGGCAACACTCCAATTCTACATCCAAAAAGATTAGCCATGGAGTCCACTTCCAAATCTCCTACACCCAACCCAAAAAGCACCGATTTATGAATATTTATTTTTAACCCTGAACACAAATGAAAAACCCATAATAGTCTATTCGTCTTTTCCTTATTAACATTATTCCACGAACCCACTATCAGCGTGTCGTCGGCATACAACATATGAGCCTTAACTCCTTCATATTCCCCCACCCTACAAGCTTTAGAAACCATGCACGCCAAAGCCTCCATAACAATCAGAAACAAAAAAAAGGAGATAATGGGTCACCTTGTATGAGACCCTTTTGACATTGGAACTCAAACATAGGGGACCCATTAACGAGCACTGCAGATCTTGCTGACTGAAGAATCCCGTTCACCCAAAGACACCACTTAGGAGGAAATCCCATCTGACGCATAATAGATAATAGAAAATCCCAACTCACATTATCATACGCCTTTTCGAAATCAATTTTCAGGAGAAAAACTTGTTTCCTATTTTTCTTTATCCATCCATTGATCTCATTAAGGACAAGCGGCCCATCTAAAATATATCTTCCTTTAATAAAAGCTGATTGCGACTAAGATATGACGTCCCCAATAACTTTTTTGATTCTGCCAGCCACAACCTTGGAAATAATCTTTTGCTAATAACTCCAATTAAGTTGATCGGTTTGTAATCTTTTAATCCCACTGGCACTTTGGTTTTAGCAATCAATGTAATAAAAGATGTGCTGCACCCTTTATTGATCGTCCTGGAATCAAAGAACTCTTCAAACATCTTCAAAAAATCATCCTCTAGAACGCTCCAAAAATGCATAATAAACCTGAAATTAAAACCGTCAGGTCCCGATGCCTTATCAACACCACAATAAAAAACTGCCTCTTTGATCTCTTCCTTATTAAACGGTGCTATCAATGCATCAATGCTCTCACGTGGGACTTGTTTCAAATTATCACACAATAAACTGGGTCTATTAGAGTAAGCTTCCTTAAAATGATTTCCGAAAAAACAAAGCACCTCCCTTTTGACGAGGGAAGGCTTTGAAACCCAATCCCCGTTAACCACCAAACCTGGAATAGCATTAGATGCCTTCCTTCCTTTTATAAAACGGTGAAAGAAGGCTGAATTATCATCCCCCGACATAGCCATCTAACTCTCGACTTTTGGTGTAGATCTCGATTTTTGAACCACATCATTTTTTCCAACTATTTCTTGCTCTCCTCCCAAACCCACATCTCATCCTCCTCTAAATCCCTCTCCTCCATCTGCCTCTCAAGATCTGCTATGTCCTCTTTTAAAACATTCACATCTTCATCTTCTTTCTTACTAACCTCTTTCCACCAAACTCTTAAAGCCCCCCAAACTACAATTTTTTTTTTGAATTTTCACATCAGCAGTGCCATCATAATTGCATTTCTCCAACGCCTCTATAACAACCTTTTCACACCCCTCCCTATCCAGCCATGAATTAAACCATTTAAATGGTTTCGGGCCAAAGTTATAATCGGCCAATGTCAACAAAATGGGGCAATGAGCTGATAACTCCCGAGGAAGTGCTCTCAAGCAAGCACCTGGCCATCTAATGAAAAAATCTTGACAAACCAAAACACAATCAATTTTACTCATCTTTACTTCCAAACCCGTACCCGTCATAAACGTGAATCTATTACCATTCATAATATACTCCTGCAAACTGGCCTCTTCTATAAACAAATTAAAATCATGCGCCATACCTTTATTAAGCTTAGAATTTTTTCGCCCATCCTTCCATCTAACGGTATTAAAATCACCAATAAACACCCATATACCGTTACTTCCCTGGATTAACCCCTTTAAACGATCCCATAACACCCTTTTTTCCATCGCCTTTTGGGGCGCATACACGTTAACGACATTAGTAACCGACCCGTTCTCTACCAAGGTCTCTGTTGTTAACAGAAAATTCCTATCTTCAACTGCAGAAATCTTTTTGAATTTTTTTCACATTCCAAACATTAATCAACCCTCCCGATTTACCATGTGCACTCATCGAGTCCACACCATAAACCCCTGAACTCCAAATTTTATCAAAATCAAAAACCTTATCAATGGTTAACATCAGCTCCTGATAGCTAGAAAATCAACCCCATATTTACCCACTAACCCTTTAACCCACGCAGGCTTCCCCACCGCCCGAATCCCTCTAACATTTAAGGATAAATAATTCATGGCAAACCTGATTGAAACCCTTGTCCTTTAATCAAGTTCCTTATCAATTGCTCGAAGCCCTCTAACTGAACACCTAACTTACTTCCCAACTCCATCGTACCAAGAACCTCCTTTTCCAACTAAGCCGAATTGTTTAAAGAATCTGAATTGAAATCTGAATCTGGACCTTCTACTTCGGCTTCCTCCACCATAGATTGAAAAGAATTTGATAAAGGAAGTTGAGCTGGGCCCCTAGACTTGACCACATTAGAATCCATTCCCCATATAATTGGGTCAAGCCCAAACATATCTTACTCATCCTTCTTGAATTCTTTATTGGGCCTCTCATTACTACTACTATACTCACCCGGATTTAACAGGCCCACCTCCACAACTTTTTTACATTTTTTTCTTTTTAGAATATTAACATTATCAGCCTCATTTACAATATTATTCCATTTCAAACCATCCTCATTAATACCTTTGACCTCCATATCCTCAACAATATTCTTATTGACTTCCACATCACCATTCAAATTTGAAAGATCTCCCTTAATTTCGGAAACGTCTATATCATTAATGCTAGATTCCTTAAAATCCTCCTTCACTGTTTCATCCTTCGCAGAAGACAATTCCGGCTGCATGATCGGCGATTGGTTCAACATCACTGTAACACCCCAACCGATGGCGGAAACATCGGGATGTCACGTATTGATGATTGTTCAGTAGCTCATGGTGAATAATGAATTTCATTAAATAATTTAAATAAGTTACATACAATTGTTCTAAGAATTTGTACATCAAATTGAATAAAACTATACACACATCTTCAAGCATCAATTCAAATCTTCAAGCAAGTAGAACCTGAAACATGTTAAGTTGAAAATATTTTGGGTCAACAAAAGTTGGTGAGAATTACATAGGTTTTGATAATCGAATAAAATTGTTGTGCAATTCATGTGTCATGGCAATCTAGTCCATATGTGAAAACATACTAGAAGTAAATCGAGTGCATAATCAACCCTTGTGACTGTTGTATTGTGGTACATCCCATACGCTCATGGTTCACTCGTTTATATTGCAGTAACAAACACCCACGCTACCTTTGTAGGAGGCACGTATCCGGGTGGGATTGTCAATCCAATAGATCTATCAATGTATACCGTTTGGCTGATGAATGTTTATGCTAGAATTGTGCTTACCCTAGTCATGTTCAAGACATAATGCCACATAGAAATACACATAGACACATTGATGATTGAATTGCATAAATATTGTTGTAACATGTTTCACCCCAAAAATGGTGATAAATCGAAAAGGGGCTATGTAAAACTCACCTTAGCAAAATGTTATGTCTCGTAAAAAAAAATAGAATATTGTGTTGTGAATGTATGCGAGGCGAATCCCAAAGACTCAACAACGTAGCTAGTCCAAATTGAAGAAAACGAAAAAGAAAGAATATCAAGCTTCCAATTCGCCAATTACAAGAGCTTATAATCAAAGCTTCAATTGTAGAAGTAATAGACTATAGAAGAAAGGTATGAGGGAAAGTTTAATCGGATTGAAACAATCGATTTAGAGGTGCAAAGTATAATGGGTCATAGGTGGGTTTTTATACTAGTTTTGGAGTCAATTAGCCATTAAAATTGGTCAACACCATAAAGTAAGGTTTTATGATGAATTGACTATTTGACTAAGACTTTGACTGTTTGACTAAGACTTTGACTAGGACTTTGACTATTTGACTCAAAGCTTTATTTAAAAAAAAATCTTGTATGTGAAAAAAAAAAGAATTTAGAATCATATTATTATTATTATTATTATTTATATACATTTATGTATGTATATAAGTTGTGAGTTAGGATAAATAAAGACTTAGGCACATTTGTATAATATTAATGATAAAGGTGTAATAATATATAAGGGCTTTTTATGTATTACAATTTTGGAGAAAATTTTGCGATGTTACAGTCTCCCCTACTTTTAGGAACTTCGTCCCGAAGTTAAAAGAAAAACACCAGGTATACAATTGGTCGATTACCGAAAACTTTGATAAAATTTCTCACTACCTTAACGTACCTGTAAATTCATGATTACGTTCCGGACCGTAATTATCAATTTACCTTACATTAGGGTTTTGCGTCCTTTTATGACTCTACCGATTGTTGAGCAGGTTCGATAGTCTCCACCAGTCGTTGAGCAGGTTGTAGGGCCTCTCCCGACTGTTGGAAAGACATGATGACCTCTACCAATCGTTGAGTAGGTTGTTTGGTAGTCAACTAATTGTTGTACAAGTAAGCAAGTATGATTATAGATATAGCAATTAGTTCACATTCAAACAAGCATGCACTCAGATGTTATGATAATACTTGAATTTATTACTTGAATCAAAAAGTGTCAATACATAGAATTAAAAAGTAGACATCATTCAAATGGTGGGGTTTGCTGTTAAGTAGCTGGAGGGTCTTGATCTCGATTTAGTTTAGGGCATCGGTTACGGAAATGATTTGGGTTTCCACATTCATAGCATTGACCATAGTTGTATTTACCAGGACGATTAAGATTAGCAACCTGAGCAGGGTTGGTTGGTTGGTGTTAGGGTTTGGGGACTCACGACATGTGTTGACCAGATGGCCATACCTACCACAATTGGTGCACAGGCGACACACTGAAACAGTGGGGTGATGTCGTTTGCATGTGTTACACAATGGAAAGTTTCTTGTATAGGGTTTCTTGTTAGAAGCTTGTGTAGTGAGGTTTACATTAGGATCCCTGGTCTTGCGCTTCTGGTTCTCGGTAGTTACCGCGGCCACAATACTTGTTTTCTCGCCTTTCCGAACTAAGGTCCCGTTCTTTATGTGATTTCCATCGCCATTTCCATTGCCGTTCCCATTCATTGGGATGACTTGAGCCAACAAGTTAGAAACCAGAGTTGTGATTTGTTGCGCCATTTGTTGGGAAATAATCGCAGCCAGTTGGGCATCAACACCTTTGTTGTTTTTGTTGTTGTTGTGGTTGGTGTTGTGGTTGTTGTTACTTTCCTCTTGGTTTTCACCACTGTTATTGCGAGTGCTGCGACGTGGAGACATGATCTGTAAGGGACACAATGAAGGTTCAATGTGGCATGAAATGAATGAGGTGATATAAGGAATGTAATCATTTATTCATTAATTAAAACGAATAAACGAAAACGTTGACGTATCAAAGATTCCAGATTCCAACAACATAGTGAAGACATGCTTTAGCCTATAAGTGAACACTCATCCCGAGAATTCCCAGGTAGGCATCCGGGTCCCTCGTCTGATTGGGATATATGCGCAATGCCAGCCTAGACAAAAGACTCAGAATACAGGCGTTCACCCTTCCAGATTGCACGTGTTCGTTATTAAAATCTAGAACTTCGACGAGATCTCAAGGTGGTTCAGGTTAAACCTGAGGGTTTTGCCTTATTAGTCTAAGAGTGGATCCAGTGATGGAGAGCAACCTTCTCGTAGGGATTAATGTAGGGATAAGAAGTAGGAGGGAGATAGAGAATAGCAAGTAAAAGAAGCAAGTACTGGTTAAATCCTATGGTTATAGACTAGATTATTTTTCTAATAACCTAATTCCCTATAACCATGGCTCTGATACCAATCTGTAACACCCCAACCGATGGCGGAAACATCGGGATGTCACGTATTGATGATTGTTCAGTAGCTCATGGTGAATAATGAATTTCATTAAATAATTTAAATAAGTTACATACAATTGTTCTAAGAATTTGTACATCAAATTGAATAAAACTATACACACATCTTCAAGCATCAATTCAAATCTTCAAGCAAGTAGAACCTGAAACATGTTAAGTTGAAAATATTTTGGGTCAACAAAAGTTGGTGAGAATTACATAGGTTTTGATAATCGAATAAAATTGTTGTGCAATTCATGTGTCATGGCAATCTAGTCCATATGTGAAAACATACTAGAAGTAAATCGAGTGCATAATCAACCCTTGTGACTGTTGTATTGTGATACATCCCATACGCTCATGGTTCACTCGTTTATATTGCAGTAACAAACACCCACGCTACCTTTGTAGGAGGCACGTATCCGGGTGGGATTGTCAGTCCAATAGATCTATCAATGTATACCGTTTGGCTGATGAATGTTTATGCTAGAATTGTGCTTACCCTAGTCATGTTCAAGACATAATGCCACATAGAAATACACATAGACACATTGATGATTGAATTGCATAAATATTGTTGTAACATGTTTCACCCCAAAAATGGTGATAAATCGAAAAGGGGCTATGTAAAACTCACCTTAGCAAAATGTTATGTCTCGTAAAAAAAAATAGAATATTGTGTTGTGAATGTATGCGAGGCGAATCCCAAAGACTCAACAACGTAGCTAGTCCAAATTGAAGAAAACGAAAAAGAAAGAATATCAAGCTTCCAATTCGCCAATTACAAGAGCTTATAATCAAAGCTTCAATTGTAGAAGTAATAGACTATAGAAGAAAGGTATGAGGGAAAGTTTAATCGGATTGAAACAATCGATTTAGAGGTGCAAAGTATAATGGGTCATAGTTGGGTTTTTATACTAGTTTTGGAGTCAATTAGCCATTAAAATTGGTCAACACCATAAAGTAAGGTTTTATGATGAATTGACTATTTGACTAAGACTTTGACTGTTTGACTAAGACTTTGACTAGGACTTTGACTATTTGACTCAAGGCTTTATTTAAAAAAAATCTTGTATGTGAAAAAAAAATCTTGTATGTGAAAAAAAAAAGAATTTAGAATCATATTATTATTATTATTATTATTTATATACATTTATGTATGTATATAAGTTGTGAGTTAGGATAAATAAAGACTTAGGCACATTTGTATAATATTAATGATAAAGGTGTAATAATATATATATATATATATATATATATATATAAGGGCTTTTTATGTATTACAATTTTGGAGAAAATTTTGCGATGTTACAGTCTCCCCTACTTTTAGGAACTTCGTCCCGAAGTTAAAAGAAAAACACTAGGTATACAATTGGTCGATTACCGAAAACTTTGATAAAATTTCTCACTACCTTAACGTACCTGTAAATTCATGATTACCATCCGGACCGTAATTATCAATTTACCTTACATTAGGGTTTTGCGTCCTTTTATGACTCTACCGATTGTTGAGCAGGTTCGATAGTCTCCACCAGTCGTTGAGCAGGTTGTAGGGCCTCTCCCGACTGTTGGAAAGACATGATGACCTCTACCAATCGTTGAGTAGGTTGTTTGGTAGTCAACTAATTGTTGTACAAGTAAGCAAGTATGATTATAGATATAGCAATTAGTTCACATTCAAACAAGCATGCACTCAGATGTTATGATAATACTTGAATTTATTACTTGAATCAAAAAGTGTCAATACATAGAATTAAAAAGTAGACATCATTCAAATGGTGGGGTTTGCTGTTAAGTAGCTGGAGGGTCTTGATCTCGATTTAGTTTAGGGCATCGGTTACGGAAATGATTTGGGTTTCCACATTCATAGCATTGACCATAGTTGTATTTACCAGGACGATTAAGATTAGCAACCTGAGCAGGGTTGGTTGGTTGGTGTTAGGGTTTGGGGACTCACGACATGTGTTGACCAGATGGCCATACCTACCACAATTGGTGCACAGGCGACACACTGAAACAGTGGGGTGATGTCGTTTGCATGTGTTACACAATGGAAAGTTTCTTGTATAGGGTTTCTTGTTAGAAGCTTGTGTAGTGAGGTTTACATTAGGATCCCTGGTCTTGCGCTTCTGGTTCTCGGTAGTTACCGCGGCCACAATACTTGTTTTCTCGCCTTTCCGAACTAAGGTCCCGTTCTTTATGTGATTTCCATCGCCATTTCCATTGCCGTTCCCATTCATTGGGATGACTTGAGCCAACAAGTTAGAAACCAGAGTTGTGATTTGTTGCGCCATTTGTTGGGAAATAATCGCAGCCAGTTGGGCATCAACACCTTTGTTGTTTTTGTTGTTGTTGTGGTTGGTGTTGTGGTTGTTGTTACTTTCCTCTTGGTTTTCACCACTGTTATTGCGAGTGCTGCGACGTGGAGACATGATCTGTAAGGGACACAATGAAGGTTCAATGTGGCATGAAATGAATGAGGTGATATAAGGAATGTAATCATTTATTCATTAATTAAAACGAATAAACGAAAACGTTGACGTATCAAAGATTCCAGATTCCAACAACATAGTGAAGACATGCTTTAGCCTATAAGTGAACACTCATCCCGAGAATTCCCAGGTAGGCATCCGGGTCCCTCGTCTGATTGGGATATATGCGCAATGCCAGCCTAGACAAAAGACTCAGAATACAGGCGTTCACCCTTCCAGATTGCACGTGTTCGTTATTAAAATCTAGAACTTCGACGAGATCTCAAGGTGGTTCAGGTTAAACCTGAGGGTTTTGCCTTATTAGTCTAAGAGTGGATCCAGTGATGGAGAGCAACCTTCTCGTAGGGATTAATGTAGGGATAAGAAGTAGGAGGGAGATAGAGAATAGCAAGTAAAAGAAGCAAGTACTGGTTAAATCCTATGGTTATAGACTAGATTATTTTTCTAATAACCTAATTCCCTATAACCATGGCTCTGATACTAATCTGTAACACCCCAACCGATGGCGGAAACATCGGGATGTCACGTATTGATGATTGTTCAGTAGCTCATGGTGAATAATGAATTTCATTAAATAATTTAAATAAGTTACATACAATTGTTCTAAGAATTTGTACATCAAATTGAATAAAACTATACACACATCTTCAAGCATCAATTCAAATCTTCAAGCAAGTAGAACCTGAAACATGTTAAGTTGAAAATATTTTGGGTCAACAAAAGTTGGTGAGAATTACATAGGTTTTGATAATCGAATAAAATTGTTGTGCAATTCATGTGTCATGGCAATCTAGTCCATATGTGAAAACATACTAGAAGTAAATCGAGTGCATAATCAACCCTTGTGACTGTTGTATTGTGGTACATCCCATACGCTCATGGTTCACTCGTTTATATTGCGGTAACAAACACCCACGCTACCTTTGTAGGAGGCACGTATCCGGGTGGGATTGTCAGTCCAATAGATCTATCAATGTATACCGTTTGGCTGATGAATGTTTATGCTAGAATTGTGCTTACCCTAGTCATGTTCAAGACATAATGCCACATAGAAATACACATAGACACATTGATGATTGAATTGCATAAATATTGTTGTAACATGTTTCACCCCAAAAATAGTGATAAATCGAAAAGGGGCTATGTAAAACTCACCTTAGCAAAATGTTATGTCTCGTAAAAAAAAATAGAATATTGTGTTGTGAATGTATGCGAGGCGAATCCCAAAGACTCAACAACGTAGCTAGTCCAAATTGAAGAAAACGAAAAAGAAAGAATATCAAGCTTCCAATTCGCCAATTACAAGAGCTTATAATCAAAGCTTCAATTGTAGAAGTAATAGACTATAGAAGAAAGGTATGAGGGAAAGTTTAATCGGATTGAAACAATCGATTTTGAGGTGCAAAGTATAATGGGTCATAGTTGGGTTTTTATACTAGTTTTGGAATCAATTAGCCATTAAAATTGGTCAACACCATAAAGTAAGGTTTTATGATGAATTGACTATTTGACTAAGACTTTGATTGTTTGACTAAGACTTTGAATAGGACTTTGACTATTTGACTCAAGGCTTTATTTAAAAAAAATCTTGTATGTGAAAAAAAAATCTTGTATGTGAAAAAAAAAGAATTTAGAATCATATTATTATTATTATTATTATTTATATACATTTATGTATGTATATAAGTTGTGAGTTAGGATAAATAAAGACTTAGGCACATTTGTATAATATTAATGATAAAGGTGTAATAAAATATATATATATATATATATATATATATATATATAAGGGCTTTTTATGTATTAAAATTTTGGAGAAAATTTTGCGATGTTACAATCACCTCATCTTCTACCTCCGCATCACCCACCTTTGCATCAAGGATAAAATCTTCAATCCATTCTTTATATTCCTCCATAACCCAAACCTTAAAGGTGGTACCCCTCCAACGAACAAACACTTATTCTTGAATCTGATTCCCATGATCAACCAGAACACCAATAAGAAGGAGCGACACATCACACCCAGTCCTTCCCACCTGGGTAGGTTTAACAACCGTACCGAGCAAGCTTCCGATGTCATTTATTACCTTTTCATTCGTAACGCACATTGGTAGCCCAACCACTTTCAACCAAGCAACACGATCGAAGGCAACCGGTTGACCTTCCCAAATCGCCGGAGAGGAGAAATGATCAGGCCTTCCAAGTAGTTCATCCCTAGCCATAATAGCATGCTCCTTCGACTTGAACTCAGTCATAATCGTCAGACCTTCCATGCAACGAACCACCCCTTCATGCAACTTCATTTCCTTCATAATATTTTTAATATTCTGAAGTGCAAACAATGAAACCAACCGAACTACATTCGCCCTATCATGCAACTGGACGAATGCCTCAATCTTATCATTTGTTTCCACCAATCTTCCAATGCAGCCCCAGTAGAAGCGTCTGTAAACGACATCTTATTAACACACGTCTCATTCTTAACAAAGAACTCTTGACCTGAACCATGCCTAGGTTTTTGAAATGAAGGATTCTGAACCTTGGCCGGTTTAGGTTGTCTAATTTCACAATCTTCTAAAACGAATCTGGCTACGTTAAACATAAGTTTAAAATCACCCATTCGGATGGAGGAAAGCCTTTTCTCCATCTCCGTACGATCCTTCACATCCACCAAAGTTACAAAACTAAATCTCTTGCCCTCCGTATCTCTTTTACAAGTAATATAAATGTCAAAAATCTTCCCAAAATATCTGAGAACAACCGCTACATCAACCCCACTGCAACGATTAGGGAGATTTGAGACGTAGAATTTTGTTAATCTTGCCTGAATCTCCGGCGGAATAGGCTTCCGGCGAGAACCCATTAAAAACTATTTTGTTTTAGTATATACGAAGTATTGATCGACATCAGTTGTTAATTTACATAAAAAGAAAATGAATGATTAACTTCAACCCCTTGACATGTTTGGTAATCTCATCTAGGGTGACAATGGGTTGAATTAATAACTTCCAACTTCACTTATATGTACTTATAATGCGAGCTAAGACATCAACCATAACTTGAAGACACTAGAAATAGAGCATAACTCAGTTATCAATTTGTAAACGAGTCCTAAATAAGTTGGCGGGTTAGATAAAGTTTGTTACAAATGGGTAGGTGGATTGGCTTTGTAAATTTATTTGTTGTTGTGTACATGTTTAAATGTGTAATACCTATTTTGATGATCTTACAAATATAAAACATACTAGTTTATCCCTTTGGAGCTAATCGGGATAGACATATCTAATATGAAATGATAATGTGTGTACCATAAAAGGAATAAGTCGTTTTTTTTTGTAGATTTTTTTTGGTAAATGATCAACACTCGATAACTCATAAAACGTACTTCTAATTCTATTTGTGCACATGTTGTTCGAGTGAAGTCTCTGTACAACTTTATCACTTCCTCTAGACACTCTAAAACTGCGATGTGAATTTAGAAAAAAACAACTAAATTGGTATAAAATGATATATTATGATGATGATGATAATGATGTTGCTGCTGCTGATGATGATGGTAGGCAATTCTGATGTGTAAAGTGAACATATATGAAAGAATGACATACCTGTTTAATCTTTATTATGGATATACAATCGATCACCTTGGATGACAACGAATAAAATAATCAATAGGTAAGCAGTGAAGATCTGTTTTGAAGATAAATTAAAATGATCTAACTTCAATTATCTAAAAAGATTGTAGGATGATAAATTTTCATGTCTCCCCACTATTTTCCCTACTAATACATAATTTAAGTATCTATTTCAATAATCACCACATGTCAGTCGATTGCAGCTAGAGATTTTCCTATTATCTAAGAATCATAGGCTACATCTAACCGACTTAGCAACATTTGTAATCAATTCTTAACAACACCAATCTCAATACAAAAAAGTTAGATTCTTACCAAACTGACTACATTTGTGAATATATGTAGTTAGAGGGTTCTTATAGGTAATAGTAGGTATAAAAACATATATATTATCTTAACATGATTAGAGATTTGCCTAGATATGATTAATGAATTATCTGAACATATTGTGTTTTTTTTTCTGCATGAACAAAAACCCACTAAAAAGTCGGGTTTTTTTTTTTCGTTTTTTGTATAGCACTTTGGTACTCGTTGGAAAGATAATAAAACGCTCGTTAATTTGATGTAATTCTTTTATAAAAAAATATTGTATATAAAAGCTACTAACATTTAAAAATTATGAGAGAAATGTATGTGCTATGCACATGAGAGAACTTTTAGAGGGAAATCAAGAGGTAGGATGGCCTCACCTAACATACCCCTTTTTGTTTATTACACACACACACACACAAATATAGGAATTGGTTTAAATAAGAATCTTTGGCCAAATAGAAAACTAAGAAAACTATTCTGGATCACACATTTCTCTAAGATAATTTTTTTTTTGCTTAATCGTTGCTTTTTATTCAAGAATATATTTTTTTCAATATACATATGTAATTCCGGAATTGGTTCAAATGAGAACCTTTGGCCAATTTGAGAACTGAGAGAGCCATTCTGGATCACACATTTCTCTAAGGCAAAAAAAGACATTTTTTTTGCTTAATCGCTGCTTTTTATACATGAGTAATATTTTTTTTACTTTTTTTTTTCAATATACACATATGTATACCTGAAAATGTAATATACACATATGTATAAATGCAGTATACACATATGTATACATGAATTTTTTCTTTTATAAAAACGTGCAATTTAGCAAAACATACATTTTTTTGCCTTTAAAAAATATGTGGTCGTTCTCAAATAGTGGTTAGTTCTCAAATAAGGGTTGGTTCTCTTAGGATTCCTACCCTATATATATATTACTGGGGAACCCGCGCTTCGCAGCGGGATAATGATATAACAACCTGATAAATATAATAGTCATTTGGATATTAAAGATACTATAAAGGTTATTTCCTTTCAAATTATAATTATAAAATGTAATATATAGCTTCATAATACAATTAAGTTTTCATTTATTTTTAAATTATAACTAGTCAAATGCTATAATGCCTTGCCAAGAATCGTAGTAACCTAAATATATATTTACACGATATCAAATCTTGCGAATTGTTATGGCTTGTGACGTTTTCAATATTCAAGATCATTGCTCGTTTTTAAAATCCTTGTGAATTTCATCCTTCAAATAATCGAGTTCAAATCATTATTATGAAAAGAAATATCAAATACAATCATTTATAACTTACTAAACCTCAAATGAATGAAGTTATATATCTAAGTCCATAATCCAAGTTTAGAAAATGAATTTAGTTTGAGGTTGATTTGTTTCTTAATGTTACTTTAAATTCTCAAGTCTTTGTAATTAAATTGGTGAAATGCACATCACCTCTCTGATAATTCGCTTCATGTTGACTATCAAACTATCATCTCATCTATGTTTCTGTTAGTTCTTTCACATTCATATTGTTCATATTTGCTTCTAGTGTCAAACGAGCCATCAAGTACAACTAAATGGTGACTGTCTATGAAGTTATGTACTAAGTAATTACACACATATGCTCAACTCATAATTGTCATAGGCTGATATAAGATGAGCAACTGAATTCATGCCCGCACAATGTCATTTTTTAATTATGATTAAAAGTTATTTTATCATGTAACTTATTTTGTAATGGATTTGACAGGCTAATTTTACTCTTTTAAACAAATGGTCTATCTTTTCCACAATAACATTCTTTATGGTTACTTTATCTATTATCTACAACACTTGTTTTTACATTTAGTTATTGCATGTTCAATATTAAATATCATATAATCACTTGATTCACTTCTAAAATACACATCTAAACACCCTACTTACCCTCTTGCTCATCTTTATACAACTTAAATAATAAAAAAAAGATCACATAGCTAGTTGAAATAGAGAAACTCCTACCACATAAAACCAACCGTTACAATGAATAAGATTGTTGAGATATGTTGTTGTGCAAATTGTGATGATCGACTTAATGTTCCAAATTCACAATAATTCTCAAACAACATTTACAAAGAACAGAGATAAAATCAACCCACTTAGTTCTTGTAATACTAAGACTGCCATTAACCTATCCTGCATGAATAAACCCACAAAATTAGTTCATGAACCCGGCCGGCCAGTCTCAGATTCGAAAAGCAGCAATAGCTACAACTATTCCTGTGTGGATTCCGCTGCTCGGTGGTGCGGTTCAATTTTGGTTTGCTAGCCATAGAGCAATAACGTAGCGACAATATATATATATGACAATAAGAGATGATGGAGACGATCGCGGCTAGTCATAGAGCCGACCGTGACGAAGGTGGTGTGGGAGTGATGAAATGAAAGCAAATGGTAGTGATAAAATACAAAAGGTGGTTTGCAAACTTTTAGGGTGGCGGCAAAAAATGTATGATCTTTGATTTTGTTGCCGACTTGTGAAATGAAAGCATAATAACCGTGCGTTAAAAAAAGCATAATAACCGCTCGTTAAAAAAAGCATAATAACCGTGATTATATAAGGATCAAATCAAAGCATGTGCGTCAGTTACAAATTGTGAAGGGCATTGATTCAACATGTTGTAATTATAATCGTGGGTTATGAAGATGTAAAGTCACAATGGTTGTTAATAATGGTTGAGGGTTACGAAAACGTAAAGTTAGAAGACGGAACACCTTCCAATCATTTTCTTCTAATAAATTGATTGATGATTATTAATGCATTTTTCATAAATAATAGTTTACTAAATATGTCTCAAAGATAAAGTTAAAAGACTATTTTACGCGTCTAGAACTCTTTATATAATAGTATAGATATATCAAATATTACCGTAAGATACCTGTATATTCCTAAAATAAGTGTCCATCAATAACTACAACCAAAAGTGCAAAAGGAAAAAAATACATAAAAGGTACAACAAGTTCATGGTTTGGGAACAAAGCCCACTTAAATAGCAAGCCCACAATCATACAGTGGACTTACTGTATAACTTCTAGAGCAATTTTGAAACTTAATAACGATATCGAAGTATGACAAATCAATTGCGCATTCCACACTAGGGAATGAACATGGTATAATCTCAAGAGTATAACCTCATAAACACAAAACTTTGTATACAAATGATTTTTATAAAAATATTATATAAAACATCTTTTTTTTCAAACCCTGAATCTTTTTAAGGGGGTGTATTATATAATTTATTAAAATGCATATCGGCCTATATTTAATTCGTAGGTTAGGATTAAATACAGAGTGAAAAAAATAGGAAATCGTATAAAGGGTGTCAAACAGAGTACGATTAAACTTATTCAACGATTGAACTCATTCAAGCGGCATTGAATCTGTCTCATCGAACCATACGATCTTAGTTTTTAGGTTTTTGCTCTTTTGGATTTTTAGCTTGTAGTTTTTAGAATTTGGGTTTTATCACTGTGTATTTTATGTTACATTGTGTCTTTTCTATATATTTGCCACTGTATCATTTCTGCGATTTATTGTGCCTTTTTTCCTTGACATTCTGTTAATTATTAACTCATTGTTTTATATTTCGTGATCCATTATGTTTTTTGTATTCTTCTCACTTGATCTCATTTTTGTTACACTATGTAGGATACAAATATAATATATGTTTCATTTGTAAATCAAATTTAAACACAAATTAAAATTTTAGTAAAATTAAGTTTACTTATTTGTTTTGAGTAAATATTAAGATCCTCATTTGAATGTTTACAACGCTTCCAATTCTAAGAGCATGTTTGGCTCCCCATTTTTTTACCTCCTTTTGACTTATGAGTTCTCTAATAAGTTAATAATTTGAAAAAAAGTATTTGGCAAACCAAAAGTCCTTTTTGTTTTAACTTTTCATTTGACATTTGATAAATTGGTTTGGAAAAGTAAGGATTTATGACTTATCAAAACTACTTATAACTTATTGATGGATATTTTTACATGCCCTCATTATATCTTTATACCTACCATCCTTATATCATTTTTAGTCATTTTACCCGAATAAGTTAAACCAAACACTTTTTACAAAATAACTTATTGACTTATTGGTTTTCCCCACCACATCCAAACACTTTTCTAAAAACTCATTTCTAAAAAGTAATAAGTTAATAAGTCCTTTTAACCAAAAGTCGTTAAGTTTATCCATGCATGCCCTAATACCCTATGCTAATTAAGTTGGTTCAAGCGTGTTCATACAAAACAACCTTAGCTTTAACAAATTCATTTATTTATTGTTTTTATCCTAGACAATCAGATCAAACACAAATACAAGATATTTGGGAGGTGAAGCCGCAACTCTTTTTATATATCTAACGAACAAACAAACAAGGGACACATAAAAGCATTAACCTAGACCCTTATTTATGTGACATCTGGCAAACCTCGGTTAATACTTTTATCAAACATACAAGTCTACCTTAGTAAAACGTTTATAAAACATACTTAACTAGTCTAGTTGAGTCATTTCGGTGATTCGGGGAATCACCGGGATTCAAGTTGATGATTCGGGATATCATCGGGAGTCGTTACGATGATTCGGGGAATCATCAGAAGTCGGTTCGATGGTCTGGGTTACACATGTCCAAGGGTTGGTGATTCGGAGGATCACTTGGTAAAAACGAACACACGCGAGTCTCGAGTCCCAAAAGTTGGTGAATTAACGTAAACGTGTTAGTTAACGAGTAATAAGTGTTTTACAATCATTATATAACTTGTCGATATGTGGATACGTGAACTAATGTGTTAAATTAGCAAATAACGCGTCGAAAAACCAAACAGCCCAGTAGGGGCGACTATGGAGCCATAGTCGCATGAAATAGGGACAACAATGGTCTTAGTCACCTGGAATAGGTATGACTGTGAACCATAGTTGCCTCCTGCAGCACCATACTTGCCCAGAATGTCCGGCACGACTAGAAACACCTATAAATACCACCCTTGACTTGTAAAACATCATTTGTGCAACCCTAACTCCCCCCAAAGTGCTCTCTCACCATGTTTAACCTTTGAAACCCGTTTTTGCCCAAAATCTTGTAGGAGGATCGATTTGTCAAAAACAATAGGTTTGATCAAACAAGTCTAACAATTCAGGTGCGGAATCCCTGAATCAGTTACGAAATGATAATATAATCAGCAAAACACACAAATCACCTTTAACATTCCTTTTCATTCATAAACATACTTGATAATCTTTACAAAACCTTGTTTATAATGATAAAATCACAATACAGACTCAAACAAAAACCTAGGGAGAAAACCAGATCGAAGGAGGGAAACAAATGACCAAAACTTTACTTCAAAATGAAAATCAAACTATATATAGCCTGCACATTCGCCCCTACGTAAAGTCGAATGTGCAGGTTCGCCCCTTTGTTTGGGCGAATCAGCAAACATCCCTACAAAAATCTTCCTTCAACCTATATCTTCTACCTTCGACCCTCTGAGTTCCACTTTCGACCCTACGTAATTGCCAAAACAGAATTGAATGCGCAACCCAATAGCACTAGTCGCAAAACGTGTATCAACAAACTCCCCCTCGACTATTGCTTGGATTGTTTTTGCCTTCGCTCTTCGTCCATCCGTTTATTCATCAACTTGATGCGTAATAAAGTCTTCTGCTCTTTCGTCATAACTGGTTCAAAAGTTTGTTTCGGTTTCTTCTTCTCTTTCGTTATCTTCACAAACTTCCCCAGTTTCTTGTCATAATCGCATCCCGCATTAACATCCCAAGCGAAACACAAGCATACCACCCGTTGGTACTTCAGAGCTTGCTCGCTATCCTTCTCTTCACAGTAGATTGGGTTGTAATACAACATAATAATGTCTTCGTGTGAGCAGTTTATCAACCACATTGGATCAAATAAATGTATCTTCATGAATTCATCTCTCCCATCCTTCAATAAGATAACAGCTTCTACGGTCTTCCAGTCGTAGTACCACCACATGAAATCTTTTGAAAAATGTTGTGGAATAGGCATCAAAGGAATATGTTTTAACACGGTCGGTGGTTTATACTTCAAAGTCACCTTGTTCAACCCCGTTATCTGATCTTTGATCTTCTTATGAACAATCCTCTTCAAATATAGTGGGGTGAACACATCCTATTTCGTTCTGCTCTCTCTAGCCATGCGATCTGCAAAGTAGCCAACTGCATCATTGTTCACAGTTGCACCTGATAAAGTATGTCGGCAGACGTCGCGTACAGCCCAATAAGGCAGTGTCTTAATGTCATGGAATCTGTTGAAATACAGAATTCCTTTCTCCCACTTCACTGCAACACACCTTAGCTGTCTTAGATATTTCCACCCGAGAGCTCTTCCTTTGAACAATTTGTTGTGGAATTTATAGAAACCTCCCTGAATTTCAGTCTTCGGTTGGTTGGCTTCTTTTTCTTTCAACTTTCTCAACAAGCTTTTCAGATCGTCAGATTGTTCACATTCGGTTTCTGACTTTCTGAGTTCTTAAAGACTTCATCAACAAATGTCTTACTCTTTTCACATGCATGTTTCTCAGCTTGGCTTAGCATCTCTTCAGAAAATTCAGGAAATGCAGAATCTTGTTTATCTTTGAAGTATTCTGGATATTCCTCACTAGTAATATCCTCCATCTCAACATCTTTAAACACTGGAGTATCTCTATCATCAGAGTGATTTCCTGCTTCTTTCTCAGGAATGTTAGGAATCTGGTTCTCACTCATCAACTCTTCAAGAGATTTCTCAACTTGTTTAGCCAATCCTTCAAGTATTTCTTTAGAAATTGCTGCAGAAACTTCACCGTCTTCAAGATCAGGATCATTATACTCAAGCTCGAATCTCATATCACCTGATTCAAATATTTCTGGAAACTTCCCGGTAAGCTCTATCGTCCAGACTTTCTTTGTCAACATCCGACGATATAACTTTTTGTCTTCATCAGATAAAGATCTGATCTTCTCATTCCAGAAAATATCATCATCATTAGTATTACCACCAGGAGCTTTCGAACTTGATTCTCCTGCATCTTTTCAAGCATCTCTCTTTTCACACTTATACTTATCAGTATCATCATCATCGTCATCATCACCATCATCAGCAGAACTGTTATCATCTCCAGAATCATCTCCTGAACCATCTTTATCATCACCATCTTTCTTCTCAGGAGCATCACCGACATCCTGTTCTAAATCCTCATCATCTTCTTCTTCCTCTTCTGACTCAAATGGTTCAAAATCAACCTGTTCTTCTTCAGGTTCTTTGTCTTCTTCACCAGCTTTCAGTTGTGGAGCTTTCGAATATAGATCATCTATGAGCTTTTTCATACTCTTGTTGTTTATTCTCAACTTCTTATTTTCAAGCCTCATAGTGATATATCTTCGAGTATTTCTCTGTTCATGCTGTAACAACTTCTAATTTTCATCCTGAAGTTGTTTAATCTTAGCTTCCAACTCTTCTTGACTCTCCTGTGAAGATTCAACAATATCTAACATCTTCTTATCATTATTTTTCAACTGCCCAATCTCTTGCCGTTGCTGGTTAATGATCTTCATCATATCTGTAAGCTTCTGGTTTACTGCATTCATCACATCACTCGATACAGTAACCTGTGGTGTTGAAGCCTCAGCAACAGGATTCTTTTTCTAAAACTTGTTCAAGACTCTTTCCATAGCCTCATTGAAATCTTCTGTTGGCTTAGCAGTCGTTTCAGCAGTTTTCTCAGCAACAGATTTCTTCTGTTTCTTTGCTGCTGGGGATGTTACGGGAGTAGCAGATTTCGAGCTAGATACCCCAGGAACTTTCTTTCCTGCAATCAAGATTTCTACTTCTTTAGCTCTCTTCTTCCTTGGTTTTTCAATCTCTTCTACCTTTGATTGTTTCTTGTACATGGGCTTTTTCTATTTTTCACCACTCATTGGTGATCCACTAAAATCATTAGCATCCATGCCAAGACTTAGATCTATATCGTCCATCACAATCGGACTCTTCAATCTCTGTTCTTCTAACATCTTGTTGAGACTTTCAGACTCACCAGCCACAATGGCCTTGGGCTTGGTTGTTGGATCAGTATATTGCTCTTTTGTTGAACTTGCTAGTTGACACTTAAGTGTTTAGCAAGTTCTTGATCAGTGATAGCACAGCGGAATGTTTATAAGTTTAAAGCTACACTTATCAACAGGAGTTATTACTCCCCCTGGATTCAAGAACTAATAAATTATAAGTATTTATTGAGAATCTAAGTATTGAATGAGAATGAAACACTTTGACAGATTCTCAATAAACATGAAATGGAAATAACAATAATAAGTGTTGAAGGATTTCTTGTATTAAAATCAATGTCTAAAACAGAGGGATGAACCCTTCTATTTATAGACTTTACAAATACATGAACCTTGCCAAAAGCAAGTTCAGAAACAAGTTGCAACAAGTTGCAGTCTTGGAACTTGTACATAGAGCAAAAAGAAATACTAAAGTAATAAACTACTGATATACAAAGGCGGTGGAAAAGATCTTCATGTAAGTACTGATGAATGACAAACTACTGATGAGTAGTTTGTCTTCAGTAGTTCTTCAGTAGAAGTGTCTGGCTTAAACTTCAGAACTTCTGATGACTTTTCTTCTTTAGCACTTGTGAATCTCTTCTTCAGCAGTTTGATCCTTCTTCTTCAGCAGTTCTATACTTAGAGTATTTTGACAGAAGTGAATTAGACTAAGGTTTGCAAAAGTGGTTTCACCAATCCTTTTTGTCCTAACAATCTCCCCATGGATTGATGAAGCCAAAACCTTACTAATTCCTTATTGTTCTTTTCTGTCCTTCACAATTTTCCATATTCCTTTGAACATGGAATTCTTGAGCTGGTTCAGCTGTTCATCAGTAAGAGACCCTTTCTTTGGTTCTAAGTGTTGGATTGTAAGCAGGTCTTTGGTTTATAGTTTCTTCAGATTATTCATCGACCTATAGGCCCTGCTCGTTTGATCTCTTCTTGTCACAAGTACTGAGTTTCTATCAGTAAAGGACCATCTGATGATTGGTTCTTTAGACTTGTCAAAGTCTAAAGTGTAGGGAACCATTGTGGTACCCTGGGTTTCTCCTGAGTGTTGAATGTTTTCAACTTCAGTGACTCTCAGGTGGGATTCACTTCCCTGCTGTTGTTCCATCACATTAGGTATCTGAAATGTTGGCAGATGATGTTCAGTTACTACCTTAGTGTGCAGTTTGTTTGTGATGGTCTTCTGGATTTGATATGCAAAGGTGGAAGGATCCCTGAATTGTGTGATCAGAGGCTTTTCTTCTATATCAAAATCAGAATGGACTACTGTACTACCTTCTAGTAGTACCATTCTGAAATCAGTCTTCACATTCTCCTCTGATTTCTTTCTTTGAGTAGCTGGTCTTCTTTGAACACCAGAAGTTCTAACTACTGAAGTTGAAACTTCATCAGTTTGAAACTTCTCTAGATTTGCAGCCTTTGCAGTCTTATATTTTCTATATGTGTCCACCAATCTTTCTTCTTTCCATTTGGACACTGAGGCTTTTGAACCATAACCATTAGCTACCAATTCTTCTATCATCTGAGCTCTCTTGGCTTTTGTGTCTTTACTTGTTGCAAGTTTATCTGCAATAAGTTGAGCTCTTCTTGTCAGCTCTTCCATGGAGAGTCTCTTCAATGTGTGGCTTTGATTTTGCTGTTCTTTGTAATGTAAGACATCAGTTGATGTCTTTTATCTTCTTCAGCAATCTGGTCTAGGCTAGCCTGCCTTTGGAGTTCAGCTTCATAAGCCTGAAGTTTTTCTTCATGGCTTAGATCCAAGTCATCCCTTTCTTCCAGTGTTTTCTAGATCTGATCTTCTCTGGCCTTCTTTTGGGCTGCTACTAAACTCTTCTCAAGTAGTTCTGCTGATTGAGAGATTGGAGAAGGGTTTAGCACAGTCATTGTGGTAACTGTTGTAGTAGGCCTAGTAGGAACAGAAGTTGGTTGAATAGAAGCAGTTGTTTTGGAAGGGTCATCAGTTTGAGTCTTGGAAGTGTTAACCTTTGATGGGTTGACAACAACTGAAGGTTTGTCAACTACTGAAGGATTGTCTTCAGTACTTTCTGATTCTTCATCAGAAGTTTGGCCATTAGAGGTTTCTTCATTGTGCCCTTGGGATTCATCAGTCTTTTCAGCATCTTCTACTTCTTGAATAGAGATACCAAATTGTTGGGCCAGTTTTTCTTTTCTGGCTTGATCTTTTTGATCTCTTGCTAGGATAGCCACTCTTGCCTTTCTTCTGGCTTCAAGTGTATCCATAGGTACCTTGATTTTCTCCCCCTTTTTGGCTTCATCAGCTTTTGAAGTTGAAGCTTGGGAGAACTGACCTGTAAGATGAGCAATCTGTTTGCTGCTGTAGTCAATCTTGTTGGACAGATCATTCATCTTCGTCTGTATCACTCCAAATTGGTTCTTCATTGACAGCTCCAAGTTAGCTGTGTATGTTTGGAAGTGATTCTTGATGAGGGTGTTCATCATGTGGTATAAGGGACCATCTGGGCTGCATAGCTGGTTCATGTCTATGCTTGTTTGCCCAGGGAATTGGGTAGGCATTTGTAGTGAGGGGTGTGTTTTTGGGTGATCTTCTTGTTGTACAGAAGATGCCACTCTAGGGGAATCATGAATTGAGTGGGCTTTAACCTGAGTTGGTGTGACTAGCTTCTTGTGCTTGGATACACCAGGTGCAGGACCTTCACTTGTAGCCGTCAATTCAGTAGTTTGGTGTTTTGAAACATCATCCAAGTCAATTGAATCATCTGAATCCCTGATTACATCCTCAATGAGGACTGTATCAGTTACATCATGAGCTGAGCCCAACTCAGTTGTCTCATGTACCTCTTTTTCTTGGTTCAGAGGATTTCCTACCTCAGGCATTAAGCCCTCATCAGTAGTTGCCACAGTTGAGGTCTTAGCTATGTTACTTCTGTCCTCAGGTCCACCACTGGGTGGTAAATGAGTAGTAGCAGCCTCAAAAGTACCAAAAGTTTCTAAGTTTGGGCTTAGAGACTCTGGTTCATCCTCATCTCTTTGGTTAGGGCTGTGAGTGTCCACATCCATGTCAATTTCTGAAGCTATGTCCCCTGTTTTATGTGGTTGATGGGGACTGACATGTGTAGATGGGACTTTCTCTTTTAGCCCAGAGAGAAGTTTGGCTATTTCAATGTCTGGTTCAAAAATTTGGGGTGCTGGTTCAGTAGTTTGGGCAGTGGGTTCAGCAGTTTCAAAAGAAGAATCAATTGGAATAGTTTTCTTAAGTCTTTTTCTTTTGAAAAGGATTGTTATTGGTGCTCTTGGTGGGGTTTGAGATGGATGAGACTGAGAGGATGTTTCGGTCACATCTTTAAGAAGTGCAGATTGCACAATAGTTTGTTCAGGCATCTCAACCTCCTGAACAACTTTTCTTTTAGGTTTGGTGGGTTTTTGTTTTTGTACCTTGGGTTTCATAGCCTTTAGTGGAGTAGGTTTGGAAGATGAGGGTTCCATAGGGACTGGTTCTGGTTCCCCTTGGTCATCTTCTGGCCAGGCAGCCTGTTTGTTGTGCCTTGAGTATGCTTGTGAGGTTAAGGGTTTTAAAATTTCAGTTTTACCCACAAGCACCTCATTACCCAGTTCATTTATTATGCATTTCATAATGAACCTTGGATATAACAAAAACTTTTTCTTAGTGTTATTGTGATGTAACACCAACTCATTAAAGAAACGTTTTGATGCCCTGAAATTTGTTTCATTCACAATGGAATGAAAAATTGGTTGAAAGGTTGAGGGCATCTGGTCATAAGACCCTGTTTTAGAACTCAAGCACATAATTATATAATGAAACAAAAGTTTATATTTTGGTTCAAAATACTTTTTAAAGATGGTAGCTTGTGAGAGAGTACCTTGATAACCACACTCAGTCATGGTTAGGTGGATTGCAGAGTTGTCAAACTTTTCAGGGGCATTCACATCATTCAACCCCAGTCTGTTTGCAAGTATGGCCGGTGTGATGGCCATTTGTCTCCCTTTAATTGTTGAGTTGAGAGAGATAACTTCATCATCCACCATCACTGTCTCAGCATTAGCCCAGAACTCATTGAGAGTTTCAGGATGTATTGGTGGGTCAATTGTGAGAGCGGTGAAATATTGGGACTTGACGACAAGATCAATGATGTAACAGTGCAAAATTTTCCCCAAAATTTTAATACATAAAAAGCCCTTATATATATATATATATATATATTTTTTATTACACCTTTATCATTAATATTATACAAATGTGCCTAAGTCTTTATTTATCCTAACTCACAACTTATATACATACATAAATGTATATAAATAATAATAATAATAATATGATTCTAAATTCTTTTTTTTCACATACAAGATTTTTTATTTATTTAAATAAAGCCTTGAGTCAAATAGTCAAAGTCTTAGTCAAACAGTCAAAGTCTTAGTCAAATAGTCAATTCATCATAAAACCTTACTTTATGGTGTTGACCAATTTTAATGGCTAATTGAATCCAAAACTAGTATAAAAACCCACCTATGACCCATTATACTTTGCACCTCTAAATCGATTGTTTCAATCCGATTAAACTTTCCCTCATACCTTTCTTCTATAGTCTATTACTTCTACAATTGAAGCTTTGATTATAAGCTCTTGTAATTGGCAACTTTGGGGCTACACATATTCTATTTCTCGAGACTTAATACTTTGCTAAGGTGAGTTTACGTAACCATGTTTATGCGATTCTTTATACTTGCAACAATTATTTAAGCAATTCAACATGCATGTCTAGTAGTAAACTTTATTGCCTCATGAATTAGTCAACAGTTTCAACGAGTTTCAACGAGTTTCAACATTTACATAATCATTAGCTATGGCCAAGCCGGCGATACTCAATAATAGATCTATTGGATTGACAACCCCACCCGGATACGTGTACCTCCTACATAGGTAACGTGGGTGATTGTTATCGTTCAACATATTACTAAGGTGAACCGTAGATGACGGGATGGACCTAAACTAGTCGGAGGTTTGATTATGTCAACATATTATACTATTCATGTAGACTTAAATTTACGATAGACATACGAATTGCTAAACTTTTATACTTAAACTATATGCGTAACATGGATTATGTATTCTCACCAACTTCTAGTTGACCCCCCCATTTTTCCAAACTCAACAGGAAATACTGATGCATGAAGTCTAGAGCTAGCATGAGGAGATATTTGAAGTTTTAAGCTTTGTTTGATTATTTGATGTAGACTTTAATGTAATTCAATATTGTAATGTAATAAAGGATTATTTAAACATATGTATTATCATGAGCTACTGAACAATCATCAATACGTGACATCCCGATGTTTTCGCCATCGGTTGGGGTGTTACAGATTGGTATCAGAGCCAGGTTATAGGGAATTAGGTTATTAGAAAAAAAAAATAATCTAGTCTATAACCATAGGATTTTAATCAGTACTTGCTCCTTTTACTTGTAACTTTTACTTGCTATTCTCTATCTCACTCCTACTTCTTATCCCTACTTCAACCCCTACAAGAAGATTGCTCTCCATCACAAGATCTACTCTTAGACTAATAGGACAATCCTCAGGTTTAGCCTGAACCACCTTGAGATCTCGTCGAAGTTCTAGATTTTAATAATGAACACGTGCAATCTGGAAGGGTGAACGCCTGTATTCTGAGTTTTCTGTCTAGGACTGGCATTGCGCATATATCCCAATCAGACGAGGGACCCGGATGCCTACCTGGGAATTCTCGGGATGAGTGTTCACTTATAGGCTAAAGCATGTCTTCACTATGTTATTAGAATCTAGAAGTTTTGATAAGTCAACGTTTTCGTTTATTCGTTTTAATTAATGAATAAATGATTACACTCACCTTCCTTAAACTAAGCTCAAAAATCTCAAAATTTTACAGCTTAAATCAATCTCATTTCATAACCATCCATGGATTTCACAATCACACTTCACCTTACCATATTAGCCACTTTTTAAATATTCAACACCCTACTCAAATCATATAATCTCCATACTATAAAATAAACTCTTTATCAACTATCTTCACATTCACTATCTCTCACAACTTTGATTCTGCTTCAAGAATTTTTCATCATCCTCTCAAGAACTAAATTCATATCCTTCACCTTCTCACACATGAGCTAGTTACCCATGATAACCAAACTATTGAAACTTGATTGTGTGTTGCATCAAACATAATCCTTAGTTATACATGAGGATTCGACTATTTGCCTTATTTGAACATTTGAAACTAGAATTCATGGAATATAAGCTATTTACTATAGACACACCTAGAGTCATTAACCTTATCTAGGGCAACTCTATTACAACTCGTATGCTATACTTGATACTTGATTGCTTACATGTACATATTATCAATTTGCAATTCATGTGTGTAATAATTGGTACACTTAATCAAACAACTGATAGAGGATGAAGTACTTGCTCAACAGTTAGTAGAGTACAAAATAACCTACTCAACGATTGGTAGAGGTCATCATGCCTGCTCAACAGTCGGTAGAGGCCATACAACCTGCTCAACGACTGGTAGAGGCTATCATACCTGCTCAACAATCGGTAGAGGTTCCTACTCACTGACTGGTAGAAGTCTTTTTCCTGCTCAACAGTTGGACTCATTTTTGGATACATGGTTAATCAAATTATTTTACATGTGTGTCTAGAGTTATAGAAGGACACAAAACCCTAATGTAAGGTAAATTGGTGATTGCGGTCCGGAACGTAATCATGAATTTACAGGTACGTTAAGGTAGTGTGAAATTCTATCAAGGTTTTCGGTAGTTGACCAATTATAAACCTTAGTTATCTGGTAGTTCATTTAGTCTTTCAATAGTCCATCAACTCATTCCTTTTAGGACTCCTAAAACTTAAGATTCTTATTCTCCTTGCTATTTCAGATGAACCTAATCCAACCCTTAAAACTCACACATAGCAAAACTCTTACCCAAATTATTCGAAACAGTTTAATCTATTACCTATAAATTTATGTCATGCCTTAACTCGAAACTTCCCAAACCACCCTTGTCCTAATTTCTACCCAATCACCTTCAACCCTGTGTTTTCAATAAACTTCGGGACGAAGTTTCCAAAAGTAGGGGAGACTGTAACAGTGCAAAATTTTCCCCAAAATTTTAATACATAAAAAGCCCTTATATATATATATATATTTTTTATTACACCTTTATCATTAATATTATACAAATGTGCCTAAGTCTTTATTTATCCTAACTCACAACTTATATACATATATAAATGTATATAAATAATAATAATAATAATATGATTCTAAATTCTTTTTTTTCACATACAAGATTTTTTATTTATTTAAATAAAGCCTTGAGTCAAATAGTCAAAGTCCTAGTCAAAGTCTTAGTCAAACAGTCAAAGTCTTAGTCAAATAGTCAATTCATCATAAAACCTTACTTTATGGTGTTGACCAATTTTAATGGCTAATTGAATCCAAAACTAGTATAAAAACCCACCTATGACCCATTATACTTTGCACCTCTAAATCGATTGTTTCAATCCGATTAAACTTTCCCTCATACCTTTCTTCTATAGTCTATTACTTCTACAATTGAAGCTTTGATTATAAGCTCTTGTAATTGGCAACTTTGGGGCTACACATATTCTATTTCTCGAGACTTAATACTTTGCTAAGGTGAGTTTACGTAACCATGTTTATGCGATTCTTTATACTTGCAACAATTATTTAAGCAATTCAACATGCATGTCTAGTAGTAAACTTTATTGCCTCATGAATTAGTCAACAGTTTCAACGAGTTTCAACATTTACATAATCATTAGCTATGGCCAAGCCGGCGATACTCAATAATAGATCTATTGGATTGACAACCCCACCCGGATACGTGTACCTCCTACATAGGTAACGTGGGTGATTGTTATCGTTCAACATATTACTAAGGTGAACCGTAGATGACGGGATGGACCTAAACTAGTCGGAGGTTTGATTATGTCAACATATTATACTATTCATGTAGACTTAAATTTACGATAGACATACGAATTGCTAAACTTTTATACTTAAACTATATGCGTAACATGGATTATGTATTCTCACCAACTTCTAGTTGACCCCCCCATTTTTCCAAACTCAACAGGAAATACTGATGCATGAAGTCTAGAGCTAGCATGAGGAGATATTTGAAGTTTTAAGCTTTGTTTGATTATTTGATGTAGACTTTAATTTAATTCAATATTGTAATGTAATAAAGGATTATTTAAACATATGTATTATCATGAGCTACTGAACAATCATCAATACGTGACATCCCGATGTTTCCGCCATCGGTTGGGGTGTTACAAATGATCTCATCGTATTGGGACCAGCCTTCTTGTTTTTCTATGTAGGTTCTGAGATTGTGTCCCTGTTTAAGAACTAAAGCCATGTGGTTTTGTGTGTGTGTATGAATCGAACAGTGTTTATGTTGCAGGTTCAGGGGTTTGAGAGCTTTCTTGAGAGAGAAGGAGGGAATTTTTGTTTTGAATGGATAAGTGTTAAAAAAGATATTTATCAGAAGTTTTTAACCGCTTGGAACTTCTTTATTAGAAGTTTTAAACCGCCTACGTTAAAAACCTCTTTATCAGAAGTTTTAAACCGACTAGGTTAAACTTCTGATGATGGGAAAAGTCTGATTTGCCCTTTTTTGACTAAACTGCTGATGAAGAATTATCTTCATCAGTAGTTCCCATTTTCTCTTCAGCAGTTTTGAACAGCTGATGAGAAATACTTTATAAATACTTTATTCATAACTTCTGAATGTTGTTTTATCAGAAGTTAATCACTTTTTAGAAAATATCCCCATACTGATGTTTTGTTCATCAGTAGTTTCTTTCTTTTCAGAAGTTTTTCAAGTTTTTGAAAACAGATGTAAGTGAAAAATAAAAAAGTTGTGCAGAAAAATAAAGAGAAACACTTACAAATTTAGCATCCCTAGCATGGATACTAACTTCTGAAATGTTGATGTGTCAAGGGGTTTAGTGAAAATGTCAGCTATTTGATTAGCTGTTGCTACATGTTTCACTTCAATCTTGCCTTTTTCATAGCAATCTCTTATGAAATGATACCTGATTTCAATGTGTTTAGTCTTTGAAAACTGAACAGGATATTGAATGATGCTAATGGCAGATTTGCTGTCTACAAGCAATGGTGTCTTGGTCTCTTTGATTCCATAATCAAGAAGTTGATATTGGAGCCATTGTATCTGTGATGTACAACTTGCAGCTGCAATGTATTTAGCTTCAGTAGTTGAAGTTGCAACAGATGTTTGTTTCTTTGATTGCCAGGACACTAGACAGTTTTCCAAGAATTGACAACCACAAGATGTTGATTTTCTTGACATTTTACACCCTGCATAGTCACTATCTGAAAAAGCTGATAACTTGGTATTGCTTGAAGCAGGATACCAAATTCCAAGTGTTGGAGTTCCTTTCAGATATCTGAAGATTCTTTTGACTGCAATAAGGTGTGATTCCCTAGGAGCTGATTGATATCTAGCACAGACACATGTTGAAAACATAATATCTGGTCTAGAAGCAGTTAGATATAAAAGGGAACCTATCATACATCTATACATAGTTTGATCAACCTGTTTTCCTTGATCATCTGGTTCAACTTGTGTGGTTGGTGTCATGGGAGTGGAACATGATTTACAGTCTTGTAAAGAAAATTTGTTTAATAATTCTTTAACATATTTTGATTGATGTATAAAATTTCCATTTGTTTGTTGTTTAATCTGCAGTTCCAGAAAGTACTGCAGTTCTCCCATTGTACTCATCTCAAATTTTGATTGCATGAGTTTCTTAAATTCATCACACAATTTTGTGTTTGTTGAACCAAAAATGATATCATCAACATATATTTGAACAAGTAAGACATGATTTCCAACATGTTTTATGAAAAGAGTTTTATCAATGGCACCTCTTGTGAAGTTATTTTTGAGTAAAAAGGTTGAGAGTGTATCATACCAGGCTCTTGGAGCCTGTTAGAGCCCATAAAGAGCTTTGTCTAGTTTGTACACCCACTCAGGATGAGAAGGATCCTCAAACCCAGGTGGCTGACAAACATACACTTCCTCTTTTTTTTTCCATACAAAAATGCACTCTTGACATCCATTTGATAAACTTTTATTTTGTTGGAAATGGCATAGGCCATAAATAACCTGATGGCTTCAAGCCTTGCAACTGGAGCAAAGGTTTCATCATAGTCAATTCCTTCTTCTTGAGAGTAACCTTGTACTACCAGTCTTGCCTTGTTCTTTATTATAATACAAGCTTCATCTTGTTTGTTCCTGAAAACCCATCTTGTGCCAATTAGTTGCTTGTTTGGTGGTAAGGGACAGATTTCCCAAACCTGTTGCTTGTTGAATTGAAGCAATTCATCTTGCATTGCCTGCACCCAATTGTTGTCTTTGAGGGCTTCTTGGTACTTCTTTGGTTCCAACTATGAAATAAATGCTGAGAATAGACAAAAGTTGGAAAGCTGGTTTCTTGTAAGAACACCTGATGTAATATCACCCATGATTTTATCAAGTGGATGGTCCTTGTGTTCGATCAGTTGTTGTAAACCACTGACAGGTGTTGGTGGCTCATGTTCTTCAAACAAACTACTGAGGTCTATTATATCTGGTTCAGCAGTTTCAGTGTCTTCAGTAGTTGCAGGTGCTGAAGCAGATGTTTTGAAGTTGACTTAATGACTGTTTGAGGAGTCCATGGTGCTGGATCCTCATCATCAACCCTTTGATCACCATAATAAGTAGGTTTGGATGAAGTGACAGTCTTTTCAGGTCCAAAATGAAAGTTGTCAAGGTCAAAGAGTTCAGCAGGATGTGCTGGAATGAGAGTGTGTTTTGACTCATTGAACTTGACATTCAGTGTTTGTTCTACTATCCTGGTTCTTGAGTTAAAAACCTTGTAGGCTTTTCTAGTTGAGGAATAACCAAGAAAGTAACCTGAGTCAACTTTGGCAGCAAACTTTGAAATAGATTCCTTGATGTTCAAGATGAAACATTGACACCCAAAAGTCCTGAAAAAGGAGATAAGGGGCTTCATGCCATGAAGAACTTCATAGGCAGTTTTTGAATGTCTCTTGACAATAAGAACTCTATTTTGAACATAACATGATGTGTTAACTGCTTCTGCCCAAAAGTATAAAGGTAGGCCAGAATCAGCTAACATTGTTCTTGCTCCTTCTATTAAAGTTCTGTTCTTCCTTTCTACCACACCATTTTGTTTAGGAGTTCTGGCAACACTGAATTGTCTAATAATCCCTTTAGACAAACAGAATTCATCCAGAGTTTTGTTCTTGAACTCTGTCCCATTATCACTTCTAATGGTTTTGACAGGTAGAGAGTATTGCTTCTCTACTTGTAGAATGAAGAACTTGATGATTTCAGCAGCCTCATCCTTGGAAAATAAGAAGAATACCCGTGTAAATCTTGAGTAGTCATCAATGATGACTAAGCAGTACTTCTTCTTACCAAGGCTCATGATTTTTACAGGCCCAAGTAAGTCCATATGGAGTAATTGAAGACATGCAGTTGTTTTTGATTCTTCAATAGACTTATAGGAGGACTTATGCTGTTTTCCCTTTAAACAGGATACACAATGTTCTTGACACTGGTATACTTTTAAGGGTAGACCTCTGACCAAGCCCATTTTTGTGACTTTATTTATGGTTTTAAAGTTCACATGGCCAAGTCTCCTGTGCCAGAGATCAGTTTCTGAAGTTGATGCCCTTGAGAAGAAACAGGCAGTGTTGTTCAGTACTTTGTCTTTTTCAATGTCCACTGCATAGACATTGCCACATCTTTTGGCTATTAACAAAGTATGATCTTCAATGATCTTCTCTTTCAACTTCTGGCCTTCTGGTGATATGATCTTGCATGTTGTCTTTGTGAAAAAGGAAGAATATCCTTTATCACACATTTGTGACACACTTAGCAAGTTGTACTCAAGGTTTTCAACCAGATTGACCTTGTCAAACTGTATTTTGCCAGAGGAGACATTGCCATGTCTTAGCACATATCCCTTAGCATTGTTCCCAAAGGATACAGATCCATCTCTTTGACTGATAAAATTGTTTATCAGGTATCTGCATCCTGTCATGTGCATTGAGCCTCCACTGTCTACATACCAAATGCTATTTAAGCCTCTGGAAACTCTCTGCACAAGATAGCAAATTAGTTAGATTTAGGAACCCAAGCCATTTTGGCTTTGGGTTTGCTCTTGAGAACATTTACAGTTTGTTCTTGACCAAGTTTAGAAATCCATGTCTTTTTGGCAATGGATTTTGCATTAAGAACAATGGTGGTATCCTTTTGAGGACCACCATCAACTTTGGTCATCAGTAGTTGTACCAAGTTCATAAGATCTTTAATCTCAACAGTTTGTGAAACTGCTGATGATTCAGGTCTAACTACTGAAAGAGAATTTTGAGAAAAAGACTTTTGTTGAGATTTTGTCTTTTTCTGAGAAAAGGTTTTTGCTGGTTGTTGTTTCTTGGGAGAAAAAGTTTTTACATAATCATTTTTGATTTGTTTCCCCACAACCAATTGTTGATTTTTCTTATTGAACTGAATACCTTTTCTATATCTGCAAAATTCTATTTTCTGGTTGAACAGACCACAAATTTCACTCTCTTTTGTCTTTTCTTTCAAAGACAAGTTTCTGACTGTTTTGATTGGTGTTAGGTCATCAGTAGTTTTCAGGTTCTCAACTCCTGATGTAGTTGAAACTACTGATGGCTTAAAGTCAGATTTAATCAGTACTTCTGCAGAACTTTCTTTGTGAGTTTTTAGAAAGTTTTCATGGAAAGATGTGCATTCTTCCTCTTCAGAAGTTTCACCTGAAACAATTTTTCTCCCATCTTCAGTAGTTTTGGGAGAGAAATCTGTTGGTGTTTCAGTGTGATTGTACCCTATGCCAAACCTAACATTTGAAGCACTTTGTTTGTTTAGCAATAATTGGTACCCCTTACAAGATTCCACCCATTTTTCACATGTGACCTTGGTGTCAGCAAGCTCTTGTCTGACATTTCCTAGGTCATTTATCATGATTTTGATTTGTGCTTGGGTTTCAATAGCAGAGTTAGTTAATTTAGAAACTTCTTTTATTTTTGCAGAAAGTTTTCTTTCTAAATCACATTTCATCTGAGTGAATTTTCTCTCAGAATCATTTGCTTTTCCTTGTAAGTGCACATTTGTCTCTTTTATGAGAGCAAAAGATTCTTTGCATGAATTTGAGCATAGTTTAGTCAAAGATTCTTTTGATACCTGTGACAAGGCAGATTTTGAGGAGCATCCTTCAAATGCCATTAAGGCAAAGTTCTTTCTGCCATTGTCAGGCTCTCCCCAGTTGATGTCAAACATTTTGTTGTCTGCATCAGGATTGCACTCTGTGGTGTCAAAAGGAAGACTGCTCCAGTCAACATACCCTGAAGTAAATAAACTTTGTTGAGAGGGTTGTTGTTGCTGTGGAGGTTGTTGAGCAGCTGGAAAGGGAGGGAATGATTGTTGGCTCTGCATCTGTTGAGCAGGCATCTGTACATATTGTACTTGTGTCACATATTGGTGTTGTGGAGCTTGTGCCTGTACAAAATGTGCACTCCCTTGTGTTCCATTATTCCTGTTATAATTGGGGTTAAAATTGTTTCCAGACTGAGATTGGTTAAAGCCAGAGCTTCTACACTCTCTAGCAAAGTGTCCCAACTCTTGACACTTGTGACATCTAAGTTTAGATTTGTCAAAACCAATTTTTGTAGAACCGTTAAGTCCTGGAAACTTCCTTCCTGACCTTTTGTAAAATTTATTTGTTTTTAAACTCAACATGGCCAGTTGTTGCAAAATATCCATTTCTTCTAGGTCATCACTGCTGAAACTATTTAAGTCATCCATGATAAAACACATGTTATCAGCAGTTTGACCAAAGTCATTATTGTCATAACGTGGGAATGATCTTTCAGATGAGATCCCAGCAGTTATGTCAATGTGGTCAAAAGATCCAAAACTATTTGAACAAGTTGGTGAGTCTTGTCCCAATAGTGTTGTACTACCTGGTAGATAGTCATCAGCAGTTTTGCCAGAATTTTGTAACCTTTTCTTTTGATCAATTTCTCTCTCAAAAGTAAGTAATCTCCCATGAAGTTTTGTAAGAGTGAGGGAGCTAAAGTCTGGTGAAGATCTTAAGACTATAGAGTATGTTTCCCATTTATCAGGTAAAGACCTTAAAAATCTATGAAGCATAGATACAGTTGTGTAGGTCTGACCATTTAGTTTTAGCTCAGATATTAATGAGGAAAATCTTTCAAATTGCTGTGTTAAAGTTTCCCCATTAATGTGAGCAAAAGTCTCATACTGTTGAGCCAAGATTTCTCTGGTGTTGGCAATCACCTCTTCAGTTCCTCCAAACTGTTCTTTTAGGCAGTCCCAAAGCTCTTTGGCACTATCACAATGTAATAGGCCAGAGTAGATTTCATTTGGGAGTGCCATTGCCAACATAGAGAAAGCTTTTGCATCAAGCTTAAGTTTTAGGAAATCATCATCAGTATAGTCTTTTGGTTCTTTTGGAATCTCTTCCTTAGTTTCAAGATTTATATTTACTGGTTTATGAGGACCATATATCACAGATCTCCAACAACCTGTGTTGGTCTGTGATAAGGTATGTGCCATTCTCTTTTGCCATCTGTTATATTCATTTCTTACAAGCATGGCAGGTTTAATGGCCGAACCAGTATTATGAGGATCCATTTTAAAGAGTATTGATTTGTCAAATATCTCTTAAAGTGATGGATGTTGATAAAAGTGAGCTTATAATCCTTTATTAAATATCAATAAGAGCCTGTGTCTGATTCTCAATGTGTTAGATTGATATGTGATCAGATAAACCAGTGCTCTGATACCAATTGTTGGATCAGTATATTGCTCTTTTGTTGAACTTGCTAGTTGACACTTAAGTGTTTAGCAAGTTCTTGATCAGTGATAGCACAGCGGAATGTTTATAAGTTTAAAGCTACACTTATCAACAGGAGTTATTACTCCCCCTAGATTCAAGAACTAATAAATGATAAGTATTTATTGAGAATCTAAGTATTGAATGAGAATGAAACACTTTGACAGATTCTCAATAAACATGAAATGGAAATAACAAGAAATAAGTGTTGAAGGATTTCTTGTATTGAAATCAATGTCTAAAACAGAGGGATGAACCCTTCTATTTATAGACTTTACAAATACATGAACCTTGCCAAAAGTAAGTTCAGAAACAAGTTGCAACAAGTTGCAGTCTTGGAACTTGTACATAAAGCAAAAAGAAATACTAAAGTAATAAACTACTGATATACAAAGGCGGTGGAAAAGATCTTCATGTAAGTACTGATGAATGACAAACTACTGATGAGTAGTTTGTCTTCAGTAGTTCTTCAGTAGAAGTGTCTGGTTTGGACTTCAGAACTTCTGATGACTTTTCTTCTTCAGCACTTGTGAATCTCTTCTTCAGCAATTTGATCCTTCTTCTTCAGCAGTTCTATACTTAGAGTATTTTGACAGAAGTGAATTAGACTAAGGTTTGCAAAAGTGGTTTCACCAATCCTTTTTGTCCTAACATTGGTTTGTTTAACAGTCTCGTCAGCAGAATCCCATCTCTCATCTTCTTGAGTCTCTTCTGAATCAATAGACTCTTCATCAACCAACAATGTCTTGGTTTTACTAGACTTTTTCTTCCTAGCCATGGTTTTATGTCTCTTCGGTGCAGATGGTGCAGATTCTTTATCAACTTTAGCTTTTCCCTTACCAGACTTAGCACCAACATTCACCACTTGTCGCTTTCTTTTTGCTTCAGGATTCATGATGTGTCGTAAAACACATCTATTCTCCTATGTATTTTGAGTTATAATTGAGTCTTTTGTATATAGTTTTTAGTAGTTTTAAGCGTGTATTCGTTTGTTTGTCTATTTTTATCATTGTATAGTTTTTATTACTTATGTATTTATTTTATATTTTGTAGGTGTTCATGGACGTTGGAGCGTAAACGAGCATTTTTGGTCGAGTCAAGAACATCCGAGTCAAGAGCATGAAGCTAGAATGCTATATATAATAACAATAATAACAATAATAACAACAACAACAACAACAACAATAACAACAACAACAACAACAACAATAATAATAATAATAAATAAATAAATAAATAAAAAAAGTCAAACGTGACTTTTGTCACAAAAGGGCCACGGCCCAAATCTTAACTTGGAGGGCTCCAAGATTATTGGAGAGGAGTGGGAAGCAAGTTAAAAGGGATATAAAATCGTAAGCGGCGAGGCATTATTATAAAAAACGAAGAAGGAGCAGCCATTCATTGATATATTATCATCAACAAAACAGCCACCAAGGGATCACAGCAGCAGAAACGACACAGGAGTTTTGGAGATATTTTGGAGACGGAGAAGGTCTGGGGCACGTTAAAGATTAATATTCAAGGAACCTTGGGTTTGGTTTAGTTTTATTTATTCGTTTTAATTATTTAGAGACATGATTAAATTGTGTTTTATAAACTTTGAATTTATGTTTCTGATTATAACTATGAACTAGACTTTTATGGTTGCTTAGGTTTATGAACTGGACACGTAATTTGCAATATTTAATGATTTTTGGTTTTTAATTTTGATGTGTAGAATTACATGATTTTAATTTTATTTTTGGATTTGATACATGTGTGTTGGTGTTAATTTTATTTGAAGTTTGTTAATTGGTTTTGTGGAGCTAGGCATGTAGAGATACCACCTAGGTCTAGAAATCAATCTAGTTCGTCAACTTAGGTTAGTGTGCTAGTATTTGGAGTTGGAGTACGACACAAGTATAACAAACTAATATAATAAATTAACTAAGACGTGCAGTCAATTCTTGACGGTGAGAAATCTACCTCGAGGTTGCTAGGTAACTAACTAGGCATTGTTCGGTAGTTGACAAGCGCTAGGGCGGGAGTCGTTACTTGTCCGTGTTTAGAGTTTTTCTAGGTTTTCTTCAGTAAAGTTTAAGTCTGCTTCATAGTTTGAGGGTTTTAATCCAGGAGAGGTTTTAATCTGATTTCTGTGGGATTTTGGTACGCTAGGGTGATCCAGATCCATCTTAGCATTTCTACACTTGTCCCGCCTTAAGTATATTGAGCTATCTTTGACAGGAGAGTTATTAGATAAGAATAGGGTCTCAAGTTAATTACCAGAGTTAGGATTTATTGCTAGTGTCTAGGGATTTTTACCTAAGTAACCAGCCTTCTTCCTATCGTATTAGTTGTCGAGTTAAGTTAAGTTTAATCTATTTTGTTTAATTAAGTTTATAATTAGTAGTTTAAAATACCCCCCATTTAAGTATATATTTATTTAGGCTAGTATTCGGTATAGGTTGTGATCTAGAGTTGCATTCGCGTCTTTGGGTTGGATACTCGGTCTTATCTGTTTACTGCTTTGCGACCGGTACACTTGCCGGGCGTGTGTAGTTTTTAGGTGAGTCGTTTTAATTAATTCTTGTGTTATTTTTATATATACATTTACACACATCAAGTTTTTGGCGCCGTTGTCGGGGACGCAATTGGCATTCTTGAGAATCATCCGATCCGTTTCTGGTCTACTATTTTGTGAATAATTTTTGCTTTTATTTATTTTTTCTTATTATTATTATTTTTTATTCGTAATATATATATTTTTTTTATCATGTGCGAGATCTGCGGAGGACCCCACTTTACCATAAGATGCCCTCATTCATTTTCATCGGGGTATTATTTTAATGAGTATTTGCAGCCGCAGCCATATCAGTCATACCAGCCTTCATACCCACAGGATAACCGGTGGTTTAACCCTACAATATCTGAGTCACTAGATAGAATGAAAAGTCGGCCTGATCGTCTACAAGCTGAGATGTATGCAGAAAGGCATGGTGGTAGCTCGTCAGAGTATCCACCTAGCCAACATTTATATCCACACCCCGATTATCGGGATGTCTCGTCTCACACTAGGACCGACTTTGCCGCCTTTCTTGCTAATCGTGACACCTTCCTTGCTAATCAACAGCTCATGCTCGAGGATATGCATTCTTTGCTATCTGAGCACACCGACTATTTAAGGGAACAAGATGCGGCACTTGAGAGGCTACAGGCTCAGGTGGATGAACTGAAGACCATAATGGACGTTGAAGTCCCACATCTAGTTCAACAGGTTTATTTCACATATGATGACCCAGACGAGATGGTAACACTTACGTTACCTGATTATATTAGGCTCGTTGCTGAAACTGTTTGTCCTTACTCATCTGATTCCGTGCATGATTTAACTGACACATGTGATTCTTTACACTTGTCTTGTGAGGATGATATTTTGCAGGATTCAGGGTTAGAGCCAGAGACCATAATGGACGCCTTAGTCCCACCTTTGGTTCAACAGGATGAGCAGCCTTGCGAGATCTCTAGTTCAACAGCATATCCTTGGGAGGCAGATGTCTGGAGTGATAATGAGGAGCTAGAAAGGATAGCCTGGGACGGGTACAGGAAAGCCATGATGGAGAAGACAGGGGAGGCTGAGGAAGATATGGACTTTTCAGAATCCACTAACTGGCTGTTTGAGGAAGAAGTGGTTGTAGATGCATTTTGTGCGACTAATGCTTTGGATTACATTTTACATATGTTTTTGTGTTTAGTCGAATGGTCGAAGGAAGAATCATTTGGTCGAAGGAAGATTTATGAACGGTCGAAGGAGACTTGAAGGTGCGAAGGAGAACTGAAGGTCGAAGGTAGATATAGATTTTAATGTATTGCTTGGTTCGACCAGTGTGATTGGTCGAACCTGCATATTCGACCATACTATATGGGCGAATGTGCAGGCCTATATAAGGCCAAGTTCATTTTTGAGATGTAACTTTTGACATTTTGTTTTCCCTCCAGTCTAGTGTTCTCCCTAGGGTTTTGAGTCAACTTTGTTCATGTCTGTAATTGATTATAAACATCTTTTTAACGTGTAATTGAGTTTGTTTATGAATGAAATGAATGTTTTAATGATGATTTCTGCGTTTTGTTGATATTACTATCATTTTATAACTGATTCAAGGATTCCGCACTTGAATTAGTAGACTTGTTTGATCAACACAATTGTTTTTGTCAATTCGATCCTTCTACAAGAGATTTATTGCGATAAAAGAGGAGAACAAAAAGCTGAAAGAGAGTAACAAGAACATGGATAACTTGATTAAGGACTTGTACTCTAGAGCTCCTCAACTGCAAGCTGGTGAAGAGGACAAAGAGCGAGATGAAGAAGAAGTTGATTTCGAACCATCTGATAATGATGAGGAAGAAGATGAGGAGTTAGATGATGATGCTGGCAATACTTCTCAGAAGAAAAAGAAAGATGATGGTGACGATGATGGTTCTGATGATAATTCTGGTGAAGGTAACAACTCTGCAAGTTCAGATAGTGATGATGATGATGACGATACTGATGAATACAAATGTGAGAAAAGAGGATCTGGAAAAGGTGAAGGAGGATCCAGCTCAAAAGCTCCTGGAGGATCTGTTGATGATGATACGGTCTTTTGGAATGAGAAGCTTAGATCACTATCAGACGATGATAAGAAGATGTATCGCCATATGTTAACAGATAGAGTCTGGACGATAGATATGACTAGCAGATTTTCAGAGATCTTTGAATCGAGTGACAGGATACTTGAGTTGGAGTATAACGATCCAGATTTAGAGGATGGAGAAGTTTCTGCGGCGATGTCGAAAGAGATTTTAGAAGGTTTGGCGAAACAGGTTGGGAAAACGTTGGAAGAATTATTGGTTGATAATCAGATTCCCAACTTACATGAAAAAGAAGCAGGTAATCATTCAGATGATCGTGATGTGCCTATATTTGAAGAAGTTGAGATTGAAGACATAACCAGTGAAGAATATCCAGAATATTTCAAGAAGGATAAAGATTCTGGATTTGCTGAGTTCACTGATGAATTGTTGAAAGAAGCCGAGAAACTTGCTCGTGAAAAGAGTAAGAGATTCATGGAAGAAGTATTTCCAGGGCATGATAAACTGAGCACATAACAATCTGATAGTTTGAAGGAGTTATTGAGGAAACTGAAGGAGAAAGAAGCAAATCGTCCTAAGACAGAGATTCAGGGAAGTTTTTACAAACTACACAATGAAATGTTCAAAGGTAGAGCGTTGGGATGGAAGTTTGTGAAACAGTTGAAATGTGTAGCTGTTAAATGGGAGAAAGGGATACTTTATTTTGAAAGATTCCATGATCTGAAAACACTTCCATACTGGGCGATTCGAGATGTGTGTAGACACCAGTTGACTGGCTCTGTGAATGATCATATTGCTTATTTTGCTGATCGTATGTCGAGGGAAAGCAGGACAAAATGGAATTTATTCACTCCTTAGTATCCAAAACGGATTGTTCATAAGAAAGAGATTGATGAGATAACCAGAATGCCCAAGGTGACATTGAAGTACAAACCACCGAAAGTGTTGAAACACATTCCGTTGATGCAGATCCCACAACACTTTGCTAAAGATTTCATCTGGTGGTACTATGATTGGAAAACTGCAGAGGCTGTGATTGTTTTGAAAGATGGTGTGAAAGATTTCAAGAAGATACACATATTCGATCCTATGTGGTTGATTAACTGCTCACATGAGGATATCATTATGTTGTATTATAATCCAATTTACAGTGAGGTGAAGGATTGTGATCAAGCAAGCAAATACCAACGTGTGGTATTCCTTTGCTTTGCTCATGATATAAATGCTGGATATGATTACGATAAGAAGCTTGGTAAGTTCGTGAAGATTCAAGATGTTCCTGATGTCAAGAAGAAGAAGCCGAAACAAGTTTATGCACCGGTGATGACCTTAGAATAAAAGAAGCAATTACACATAAAGCTGATGAACAAAAGAATGGACCAAGAGCGTAAACAATCCAAGAAATAGTCGAGGGGGAGTTTGCAGATGCATTTTGTGCGACTAATGCTTTGGATTACATTTTACATATGTTTTTGTGTTTAGTCGAATGGTCGAAGGAAGAATCATTTGGTCGAAGGAAGATTTATGAACGGTCGAAGGAGACTTGAAGGTGCGAAGGAGAACTGGAGGTCGAAGGTAGATATAGATTTTAATGTATTGCTTGGTTCGACCAGTGTGATTGGTCGAACCTGCACATTCGACCATACTACATGGGCGAATGTGCAGGCCTATATAAGGCCAAGTTCATTTTTGAGATGTAACTTTTGACATTTTGTTTCCCTCCAGTCTAGTGTTCTCCATAGGGTTTTGAGTCAACTTTGTTCACGTCTGTAATTGATTATAAACATCTTTTTAACGTGTAATTGAGTTTGTTTATGAATGAAATGAATGCTTTAATGATGATTTCTGCGTTTTGTTGATATTATTATCATTTTGTAACTGATTCAAGGATTCCGCACTTGAATTAGTAGACTTGTTTGATCAACACAATTGTTTTTGTCAATTCGATCCTTCTACAGTGGTAAAAGAGGAAGACGCCACTGACCTGCTTGAAGAAGCAGCTGATGGGGAAGCAGAGTTTGGTGACGAGTTAGTTGATTTGTCAGCTCCAGAAGTGGACAAAGCTTTTGACCAAGTGTCACCAAAAAAGGAAGATGGGAAAGAAGCAGTGGTGGAAGAAGAAGAACACCATAGCCGGCCCGTGCAGGCATTGGATATTACACTGTTACTAGTGCCACTATCATGGCCACCACCATGGGAGAAGGCGAAGACGCACCTAGACCGACACATGGTGAGGGTCAGGAGTTGCAGAGACAACAAGTCCCCTCATTACATGCTAAGAATCAGGTTTGGTCCAGGTAAATTTTAATATTGGTGGCCCGACCCATTTAAATTCGATAAAATTTTTTTCAATTCCACTAATGTAATTTTGGTAAATAATATGGACCGGGTGGAATTAAACGGGTTGGACCGAGTCCAGATAAAAGAGAAGCCCCCTGATTAAGTTTAAGTGTGGGGAGGCTCTGTAGAGTTTGTAAATTTATATTTATACTTATTTTTTTTCTACCTTTTCATTTTTTTTATTTGTGGTCTGTCCTTCGGTAGTGGTTCATAGGTTTTTATATTTCTATTTTATCTTTTTTTTTTGTGTCTTTGAGTCTATTTGCGTGTTTGCTTAGGTAGAGGAAATTTCACCATGAGCGGATCCCATGTATTATCTTTATATATATTTTCTGAGTGGGATTTTTGGTGGAGGTTTGGGTAATAAGAGAATTTTTCTTAAAAAAAAATTAATTAACTTTCTGCGAAAAAAGACTTTTCACGTAATGTGAGGAGTCTGGGCTGACCTGTTCGCCTCATGCGACCAGCTATTACCCCGGAAAGTTATATATATTTTTTTTCGCTTGCAATGCGTGTTGTGATCACCAGTGTCCTTCACGTTGAGCGAGAACCATATTTTTTTTCTTTACCCATTTGGTTCTACCACCATTCACCGCCATTTTGCCAAGCAGGTACGTCTTCTTGTTTGTTGTTATATTATGAGTCTAAGTTAGTAGTTTGAGTCTTTTTATTTTTGTGTGGTTCGGTATTATGCTTGGGTTTTGTTGTTTCGTTTTGCGCAGGTTTGGATTGCACCACCCGTACTCAATCTCCATTCGGGTGATTCCCGATCTGTTATCATTTTACCAATGCAACCCGAGAGTATACCATTGTGTCAGAGCCGATCGCGAATGAAATGCTATACGATCGAGCTGGATTGGACTAGATTTTAGAGCTTACGAAGAAAAATTAACGAGCTAAGTCCTTCCCAATTTGCCCTCGTCTCTTTATTTTTGTATTCGGAATTAATTTTTTGTTTTGTGTCGTTTTCTATTCCTACATTGAGAGCAATGTAGAGTTTAAGTTTGGGGATGGGAAACCCTTGTTTAATATGTATAGCGTTGGTTTGAGTCCAAAAAAAAAAATGAAAAAATTAAAAAAAAATGTCTCTGATTTTGAAGTTTGCATTATAAAATATGGGAAATGATAGATAAAATCAAGTGTCTGGTTTTCAAATATTATATGTATTAGAAGAATAAATAATCGAAAGCGTGTTGACTTGGGATGTGTGGGTAGGCCCAGCCGGTAGAAAAGTTTCCTTTGAGCTAATACACCTAAATATATTAGGATACCTTGTGGGTTCTTATCTAGGAAAAAATGGGGAAGCTGAAACCGCCAATAATAGTATAAGGAATGCCGTTATAAGTTTAAAACCGTTAGAATTTTTAATCAAAAGTTGAAAAAAAAAGAGCTGGATATAAAATAAGGGCAAGGCCAATGGTGTCGTTTCTAGGGATAGTGACTCCGGACTCGACTCCCTCTAGGATTGTCTGAAAATAAATATCTCTAAAAAAAAAAGCTCATGAATTAAATAGAAATCAAAGCGAAAATGCTGAAGCTTAAGGTGCCTGGCCACTGGGATAGCGACTTGGATTGGTCACACCCTCTGAGTTAAGTATGCTGAGATGAAAAAAAAAACAGATGATTTTAAATTCTCTCGGTTTTCTACATAAAACGGTTAGGAATAGTCAATTGGTTGTTCCTTTTGTTTCATAAGCTTGAGGTGGGATTAGGTGAAACTGTGGCTTCTTTAGTGTGAGACCCTAGGTAGACTAAATGAACCTAAAGATAAACTAACATGATAAGGGGCTTAGAAACCGGCGGTTGGGTTTAAGATGACAAGTATACCTGCAATCGCAGTTAACACGTGATTAGATTTTTAAAATTAAAGTAACCTATGTTTTGAGGCCAGATTATTTGATTATGATTCCATAGCATAATTCTTTTTCAGGGACGAAAAAGAGTCAAGTGTGGGGATGTTTGATGTGTCGTAAAACACATCTATTCTCCTATGTATTTTGAGTTATAATTGAGTCTTTTGTATATAGTTTTTAGTAGTTTTAGGCGTGTATTTGTTTGTTTGTCTATTTTTATCATTGTATAGTTTTTATTACTTATGTATTTATTTTATATTTTGTAGGTGTTCATGGACATTGGAGCGTAAACGAGCATTTTTGGTCGAGTCAAGAACATCCGAGTCAAGAGCATGGAGCTAGAATGTTATATAAAATAACAATAACAATAATAATAATAATAATAATAATAATAATAATAATAATAATAATAATAATAATAATAATAATAATAAATAAATAAATAAATAAAGAAAAGTCAAACGTGACTTTTGTCACAAAAGGGCCACGACCCAAATCTCAACTTGGAGGGCTCCAAGATTATTGGAGAGGAGTGGGCAGCAAGTTAAAAGGGATATAAAATCGTGTGCGGCGGGGCGTTATTATAAAAATCGAAGAAGGAGCAGCCATTCATTGATATATTATCATCAACAAAACAGCCACCAAGGGATCACAGCAGCAGAAACGACAAAGGAGTTTTGGAGACGGAGAAGGTCTGGGGCACGTTAAAGATTAATATTCAAGGAACCTTGGTTTTGGTTTAGTTTTATTTATTCGTTTTAATTATTTAGAGACATGATTAAATTGTTTTTTATAAACTTTGAATTTATGTTTCTGATTATAACTATGAACTAGACTTTTATGGTTGCTTAGGTTTATGAACTGGACACGTAATTTGCAGTATTTAATGATTTTTGGTTTTTAATTTTGATGTGTAGAATTACATGATTTTAATTTTATTGTTGGATTTGATACATGTGTGTTGGTGTTAATTTTATTTGAAGTTTGTTTATTGGCTTTGTGGAGCTAGACATGTAGAGATACCCCCTAGGTCTAGAAATTAATCTAGTTCGTCAACTTAGGTTAGCATGCTAGTATTTGGAGTTGGAGTACGACACAAGTATAACAAACTATTTCCTAGGTTTTCTTCAGTAAAGTTTAAGTCTGCTTCATAGTTTGAGGGTTTTAATCCAGGAGAGGTTTTAATCTGATTTCTGTGGGATTTTGGTACGCTAGGACGATCCAGATCCATCTTAGCATTTCTACACTTTGACAGGAGGGTTATTAGATAAGAATAGGGTCTCAAGTTAATTACTAGATTCAGGATTTATTGCTAGTGTCTAGGGATTTTACCTAAGTTACCAGCCTTCTTCCTATCTGATTTCTCCAGTTCTTTAAGTTCGTATTAGTTGTCGAGTTAAGTTAAGTTTAATCTATTTATTTTAATTAAGTTTATAATTAGTAGTTTAAAATACCCCCCATTTAAGTATATATTTATTTAGGCTAGAATTCGGTATAGGTTGTGATCTAGAGTTGCATTCGCGTCTTTGGGTTCGATACTCGGTCTTATCTGTTTACTGCTTTGCGACCGGTACACTTGCCGTGCATGTGTAGTTTTTAGGTGAGTCGTTTTAATTAAAGCTTGTGTTATTTTTATATATACATTTACACACATCAATTCACATGAAATAAAGGATCATCATTGTCAGATTCACTGTTTGCATTCCTAGCCTTATCAACACATGGATCTTGATAATCAGGATTAATCAAGTGTCCGAACAGATTCTTCATGGGTGGTCTCTCATTTTCAGGAGCCCCTTTATAACCTTTCATCCCCACCAATGTGCTCAAACTCATATGATCTTGAACTAAAATCTGTGTCGGATCTTTCCTCAACTTCTTGTACTTCTTATCAAAAATCATCTGAAGAAACCTGGGATATAGTAAAAACTTTTTCTACTTCAAACCTTTTAAAGGTTCAAGCATGTGATCCAATATCATCCCGGATACATTAAATGGCTTGTTCAGAATAAGAGCCACCATTAACGAACTAATGCTCTTCCTCATTACATCGTAGCCACCACTAACGGAACCAAATACATGCAACATCACATGGACCAAGTATTAAACTGCGGACACAGTTTACCCTTGTGTAAGGCTCCATCTGTGATTGGTCCGTTGTACTTCATTCGTAAGAAGTACTTCCTTTGTTCAATCCATGATAAACACCTAGGAGCAGTCTTAACATCAGTCAGTCTCAATGCTTCACGAATATCACTCTCTGTTACTATCGCAAACTGCCCTTGAATGTTACTAACGATAGCAGTTTGATTATCCCAGAAGTCAATCCTTGCATTCTTCCAAAAATCCACTTGGTGATCTTTGTAGATAATGGTAGGTGTGGCAATCACATCAACAACTCGGCTACGCTTCAAGAATTCTATGATTCCAGTGAATTCCGTATGCTTCTTGACATCGCCAAGAAACGCACAACAGTTGTGAACTTCTTCAAAAGGTAATTTTTCCTCGGGTTTCTTTCCGACAGCTTTATCAGATGATCCTGCTGGAATATCAGTCTTTTGAGGTTCTGCCATTTGAAAATCCGCAAAGACAAAACATGAAAATTTATTAAGAACGGACAAAATTCGCAAAAATTGAAATTTTGGTTTTTGGAAGTCCACCTTCGACCCTACGAAGGTTCGAATGTGGAAAATCCAGGGTTCGAATGTGGAAAATTTGATTAAACATGTACATTCGACCTTTAATCCACTTTCGACCCTTTTAGAATGGTCGAATCTGACTGTTTATATAACCAATTTTCAGATTCAAATTTTGACCATTTAAACATGTCATTCTCATCTGTTCATCTTCTAATATGTCCGATTAACCTTTTTCATCAATCAATTACATCAATTACATAGTTTTAGATAGTTTTTAAATGCAATCTAGGTCTAAACAGGTTTTAAAGATCAATTTGACACAATTAGACTGTAATTGACCTAGATTGTTGAACATTCTCCCCCTAAAACTATCGATAACTAAAACCTAACTATCTATTGCATCAATTACACCCTAAAAATGGTCCATCAGTTATAAACAAGGGTTCGAACACAATAACTATCAATCTGCCTTCAATCCTTGATGAATACCTGTGTATTTGATATGAAAATGATCAGAAAAGGCTAAGGATCAATTGGATAAGGTCTATAAAAATCAAGCAACAAGGGTGTGTTATCTGAGAAATTTAAATTTTTTTGAAATGAAGGTTCGAACGTGCAGATTGGTTTATATAGGCTCCACATTCGACCATTTTATCTGGGCGAAGGTGAGACTATTTCCACATTCGACCCTATTGAAAGGCTCGAAAGTAGAAACAGGGTTCGAATGTGCAAAATACACATGAACACTCACATTCGACCATTTTAAAAAGCTCGAATGTAAAGGAAAATTCCACATTCGACCCATCGAAGGGGCGAATGGAGATTGGAATTTTTGAACATTTACCAAATCTCAAAATCGAATCCCGTTCAATCTTTTTCTAATCTTTTAAGAATTCAACATTCATCATTTCACATTTTAAAGCCACAAAACTCAAATGGTTCATCAAGTTTCAGAAAATGACCATCAATCACCATCCGTTATAAAAAATAATACAGAAATGTAAAATCTTTTTGGTTTTTCTGAAATTTATATTAAAACACACTTAAAATCTTTTTGAGGTTTTGTAAATTTGGAACAAATGTAAAATGCAGGAATGTAATCATAAAGCAGTAAATGTTTTGTGATTTCCGGTAAGAGGATCATATCAGTTTTTTTGAGAAATCTGATCACACCGTTGATCTTTAATGTTTATTATCATTAAAGTTAATGTGTGATCTAGTAACTACTGATATTGTTATCCACATAAGCTCTCATATAGACTTTTATGCAGTTTTTGATACAATTATCTATAGTATAAACAAAATTGTCTGTGGTTCCCACGCACACGACATACTCCCATATCAAGGAATAATTTGCACAAATACTCCTTATAACACGTGATTATGCGTTCGTTATCTGTAATATTACAAGCTATTGAGGCACAGAGGTGTACATGTCAGCAAATCAATGCTGCAAAGTAACATATGCACTCTACCAGGTTGAGGGCTAATATTAATCATGATTTTCATCAATGATTGAATACGATGCATTAGATAATCTTTGATTATCGTCATACATGGAAAGTTCCTCAATTCGGTAACTTTAGGTTTTGGCATTAAAACACTTTTAGCAAGATACCCTGTCTAATCTAGGTCCGTCAAACCTTACGACCGAAGATCAGAAAGGCTATCCCCAGATAACTAGTAACATAACGACCCGAAACCTCCGAGTTTTGTACAAATACCCTATCGAACGAAATTACGGTACTAAGACCATATGTCAATGAGGACTTCATCCACATAAGAATTCGTTTGATATGTATGTATCTAACACGCAGTATTAGGTCTATAAAGCCTACCAGCACATCACATAGACTCAACACACGGGTTATATAACATTTCAAATCTTTAGCATGTGTTTGATCCCCGCTGATGTACTATCATTTCCTCTTTTATTCCTGGAAAATCATATTGGGTTTTTCTAATTTTTATGGCTTTTTAGAATTTTTCAATGTTTTTGGGTTTTCTGAAAATCTAAAACTCCCCCTAAAATGTAAAACATATTTTTGGGTTTTTGAATTTTTGAAAAATAGTAAAACTAAAACTAAAAATGATAAACAGAGGTGATGATCAGTTTTGTTTCTCTTTTATACCGTTAGCTTTTAATAAAAACTCAAATCGAGATCTATCGAAAGCTTTGGTAAAAAGATCTGCACGTTGATAATCAGTGTGGATTTTGACCATGTCAATCATCTCTTTGGCATAACAATCACGGATAAAGTGATACTTAATCCGAATATGTTTAGCTTTTGAGTGATTGACCGTGTCTTTAGTTAATGCAATTGCGGCTTCGTTGTCACAGTGTATAGGGGTTTTAAGAAATTGCAAACCGTAATCGACCATCTGCTGTTGAATCCACAAAACTTGTGAGCAGCAACTTGAAGCTGACAAATATTCTGCTTCACATGTAGATAGTGCAACTACCGTCTGCTTCTTGCATTGCCAGGTCATGAGCCTGCTCCCCAAGAATTGACATCCAGCCATTGTGGATTTGTTGTCCTTGTCACAACCGCCCCAATCTGCATCACTAAAAGCAATTAGGTCAAAATTATCGTCATTAGGGTACCATAGTCCTCTCGACGGACAACCCTTCAGATATCATAGGATCCGTTTGACAGCTGCGAGATGACTTTGTTTTGGCTTCGACTGATATCGTGCACAGAGACATGTAGCAAACATTATATCTGGTCTGGATGCAGTGAGATACATTAGAGATCCGACGATTGCTCTGAATGTAAAAGGATCAACTCCAATCCCGTGATTAGGTTGGATAGGGATATCCATCGGCTTCGAATCTTCCATCTAGAATCGTCTCAAGACTTCATAAATGTATTTTGTCTGGTGTATAAAGATCCCCGTTGATCTTTGTTCCACTTGTAGGCCGAGGAAAAACTGCATTTCTCCCATCGCACTCATCTCGAACTTTTCCTTCATAACTTTTTCGAATTCTCTGCACAAAAGTTCGTTAGTAGATCCAAAAATAATGTCATCAACATAAATCTGGACTAGAAGCAAGTCATCCCATGTTCGTTTGGTGAACATAGTGCAGTCTACCAAACCGCGTTTGAATCCTTTGGATAGCATCTACGTGCTCAGCTCCTCATACCATTGGAGTGGAGCTTGGTGCAACCCGTATAATGCTTTGTTCAGAACATAGACCTTATCCTGATGAATAGGATCTTCAAAGCCTGGAGGTTGACCGACGTAAACCTCTTCCTTGACCACGCTGTAAAGAAATGCACTCTTAACGTCCATTTGATACACCTTGAATTTCTTTTATGAGGCAAACGCTAGAAACATACGAATTGCTTCTAAACGTGCTACAGGTGCATAAATCTCGTTGTAGTCAATTCCTTCCACTTGATGAAAACCTTGAACTACCAGTCGAGCTTTGTTTCTCACGATTATGCCTCTGTCATCCTTTTTGCACTTGAAAACCCATTTGGTTCCAATTTTCTTTCTGTATGGAGGTATATCAGTTAGTGTCCATACTCACAGTTTCTGAAATTGCAATAACTCCTCTTGCATTGCCTCTACCCAAGCATCATCCAAAAGAGCATCCTTGTACGTCCGCGGCTCAACCTGCGAGACATAACACACATAAGACCAATCATTCTGACAACCAGATTTTTGAATTTGAGCATATAACGCTAAAGTGCCAAGATTTTCTGGTGAGTTTGCATTCCGAAGTTGTCCCCTTGTCATAACAGAGCTTCCAGGATCACCAATAATCTGCTCGAGCGTGTGAGTACGATGATTTCGAGATTCCGGATGATCAGGTACTTGAACTCCCGTTTGAGTAGTCAAATTCTCTATCGAATCCAGATCATTACCCAAGTTGGATGATGAAGCAACATTTGAATTTGGGTTCACTGGAGGTGTCTTTGTTGCCTGTTCTGGAATAGCTTCACTTGTGACTTCATCATCATCTTCCGATTCTGATGAATTAAGAGTTGTGGAAGCTTCCTGGAACACTTCTTCTTCTGGTGCAGGAACATTGGCATCATTAGAAGCTGTTTGAGGAGTTACGGTGATCGGACGCACCAACGGTGATGTTTCTGCGTTTTCACACTCGTAATATAGTCTTAATACAGCCTCTTCAACCAAGTCATCTAGATTGAATGATTCAAAGAAGTCTTTGTAATCAAACATCCAATCTGGACCGTTACCCTGTACATTCTGAGTATACCGTTGAACATCAACGTTAGCCCACTCCTCTACCTGACGAGTTCTCTTGTTGAATACCCGTTTGAGCGGGGTTGCATACCCAACAAAGAATCCCTCTTCATCTTTTGGAGCAAACTTCTCAGACGGATTAAGCATAGTACACGGTGCTCCAAATGGTTCTAGATACTCTAAGTTCGGCTTTCGTCTGTTCAATAGTTCATAAGAAGTTTTGCCAATCTTCTTCACTGTTAACATACGATTCAGTGTATAACATGCTGTGTAAATGGCTTCATTCCAGAACATTACTGGAAGGTTAGAATCCACAAGCATTGTTCTCGCCGCCTCAATTAGAGTCCTGTTTTTCCTTTCCGCAACACCGTTCTGTTAGGGGGGGGGGGGGGTATACGGAGCACTATATTCATGATGAATTCCTTTATCTTCACAAAGAGCATCCATCTGTGCATTTTTGAACTCCGTCAAATTATCACTCCGAATTCTTTTGATCTTCAGAACATAAACATTCTCTAAACGAGTGAACAGAACTTTCAGATTGTTAAAAGTGTCGCTTTTATACTGCAAGCACATTACCCACAAGAATCTGGAAAAAACATCAGTAACGACAAGACAGTACAACTCTCCGCAATGACTCTTACGCTTGACAGGTCGGAATAGGTCATGCGCAAACGCTCAAGTGGCATTTCGACAGAATTTACTTTATTTGGTTTGTGGGATTGTTTGTGCTGCTTTCCCTTCTTGCAACTCACACACTTGTCATTTAGATGGAAATGTTTGACATTAACGCCTTCGACAAGCCTATTCTTCACTAGATGGTTCATTTTTCTGAGGTGAATGTGTCCCATCCTCCTATGCCACATAATAGATTCTTTTTCTGTAGCCTTGGAGAGGAAACACGTTACTTGACCCTGAGTTGTCATCGCCTTTGACATGTTGAGAATGTAAAGATTATTCACTCTCGGTGCTTTTAACATGATCTACTCTTTTGGAAGTACAAAGCCGGGTTTGAGTATGTAGCAAGATTTGTCATCAAAGAATACATAAAACTGTTTATCGCAGATTTGGCTGACACTAAGCAGATTATAATCGATCTGTTTCATATACGAGATCTTCTCAAAACTCACTATACCATTACTCACACTCCCTTCCATAGTAATGTAACCTCCTTTGTTCCCAGCAAATGCTACATATCTGCCATTGATGTTTCTAATGTCGAACAACAGCGACAAATCCCCTGTCATGTGACCAGAAGCTCCACTGTCAACAATCCAAAGACTGCTAACATGGCCATCTGAAGCTCCCTGCACATATCAAGTAAAAAGATTAGTTCATTCGGGGGACCCAAGCCTGCTTGGTCTTAGGTCTTTGAACATTTTGTTTCAAAGATTCTTTATCACAAACAATTGAATTTGAATTGACCTTTTTCTGATCAATTAAATTCTTTTCACTTTCAGATTTTTCATTTGCTTTTGAAGTTGAAGCACCTTGAGAACCCACCGGTGAACATAATTGTTCCGAACGTTTCAAGATCCGGATCTGAGATTTTGGAGTCTCAGTCTGTTTCTTTACTTCATTCTTAAAGGACACTTTCTTAGTTACCTTCTCTGATTTAACAGAGACAGGTCTAACCGTTGATTTAACAGCAGGTTTTGGTGAAACCTTCTGTTTATCTACAGTTGTGTTCACCACTGGTTTCTTTAACGGTTTTTCCATTGCTATCCGGTTACGACGATCATATGTTATCTGATGATTATCCCTCTTTTGAAAATAGCGGCTTTGGTTGTAAAATGGTGCTGGTTGAGGGACAAAACGTCGTTGTGGATAACAGTGATTGTCGACTGGACTTTGATATTTCTGCTTCACTTCAACCTCGTGCCTCTTATGCCTTACGTACGGGCAGTAAGCAAGTAAATGCCCTCTCTCCCCGCACTTAAAGCATGCACAGTACTCTTCAAAGTTATTCTTGGCGTTCGACTTTGCATAAGAAGTGATAGGATATTGATCATCCACACACCTTCGTCTTAAACTCTCAGGAGCTGGGTCCTTTGAGTAAGTCGGCTCAAGAAAACTGTTTGCCTTTTCCTTCGGCTTGATAAACTTGGTGACATGAACCTTAGGTTCTTTTGGAACATCCAAATAAATTTTCTTTAAGAATTCCGGAGGTACACCATTGGTTCTCTCGTGTTTGGGGAACCAAATAGTACTCTCCTGCCAGATTTTCTCAATCTTTGAGTAATTGGAAAACTTTATTGGATATTCCTCGTCAGAGATAATCTTATCGGATCCTTCCATCCAATAAAATACTTTGACGGGTTTGTCACTCGGTTCATTCTTCTTAACTTGCTTAACTGACTGATTCACTCGATGAGCGTTAGCCATTGGATGTGAAATCTGAGAAGGTGATACCGGTTCATTGGTAATAATGTGATTTTCAATGGGTATATCACTCGCTTTCTCAGATATCTCATCATCCGAATCAGAATCATCAGTTACAGCAGTTACACCCTCATTGTTCAATCCTAAAATTGGTCTAACATCAGAATGAGGATCCCTAACACTAGAAGTGTTAGATTCATCATCCGATGTAGAATCAGATTTGATTGAACTCTTCGGTGTTATTGAATGTAAAGTGTGATTTTCAAAATAACACGGGGGATGGAACAGCCTTGTAGTTTGCACTACTTGGTTGTGAGGGTTCTTCTATGATATGGTCAACAACATATGCAATATGTTTGTAACTTTCTAGTTTCTTGTTGACCTTCTCAGCAAAGCACTTAATGGTTGCCATTTCAAGTTTAGTTTCTTCCAATTCATTGATATAACTTTTAATGGCCAATTGTTTTAAAGAAAGTGTTTTCTTCAAATCAGAAATATCCTTTTTGTAACCATCAAGCACTTTATTGAATTCACGTGCTTCTTTGCGATAAGATTGACAATTGAGTCTAGCACTCTCAAGTTTTACCCTGAGTTGCTTATTCTCTCCTGTCAATCTATCACATGTTCCACAATATTTGTCACTATTCATATCTATGGTGGAATCATTACTTACCTGTTTCGGAGGCTCTGTCATCGCCATCAAAGCAAAGTGCGCTTCCTTCCCAGCAAAAAATTTGGAGTAATCAATTCTGGTGAAAGCATCATCCACTATGCATGATTTGCGAGTCATAAGAAAATCAGCTTCGGCTAGAAGTTGATCAATGTCATCATCTAGTGAGTTAACACTAGATTCAGAATCTGGCCCGCTCTCCGAATCAGAATAAACTGAGTCACGCTCTTCAGGAATATCAGTGACTGAATCAAGAATCAATCCTGGAGTCTTCTCAATAGGAATATCAACTTCTTCCACCATTTCCTCAATCTTCACTTCAGATCTCTTCTCAACCTCCAAAACTTCTTCAACTAACACCGGCTCCTCCAAATCAATCTTCTGTGCAACATACACCACATTACCAGCTGTAATCTCGTTAAAACCTAGTTGCATCCCAGTCAAATCAAATCCCTCATCTTTTTGAATCACCAAAGCCTGGTTTTGGTTATCTATTGGTGTTTGGCTATTTGGTGTGGAAATAGGAATGATAGTTCTGGTTGGATTATGTGGTGTTTGATTTTGGGTCTGGTTTGGTGTAGTGGTTTGTCTAACAGAATTCTTTGGTGAGGTGTTCTGTCGGTTTTGATAATTATTTTGTGGTTGATAGTTGGTGTTGTTTTGGCTTTGATAAGATACCTGATTCTGAGATTGACGGTTCTGGTAATTGGTGTTGAATGGATTCCTGTTTCCTTGTTGAGCTGGCTGTGTGCACTCCCTCTTGAAATGACCTTTCCCACCACAGTTAAAACATGTAACTTTAGCTTTGTTGAAGCCATATGTGGTGTTATGAGATGTAGAAAGATCAGTTCTACCAGTCTTCTCTATAAACTCGGTCGCTCTTCTCATAACACTAGCAAATGCCCACTGTATATCAATAAGCTCCATCTCCTCCTTATCAATTTGAGCATAGTCTTCACTGGTTAGATTATTGTTACCAATTTGACTAGCTACCAAACCATTATAAGAAGCTACCATAGCAGATACCAGTGCTACATGTTGCTAAGCAACTTCAACAGTGACGTTGTTCAAGTTAGATGTCTCCAACACTATTGGACTTTGATTTGGTTGACTTGGGTTCATTTGAGGAATGTATGGTTGTTGTTGAGGTTGATTCAAACTAGCTGAATAACATGCAGCTTGTTGCATAGGTGAAAAAGGTGGGATGTAATTGGTAGTGTATAAGATGAGGTTTGAGCTAGATAGTTTATTGGGGTTTTGGTTGGTTCAATAACGCTTGAAACACAAGCAATGTGTGGAGCAACAGAACTACTAGTACTTGAACTAGTCAAAGTAGAAGAGGTACTACCATGATATAACTCTGGATTTTGAGGAACTTGTGCTGTTTTTGCTTTCCTCTTCTCTTTTAATCTCTTTGTTCCCCAACTTTTGAATAAACTCATTGATAGTCCAATATTGATATGCATCTTTCTCCTTTAGGACCTCAATGTTTTGGTTCCAGTACGGTGGTAATGCATCGACAAACTTATCCACCAATTCAGACATAGGAATATTAATCTCATAACTTGACAATTCAGTCAACAAATGGCAATATCTAGGAATCAAATCTTTCAAAGTCTCATTCCCCATATAACTAAAATTCTCAAACTCTTTTCTCAACTCTTCCATCCTTAACTTTCTAGTTTTCTCATTCCCATCATGACGATTCCTCAACATATCCCACAACTGCTTTGAAGTTGTGCAAGAACCAAACTGATGTAGAAGATCAGTGTTGATAGCCTGAGATAGTTGGGAGAACGCCTTCTTCTCCACCGCAAACTTTTTCTTCTCGTCCTCAGCTAAACTTTCCAATGGAATTGGTTCACCTGTGTTCTCCAGAACGGGTGCTACATAACCCTTAGCTATCATTTGCCATGCCTCAGTGCCTTCCATTCCCATTCCCTCCAAAGAAATCTTGAACTTGGTCTTCCATTGATTGTAATCCACCATCTCCATCAGCTTTGGTGGACGACTCCCGCTACCTGAGGATAAACCATGAATTAGAGTAGAAATAGCATTGGTAGTTTGAGAGTGTACCGCGGCTGCTGCAACTCCCCAATAATCATTTTATGGGTTGTTGTGGTGGTTGAGCAACTATCTGTGGCATCGAACTAGTCATTGCTAAGTAATTGATCGGCTGAGATGGTTGACTAGTCGTCTTCTGTGCAGCTACAGTCCAAGGATCCATTGTCACGTGCTGTTGTTGTGTAGTGTTAGGCCTCGGTGTTGTTAGAAAGTTCCACATATCGTCTGCAAAGTTCAAAACACGAAACACTTAGAATTTTTTTTGATCAGATTCTACGTTCGACCTTTTCTCAATAAACGTGGGTTCGAAGGTGGAAATGTTCCAGGTTCGACCCTTTCTGATGACCCGAATGTAGACTATAACAAACTATTTCACTTTCAACCAAAATAATCCCACTTTCGACCTCACGTATGGTCGAATATACACAAGATGGTCGAATGTACAACAACACTCTCACAAATTCTAGGTTTGACCCTAAAAATGACCACGTTTGACCTCAAAACTCTCAGATTCGACCTAAAACTCACACGTTCGACTGTTCTCCCCTAGGTTCGACCTTGTTCATTTGAAAAACGGTTATTCTTTGAAAATCAGTTAATCTGACCTCAATTTTTCAAACTTTGATGAATTTTGATGATGTTTTGCAGGTTTTGCTTCGGAATTGATTTGGAACAAGTTTAATAAAGAGAATTCTAGATTTTATCCATGAAAACTAATCCGAATCAATCAATTGTTCATCAAAAACCATTGTTCTTTGAAAACAGAAAAATTGCAATCAAATTTGGGTCCAAATCAGCTCAAATATTATCGATTCGTAGTTGTTTGATTCTTATGGCTCTGATACCACTTTGTAGGAGGATCGATTTGTAAAAAACAATAGGTTTGATCAAACAAGTCTACCAATTCAGGTGCGGAATCCCTGAATCAGTTACGAAATGATAATATAATCAGCAAAACACACAAATCACCTTTAACATTCCTTTTCATTCATAAACATACTTGATAATCTTTACAAAACCTTGTTTATAATGATAAAATCACAATACAGACTCAAACAAAAACCTAGGGAGAAAACCAGATCGAAGGAGGGAAACAAATGTCCAAAACTTTACTTCAAAATGAAAATCAAACTATATATAGCCTACACATTCGCCCCTACGTAAGGTCGAATGTGCATGTTCGCCCCTTTGTTTGGGAGAATCAGCAAACATCCCTACAAAACTCTTCCTTCGACCTATATCTTCTACCTTCGACCCATTTTTATCACCATCGACCCTCTGAGTTCCACTTTCGACCCTACGTAATTGCCAAAACAGAATTAAATGCGCAATCCAATAGCACTAGTCGCAAAACGTGTATCAACAAATCTATCATTTCCAAGCTTAAACATCATTTCCAATCAAGATCTAAGGTGTGTTATTCATCCTAAGATCTTGTTAAGTTGTTATTTTGAACCTTAAAGGCCCAAACCTGGTTTTAATGAGTTTCTATCTTTGAAAACCTTTGAAAAACATATTCTAATATATATCTAAACATCTACATGGGTTTGTAATAAAAACACAAGCTTGAGATGGTTTTTGATGATCTAAAATATAGGCATTCTTATGTGTTTGATATGTTAATGATTTAGGGAAATTGTTAGGATGATTATCTATGGTTTTGATGATTGTTTGATGTGTTATATGAATATTATGAGGTTTGACCTGTTTGAGGATGTAAGAAGGATTTAGGATGAGATGTGATGATTTGATGATGGAAACTTGTTAGGATTTGTGTTAGGATGGTTGTACAACAACATGATGATGTTGGGAATGTGATTATGTGATAAAATCTGAGTAATTGTCATTTAGGGTAACATTTTCATGTAATGATGTGACTCACCCATAATATTATTCCATTTTGGGAAATAATTGCAATTAATATGATAAACAGATGATAATTGGGGGATTATTGATAGGGATGGGTTGTTTGATGATTGGGGATTGATTGGGGGTGTTACAACGCGATTCAGATCTGATTCAGAGGGTTTCGCGCGCAGAATGAACATCAGCCTGCAGAGCAGGCGACTATGAACCATAATCGGGTAGTCTGGGGGCGAGTAACACTCATAGTCTCCTGACTAAGTGCTACTCGTGTGATTTTCTGGCGAGTATCTCTCATACTCGTCTGTTTTGATGCTAGTAGTGTGTTTTAGTAGCCAGTCGTGTGTTTTGATGCCGAAAGTTCGTTTTGAAACCTTGTAACATGTTTTGACACCTAGTAACATATTGTAAACCCCGTGGCATGTCTAAAAACCTCGTAACACGCATTATGACCCATGCATGCATTATGTGAACTATATGTTAGGTTAGGTGAACTGTTATTCGTATCAGATGCATGTATACACGTGATTGTTTGCGAACTTGCACTTAACTATTAAACGGGTCTATCGGGTCACCAACGGGATATTGGGTCTTGTTGTGTGAGGTCTTGTCAAACATTAAACTCTTTTGCAAACATACAAAGTCAAGGTCTTGGACAACTAAGGGTTATTAGACAAGCGTATCATCGGTTAAACACTTATAGGCTATATATGGTAGGTTTCCAGTAGTCGAGAATATCATAACACGCCTGGTTTATTACTTACTTGAATACGCAACCAAAGGTGAGTTTCACAGCCCCACTTTTACTGCTTTCACTTTTGGGGGAGAAACATGCTACCACACTCTAAACTTTTGGATTACATAAACACTACCACATCACTTTTGCACTGGAAATCCTTACAACTATTCAAACTATTAAACGAGTGTGTTAGAGGGGGATAAGGCAAACCAAGGGCAAACCGAGTGCAGACTGAGGGGAAACCAAAGGCAAACCAGGGGCAAACTGCAGGGCAAACCATGGGTTACGCGTAGTAGTCGGAATACTTGAGTAATGAGTAAAATGTCCAACTGGTTTTCTGTTCTTCATAATAGTGTGTTATGTGGATATGGTTTTTCTGAAAGTTGTTCAACGTCAAAACCTGTGAACTCACCAGCTTTATATGTTGATGCATTTTAGCATGTTTTCTCAGGTTGCTAATGTAGTAGAATCAGATTAGGAGCACAGAGTCATACGACGTCTCATGCATGTCTTTTGAATGTTATTACGAACCGTCTTACATTGTTATTATTGTACTTGGATTGTAAAACTTGTTTTTGCTTCTGCTAAACTTTTGATACATGGTGCTGTTTATACGTTATTTCATTCATATAGAGGTTGTTTATTATGACAGTTGACTTGGATCCTGGTGTGTCACGCGCCTCGCGCTAAAACCCCGCACATGGAATTTGAGGGTGTGATAATTTATATTAATATTACCATACTAATCCTACTCAAATACTTCTACCAATTCTATTCTAATACTAACCTAATATCATTATTTCTACTAATTAAATCCAATAAGATAATTATAAACATTCAAACTAATCTAAACCAATCTTTCACTTTGGTCCTTCAACTTTCAACTCATACGTATTTTAGGATTAACTTTCAACATTGTCCCCTTAATCCTAAAACTAGACTCAAACTTTTACCACTTCTCCAATCTAACCACTCGGGTGTTGATCGTTCTTGCTTATTTCCCAATATCTTGCTTCTATTCTTGCACTTCTTTTTTAATTACACAATGGTTCGTTTTGCTATCTTTCATGATCGAACCACACAGGTTCTTGATCTTCATGCGTCAACTCGAAAACGAGTTTCTTGATTGCATTCTTCCTTTCGTTCTTCAAGATGTGCTATTGACTGCATCATCTCCTTTTTTCTTCTTCAAGATCCGCTCTTGAGGGCCTCATTCTTCAAGGTTTGCTCTTGAGGGCATCAATCATCAAGATATGCCCTTGAGGGCACATTCATCAAGATCTGATCTTGAGGGAGCAAATCTGCTCTTGAGGCACATTCATTCTTTCTAATGGTTTGGTTTTTTTCTCAATTGGAATTGATTCTCGATCTCGAAACCAATCTCCAAGCACAACAAAACTTTCTTCTCTTCTTCTCTTTCTTTCTTTCAAGAAACATTCTTGATTACTTTCATATCAAGAAAATTAGTTCTTGATTACTTACTACATTCTTTCAAGAAACATTCCTACTTACTAACAATCTTTAACTCATCAGGAACAATATTCTTTATTAATCTACTTAACCGGATAAAACTTACAAACCTGGATTATACTTGTTTCACGGTTATTTTTACATCACACGAACAATACTTGTTGCCTTACGAGCAAAACAAACCCGCTGCCCGTTTTTCTTTCGGACGTGGTTACTAACCTCCACTCAACAAACCCGAAACCATACCAAAATCACCTTCTAAACACTACCAAAACATGCTACCCTTGCGATTACTTGCTTATTTACAATCGAACCCCTCGTAATTAAGTATGTAGTCTAATAGCTTGCTTACTTCACTTTCTTCCTCATCCTCATGTGTGCGCTCACTATTAATTAGCTTACTAGCTTTATTCTTAAACTATCTCATATGGAAACAAATGTGCACCAATCTTATTATACAATATTTTGAATAATATAAAGCACTAAAGTCTAGAGTCAACCAGCTTCCCTATTTTTCACTTAACAACTTGAATAACTACATCGACTTCAATAATCCGATTTCTTAGCCGACCTTCAATTTATTGCTATCACTTTTTTTCTATTTTTTTTCTTTCGAACCAATCACAGTCCATGCCCAATTGCAGCCACCTTCCGTCTCCGTCTCTTAATTCTCACACAAATTCACTTCTGCATCACTAAAACGTTTCCAATCTACACACGGCTATAGAGGTGACTTCGATTACTCTCTTCTCAACATAAACTGTGCATACGACGAGCCTAATCTTGCTCTCCATTCTGATTACAAAACCCAATCGAAGTCTTTCTTGCGTACCAAGTTGCGTCTGCCACCTTCGTTGCAGCCCCGTGAGGGGAAACTCCCTTTCTCGGAAAAGAACTCTCAAAACAGCCAAACTCTAACACCAGTTGTTGGCTCAGACAAGCAGATTAAACACAAACACGAAATATTTTGGGATGAACCTGCGAGTCTTTTTATATATCAAACTATAAACATTAGGCTTTGTAATGAATAATTGTATTCTGTAATGTTTTTGTGTGTCTATCAACAATACATGAAGGCCTTTGTATAGGCTTACATATGACTAACTCTAGCTAAGATTATGGAGTCAATGGTTGACTAAGTATAATGTACAATATAATACAATGGCTAAAATCATGGAGTCAATGGTTGACTAAGAGACTTGACTTGACTTGATTTATGTTGTTAATACTCCCCCGCACGATGGAGGATCCGTTGGAGACTCACGTGCAAACGGTTTGGTGAGCACATCCGCGAGTTGATCCTTGGAGCTGACATGAAGAACTTTCTTGTTCCCGCACAAATTGATAGTCCAAAGCGATGTGTTTCATGCGGGAATGGTAAATAGGATTTGCACATACATAAATAGCGTCGGTGTTGTCACAGTAAAGCGATGGGGTGCTCTTAATTGGGAGCCCGAGTTCACCAAGTAAATTTTTAACCCATGAGAGTTCAGCCGCAGCATTAGCGAGTGCTTTGTACTCAGCATCGGTAGATGATCTAAAGACAGTTTTTTGTCTAGCAGATTTCCATGAGATGATATTGGACCCAAGATATATGAGATATGCAGTAGTGGACCGTCCCCCATCATTAATACCACCTCAGTCCGAGTCCGAAAAAGCCTGCAGGTTTAGGTTAGTATTGCGTTTCAAGAACGACCCATGATGGACTGTTCCTTTCAAATAGTGGAGTACCCGTTTGAGAGCTTGCCAGTGTGATTGTTTAGGCGAGTGCATGAATTGAGATAATTTATTGACGGCAATGGAGATGTCGGGACGTGTGAAGGCAAGATACTACAAAGTGCCTACAAGTTGGCGGTAGGGAGTGGGATCGACTGGGGGAGTGGAGCCAAAGGAAGAAAGAGAGTCGGAAGTGCTTAAAGGAGTGAGAACCTCTTTTGCACCATCCATTTTAAAGGTCGTAAGAATATCTTGAATGTGGCGATGTTGGGAAAGAAATAGACCATGAGGCGTAGGAATGACTTCGATTCCTAGAAAATGATGGACAGGGCCTAAGTCTTTGATAGAGAATTGGTTTCTTATGGCTTCAATAAAGGAATCCATAAATAGATTGTGATTGCCATTGAGGACAATGTCGTCAACGTACACAAGGAGGTAGCAACTGATGTTGTTGAGATTGTATACAAAGAGAGAGAGAGGGGTCAGAAATGCATTTTTTAAAGCCAAAACGAGTGAGAAAGTTGGTTAGTTCGATGTGCCAAGCACGCGGTGCTTGCTTAAGCCCTTAGAGGGATTTTTTGAGTTTGCAAATGTGACATGGGAATTCCGTATTGGTGAACCCAGGAGGTTGCACCATAAAGACATCTTCGTGAAGAGTCCCATGAAGAAACGCATTATTTACGTCTAGTTGACGTAAAGACCATCCTTTTGAAAGAGCAATAGAGAGAACACTGCGAATGGTAACGGGGTTAGTAACGAGACTAAATGTTTCATGATAGTCTTTTCCATATTGTTGGTGAAACCCTTTGGCAACTATACGGGCTTTGTACTTGTCAATCGTGCCATCGGGTTTGCGTTTGATTCGGAATACCCATTTGCAACCAATGGGAGTTTGGGTTGTGTGAAGGACAAGTTCCCAAGTGTTGTTATGAAAGAGAGCATTATACTCAAGATCCATGGCATGGCGCCAATCCGGATCTTTCAAGGCTTGAGTATAACTGGATGGTTCAAGAGAAACGGGTAGAGGGTGAATGGTGGTAGAGTTGACAAAGCTGGGGTTGTAATACTTTAAGTTGGGTTTTGGTTGTCTACGAGGTGGTTGAGGGTTATGTGGAGGTGAGTTCGTGGGATCATCAGATGTGTTGGATGAAGACATTGGTGAGCTGGGGTCGGTGGAGTGGGAAACGGTTGGGGTAGGGGTGGTGCTATCGGGTGGAGTCAATGGGCCGGTTGGTGAGGGTGTCTCGATGGGCTGGGGTATAGGGCCTGTTGTGTGGGAGGTTGGGTTGTTTGGGCCTGGTATGTGGGAGGGTGGGCTGTGTGCAGGAAGTAGAGGAGGTGGGCCGTGGGTTTGTGGAGTAGGGATTTGGGCTTCGGGTGATGTGGGCTGTGGAGTAGGGGTTGGATGATGCAAGATGTTTGGGTCTGGAGTGGGTTGGTTAGAAGAGGAGGTTGATTGGGCCGATTGGTATGTGGATAGGAAGGAGTCAAATGACATGTGTTTGGGTTAGGGGTTGGTGGTTTGAGATGGAAAAATATGTGTTATAAATTCAACGTGGCGAGAGTGGTATAGTTTGTGACTAGTAGGGTCATAGCATTTGAATGCCGATTTGGAGGATGAGTATCCAAGAAATATGCACACCGTTGAACGGGAGTGGAGTTTGGAAGTAGCATAAGGTCGTAACCATGGGTAGAAATGACAACCAAACGGTTTGAGTTTGGAATAAGTAGGAGCGGTTTTGAACAACATATCGTATGGAGATTTGTTGTTAAGGATGGGTGTAGGCAAACGATTGATTAGGTGGGTTGCGGTTTGAAAGGCGTGTGTGACACCCGGCAAACTCAGGTTAGTAACATTGACTAAACTAGTAAGTCTACCTTAGCGAGTCATGCATATTACGTAGTTAACCGGGTCAGTCGAGTCGTTACGATGATTCTGGGAATCATCGGGAGTCGTTACGATGATCCGCGGGATCATCAAGAGTCGGTCCATAACCATGGGTACAAGGATTGGTGATTCGTGGAATCGCCGGGTTTAACGCACACACGCAAGTCTCGAGTCCTGGGAATTGGTGAACGGATGTAAACGTGTTAGTTATCGTGCATTATGTGTTGGTAATCATTATGTGACTTGTCGGTACGTGAATACGTGTTTATATGTGTTAAAATAGTGTTTAATGCGCCAAAAACCCATCCTGGAACCATACTGGCGATTAGGAACCAGGAGGGCTCCTAATCGCCACTTATATAGGCGAATAGGAGGACTTACTGGCGATTAGAGCTTCTAATCGCCAGTATATAGGCGATTAGAAGCTCTACTCGCCTGAACTGCTTCCCTACTCGCCTGATCTGATGTGCATGAGTCAAAACACCTATAAATACAACCCTTGATTCCCCAAACACCATTTGTGCAACCCTAACTGATCCTAAGCCTCCCACACACCTTTAAACACCTCTGGAACTTGTTTTGCTTCAAAACTCACCATTTCCAAGATTACACACCTTTCTTTGATAAAATCCAAGGTGTGTTCTTCATCCCAAACCTTTGTAATGTTATTGTTTTGGTTCCCCAAAATCCATACCTTGTTTTGATAAGAATGTGTCTTTAAAAACCTTGGAAATGATTTCTAAAACAAGTCTACACCATAATACTTGCTATATGTGAAGTATTGATGCATATGATGATTTTTGGTGATTATAACATGAATGTTTCCATAAATTTGATGTACTTCTGATGTGTAGGAGTTGTTAGGATGATTATCTATGAGTTTAAGCTATTGTTATAGTGTTTAGATGAAAGTATGCATTTTGACCCATTTGGGTGATTCTTGAAGAATTAGGATGTTATGATATGATTCGTTGCTTGTTTATGGTTAGGAATAATGCTAGAATGATGTTATAACATAGGGATGATGAATTGCAAGTTGTAGGAGGTGTAATCTAATCTTTACTACTTAAGGAAAGATTTCATAGTTAATGAAACCTAGTACTTTGCCATTTTAGGAAATAATCGCACCGAGGCCGTTAGAGCAGAGATAAATTGGGGGTTTTTTGCTTGGAATGGGTTGACTAATGGTTTAGGTTTGATGTTGGGTGTTTTTACATGTTTCGGATCTGATTTGGAGGGTTAAACGCGCAAAAAGGACGGAATAGATCAGAACTAGCGAATAGGAGTTCTAATCGCCATTATTATAGGCGATTAGCTCCTAATCGCCTGAACTATAGGCGAGTAGGAGCTCTACTCGCCACTTTACTAGCGATTACAACTCTATTCCCCACTTTACTAGCGATTACAACTATATTCCCCATTTTACTAGCGATTACAACTCTATTCCCCATTTTACTAGTGATTACAACTCTATTCCCCACTTTACTAGTGATTACAACCCTATTCCCCATTTTACTAGTGATTACAATTCTATTCACTAGTTTGACTCTCCTAATCACTAGTTGACTTTTCCTAATCACATGTAAGTTTCCTAATCGCGTGTACTGCTGTCGTAAGCGTATTTTGACATCCCGAAACATGATTTGACACCTAGGAACATGATAGGAACCCCGGGATACACCCAATGGCTTAGTAACACGTGTTCGGACCTGTTTATGCGTTAATTGGACATTATGCTAGACTAGGTGAACTATTGCGCGTATTAAGTGTTTAATTGCATACGTTCCATGATGTCTTGTATTTATCTAACACGTGGGATGTCGGGTCACCAATGGGATGTCGGTTCTTGCCTGGTACGGTCAGTTTAACCGTCAAAGGTGTTTTCAAACGTTTATGGTTATGGTCTGGACATTCGGGGACTAGTTAACCTGCGGGTTATTAGTTCGGGTACTTATACACATCTTATGATAGGTCGCCGCTATTTGGAACTATCATAGCATAATTACTTAACTGTTTTCAAGTAACGCAATCTAAGGTGAGTTTCACAGCCCCACTTTTACTGTTTTGCTTTCGGGGGAGAAACATGCTACGTACGAACTTATTAAAGGTCATGTTATACTATGGGCACTTTATGTTACTATACGGCTTTTATGGAAAGTCCCAGGGGGAACCATGAATGTGCGGGGATGCACAACGAGGGAAATGTGGATAGATCTAATGGGCCTCACAAACCCCACTTGACGGCGGGGATGACGGGCGGGTGCATATTGTCTCTAACTCTCGGGTTATCGAGGCATCGGTAACCCAGTCAATCTGGGCTGGATTCATCTTTTGGTACATGTTTAGTAATGGGTTCCCAACCATAGTAGTAAAAACACTTAACGTCTAGCTAACGTTCTTATGACATAGTATTGACGGGAGTGATCTTTGTGAACTTGTAACAACACTTTTATAAAAGAAAACCTGTGAACTCACCAGCATTATATGTTGACATTTTTGGCATGTTTTCTCAGGTCGCTATGGTAGCCGTCAATGGGCTAGGCGCATGAAGTCTTGCACAGCGTCTAATATTTTGAAGCATATTAAACAATGTTTTGTAAACAATGACATGTCTTTTGGTTGTAAACAAGAAATGCTTCCGCTGCTGGTTTACGGCTCAAAGCATGATATTTTGGTTTTAAAAATATATATGAATGCATGTTTGTGGTATGTTTATTATGATCGTTGACTGAGATCCTGGTGTGTCACGCGCCTCGCGGTAAAACCCCGCATGTGGAATTTGAGTGTGTGACAGATTGGTATCAGAGCCAACGGTTATAGTGAACTAGGACTGCATGTAGAGTATAGTCTATAACTGAGTCACACACACTAGACGGTCACAGATGGTCGAGTCACAACATGTGGGTAACAATATAACTTGTCGGGGGTGTCGGTGTCATCATCTTCTACGCTACATCATCTGTTTACTCTTTATCATTCTATCTCTTGACCCATCCTTACCATGATTCGACGGCGAACGATATACTATTGAACTTTCTCAACGGCGGTGTACATTGGGGCAGCTTCGGCATACTCCTGAGATCTGTCCGGGGATTCGGACATCTCCCTTCTATGCCCTAATGGACACGCTCGTTCTTATACATACTATCTTATACTTATACTTATGATAATACCATGATTGGGCGCTAGTGTTCGGTGACTTGAACTTCAAACTTAAAGCACGCCTTGAGGACCATGTAGAACAGTTTATCATGTCGGATGCACACGAGATTATAAACTGTGATGCATGGGAGCCCTAGTGGACTTTGTGTTTGAACGGATGGACCTGAACTGGGCTCGGTCTAGTTCCTTAAAATTCTTAATGGGTTGTACCACGGGCAAGCCTAAATCTTTTGTTTCATGTTGTGACAGAAGATGTCGGGAGCATGTGGAGGTCACAGAGGCGGCCGTGCTGGCGGTTGTGCTGGCGGCGGTGGTGGCGGCGGTGGCCGTGGAAACATTAATATGACCCAAGCGGAGTTGGACAACCTGATGCAGCAACACGTGAACATTGCCTTGGCTGCATTCCAAGCTGCTCATAATGCTATGGGTGGTACGTCAATTCCCACCTATCCCACCTTGTTCTAGGGTATTGTACCTTTTCTTGATTTTCACCTGTGTGTCCGTTCCAGGTAGTGCTGTCAATCCCCCTCCACCCCAGTGCTCTTACAAGAAGTTTATGGATTGCAAGCCCCACAATTTTAGTGGAACTGAAGGGGCAGTGGGACTGCTCCGCTGGCTGGAGAAGATTGAATCGGTTTTCTCGATGTGCAGTTGCCCGGAAGGCGACCGGGTGAAGTATGCTTCTGCGACCCTGGAGGGTCAAGCTCTGACTTGGTGGAACTCCACCACCCAGATTATGGGTATTGGGGAAGCTCATGTTATTGATGCGATGCCGGATGCATCACATTTATATAGTTTAATTTGGTATTTTTAATGTGTGTTATGTGTAGATTTATCCGGAGTTAGGTACTTATCCGAGAATGAGGAGTGACAAGCTTTATGTGCTAAAATAGCGAAATAATCTTGAAGAATCAAGCACATGGGAGAAACTACGGAGGATTGATTTAATTTTAGAGAAAACACATGGATTATAAATTAAGATATTATTTGATGATGTGAAAGAAGGCGGAAATACGAAGACGTGGCCGCGAAAATGGAGGAAAACGGAGTTGAAACGAAGAAGTTATGAAGAAAACAAGAAATTTGCGAAACTGCCCACCGTAACCTTACGCCCCTACCGTAGGGGTACGGTGGGGTCTGACGCAAAAAGCATTAAAACACCCGAAAATTGGTCTTGCAACCCTAACTTCTTAACCAGCCGCCTTAGGGCGATTTGGGCGATTAAGGAGGCGATTTTTGGGGGTTTTTCATCATCTCAATCCATTCCATATCATCATCATCATCCAAGATCTTCAAGGGCCAATCTTCCAATCTTCTCCATCCTATGCTTGGCTAGAACTCTTGGTGACCATTCTTTGGTGAAGTTTTTCTTGAACTCTTATGTATGTTCCTATGAATTTCTAGAATGATAATCTATGTATGTTTGCTTGATTATTGTGGTGTTTGAATGATTGTTTGTAGTTGTTAATTACTTTATCAATTTTTAGTCTTAATCGTACGTTCTTGGTGTTGCTAACAACCAAGATATTGCGGGTAGGATTTGGGTTGGTTAATTGATTAACTGGTCATCGGGAAACAACCTCGCATTAATATAATCCGAGTACTTCGTTCCCTTTTATCACAACAATTGTTTATGCACGAGTTATGTCTATGTAACTCTTTCTAGTGGACAACTTTTACATAAGTGTTTAGGGAAAACGGATCCTGGAATGGTCATTGCTTTTATAATCGTAAAAAGAACAAATCCATTTTTGAGTAAGTAATTAGTTTACAAGTTCGTTTAAATCTAAAACAAACCGCTAGTGTGACGCTAACCACATGCTCCTTGGATTCGATACCCTACTTACCCTAGCTACCTAGGTTATTTAGGTTTTGCATGACCCGTGACGACCGCGGTCATCAAAATGGCGCCGTTGCCGAGGAGCTAGTGCGCTTGGTATTACATTGATTGTTTGTTTGTATTTTTAAAAAAAAATAGTAAATCAGAAAAATTAAAAAAAAAAGGGGATGTATAAAAGTGTTATTTAATTTTTTTTTTTTTTTTTTTAGATTTCACTTTGGGTGTTCTAGTTGTGCAGGTTTTTACTTGCAGATTTAGAACAAGATGAATTGGGTCGATGACGAGTTCGAACCATGTTATAGTTGTGGAAGTTTCGCTCACTGGACCAAAGATTGTCAAGATTGTCCAAAACCCTTACCACCGGTAGATCCACATTGCTTTTGTTGTGGACAAGTGCATACAGATGATGATTGCCCAATATTTTGGAGTGATTCAGAATATTGGGATGAAATGTGGAAATCTGGGTATCGGGCAACTCCATGTCAAGAAGACTATCATAGTTACTATGACTATGACTATAAAGAGACACGTTTCACAGATAACCAGGAGAATGATTATTATTATTATGAAAACTCACAATTATACTTTTCTTCAGGTTATTCTCAAGCTCAATATCAAGTTCCTTCCCATGAATGTGTAGATGTTACATATCAAAGTGAGGAGGAAAAGCGACTAGCTCGAATAGAAGAAAAATTAGTTAAGATCGAGGAGTCGCTATCAACGCCTAACCTACCAAATTGTCAAAGAATTCGCTATTTAAATTTTAAATGCAAAATGTTATCGATGAGGGTCAACATAAACGAATCTCTTTCACCCTTGCCCGATGACATTAGAAACTATTCTCAAGATAAGGACGAGGTTGTGGAAAGTAATACCACGCCAAATCTTTCGCTTGTAGAAAAGTTACATTTGGAAGAGGTTGTTGTTGTTATTGATGCAGGTGTCACAAGTCTTACTCAAGAATCTCACAAGTCTCATCCCACACCGATTAACTTCATAAAAAAGGTGCAAGATGTAGATTCAAAAGCAAACATTAGGAAGGTGAGATTGCATGACATCGGACAAAGGCTAGTGAAATGGTTCTTCCCCAACAATCCAAAGCACCCAATTCACACGCCAATCTTTAAACAACTGTTTATTTGGCGTGTTAACTATCGAGCATACATTGGAAACTCGGTAGGCAAGTGTGCACTGAGACCACCTTGAAGGATATATGAGGTAAGGTCCGGCTGAAGACCCATAAAAACTTAGCGCTTTTGGGAGGCACCCCAAGTTTAAATTTTATTTTTGTGTGTTTTTTGTATTTGTGGCGTTTTTGTGTGTTTGTGTGTTTTGAGTGTTTTGTAGGTTCACGGACGAGCGAAGTGGGCGCAAGATGGATGCCAAGGTAAGTGGTAGGTGTTTGTTCTTGATTTGGATGTTTTCGGACAGGTTTGGAGCGATTTTGGGTTACCCGTGGCCAAGTAAAAAAAAAGGCCAGGTCCTACCGTAAGATACGGTAGGAATCGTAACGTACGGTGGAAACAATGAAACCAACGGTAGTTCAGGACTGCCTTACGGTGAGAATTTTGTGCCCAGGTGCTACCGTATAGTACGGTACCTACCGTACCATACGGTGGGGTCTGAAAATTTTTGGCCGGTTATAAAAAAAAAGTTCAATAATAACCAAACATGTCTTTCCATTTCATTCAACTACTTTCCCTTTTATTGTCAATCTCCTATTTTCATAACATTGCACTTTTGCTCGTACTCAATCTCCATTCGAGCAAACACGGATTGAAAATTGTAGATTGGCATGTTTAACATTTTGTGCATCGTGTTTTAGTGTTTATTTTTAGTTCGTGCACCTTAACCACTTTGGATTGCGAATGAAATGCTATACAATCAAGGTGAAGATTTGGACATGGCGACTCCGAGACATCATCATATCAAAAGGGGAGTTGTTCTTGTCCTTATGTTTGTTTTTGTGTGTTTTAATTACCATTTCTACATTGAGGACAATGTAATGTTCAAGTGTGTGATTGGGGAAAAATAGTCCTTGAAAATTTTTTTTTACTAAGAAAAACAAACATTTAAAATTTTGTCACGGTCAATTTTGGGTTGTTTTTGCTATAGATTCTTAATCATGGTTTAATTTGTGATAGGTAATATGAACCGTTTTCAACAAGTATTTTTAAGAAAAATGTTAGAATTACATGATTAAGTTTAGCAAGCTAGTGAAAACAATTATATGCACATATCGGTAACCTTATTCCTACTTTTGGTGAGATTTTGAGCCTACTTACATTTGAGCACATACATATATATATATTTCATTTGCAGAGTGTAGGCCACTGTTACTTTGTTACAAAACTTGTGTGATTTGATACATGCTATGTGAATATGCACTAAATGTTAAAGGCAAATTAGGATACCATTTTCGTTTACACCAATTTATGTGCTATACCATGTTTACCCAAAATAGAACCATTAGTCGCCAACTTTGAGCCTAAACCGTTCGTTTGTCAAAACCATATGTTTCAACCAACCATCCAACAATTTTATCAAACTTTTCTGAGATCCAAAGTGAATGTTTGTATATTTTATTTATTACTTCATGAAAAAAAAAATGAAAAAAAAAAGAAGAAAAAAATGAAATGAAAATATATATATATATATATATATATATATATGTAGATGTTTGATGTTGTAAGTCGAGTTATTCAACATGTTTATAGTTAGTAGTTGTTCAAATAAAGGATCAAGAGCGAAGTTCGGTTTCACCACATTTTTATTTTAGCCATTTTTACCCACATTTTCCTACCTTTACCCAAAGCCCAAAACCCATAAGTCCTTGACATATATGTGTATTTTTACTAAGTTTGATTGTTATACAAGTTTATATTAACAAGTTTCAGTTTTGGTCTTTGAGTGAATAATACTAGCACATCTTTTGCTAGTCCATAAATTATACCGAGAGGAGTGATGATTGCGAGGGGTGTGTTGCATATAAATGAGTTCAAGAGAATGTTAAATTTAATCTAGTTAATTTTATTTTTGGAAAATATATATATTGAGCTTGTTGAATTAACACATCTAATGCTTGTCACAAATGAGGTATGATTTTGGACCTTAAGCGAGAGCCCTAGAAAAGACCAAATTATGTTTATTGATAAAAATGTTTTCTAGAGTTTTTCAGGGACTGAAAAAGATAAGTGTGGGGGTGTGATGCGATGCCGGATGCATCACATTTATATAGTTTAATTTGGTATTTTTAATGTGTGTTATGTGTAGATTTATCCGGAGTTAGGTACTTATCCGAGAATGAGGAGTGACAAGCTTTATGTGCTAAAATAGCGAAATTACAAGCCAAATCTTGAAGAATCAAGCACATGGGAGAAACTACGGAGGATTGATTTAATTTTAGAGAAAACACATGGATTATAAATTAAGATATTATTTGATGATGTGAAAGAGGGCGGAAATACGAAGACGTGGCCGCGAAAATGGAGGAAAACGGAGTTGAAACGAAGAAGTTATGAAGAAAACAAGAAATTTGCGAAACTGCCCACCGTAACCTTACGCCCCTACCGTAGGGGTACGGTGGGGTCTGACGCAAAAAGCATTAAAACACCCGAAAATTAGTCTTGCAACCCTAACTTCTTAACCAGCCGCCTTAGGGCGATTCGGGCGATTAAGGAGGCGATTTTTGGGGGTTTTTCATCATCTCAATCCATTCCATATCATCATCATCATCCAAGATCTTCAAGGGCCAATCTTCCAATCTTCTCCATCCTATGCTTGGCTAGAACTCTTGGTGACCATTCTTTGGTGAAGTTTTTCTTGAACTCTTATGTATGTTCCTATGAATTTCTAGAATGATAATCTATGTATGTTTGCTTGATTATTGTGGTGTTTGAATGATTGTTTGTAGTTGTTAATTACTTTATCAATTTTTAGTCTTAATCGTACGTTCTTGGTGTTGCTAACAACCAAGATATTGCGGGTAGGATTTGGGTTGGTTAATTGATTAACTGGTCATCGGGAAACAACCTCGCATTAATATAATCCGAGTACTTCGTTCCCTTTTATCACAACAATTGTTTATGCACGAGTTATGTCTATGTAACTCTTTCTAGTGGACAACTTTTACATAAGTGTTTAGGGAAAACGGATCCTGGAATGGTCATTGCTTTTATAATCGTAAAAAAAACAAATCCATTTTTGAGTAAGTAATTAGTTTACAAGTTCGTTTAAATCTAAAACAAACCGCTAGTGTGACGCTAACCACATGCTCCTTGGATTCGATACCCTACTTACCCTAGCTACCTAGGTTATTTAGGTTTTGCATGACCCGTGACGACCGCGGTCATCAGTTATGCCCTGGACAGAGTTCATTCAGCTGTTGAAAAATGAGTACTGCCCGAGGGATGAGATCCAGAAGCTGGAGCACGAGGTCTGGAATCATAAGATGGTGGGGTCTGAGATTGAAGCTTACACTGCTAGGCATAATGAGTTGGCGGTGTTGTGCCCCGATCTGCACACACAGGAATACCGGAGGATTGAGCACTATATTTCTGGGTTGGTGCCGGAGGTTGCGGGGTTGGTAGCTGCGGGTAATCTTACTGTTTATTCTGAGGTGGTTCGGTCGGCTCACATGCTGACCAATATGAAGGTGGCTGAAGGAGTCTTGCCTCCTCGAGGCGCTACTGTGAAGGCTCCTGAGAGCAACAAGCGAAAGTGGGAAGGAGTGGGTAAAGGCTCGAGTTTGGCTCAGCCTCAGCAGGTGAAGAGGTCCGATGTTGGGGGACCGTCGACTAAGCAGAAACCGGGGGGTTATACTGGGAAATTGCTGAAATGTGACCGGTGTGGGTTTCACCACAACGGTCGTTGTGAGGACAGGAACCGCTGCCACTGGTGCCATAAGCTTGGGCACCAGACAAAGTATTGCAGGGTTAATCTTCAGGGTAACCGAAACCCACCTGCTACACCTACTCCGGCTCCTCAGGTCGCTGCTCCCCAGGGAAACCAGGGTAAACAGGGGTGCTATAACTATGGTGAGCTTGGTCACTACAAGAGTGAATGCCCCAAGTTGAAGCAGGGCGAGACTGGGAAGAACGGGTCGGGTAATGGAAACAACGGGGGTGGAGGCAGGAATGCTCACGCCTTTGTGATTGGTTCGAGCGGGGCTCGACATGATCTTGACACTGTTACCGGTACGTTTTTTTTTATAATCGCTATGCTATGGTTTTTTTCGATTCCGGTGCCGATAAGAGTTTTATATCTCTTGGGTTTAGTCAATTGCTTGATAGGGTACCTACACCTTTAGAGGCTAAGTACTTGATAGAATTGGCTGATGGTAAGAAAGTCGAAGCGACGCACGTCCTTATGGAGTGTCGCCTTGAATTGTCGGGTTATTCTTTTTCTATTGACCTTATGCCGGTGTCCTTGGGTAGTTTCGATGTTGTCGTGGGTATGGATTGGTTGTCTTTGTATCATGCTGAGATCGTTTGTTTTGATAAAGTCATTCGACTTCCTCTCCCTGATGGAGAAATTCTGTTGGTGCATGGTGAGAAGAGCGGGGTCCCTTTGAGTATCATTTCGTGTATGAAAGCCTATAAGTATCTTCGGAAGGAGTATTCTGCCATTCTGGCACTTGTTTCGGTTTCGTCAGGGAAGAGAAGAAGATTGAAGATATTCCTGTCGTTCGTGATTTTCCCGATGTATTTCCTAAAGATTTACCTGGTCTTCCGCCTTATCGTCAGGTCGAATTCGGTATTGAACGTGCTCCAGGTGTGGCCCCTATTGCCCGAGCCCCATATCGTCTTGCGCCTCCCGAGATGCAGGAGTTGTCTAATCAGTTGCAGGAGCTGTTGGAGAAGGGTTTCATCCAACCTAGTTCGTCCCCGTGGGGAGCCCTATTCTGTTTGTCAAGAAGAAAGACGGAAGCTTGCGTATGTGTATCGACTACTGTGAATTGAACAAGGTTACCATCAAAAATCGCTATCCTCTTCCTCGCATCGATGATTTGTTTGATCAACTCCAGGGTTCTAGTTTCTATTCGAAGATTGATTTGAGATCAGGGTACCATCAGTTGAGGGTCCAAGAAGCTGATATTCCGAAGACCGCTTTTCGAACTCGTTATGGCCATTTCGAATTCTTGGTCATGCCTTTTGGTCTCACCAATGCGCCCGCCATTTTTATGGATTTGATGAACCACGTTTGTAAGCCCTATCTTGATAAATTCGTGATTGTCTTCATTGATGATATTCTAGTCTATTCCAAGATAAGTGGACCACCAGGAACACTTGCGTCTTGTTTTGGAACTCCTGAGGCGGGAACAGTTGTACGCCAAGTTTTCTAAGTGTAACTTCTGGTTGCGTGAAGTCCAGTTCCTTGGTCATGTAGTTAATGAGAAAGGGATTCATGTTGACCCAGCTAAGATAGAAGCCATCAAAGACTGGGAAGCACCAAAGACGCCATCTGAGGTGCGGCAATTCCTGGGTCTTGCAGGTTATTATCATCGTTTTATCGAGGGATTTTCGAAGATCGCTCAACCCATCACCTCGCTTACCCAGAAGGACAAGAAGTTCGACTGGGGTGATTCGCAAGAGTCGGCCTTTCAGATGCTAAATGCTAAACTCTGTTCTGCTCCTATCTTGTCCTTGCCCAAAGGCATGGACGATTTTGTGGTTTATTACGACGCTTCTATCCGGGGTCTCGGTTGTGTGTTAATGCAACGCGAGAAGGTCATTGCCTATGCTTCTCGTCAGCTCAAGGTTCATGAGAAAAACTACCCTACCCATGATCTGGAATTGGGTGTAGTAGTCTTTGCTTTAAAGATATGGAGGCATTACTTGTACGGTACCAAGTGCACTATTTACACCGATCACAAGAGCCTCCAGCATATCTTTGATCAGAAGGTGTTGAATATAAGACAACGTCGCTGGGTCGAGCTTCTTAATGATTACGAGTGCGCTATTAAATACCATCCTAGCAAGGCGAATGTGGTCGCAGACGCCTTGAGCAGGAAGGAATCCACTAAACCTCGTCGTGTTCGAGCTCTTCAGCTCACTATCCATTCCGGTTTACCTGACTGAATCCGTTCGGCACAGCAAGAAGCTTTGAAGGAGGAAAACCTTAAAGCTGAAACCATGCATGGTGCTGATAGTCACCTTGACCTCAGGTCCGATGGCCTACATTATTTCGCTGAACGTATTTGGGTCCCTTTATTTGGGGGCTTGCGGGAGCTCGTTCTTGATGAAGCTCACAAGTCCTGGTACTCTATCCACCCTGGCTCCGATAAGATGTATCAAGATTTAAAGATACTTTATTGGTGGTCAAACATGAAGGCGGATGTAGCTTCATATGTGAGAAAGTGTTTGACTTGTGCCAAGGTCAAGGTTGAATATCAAAAGCCGTCCGGCCTTCTGCAACAGCCTGAAATTCCCGAGTGGAAGTGGGAGCGGATTACGTTGGACTTCGTGACCAAACTCCCGAAATCGCCCAGTGGTTGTGATATGATCTGGGTGATTGTCGATAGGTTGACAAAGTCTGCGCACTTCCTCGCTATCAAGGAAACTGATGGCCTTGAGCGTTTGGCTCGTTTATATGTTAAGGAAGTGGTTTCTCGGCACGGGGTGCCTGTCTCTATTATTTCGAATCGTGATTCTCGGTTCACCTCTAACTTCTGGAAATTGCATAAGGCTTTGGGTACTCAGTTAGACATGAGCACAGCTTATCATCTGCAAACTGACGGTCAAAGTGAGCGGACAATCCAAACACTAGAAGACATGCTCCGGGCATGTGTGATCGATTTTGGCAAGGGGTGGGAGAGTCATCTACCGTTGGTGGAATTCTCCTACAACAATAGCTACCATTCTAGCATCAAGGCAGCTCCGTTCAAGGCTCTTTACGGACGGAAATGCCGGTCTCCTCTTTGTTGGGCTGAGGTGGGTGAGAGTCAGCTCACCGGCCCGGAACTTGTGTACGAGACTTCCGAGAAGATCGTACAAATCCGTAACCGCATGGCAGCAGCTCGGGATCGTCAAAAGAGCTATGTCGATCGTCGTCGCAAGCCTCTAGAGTTTGAGGTTGGCGACAGGGTTTTATTGAAGGTATCTCCGCGGAAAGGCGTTATACGTTTTGGGAAGCGGGGCAAATTGAATCCTCGGTATGTGGGACCGTTAACAATTCTGGAACGGATTGGACCGGTAGCATACAGGCTTGATCTGCCAGCTGAACTCAGTAATGTTCATAATGTCTTCCATGTCTCTAATCTCAAGAAGTGTCTGGCGGATGAATCTTTGGTTGTTCCTCTCGAAGAGATCAAGGTGGATGATCGTCTGCGTATTGTGGAAGAAGCGGTTGAAATTCTCGATTATAAGATCCGTAGCCTTCGTCGGAGTAAAATCCACATTGTTAAAGTTCGATGGAACTCAAATCGTGGACCGGAGTTCACGTGGGAACGGGAGGATTAGATGAAAGCTAATTATCCCCATTTATTTCCTAAGCGCGCGTTCGAACCAAGACATGTCTCTGCTGAAACTGAATGAATCTCGGGTCGAGATTCCTTTCAACAGGGGGATAGTGTGGCAACCGGAAAATTTTTCTTCTCTTTCGTGGCCTTGAGCAATTTTCGGGACGAAAATTCTTTCAACAGGGGGATGATGTGACACCCGGCAAACTCAGGTTAGTAACATTGACTAAACTAGTAAGTCTACCTTAGCGAGTCATGCATATTACATACTTAATCGGGTCAGTCGAGTCGTTACGATGATTCTGGGAATCATCGGGAGTTGTTACGATGATCCGCGGGATCATCGGGAGTCGGTCCATAACCATGGGTACAAGGATTGATGATTCGTGGAATCGCTAGGTTTAACGCACACACGCAAGTCTCGAGTCCCGGGAATTGGTGAACAGATGTAAACGTGTTAGTTATCGTGCATTATGTGTTTGTAATCATTATGTGACTTGTCGGTACGTGAATACGTGTTTATATGTGTTAAAATAGTGTTTAACGCGCCAAAAACCCATCCTGGAACCATACTGGCGATTAGGAACCAGGACGGCTCCTAATCGCCACTTATATAGGCGAATAGGAGGACTTACTGGCGATTAGAGCTTCTAATCGCCAGTATATAGGCGATTAGAAGCTCTACTCGCCTGAACTGCTTCCCTACTCGCCTGATCTGATGTGCATGAGTCAAAACACCTATAAATGCAACCCTTGATTCCCCAAACACCATTTGTGCAACCCTAACTGATCCTAAGCCTCCCACACACCTTGAAACACCTCTGGAACTTGTTTTGCTTCAAAACTCACCATTTCCAAGCTTACACACCTTTCTTTGATAAAATCCAAGGTGTGTTCTTCATCCCAAACCTTTGTAATGTTATTGTTTTGGTTCCCTAAAAGTCCAGACCTTGTTTTAATAAGAATTTGTCTTTAAAAACCTTGGAAATGAGTTCTAAAACAAGTCTACACCATAATACTTGCTATATGTGAAGTATTGATGCATATGATGATTTTTGGTGATTATAACATGAATGTTTCCATAAATTTGATGTACTTCTGATGTGTAGGAGTTGTTAGGATGATTATCTATGAGTTTAAGCTATTGTTATAGAGTTTAGATGAAAGTATGCATTTTGACCCATTTGGGTGATTCTTGAAGAATTAGGATGTTATGATATGATTCATTGCTTGTTTATGGTTAGGAATCATGCTAAAATGATGTTATAACATAGGGATGATGAATTGCAAGTTGTAGGAGGTGTAATTTGATCTTTACTACTTAAGGAAAGATTTCATAGTTAATGAAACCTAGTACTTTGCCATTTTAGGAAATAATCGCACCGAGGCCGTTAGAGCCGAGATAATTTGGGGGGTTTTTGCTTGGAATGGGTTGGCTAATGGTTTAGGTTTGATGTTGGGTGTTTTTACATGTTTCGGATCTAATTTGGAGGGTTAAATGTGCAAAAAGGACGGAACAGATCAGAACTAGCGAATAGGAGTTCTAATCGCCATTATTATAGGCGATTAGCTCCTAATCGCCTGAACTATAGGCGAGTAGGAGCTCTACTCACCACTTTACTAGCGATTACAACTCTATTTCCCACTTTACTAGCGATTACAACTCTATTCCCCATTTTACTAGTGATTACAACTCTATTCCCCATTTTACTAGTGATTACAACTCTATTCCCCACTTTACTAGTGATTACAACCCTATTCCCCATTTTACTAGTGATTACAATTCTATTCACTAGTTTGACTCTTCTAATCACTAGTTGACTTTTCCTAATCACATGTAAGTTTCCTAATCGCGTGTACTGCTGTCGTAAGCGTATTTTGACATACCGGAACATGATTTGACACCTAGGAACATGATAGGAACCCCGGGATACACCCAATGGCTTAGTAACACGTGTTCGGACCTGTTTATGCATTAATTGGACATTATGCTAGACTAGGTGAACTCTTGCGCGTATTAAGTGTTTAATTGCATATGTTGCATGATGTCTTGTATTTATCTAACACGTGGGATGTCGGGTCACCAATCGGATGTCGGTTCTTGTCTGGTACGGTTGGTTTAACAGTCAAAGGTGTTTTCCAACGTTTATTGTTATGGTCTGGACATTCGGGGACTAGTTAACCTGTGGGTTATTATTCTGGGTACTTATACACATCTTATGATAGGTCGCCGCTATTTGGGACTATCATAGCATAATTACTTAACTGTTTTCAAGTAACGCAATCTAAGGTGAGTTTCACAGCCCCACTTTTACTGTTTTGCTTTCGGGGGAGAAATATGCTATGTACGAACTTATTAAAGGTCATGTTATACTATGGGCACTTTATGTTACTATACGGCTTTTATGGAAAGTCCCAGGGGGAAACCATGAATGTGCGGGGATGCACAACGAGGGAAATGTGGATAGATCTATTGGGCCTCACAAACCCCACACGACGGCGGGGAGGCCGGGCGGGTGCATATTGTCTCTAACTCTCGGGTTATCGAGGCATCGGTAACCCAGTCAATCTGGGCTAGATTCATCTTTTGGTACATGTTTAGTAATGGGTTCCCAACCGTAGTAGTAAAAACACTTAACGTCTAACTAACGTTCTTATGACATAGTATTAACGGGAATGATCTTTGTGAACTTGTAACAACACTTTTATAAAAGAAAACCTGTGAACTCACCAGCATTATATGTTGACATTTTTGGCATGTTTTCTCAGGTCGCTAAGGTAGCAGTCAATGGGCTAGGCGCATGAAGTCTTGCACAGCGTCTAATATTTTGAAGCATATTAAACAATGTTTTGTAAACAGTGACATGTCTTTTGGTTGTAAACAAGAAATGCTTCTGCTGCTGGTTTACGGCTCAAAGCATGATATTTTGGTTTTAAAAATATATATGAATGCATGTTTGTGGTATGTTTATTGTGATCGTTGACTGAGATCCTGGTGTGTCACGCGCCTCGCGGTAAAACCTCGCATGTGGAATTTGAGGGTGTGACAGCGTGGGACCAAAAATGTTGTGGTAAGTGGGAGTAGTGGAGTAATACGAGCCCGGTTTCCACAACATGTCGATAACGTCGTTCGGCAATACCATTTTGTTCCGGTGTGTGAGGTGGTGTCGTGTAATGGGAGATACCTTGAGAGGAAAGATAAATATTCACCCCCATTATCAGTGAACAACGCAACAATGTTGGTTTTGAAAAAATATTTCAACAAGAGATTTAAATTGTGGAAAAAGAATTTTGACATCGGATTTTTGTTTGATTGGGTATAACCAAATGTATTTGGAAAAATAGTCAACAAAAATGACATAGTATTTAAAGCCATCGATTGACGTTTTTACGGGACCCTATACGTCGGAGTAGAGAAGTTGTAGAGGTTGATTGGCAACAAAAGAGTTTTTGCCAAAAGGTAGTTTGGGGCTTTTATTTAGAGAACATGAAGTACAATGAAAAGACTCATGGGTCACCTTATTAAATCGAAGTCCCAATCTAGAAATTAAAGACTTGAACACTTGAAGTGATGGATGTCCAAGTATGTGGTGCCACATGAGAAGAGAGTTTGTTTGGGTGTTGTTGACTTGAGGAGACAAGGAGATTGGTACATAGTAGACATCATTGATGTTCACTCCCCACATGAGGTGCGCCCCCGTGCGTAGACCCTTGACAAACAATGATAGGGAAAAAATTCAACGGAAACACGATTAGTACGACAAACTTTGGCAACGGAAATAAGATTATTTCGAAGATTAGGAGCAATTAAAATGTTATTTAAAAGAAGTGGGCGAGATTATGTTGGAATAGTTGTTTGAGCAATATGAGTTATAGGGAGAGTTTTACCATCACCTAGCACAATCTTATCGGGTCCCCCGTATTCGGAAAGAACGGTAAAATTGTTGGTTGTTGTTCGCGGTGTTGTTGGACGCACCGGTGTCCCACATCCAAGATGGGGTTGTAGCTGTTGGGTGAGGGGTGGTGTAGTTAACTACCGAGTGTTGGTATTTTGAGGCGAGACATTGTGTTCTTTTAGGAAGCGACTAAGTTTGTGACAATCTTTAGTGTCATGTCTGGGAATGTTACAATAGTAGCAATAGGTGTTATTGTTGCGAGTCGGGCGAGTGTTGGTATTGGTAGTTTGAGGTGGCCCTTGGTTTCGGGTTGTGGCGGCGGTAATGTGGGTGATTTGTTTGGCCATGGTGAATCGAAAGAAAAAAAGGCAGAATGCGGACAGAAGGTGTCTGTCGAGTAGGTTGGGATCGAAGATGGCTCAAGGGAGCTTTTAGGCTCTTGATACCATATAAACAATAGGATTTCTAATGAATAATTGCATTTTGTAATGTTTTTGTGTGTCTATCAACAATACATGAAGGCCTTTATATAGGCTTACATATGACTAACTCTAGCTAAGATTATGGAGTCAATGGTTGACTAAGTATAATGTACAATATAATACAATGGCTAAAATCATGGAGTTAATGGTTGACTAAGAGACTTGACTTTATTTATGTTGTTAATAACAAACAAACAAGGGACAAATAAAATCATTAACATAGACCCTTATTTGTATTAACATTACCATACTAATCCTACTCAAATACTTTCACTAATTCTATTCTAATACTAACCCCATATAATTATCTCTACTAATTAAATCAAATAAGATAATTATAAACATTCAAACTAATCTAAACCAATTTTTCACTTTGGTCATTCGACTTTCGATATTGTTTGTTCAATTAGAACGAAATTGTCCCTAAGTTACACAGACCATGACTCTTCAGTTTGTCTCAGGCGGTCTTTTTATTTTGTAGGCTAAACAATTGGAATTAGTTAATTGAATTATTAGGCTAAAACCTTAAAAATAAGACAATGGGCTTTTAATGGTTCAACTATATATTAGATAGAATTAAGTAATTGGGCTTAACCAATAAACTATAGGAATATTCATGAAAAAAAATTATGAAACTTTTTTTCTTTAGTAAAAAATATATATAGTTTTTCATGCTAATGGTGTAAATTATTTTTTTTCAAAAAAACCAATTGTGTCGATTATAAAAAACTCGCTGGTTTTGTTCAAAAAATTTCTATTACATGTTTTATATAACACGGGAAATAGATTGGTGTTGGCTGACACCAATCCTTTCTATGTAGCTCCACTAATGAGTTATACTTAATCTTCATTTGAATTGATCTTTTATTTTTTGCATTGTGAAGTCTTTATAAAACAATTATATAGCATGTAAATTATATTAACCACACAATATATATTAACACAGATAAATAAACCTGCCTAGACAAGCTAAACTAACGGGTGTTTGTGAGTCAACATAAAAGAACCGAGTCAACATAAGCAACAACAAAGATATGTGTGTGACGATCTTAGAGCTTTCACATGTTTAAACAGTTCAATACATAATTTTGGCAATAGACCCCACCCCTTCTGGGCAGAAAATCATCTTTATCTGACGTCTTCTATATTTTGATATAAGTTTAAAATAAAATACAAATTCTTTAGGAGAAGTTTTAATTCGAAAAAAATAAAAAGAAGTTGTAAGATTTAATATTAATTAATAAATACCAACACCATATGCTTTAGGAGAAGTTTTGATAATTGTTTCTTGCGCCAATTACTAGTGAAATGAATTCGGTTAATTATGCTTTAACTTGTTATTAGGGTTTATATGTTCTAGAGTAATGAAGTGTAGTTTAGTCCATTTTGATGTTGATGAAACTTGACACCTAAGCCTATTGAAACAATTAACCCGTTAATCTTCATTGCAAGTATTTGATCCAACCCAATTTGTGATAGAACTCTAGGTTGCTTGTTGAACCCGGTGTGATATCCATCTTTATTATTAATGTTATAATCAATCATTTTCAATCAAATCTTTTTATTCAAAGTTTTTATTAGTAATCAAGTAATCATTCTTCACTTTAGAAAATTATAATCTTGAATCATTTTGTGGTTCACAACTTTCAAACCAAAATCTTAAATGATCAAAAGCAATAAACTTCATAATTAAACTATTTCTTCATAAGTGATGTTTTCTCAATCAACTACAAACATTTTAACTGACCACAGACTCTTCGTGGTTCGACACCCTTGTTACCACTAGCTACATAGTTTGAGGTAATTAGGACTTTATAAATACTATCTTTGACTGGACCGCGAGATCCGATCAAATTTTGGCGTCGTTTCCCGGGAGTTCGTGCGCTTGGTGTTTTTGTGTTTTTAGTTGATTATTGTGATTAACTGTTTAATTTCTATCTTTGTAACTTCTTTTTTGTTTGTTGTTACGCGTGGTGTGTTAAGTTTGTAGGTGACAGATAATGCATGCATGCCACTTGTGTAAAATCCGAAGATTGAGAAATTAGCAAGACTTGATCATCCGCATCTCTATGTATTGGGTAGATGATGATAATACTTGTCCTTGTTGTGGGAGCCCATATCATTTGTGGCGAGATTGTCAAGTGGCTCATAAGAGAATTGAAGCATGCAAAGAACGACAAGATCATATTATTTTTGGGCTAGAAAAACCTGAAGGTTCACATTTATCTTCTTCACATCATTAGCCGAACTATTCAAACTCCCAAAGCTATTATCAGGTAAATAACAGGTATCAAGGGAGTTCATTTAGCCAAATGACACAATAATATCAAAACCATGAGGAATATGATGACTACTATCCTATAGCCCTCAACCGGCATATGAAGAAACTCAAAACTCATGAGATTCCAAGTTTGATGCTATCATAGATATGATAAAAGAGAAGAAGCAGGGAAATGAAGCGAGAGACAAAGCTCATGAAGCTTTGGTTATGCAGGTTCGCAAACTAGCTGAGGAAATCTCCCAACTTAAACGTGAGCGTGATGAGTTGGCTAGTAGTGTAGTGGCTTATGCTGATATAGATGAAGATACTTCAAGTCTTTCTGAATGGTTAACCCCAACTGAAGACTTAGTATCTCATGAAGATTTGGTGGCTGAGGTTAAAGTTCCTCATGAATCTCATCCCGTGTTGATTATGGCACCCACCAAAGTGGAGGATGAAGGTTCAAAGATGAAGAAGAGGAAGGTGAGCTGGGAGGACATTGGACCATTTATTGTAAAATGGTCCGGCTATAAGAATCACCCAATTCTCATGCCAAGCAATTGTGGATTTGGCATGTGAACTACCGAGTGTATGTTGGAATTTCAGTAGGAAAATGATCAGATTGGGGCATGGAAGGTAAACTACCGAGCTTATCTTGGTTACTCGGTCGGAAAATGTTCACTTCGACCACTGTGAGTAAGAGGTACTTGTTAGTTTTTGTATATTTTTGTATTTTTATCTGTTTCTTTTTGTTTGTGTGTTTTTTTATTATTTTATTTTGTGTGGTAGGTAAACAAACGTTGTGGGTGTGTTTCCTATATAACCCTCACGAGACCTCACTCATCCTCATAACCGGGCTACCAGGAGGTTTAAAGGATCTATCTTAGTTAGTGTATATTTTGTCCACTGATCAAAATTAAGTAAAAGATTACCTGGTAATGTTTTTTTGAGAAGCTTGTTTCTACACACTTGCGAGTTGCAGGTTTATTTATGATGGAAGTGGAACTATTTTGTTGAAGAACACATGGAATTAAAGAATGAAGAAAAATTAGGTGCATCTATTTCTAGCTCTTTAATTTTGATCGTTTATTAAGATTTAATAAGTGGATTGTAAACTGTATATTGTTGATTAAGGTGAATTCCTTGGTTTGGTTTTATCACATTCCCTTGCACACTTTGAAAACTTTCCCTACACATTGAGGAAAATGCGGCCTCTAAGTATGGGGAGGGGAAAAAATTAAGCATTTTGAAATCCACCATTTAAACACTACACATTGAGGACGATGTTGGACTCTAAGTGTGGGGATGGAGGATAAATTTTGAAATTTTTTAAAAATGTCATGTTTAAGCGTTCTAAAAACGCAAGTAACTAAGTCAACATGGGATGTACAAACCATTTTGGTCTTTGGTCATGGTCAGGTTCTGAAAAATTTGCATGATAACTGTCAACTAGTTTTGGTAAAAAGAATTATGGGTGGTTATTTGGGAGCAGTTTGCTTGAAAGGTCGATTTACTACACACATGTCATATACCTACCCATCTTTCCATGTGAGATCTTGAGCCACCGCAACATGTCAAACTTTATAAAATTCTATCTATTTTACATGTTGTGTTCCTTTGAATTGAATGTGCCATTATATTTGCATACGGTAGAACTTGCACCTTTAATACGTTTACCGCCCTAGACCAATTGTGAACATAACAATGATTAAGGCATTAGGTTAAACCTTTTTATTTTTAAACCATTTTTATCATCCCTGACCCATTCCAATATCCCTTAGTTAACCAATCTCGAGCCTTAAACCTTTTTCATTTGATTACCCATTTTAACCCGTTTGATCCGTTTAGCCCATTTTAATTTTAAACCTGAGTGATGAAAAATCGATTGTAGGACGTTGTTTTGTACTGCAAATAGTTTCAAAAAAACAAAAAAGCTGGAAAAGCATCGAAAAAGAGTGGAAGTTATTTTAGAAAAGCACAAAAATGTGCTTTGAATAGTCATTGAATAAAAAGGCGCAACATTGCTTTATAGTTGAGCAGTTGTTTGTTCATTTGATTAGTTATTTGATGTAATAATAGTTGGATTTTCATCACCTTAGTCACTTTTAAAATATCCCTTCCATACCTTTCGCCCAGCCACGTTACATCCCTTTAAAGACCATTTGACTTGTGTTCACTTTTGTGTAATTTGGTGAAGTGCGATTAAGTTGCAAGTACATACTCACATGCATTATAATCGGTTTTGAGTGTACCACATATATATACTAGTACATCAATACTTGTCAATTGAACTGAGTGGAGAGAACATTGTGAGGGATATGTGTGTGGTTTGTTTTCTTTAGAATGTAGGCTAATCTTAGATAACCACTTGAGTTTTAAAAGAATGATTCATTGAAAGTTGGGTGGTTATTAATTGTAGAAAGCGTAGGAACCGGGTATGACAATAGACCTTAACTTAGCTATGTTTGAGAATGGGGAATGCATTTTGTGTTTGGAATTGTGAAAGTGTAATAAGTTTGCTTGAGGACAAGCAAAAAGATAAGTGTGGGGATGTGATACGCGGTTGAATGTCCAATGTTTATAGTGTTTAATATTTGCATTTTTATGTGATTTTACTTTGATGAGATTTACATTTTGTAGGCCTCAAAAGGTTTAAGGTGCATTTTGGAAGCTTAACAGAGTTTTGGATTGGATTTAGTGAGAACGGGAGTGAGAAACTGAGCAAAACAGAGGAAATCAAGCAAAAATAGGTTGGGGCATCCTAGACACACATCTGGGTGTCTTGGACGCTAACCAGCGTCCAGCTGAGCGCCTCCAGAAGACTTTGGGCATCCGGAGTACATCAGTTGGGCGTCCTAGGCGCAACATGCTGCATAAAAAACGTGAAACTTACATCTTTGACGAGTTTTTAATAGGGAATTCGAATTTTTTACTCCGTATCTTGAATTCTAACCTCCTAGGGCTCATCTTGGACCATTCTTGGTGTCTCCAATCATCAAGATCTAAAATCCAATTCATCTATCATCATATTCCATTAATCAAGATCATCATCATTCAAACCATCTTCATCACCAATCACCAAACCTTCATTCACCATTCATAAACCCTACATCCCCAGTATTCCTCATGGCCATTTCTCATATATTTTCCATCACCATTGAAGCCTCTATCACCCTGAGCGGCTAATCATCCTTGGAATCACCCCGGTGTAGACTTGTAGTCTAGGGTTCTTGAACATTTTAGGTATTTTCTTATTTCTTTGTAATTGTGATTTGAACAAACTTGTTAATTGCGTTAATCTTGTTTTGAATTCTCTTTGATAATAGTTTCTTGTGCTAATTACTAGGGAAATGAATTCGGTTAACTATGCTTTAACTTGTTATTAGAGTTTATATGTTCTAGAGTAATGAAGTGTACTTTAGTCCATCTTTGATGTTGATGAAACTTGACACCTAAGCCTATTGAAACAATTAACCCGTTAATCTTCGTTGCAAGTATTTGATCCAACCCAATTTGTGATAGAACTCCTCTAGGTTGCTTGTTGAACCCGGTGTGATATCCATGTTATAATCAATCATTTTCAATCAAGTCTTTTTATTCAAAGTTTTTATTAGTAATCAAGTAATCATTCTTCACTTTAGAAAATTATAATCTTGAATCATTTTGTGGTTCAAAACTTTCAAACCAAAATCTTAAATAATCAAAAGCACTAAACATCATAATTAAACTATTTCTTCATAAGTGACATTTTCTGAATCAACTACAAACATTTTAACCGATCACAGACTCTTTGTGGTTTGACACCCTTGTTACCACTAGCTACATAGTTTGAGGTAATTAGGACTTTATAAATACTATCTTTGACCGAACCGCGACATTCGATCAAAGAGTCAGATGCAAATGATGGTTCGTTAACACTTAGGGGAGTGCTAACATCTTTTGCATAGTCCATATGATATTTTTGTAAAGTATCTTGAATGTGACGGTGCTGGGACAGAAAGAGTCCTATTGTTGTAAGAATGACTTCTAAACCGAGGAAGTGATGTATCATGCAAGGTCCTTACCAAAGAACTTGGTACCTAAGGCTTGAACTAATTGATTAAGGAAGTTGGAGTCATTTTCTATGAGAACAATATCGTTGTGACATCCGCCACCCTCATATTTTTGGCAAGTTGTCATTTATAGTCCTCATACTTTTGATCATTGTCAAATTTAATAAAAGTTGAGTTTTATTAGATCCTTATATATTTCTTTAAAGGATATACATCTTAATTGAATATGTATATGTTAATGTACAACCATCTGCTATGGTAAAAGTTGTTGTTTATTTATTTATAGTTTTGTTGGTTTGAAAAGTTAAAAAAAAATCTAAATCTTTATTTTAACATTTTGTAAACATTTATGAGTTATAAAGGATGTTAAAGTTTCAGCTTTAGTTGTTTCGTCTTGGATCTCATTCGTGTCTGTAAGTCCAATATTTCGTAGCCGTTTTATTAGTTTATCATCATTATTTCAAAGCCCTCTTGAATCGGGTTCCATTACTGTCGAATTGAAGGTATTAAGATTTTAGGGTTTAGGGCTTGTAATGGGGAAGAATATGATGTTTTTGTCATAATATAAATTTAATTTAAATTAAAACTTTTCAACATGTGCAACTAGTGTTATAGTGGTTAGTGTTGTGTTGTTTGAGGATGGGTATCCAAGTTCGAACCTAAGCAACCCATCCCTTTTTTTCTGAATTTTTTTATGTTATTATTTTTCTTTATTTTAATTATTTAAAATTCATTTAAATTTAGAATATTCATAGTAAATTCATTTTTGATCCAAAAAATCATGAAAATTTAGGTGTAATATCTTGACACCCTAAAGAAAATTATCACATTTTTATTTTCTCGAAATTACATTATTTTCATATTTATTTTGATTTAAATTTTTTAATCATAATTAATTGATTAAAAATTCGTTTTTAATAAATTTGATCTCAAAAGTTTTGAAAAATTATTTCTAAGTATGATATATTGAAATAAATTTTATTTTCTTAGAAAATAGTTATTTTTATTGTTTTTTAATCATTTTTTATCATTACAATACTATTTAAATTCATTAAATCTGTTATAAATGCAAATAAATTGGGAAAAATTATTCTCACTACTTTACATCAAAAAAATAATCATTTTTCATAAAAATATTATTTTTGAACCATGTTTTGTATTTTTAGTCTTATTTATGGGTAATTAGGCATAATAAATCAATTGTTTATTCATAATATTTAAAAGCTGATTTATAAATATTTTTCTTATAAAATAGAAAGATTTCCATGTTGAAAGTCAAATTTCATTTGGTTGAATCATTTGAGTAACTTATAATTAATTGTGCAATAATTGTTAATTATTGTAATTATAATTAAACTTATTCTTTATCTTAGTTATTCATAACATATTTTTCTTTAAATATTCAATCAGTGGTATTTAAATTTTAATATCATAATCATAGATTTTAATCATTTTATTTTGGCATACAAATAAAATATCGAATTGAGTTTATCCCAAAAACTCTAATTCCCCAAATCGGCCCAGCAAACCCTAATGCCTTAGAAACTAGATATCTTAGACTTTTTAAGTCACTTTCCTTATTAGTATTCTTATACATATAGGTTGAGTTCTTTGTAATTCCCAATTTTATTTTGTGATGAGCTTTGTTGGATTTATCGCTTAGCAAAAATTGTGATTATATCTTTCCCGTTTTTTATTTTACTGTTTGGGGCTACTCATATACCTTATGTCAAATTACTATTTCTTTTCACTAAGTGCAATTCTCATGTGTGTTTGCTTTGTGTTACTTTGTGTATCTATGACTTGTCAAAACATTAACCATTGCGCCTAGCATTTCAATGAATAGTACTTTGGTATATACCCCTTGTGACTCTATTGAGCGACCTTGGTCATTGCTATGTGTTTCATTACTACTGTCAATAGCGCATACTATATATAAATTTCATTTTACTTTCATAGGGTTGATTTTGACTAATACTACTTAAATACATAATTGCAAACGGTATACAACACATGAATTGCGAAAAATTTTTCTACTATATGTATTCAAAACAGGGTATGCTCACCAATATATTTTTGTATTGACCTATACTATTTTGGTAAATGTTTCAGGTTATTTTTGAGACGCTTGTTTAGCTTTTGGAATTTATACTTAGATTTTGGATTCATTGTATTTCACTTTAGATTGTTACTTTGAATCATTGTATCTTGTATCCCATTTCAATGTAATAAAGTACTTAAATAATGTATCAATATTTACACTTTTAGTCCATGGGCTATTGAATAATCATCACTACGCGACACCTCGATGATTCCGCCATCGGTTGGGGTGTTACAGATTGGTATCAGAGCCATGGTTATAGGGAATTAGGTTTTTAGAATGTCTTTTAGCCTAGTCTATAACTAAGCTTACATTCAAGAGTCCTCTCGTGTATATTTCTCTTTATCCTTTATTTTCTTTCAAGTAATTTTTACTATGATTCTTTCACGTTATTCTTTTCAGTATTTTTCTTGCAGAAGAAGACACTCGTATTTCACAAATGAAAAAATATCACCAGGTTAGGAGTGGTATCCATACCTTGGTAATTAGTTTCACTCCTTTATATGTAATACATCTTTGGAATATATCTTTGGGATAGGAGTGACATCCACACCACTAAGCTGGGAGTGACATCCTTAACTTAGTGACTGGTTTCACTCCACCGTAGTTTTCAATTTTGAATTATAACTTTGAGTTAGGAGTGAAATCCACATCTTAAGGATCTATTTCTACATCTCATTTTTTTTAATCTCGTTTAAGTTTTGGAATTCAATAGTGATGGGGCACATGCAATTTGGAAGGGTGAGCGCCTGTATCCTGAGCTTTCTGTCTAAGCTTGGTTTTTCGTATATATCCCAATTAGACGAGGGACCTGGATACCTACCTAGGAACTCTTGGGATGAGCATTCACTTATAGGCTAAAGCACGCCTCCACAAGTCACTAGGAAATTTCAAATACTTGAGTTAGTCAAAGTTTCCTATGGAAACAATCCCAATGTTTATGTTATTGATATTTATGTTTTGTTTATCATTTGAAGTTTCAATTTCATCACTTGTTGTTTCATATGCTATTATTCATTGATCATTCGCTTTTGGATTTTTCATCATCATTATTAAAACTTTTGTTCACTATATTATCGTATTAAAATTTACATTATTTCATTTATGTTTTGTGACTTTTACACTATAAAGCATTTCTTCGTTGAGTTAAAACATTTCTACCCATGACTCAAAAATTTTAAACGTTATGTTTAACTTTGACCACATCCTGATTTTTGGAAATGTAGCGTCATCACCCAGCTAAAAATGAAAATTATTTTTCCAAACTTATTAATCAACCTGTTTTATATCATCAGGTTTACATACTCAATTGATCGACGTCACAGTATATTCTATAAACTATGATCTTTTGTATCCTCTTATGTTTCCACAATACTCATAACATCATAAATGCCTATCTACCCAATATACCATAGTACACTACCCTCTAAAGCAATTAACTTGGCAACTTACCCTGTGTTATTATTTCATAAAAGCACAAAACACAAGTACCCAAGCTTGGAGAAACCTATTCACCAGGTTAGTACACCTTATTTACACCTCGTATCCTGAAACAAATAGCCCGCTATGAGCCCAAAGAGATGCCTTAACGACCCTTACAAACAACGAGTTTTCAACATATAGAGTTTGTAAAACTTTCAAGATTTCAAGTAACATTGGATTTATTCTCAAATATTTTTTAAAAAAAAATTGGAAATTTTCAACCTTAATGGAATTTAACTTACAAGTTAAAGAAATATTTAAAATTTTATTTTTCAAAATTCGTCAAGGCATTCGGGATCATTCACAACTTCATACCTGTTCTACCCACACCTTTCAAACATTATCAAGGAGAATCAACCTAAACCAGATTCTTCATTGCCTTCAAGCAACTCATAAACTTATACCATATTATCAAAATACCGAGTCAATTCATAGAATCAACGCAACACGAGAAATTGTGCGCTGTGGACTTTCAACGTTTAATTGAGTTTTTGAAGCTAGGTCACCAACTGAAACTTGAGACTTGAAACTTATCCATCCAGTATTCACAATCCTTACTATTTCCAATGTTGTGACTTGATCTTCTTTTAAAATTTAAAGTCTATTTTCAGAAATGTTATAAGTTATTCATATTTACATCATTTCAAAGCCTCAGATTTTTTTTAAAATATTTGGAACTCTATTTATGACAAATACGTTGGCTTTTATCATTCACATCATTTTAAAATATAGGGTCTTTTGAAACACATTTAATTTGCACATACTTCATGAAATTCTTTTTCTCTTGCATTTATAATTTGCCATGTTTTCATATAACAAATCCATGTATATTTTCAGGAAAAGAACCTATGACTCAAAGTGTGCCTTATAAACTCGATTTCTCGTAAACACAAGAAAGTGTGTACTTGCGAAGTCCTATTATGCGAATTTATTTTCTAAAACATTCTTTGATCTTTGTATAGTTATTCTCATACTGCATTACTACTATTCTTTTAACCAAATCGCAAAGTTCGGGTAATCTGTGTTTCATAAACGAAAATTTATCTATTTATACTTGTATTTTTAATCGCAAAACTTTTCAGTTTAACAAAATAGCTGGACACATTTCCATCGGAATGTTGCTAGATGTCTGCTACCATTTTTTTACAAAACTACTAAACTCTAACTCGCATGCCAGTAGGCTATATGTCTGTTCCGCGCGCTCTTATTTGCAGTAAATTTCATTATTTTATTTTTGCACCATTTTTATCTATAGTTATTCTTACGTATTATCTTGATGGTGGTCATTTTTGCATTATTCTATTGGCAGTTATTATCACATACTATTTGTGGTTATTTTCGCATTTTTTTAGCGGATATCCTGACGCGTTACTTGTGATTTTTTTTCACTAGTTATTAGCGGTCATTCTTGCATCACTGATGTTGAGCATTAGTTCAATTTATTTACTCTTATTTTGTGCATTTGCATGATTTACATGATTTATTGCCCTTTAGTAATCGAAATTTCATGCTATACTTATATACTTTTCATGAACGCATATTTTGAGCGTATATTTTGAACGCATATTTTAAACGCATATTTTGTACGCATACTTTCCAATTTTGAGCAAAACCCTGCTATACTTTTTCATTATTTTGTTCATCATCATGATCAATGAACATACTAATTGGTAACTCGCATGAGGGCTAAGCAAGTGCCCACGTACGAATCGGGTCGTAGTACTCCTCTAACCCGAGGGGAACAGTGTAATCCTCAGAGTTTATCAATATGGGTGTTTAGAGCCCAATGATGTGAACAGAAATGTACCGGTTAAGGGTGAACCCGAAAGGGAAGGACCTCTAACAATGTCATGCTTGAATATTATTGCATTCCAGTATCTATTACTTAACGTATTTTGGTTGCACGCATTTGTTTCTTGTATTACTTATGTTAGTGTTATGGAAAAGCATAACACCCTAGTGTAAGGTAAATCGATGATTACGGTCTGGAACGCAATAATGGGTTTATAGGTACATGGGGGTGGTGTGTGATTATACTTAGGCTATTGGTAGACAATCAGTACGAGTCCAATGTATCAGTAGCGTGGTGGGTTAGCTGCGGTACACCCTATATATAAGCACTAACGATACTGCGGGAGCGGACTAGGAGTCTAACCAAGAACCTACCCCATTATTTACTATTGCATATTGGGCTATTTAATAGCGTTGGGTCCGACCTCTTTAATAGGTTGTTGACCAACGGCTATTATTTTTGATAAGAATGTTTTTACCCAGGTTTCAATTCGTCTTCCTGGAGTCTTTCTTTTGACCACCAACACAAAAAACTCAAACCTTGTGTACTCTTATACTCTCAGTTATTTAGATTCTTGTTGCATACCCTAATAAAGTTCAGTCAGAAACTTTCTAAAGTAGGGGAGACTACTACATCAGTGCCTCCGCCCTCACCAGTTACAAACTTTCCCAAACCTTTCTCATTTAAACTCTCAACTTCCTAATCTCGGGTCAATTGTCAAAGATTTTTTTTTAACTTTTACTTTGGATATTAGACAATTACTTTAAATTCTGCCAAATCATGACTGATGCATTTCTTAGAACCTATTTGTTTTTTTACAACGCCTTTCATTTCATAGAAACCTCCACTTGAAAAATATTTCGAGATGAAAATTTCTAAAATAAGGGAGACTGTGACATCCGTCACCCTCATATCTTTGTTAAGTTGTCATTTATAGTCCTCATACTTTTGATCATTGTCAAATTTAATAAAAGTTGAGTTTTATTAGATCCTTATATATTTCTTTAAAGGATATACATCTTAATTGAATACGTATATGTTAATGTACAACCATATGCTATGGTAAAAGTTGTTTATTTATAGTTTTGTTGGTTTGAAAAGTTAAAAAAAATCTAAATCTTTATTTTTATATTTTGTAAACATTTATTTGTTATAAAGGATGTTAAAGTTTTTAAAGTTTAAGTTATAAAGTTGAAAACAAGTTTAAGTTGAAGTTATAGTATCAAGTTTCTTTTACAAATTATAACAACTTACAAATCAAAGGTCTCTAAATGAATTTTAATTCGGTCATAAAAATCGTCTTTAATCAAGTTTTAATCGAGTGTTATAGTGTAACCGCCGGATCTTTATGATGAGTAAATGATTAGTTTCAACCGAACAAGCATATAAATTGACCTTGCCAAATCATTTCTGCACTCACCCTCATTCGAAACCCACAAAAATTATAGGCCTAACACGTCTGAAACCCGTGTAATCGACTCATGAAGTTTCAGCTTTAGTTGTTTCGTCTTGGATCTCATTCGTGTCTGTAAGTCCAATATTTCGTAGCCTTTTATTAGTTTATCATCATTCTTTCAAAGCCCTCTTGAATCGGGTTCCATTACTGTCGAATTGAAGGTATTAAGATTTTATGGTTTAGGGCTTGTAATGGGGAAGAATATGATGTTTTTGTCATAATATAAATTTAATTTAAATTAAAACTTTTCAACATGTGAAACTAGTGTTGTAGTGGTTAGTGTTGTGTTGTTTGAGGATGGGTACCCAAGTTCGAACCTAAGCAACCAATCCCTTTTTTTCTGAATTTTTTTATGTTATTATTTTCCTTTATTTTAATTATTTAAAATTCATTTAAATTTAGAATATTCATAGTAAATTCATTTTTGATCCAAAAAATCATGAAAATTTAGGTGTAATATCTTGACACCATAAAGAAAATTATTACATTTTTATTTTCTGGAAAATACATTATTTTCATATTTATTTTGATTGAAATTGTTTTAATCATAATTAATTGATTAAAAATTCGTTTTTAATGATTTTGATCTCAAAATTTCTGAAAATTATTTCTAAGTATGATGAACTGAAATAAAATTTATTTTCTCAGAAAATAGTTATTTTTACTGTCTTTTTTATCATTTTTATCATAAAATACTATATAAATTGCTTGAATCGGTTTAAAATGCAAATAAATTGGGAAAAATTATGGAAAAATTATTCTCACTAATTTACATAAAAAATTACTATTTCTTTTCACTAAGTGCAATTCTCATGTGTGTTTGCTTTGTGTTACTTTGTGTATCTATGACTTGTCAAAATCATTAACCGTTGTGGCCTAGCATTTCAATGCATAGTACTATGGTATATACCCATTGTGACTCTGTTGAGAGACCTTGGTCATTGCTATGTGTTTCATTACTACTGTTAATAGCGCATACTATATATAAATTTCATTTCACTTTCATAGGGTTGATTTTGACTGATAATACTTAAATACATAATTGCAAATGGTATACACCACATGAATTGCGAAACGTTTTTCTACTATATGTATTCAAAATAGGGTATGCTCACCAATACATTTTTGTATTGACCTATACTATTTTGGTACATGTTTCAGGTTATTTTTGAGACGCCTTTTAGCTTTTGGAATTTATACTTAGATTTTGGATTCATTATATTTTAGTTTAGATTATTAGTTTGAATCATTGTATCTTGTATCTCATTTCAATGTAATAAAGTACTTAAACAATGTATCAATATTTACACTTTTAGTCTATGAGCTATTGAACAATCGTCACTACGTGACACCTCGATGATTCCGGCATCGGTTGGGGTGTTACAATCGTCAACATAAACCATAAAATAATACGTGATGTGTTGATGTTGGTATATGAAAAGTGAGGCATCGGCTCGGGATTTCCAAAATCCAAAGCGAGTGAGAAATTGAGTTGGCTCATTGTACCAAGCACGAGGAGCTTGTTTTAACCCATATAGAGACTTTTTAAGTTTGCATACGTGATGTGGGTAACGAGGATCCTCATAGCCTGGTGGCTGAGCAATGAAGAAATATGTTGTTGACATCGAGTTGACCCAATGACCAATTTTTGCAGAGGGCTATGGATAGAATTGTGCGAATAGTGATGGGTTTTGTAACAGGACTGAATGTGTCAAAACAGTCATTCCTGTGTTGTTGAACGAAGCCCTTTGCGACTAGACGAGCTTTATATTTGGCAATGGAGCCATTAGGATTACATTTGATTCTAAAAATCCATTTGCAACCAATTGGTGCATGGGATGATTGATTTTGTAGGAGACCATTAAACTCAGAGTCCATAGCACGTCTCTAGTGTGGATCCTTTGACGCTGGAGTATGAGTGGTGGGTTCAATGCTTGGTGGTAGAGGATGCATAGTGGTGTGGTTAACAAGGATGGGATTGTTGTATTTGGGGTTTGGTTTTCTGGTTTAGGATGGGTGATTGAGTTCAAGAGTAGAAGTGGAGTTGGGTTCGGTCGGAGAATGGGTGGAGGAGGTTGTGTCTGTTTCATGGGTGGGAGATTTGAATTGATGTTCGTTAGTGGTGGATGTAGTTGGAGATGGATCAGGTTGGAAGGCCGATGGAGGTGACTGATGGGATGGTGATGTAGTGGATTGAATGGATTCGGTGGCTTCGTTTGTAGGTGTAGGGCTGGGCGTGGGTGCAGTGGTTTCGGTTGTAGCTGAGGTAGGAGGATGTGGTGTTGTTGGGGAATGAGGTGGTGGAGGATGATTTGATGATAAATGATCAGAGGAGGTGGTTATTGACAGGAAATGAGACGAATGAGTAGAGTGGTATGGTGGATTTGATGGAGATAAATTGCAAGGTTTATGAGTTGGAATTTGAGGCATAAAAGATTCAACAGGAGGTGAGGGAAGTGGTTTAGGTCCACTTATGTTAAATAGAAATATGTGTTTGATGAACTCTACGTGATGGGAGTGGTAGAGGCGATGAGTGGTAGGATCATAGCATTTGTAGGTGTATTTGGAAGACGAGTAACCAAGGAAAATACATTTGGCGTGCTAAGGATGTGGTTTGGATGCCATATGGATGAAGCCAAAAGAAGCATAACAACCAAACGGTTTTAGTTTATTGTAGGATGGAGGAGTCTTATACATCTTTTCATATGGTGACAAGAAGTCAAGAATTGGTATTGGAAGGAGATTAATTAGATGCACAACGATTTGAAACGCACGAGACCAAAATGTTAGGGGAAGATTAGCATGGTGCAATAGTGATAACCCGGTTTTAACGATGTGTCAATGGCGGCTTTCGGCCACTCCATTTTGTTCCGGAGTGTGTGGCGGAGTTGTAAAATGCGAGATTCCATGCTTATGAAGGAATTGGAGGAGACAAAGGTACTATCCCCAATTGTCCGAGAAAATGGACACTAAAGGAGTACGAATTCTTTTTTTTTTTTCAACAAGGGCTTTAAATTGCGGGAATAAGATGGAAACGTCTGATTTTCTTTTTATAGGATATAACCATGTATATTTGGTGTAGAAATCAACAAAAATAACATAGTACTTATAACCATCATCTAATATTTGTAAGGTACCCTAAACATCCGAATGGACAAGTTCAAGAGGTTTAGTTGTTTATGGCTTTTATTAATTTTGCAAGCATCACAATGAAATAAATCGTTGGACAAGTTATTATATTAAAAGCCTAACTTATTTTGTAAATTCTTTAGAACTTTGATGGATGGATGTCCGAGTTTGTGATGTCATGAAAGTAGAGAACTAGAGGTCTTGGCGCTTGAATTGAATTGAATTGCATCGCATCGCATCGGATGACAATATTTTCGTTTCGTATAGTAGGCGCCTTTAATATTCACTCCCCACATGAGTCGTGCCCCCGTGCAAAGATCCTTTTACAAATAAATGAAATGGAAACCATTCAACGAAAACTTGATTAGTTTTGCTACGGAAATAAAATGATTACGCAACTTAGGAATAAGTAAAACATTAGGTAATTTAAGAGAACGAGTGGGAGTTTGAATAGAGGTGTGACCGGTATAAGTTATAGTGAGGGTATTACCATTGCCTAGAATGATCTCATCAGGCCCCCCATATTTGGAGAGATTGTGCACAGAGGTCTGATCGGAGGTTGCGTGATCTGATGCATTTCTGAAAAACATTAGAGAAGAGGACGAGGTGCCATGGTAGAGTTTAGTGTCGAGTTTCCTGTGACATCCGTCACTTTTATATAATAATAATAATAATAATAATAATAATAATTATAAAAAAAATTCTGATTATATATATATATATATATATATATATATATATATATTGTATTTTCTTAAACCATAACTAACCACAACCAAACCCAACACATTAGAAGCCCAAACCCCCACCCATGCAACCCTTTCTTTTTCGAAGCCTGCAACAAGTTCCGGCCCAAGAATCGGCCCACCAGACTATCTAGCCCAGCCCACTTCCCTTCCCCTCCTTTCAGTTAAAAAAAAAGAAAAGAATGGTCCCCCCCGTGATTCGAACCGGTGACCACACTCACAACCAACCCACGCTGAAACCATCTGAGCTACACGTGAAGATTGATTTAATCCCAACCTGTTTCATATTTATATGCTTCCCCAGCTGTCTTCCTTCTCCTTTGTATTCTGCTGCTGCTACGCGTGAAACAAGAAATAAAGGAAAGTCAACAAGCAAGCTTAAAAATGGCAAATAACCACTGATTTATTTATGTTATGAATTAGCAAAGAATTTCGCGTGTTATTACACATTAACCCAGTCAAATCATGCCTTAATTGAGACTAATCACGCGTGAATAATTATATGGGTCAACACTTGCCAATTCAATGACTGAAGCTATTACACTATAAATTGATGATCTGAGATCCTTCACAACTCGCTCACAACTCTTTCTCAACCTCCAATCCTCTCTAAATTACACTGATTATCATCATCGGGTTCGTTGTTTGACTTTTGCCTTGACCCGGCTTTTAACATCAATCCAACACTGTTGATTCTTTGGAATATTTCCAACGCACATTTCGTTGTCCAGTTCAATTACAAGCTATTACGTATACAGTGAGTATTCCTACCCCTTTTTGCTTTTATACATTTTTGGGGTGTTACATGTACACTATTACAATTTCAAATACAAAATTACATTTTTACAATACAATTCTAGTACTATGTGCATTGCTTACAACGTGCTTTATGCTTAGACAATACATGTGGATTACATTTGTACTTAGTGAAATCATTAACATGGTACAAGCCGACCTTAACATTGGATAGCGCTATTTGGATTGACAACCCGCCTAGGTTGATTCTCCCCCTTTTTCATCGGAGAATCCGTGGCCAGTGTTAAGTTATCATCCATTTATTGGTTGAGTACACTACAGTTCATACAGTACATTATACAGTCACAGGGTTGATTTCGCTCATTTGTTTGATACATGGTTTACATATTTGCACTGTAGCTTGCACTTGAATTGTATAACTTTTTAACCTACTATATATATCAAATCTAGGAATGCTCACCAACATTTCATATGTTGACCAAACCTATTTTTGTACATGTTTCAGGTGCAGTTTGATCTAATGCTTTAGCAAGAGACATTTATTGCTTTATTTTAATTCAGTCATTTCAATATTTACATTTCATTTAGACAATGTAATTTCCATTTTCATGTAAGACAATTTTGGTTAATTCAATAATATTTACATTTTAGTACCATGTGCTTTTGAACAATCGTCACTACGTGGCACCTCGATGATTCCGCCATCGGTTGGGGTGTTACAGATTGGTATCAGAGCCATGGTTATAGGGAACTAGGTTATTAGACAAAAAGGCCTAGACTATAACCGAACCTCAACTTTCATGCATTATATTTCCTAAACTACCCTACCCCTCATTTCCCTCTACTTCCCTCCTCCTATCTTTCCCTTCTTCTCTCTCTCTATTCTTCTTATCTCTCATCATGGTGCATAGAGATGGAGTCTTACAGAGAGTGGAAAGTTTACATCATCATGGAACGGGAACAGTACCTTTTATGAAGACACTCTTAGATATAATGTCTACTCTTATTGTTACTCCTTCGAAGTTGTTGAACTTTAATGAGTGTGATAAGGACACGTGCAATCTGGAAGGGTGGACGCCTGTACACTGGGTTTTCTGGCATAGGCAAGCATAGTGCATAAATCCATTTACGGACCTGTTATGCTTACCTGGGGATTCCTGGAGTGAGTGTCCACTTATAGGCTAAAGCATGTCTTCTTTGATCACCATTGGGTTAAATTCCTTTGAAAAGTCAACGTCCTTGTTGGGCTTTACAGCTAGACAAGGGCACTCCAAGCATTTTGTACAAGTTTTTCCAATAATACCCTCTCGTTTCATATACAATACTTTGCATATCATGATTGCTTACAAGATCATATCTTCATAATCATCTGTATGATTTTACATTTACATTTTCTAACCTCATGATTATTAATTGACTACCTCATAGATGTCTGCTCGCCGCATGCTCCGTGATGCCAGCCAACGCCCTATTCATGCTTCTGGACGACGTTCTGATCGTCGCCTCGCATCTTTAGTCGCCGAGCAAATTGCTGCAGTGATCCCAAACCTTGTCGGTGAGATAACCCAGAATAGTAACAGTGCCAACACAGGGAGTACGACTCAATTTCGGTGCACTTTCAAACACTTTAACTCCTGCAACCCCACAAAATTCACTGGTGAGGAGGGTGCTACTGGCCTCCTCCAATGGTTTGAAAGCATGGAGAGTACTTTCGTGAACAGTGAATGTCCTGATGAACTCCGCGTTCGCTATGCTACTAGTGTCCTCCAAAAGGGGGCGCTAACCTGGTGGAATGGTGAAAAGCGAAATCGAGGAGCTGATGTTGCCTTATCATTATCTTGGGCTGAAGTTAAGGAACTCATGATCGCCAAATTCTGCCCTAGGAACGAAATCAAGAAACTAGAGGAAGAGTTCTATGGATTGAAACAAGACAGTGGTGAGAATTTAGCGTATAATACTCGATATCACGAACTTAGCATACTGGTTCCACACATGGTCACCCCGGTCTCTCGAGCAATCGAAAAATATATCGAGGGATTACCTGACCTGATTCAAGACGTTGTCACTGGAGGCAAAGCCGCTACGGTAGAAGAAGCCATTCAACTTGCAGCCACATTAACAGACAAACATGTATGGAAAGGAAACTTGGTTAGGAAGGGCACCAAGTCACCTACTGAGAAAACCACCAATGTTGTTGAACAATCTAAGACTATTTTAGCAAAGGCCGCCACTACTGCTTCGAACTCTAAGAAACGGATGGGCGATAATCAGAACCATGCTATTGTTGATCCGGTGGCTCAGCCTCCTATCAAGAAAGCCTACACGGGAATCCATCCTCAATGCAACACCTGCAAATATCATCACCCTGCAAATCTTCCATGCCGTCAATGCACTAGATGTGGAAGGTTTGGACACCTTGTTACCACTTGTCGAGTAATGGTTGGGACACAGAGTAATCATCAAACAGCTGCTCAGGGACCACTACAGATTACTAACGGTCGGGCATGTTATCATTGTAGAGACCCTAATCACATGTTACCTCAATGTCCCAAATTGAACAATGTAAACCTGGTGGCACATGGACGAGCTTTCAATATCAATATCAACGAAGCAGACGATCAGGATGACGTTAATCCCACTGGTTAAGCCATGGATGGGATCTCCCTAAGACTCGAGAATCCAATACTTGTGTTTTCATTTTCATAATTCTATTTTCATTTTGTACCCAATTATGTCATACTCATAGGCATACAACATCTAGAAATTTCCTTGCATACTATTGTGTACGTACACAGATTGAAAATTTATCATACTCGATTACGTTTATATCATATAAGTTTCAGACTCTACCTTACAATTATTTGAAACGTTTGGACTTGATACTTGATCTTACAGATGCTTTTCTAAGAAAACATCATTGGTTATTACATGAAACTGGATTTTTCCCTTAATTTGACTACGCATTGAACATCTAATTATTCATGATACTCGTAAACATTTAATTATTCATGATAACACTTACACTTAATGGTTGTAGTACTTACAAACTTGCTTGCATAAACATGCTATCAATTTGCAATCTATGTGAATAATAATTGCTGCACCTAATAGAAGTCATCATGCCTTTTTCAACAGTCGGGAGAGGCCCTACAACCTGCTCCACGACTGGTAGAGGCTATCGAACATACTCAACGATTGGTAGGGGTCACTATGCCTTTTCAAACAGTCGGGAGGGGCCCTACAACCCACTCCACGGCTGGTGGAGGCTATCGAACCTGCTCAACAATCGGTGGGGTCATAGAAGGACGCAAAACTTTAATGTAAGGTAAATTGATGATTCCGGTCCGGAACGTAATCATGAATTTACAGGTACATTAGGGTAGTGTGAAATTCTATTAGAGTTTTTGGAAAGGCGTCCAGTACGCTTTCAAGGTATCAAAGGTGTGGTGGGTTAGCTGCGGTACACCCTGTATACAAACACTAATGATGCATCGAAAGTGAGACTGGAAGTCGGACCAGGAACAAACTCTGTTTACTTGGTAGTTCATTTATAGTCAATCAACTCGTACATCTATTCTAGGATACCTAAAACTTGAAGTAGTGATTTACTAGATTCTTACTCTCTTTACCCTTTCGAGACGAACTTAATCCAATCCCTAACCCACACCTATCAAACCTACCATCGAAGTCATTCGAAACAGTTTATTTTGTTACCTATAAATTCACGTCGTATCTTAACTCTGATTTTCCAAACCACTGTTATTTTAAATTCTTACCCAAGCATCCATAACCCTATGTTTCTGATAACTTCGGGACGAAGTTTCTAAAAGTAGGGGATGCTGTGACATCCGTCACTTTTATATAATAATAATAATAATAATAATAATAATAATAATTATAAAAAAAATTCTGATTATATATATATATATATATATATATATATATTGTATTTTCTTAAACCATAACTAACCACAACCAAACCCAACACATTAGAAGCCCAAACCCCCACCCATGCAACCCTTTCTTTTTCGAAGCCTGCAACAAGTTCCGGCCCAAGAATCGGCCCACCAGACTATCTAGCCCAGCCCACTTCCCTTCCCCTCCTTTCAGTTAAAAAAAAAGAAAAGAATGGTCCCCCCCGTGATTCGAACCGGTGACCACACTCACAACCAACCCACGCTGAAACCATCTGAGCTACACGTGAAGATTGATTTAATCCCAACCTGTTTCATATTTATATGCTTCCCCAGCTGTCTTCCTTCTCCTTTGTATTCTGCTGCTGCTACGCGTGAAACAAGAAATAAAGGAAAGTCAACAAGCAAGCTTAAAAATGGCAAATAACCACTGATTTATTTATGTTATGAATTAGCAAAGAATTTCGCGTGTTATTACACATTAACCCAGTCAAATCATGCCTTAATTGAGACTAATCACGCGTGAATAATTATATGGGTCAACACTTGCCAATTCAATGACTGAAGCTATTACACTATAAATTGATGATCTGAGATCCTTCACAACTCGCTCACAACTCTTTCTCAACCTCCAATCCTCTCTAAATTACACTGATTATCATCATCGGGTTCGTTGTTTGACTTTTGCCTTGACCCGGCTTTTAACATCAATCCAACACTGTTGATTCTTTGGAATATTTCCAACGCACATTTCGTTGTCCAGTTCAATTACAAGCTATTACGTATACAGTGAGTATTCCTACCCCTTTTTGCTTTTATACATTTTTGGGGTGTTACATGTACACTATTACAATTTCAAATACAAAATTACATTTTTACAATACAATTCTAGTACTATGTGCATTGCTTACAACGTGCTTTATGCTTAGACAATACATGTGGATTACATTTGTACTTAGTGAAATCATTAACATGGTACAAGCCGACCTTAACATTGGATAGCGCTATTTGGATTGACAACCCGCCTAGGTTGATTCTCCCCCTTTTTCATCGGAGAATCCGTGGCCAGTGTTAAGTTATCATCCATTTATTGGTTGAGTACACTACAGTTCATACAGTACATTATACAGTCACAGGGTTGATTTCGCTCATTTGTTTGATACATGGTTTACATATTTGCACTGTAGCTTGCACTTGAATTGTATAACTTTTTAACCTACTATATATATCAAATCTAGGAATGCTCACCAACATTTCATATGTTGACCAAACCTATTTTTGTACATGTTTCAGGTGCAGTTTGATCTAATGCTTTAGCAAGAGACATTTATTGCTTTATTTTAATTCAGTCATTTCAATATTTACATTTCATTTAGACAATGTAATTTCCATTTTCATGTAAGACAATTTTGGTTAATTCAATAATATTTACATTTTAGTACCATGTGCTTTTGAACAATCGTCACTACGTGGCACCTCGATGATTCCGCCATCGGTTGGGGTGTTACATTTCCTGTAGGAGTAGCCAAGGCAAGGTTATTGTTTTGTTGAAACCTAGCAAACATGCGACGATCCTTTTTTCATCATGTCCAGCAGCAAGAGCAATGGCCACTTGCTCTTGAATCAAATTGTTTAGCTCTGCCTGGGTCATGTTGATGTTGCTACGGCCCCCGTCGTGACTACCGTCGCCGCCATGACCACCTGTATGCCCCCCCGCATTGTCCTCCGCGAGCTCCAGACATCTTCTAACATTCAAAAGGAATACGATATTCAGAATCATCACTAGTATGAAAGTACCAGTAATCATGATATAGAATCATCCCGATCAGACCAATCCGTATCAACTACAAACCACCTGACCATAATATCCAAACTTATAAGAATATCCAAGTGAATAGTCACTTAGAGGCGTAGTATGACTAGTACAAGTGCAAGATAGTGTGTGTAGGCAAGTGTGACCATTGGTGCATAGAAGGGAGATGTTCGAATATTGAACATATCTTTAGAATATGCTGAAGCCACTCCAATGTATGCCACCGCCATGCAAAATCAACAAGTTGCCTCTTCGTCTTCAAAACCCGAAGAAGAAGAATAGATAAAACTAGAATCAGAAAGAGATAAAGATAGTGAAGAAACAACGAGTATATAGCGAGTAGATGTGGGATAGGGTGGTATTTGAGGCAACGACTCGTGTTCGCAGCAGGGTATAATCCTTGGTTCACAACGATGGTTGGTCTATGGTTGTATACACGAATGGCAAGCAATCATACACAATAAACAAAGATATAAGTGGTTCGATCTTGTAAGATCTACGTCCACTGGGAAAGATGATCTTTATTAATGAATAGTATGAATAACGATACAATTGGAAGTACAAGTGTGTTTATTCTTATTGGCTGGTATTCAACGTGGAGAGAAAGGAGGCCGAGTCCTCCTTTTATAGGAGATGCATGGGCCGAGGATTCTGGAGCCCATTTATCCCTTAATGGGCCGGGCCTGGGGACCGGGCCGGTTGGTTGGTAGGCCCCCTTAGTTGGATCCTAACCCTTGGTTAGATAAAGTGATCCAAGTTGGGGAGGGCTTCTCCTGATTGGACCACGTGTCACCTCATGGTTGGCAGGTTGGGAGGTTCTTCGTCCACCACACACGTGGCGTGCTGTGGATGGTGTGCAGGGGCGTCAGGTGTCAGACGGCTGACCACTTGTCAGCTGACATCTGACGGGAGGAAGCAAGTTGGTGTCCAAGGGGAATGTCTTTGGGTGTTGCCAACTGGTGACCCTGCGCCTTTGGCGCTGTGGAGCTCCTGGAAGTGATTCTTCCCGCGGGTGTTAGAACTTCCAGTGGAGGCTTTTTTGTATGGCGGGTAGGGTGCGCCTGAAAGCGGTACCCTACCCCTTCAAGTCCCCCAAGTCCAGGGTGTCTCCTGTTCTTGCTTAGAGGGCTGGTGGGGCGCTGGACTAAAATTTGTCCTTTGTACTCCCTTTTGTTGTGATGGGGGAACTGCTTTATTTTGAGCCAAAGAGTGCGCGTTGCAACTCTTGTGTCATGTGAAAAGATATTGGCGTCCCATTATCTTTGTACATGGCTCTTTTGTAAAGCAGTTGCCTTTTAGGATGTTTAAAAAGTAAAATCCGGCGGACAACGTCTTTTGGATTTTACGTCAACCCATCGCCAAGTGATGACGTGGCACTTAGGGTGTTAAAAGATAAAATCCGGCGGAGAACGTCTTTTGGATTTTACGTCAACCCATCGCCAAGTGAGGACGTGGCACTTAGGGTGTGAAAAGGTAAAATCCGGCGGAGAACGTCCTTTGGATTTTACGTCAACCCATCGCCAAGTGATGACGTGGCACTTAGGGTGTTAAAAGGTAAAATCCGGCGGAGAACGTCTTTTGGATTTTACGTCAACCCATCGCCAAGTGAGGACGTGGCACTTAGGGTGTGAAAAGGTAAAATCCGGCGGAGAACGTCCTTTGGATTTTACGTCAACCCATCGCCAAGTGGTGACATGGCACTTAGAGTGTGGAAAGGTAAAATCCGGCGGAGAACGTCCTTTGGATTTTACGTCAACCCATCGCCAAGTGGTGACGTGGCACTGGGCCAGCGGCAGGAGATGACGTGGCAGTCATAATGGCTTGGTATTAATTGGTGTACTAAGTACGTTACCTTTAATTAATTTTTGAATTTTGAAGGGTCTCCTTGTATTTAGGAAACGTGCTTGGGAAGGTGAGGCGGTTTGGTGGACGTGTCAGAGTGCAGAAAGGATGTCTGCACAGTTGTCAGTCACGTCAGCACGTGGGTGGGGAGTTATCAATCGTGTGTCAGGCGAGTGGCCGTTCACGCGCGCGAGTGGTGCAGCCTGTCAGTCTGAATGCTGACGTTGGGTAGGTGAGAAGTCGTCCTTTTGGGCAGACGCGTGTCCTCACGTGCTGACGAGTAACTGCTCATCCAGCTTTTATGCCACGTGTTGCGTCCAGATGTGTCCTTCCCTGGCAAGATGAAGGGTCATCTGCCAGCTGTGTCTATCGCATTAAATGCGATGGGTATAAATACCCGAGGAGGTTTTTTGAATTCCTTCTTATCCTTCTTTCTTCTCACAATTTTCTTCTCCTTTTCTCTCATCTTCTCCGGTTGATCTTCAAGTTTTCCGGTGATCCTTCGAAAAAATTTCCTTTCTTTTTTGCATATATTTTGCATTATGTCTGAGGGTTCCGACGTTGGTGGTAACCCTGGTAAGACCACCGAGAAGTCCAAGAAGCTGATTCACAACACCACCTGTAAATGGGGTGAGAAAAGTTTTGCCAAATTTGTCAAGGCAATGGAGTTCGATCCTTCGTGGGAGGTGGAGTTGCCGTCGAACAAGGGCACTGCTTTGGCTCCTCCCACCGGGAAGATGAGTCTGTACGGGGCTCACCTTGCCCTCTGTGGGTTCCGGCTACCTGCCACCAAGTTCCAGGTGGATACCTTGGTGAAATATGGCGTCCATGTTACCCAGGTCAGTGGATTTGGGATGCTTCGTCTGGTGCACTTCGAAGCTTGTTGCCGTGCTTTGGATATTGAACTGTCGTTCGAACGGTTCAATGTCTTTTATGTGTTGAACATGGAGGGTTCCTGGTTCAACTTTGTCCCTCGTCCTCAAGTCCCTCCCTGTGGGACTACTGCTCCGAAGTCCCTTCATGACTGGAAAGAAAAATTTTTCTATGTCAAGAGGGGGGTGATTCCGGTGGACATGCCGTGGAAAGTTGTTGCTGAGCGTCAAAGGGTGGGTGATCACCCTGTGATGGAGGGTTTTCGGGACCAGGAGTGGTTTAAGGAGCTGGTGGCCCGTGCTTCCCCGTTTGACACGGGTATGTGTTCTGAAGCCATGTTGGCTTTGCTGGGAATGAGTAGGGTTCAGATTGTTGAAGGGAAAGAGCCTGTGGTTACCGTCCCTGGTAAGCTTCTTTCATTTTTCATTTTCCTGACCTCTACCCTTTTTTTTTTTTTTTTTTGTGTGTACCCAATAAAGTTGTGTTTTTGGGCTCAGGAATGTCGAAGTTTGAGGCGTTCTTGCTGAGGGATAAGGCCCCACTTGAGTGGAGAGATCCTGCGGGTGGTAGGATGTCCGTGATTGACGAGATGGTGGGTCGATTTTATTTTCCCTATCTGGAGTTCAAGCCAACCGTCCTTCTGTTTTCACGTGAGCATCCTATAAACCCTGACCCTATATCTTCTGTTCGTCATGCGGGGGTAAACCCTTGTTTTGTCGTTTCCTCTGATGAGGAATCCACTGGATCTTCTGTAGAGATGGTGGATCCAGCACCTCCGCGTGGTCGTAAGAAGAGCGTGCCACGCTTTCATAAGCATAAGGTCTTGTCTCAAGCTAAGTCTGCGCCTTTGAGTGCAGGTGGTGAAGGGCCTCTCTTTGGTCAACGCGAGAGGCGTGCAGAATCGTCCTCTTCCACCCCTGAAGATGATTCAGCGGTCAGTCCGCTGAAAAAGAAGCGGAAGTTGGGTAAAGTTTCTGGAGGTAAAGCCGCGTCCTCCAAGTCTGGTCCCGCACCGTTCTCTATGGAGATTAGCCCTCCGCCGGAGCGTCGTCTTCTGATCCAGAAGACGTTGAAGAAGGTTACCAGTAAGTAGTGTTCCGCCTCTTTGTTGCTTTTTTGCCGTTTTCTTGATATTTTTCTAAGTGTTTTGTTTTTTCTTGCAGTTGTTTCTCCGCGAGCTTCTGGTTCTGCCTCCGAGCCAAGTGAGACGGAGGTTGCAAGGGAAAGGCGGGAGGAGGAAGAGGCGAAGGATCGTGCGGCGACAGAGGCAGCGGAGGCCGAGAAACGGGCCAAGGAAGCTGCCGCCAAGGAGGAGGAGGAGAGGGTAGCGGCTGAGAAGCTGCGTCTGGAGGAAGCAGCTAAAAAAGCTGAGGAGGAAAGATTGGCAGCTGAAAAGCTGCGTCTGGAGAAGGAAAAAGCTGAGGCCGAAGCGAGGGCTAAGGAGGCGGCCGCCAAGGCTAGGGCGGAGGAGGAGGCCGCCAAGCTCGCTAGTGTTCAAGCGTTTTCTGGTGGTTCCCCTGGGGGGGTGGTGGTGGACCTGTTGGTGGGAGGTCAAGTGTGGACCGGAGTGACCCGGGTTACTTCGCGGGCGACGTGATTTGGCGTCCGCACTGGAGTATCCGGGAGAACTCCCGCTTTGCCAACCCTCTGACGGCCGAGGAGTTTGTTTCTGAGGTGGTTCCTCCCAAGGAGAGGGAGTATCAGGATAGCCTGCCCCGGTCGCAGTTAATCACCGATATCTGTGTTGGGCAGGCGCTACAAGTTGCCGCTATTGAATCTTTAAAGCGGCGTGATCAAGAGTATGCCCGGGATATCGCGGAGTTCAATGCTCGGCGGGCTAGCCAGGCGCAGAGGGAGGAGAAAATGAAGTCGGAGGTAGATAGGTACCGTGATAGGGCCTATAAAGCTGAGGACCGGGTGAAGGAGCTGGAGAAGGAGCATGCGTTGGCTCATCAGCGGTGGGTCGATGCATGTCAAGTGACCAACCAAGAGACTATGAAGCTGAAGGATCAGATCCAGACCCTGAAGAATGAGAACGCGAAACTTCGGGACACCACGGAGGGCCATGCCAAGGTTTGGGCTGATAAGGACTCCGTGGTGGCGGGTCTTCGGTCCGATCTGCGCAACAAAGATGATGAACTTGTTGGTGCCTCTTCTCAGCTTTCCGAGTTGGCGGGTGAGAAAGAAGCGTGGGTGAAGGAGAGGGCGGCGTTGATGGAGGAGCGGGCTTCGTTGGAGGAATCCCTGACCGTGTCGCAGACAGAGGCTGAAAATGCCAAGGCTCTCTTGGATGAGGCCACTGTTGCGCAGGAGAAGTCCCAAGAGTCCATCCGCTGGGTGATGACCGAGGGTATCGCCGGTGTAAGTACTTTACTCTCCTTCCTACTGTCCTTAGTGTATTCTTTTTCAAATCCTTGTTTATATGCAGATTTTCAAGCGGTTCTGGAACGAGCCCAATCTCGGTGATCAGGTTGCTGCTATCGCTGCTGCTGCGCGCGCTGCTGGGGAGGCCGAGGGATTCGACACTGGGTTTTACCATGCGCTGAATGGAGGGTGCATTTCTGAGGGTGCGCATGATGGTAAACCTAGGGAGAAGGAGTATGAAGCTGAGCTTCTGAAGTTTGAGCAGGTCGAGTTCCCCATACTGAAGACGGTTGCAGACTGTAATCAGTATGCTGATCCAGCTGGCGCCCTCCGTTACTTTATAGAAGAATCCGACCGTTTGGGTGCGGAGGCGCAGCAGAAAGGGAAGCAGCCAGCGGGTGGTGGTGAAGGTCCGTCTGGGACGCGCCCGGAGGACGTTGAAGAACAGCTGGTGGATTTTGGGGAGTCTGGCGAGGAATAGGATTCCTCTGTATGTGTTATGTTTCTTTTGGTCTTTGTAAAGCTTGAGGCAGCTTGAACGCCTCTTTTTGATAGTTTATGTAAATGAAACTTTTGTTTGCTACCTTGTGTGTTTTTGGATTGATTAATGAGTCCGGCGATAATGATACATGGTATTTATGCCTTGAAGACCCAAGTTCCGATATTGCACACTTTAAGTTAGGCGATAGAATTTTCTTAGGATTCCCCAAAAAAGAAAAATGGCTTAGGCATGTGTAGCCTAAGTGTTTACAAGAATTACATGTAACAGGAGCGTAATTGTGCCGCGTTCCAAGAGCGCGGGACAGGCGTTCCATCGCGCTTCTCTAACACGTAGGCGCCTTTGCCCAAAATTTCTTGTATTTTGTAGGGGCCTTCCCATGTTGGGGCAAGTTTACCTTGTTTTTCTGCGTTTGAAGCGCTATTGTTTCTGAGAACGTAATCTCCAATGTTAAAGTTATGTAACTTAACTTTTTGATTGTAGTAGCGCTCCAGTTGACTTTTGTATCTGGCTTCTCTGATGGCGGCGAGCTCTCTTCGTTCTTCAAGCAAGTCGAGGTTTAGTCGTAGCTCTTTGTCATTCTGCCCTTTTTCCGCCATGAGTAGTCTTGCGGAGGGGCATCCGATTTCGGCGGGAATGACAGCCTCAGAGCCATAGGTTAGGCTGAAGGGAGTTTCGCCATTGCTGGTTTTGGTGAGTATGCGATTTGCCCATAGGACGTGTGGAAGCTCGTCCACCCATCCTGTTCGTTTGGTCCCCAGCCTCTTTTTAATGCCTTCGATGATGCTTCGATTTGCCCTTTCGACTTGGCCATTCCCTTGGGGGTGGGCGACTGAGGTGAAGATCTGCTGGGCGCCCATTTGCACCAACCATTGTTGCAAGTGTTGGTCGGTGAATTGGGTTCCATTGTCGCTTACAATTTGATATGGCAAACCGAACCTGCAAATGATGAATTGCCATATGAACTTTTTGGTGTGTGCGCCGTCGATTTTTGCTAGTGGCTTTGCTTCGATCCATTTTGAGAAATAGTCGATTGCCACTATTAAGAACTTTACGTTTCCTGGTGCTGTGGGGAATGGGCCAACAAGGTCTATTGCCCATTTCTGGAACGGCCATGCCGCTGTGACGGGAATTAGGTCGTTTTTAGGGCGCAGGGTGTTTGGCGCGTGGCGCTGGAAAGAGTCGCACTTGCGCAGTTCTGCCACTGCGTCTGGGTGCATGCCTGGCCAATAATAGCCTGCGTTCATTAGCTTGGCCACCACCATTCTGGGTCCTGCATGTAGTCCGCATGTGCCTTCGTGGATGTCTCTGATGAGGAAAGAGGCGTCCTCTTTGTCGACGCATCGCAGTAGCGGACCGAGGTATGATCGTCGATAGAGGATTCCGTCCGTTAACTGATAGTGCAAGGCTTTGTGCTGGAGCTTTTGTGCCTCCGCTTTGTTATCGGGTAACGTTCCGGATGTGAAGTAAGCCTTTAGCGGTGCCATCCAAGAGGTGTTTCCTGTTTGGATGACGTTGACTTGCCATGTAGGAACTGATGGGGCTTCTTGTAGTTCGACACGGACGTTTTTGGCCATGTGCTCAAAGACTGTGGAAGCCATCTTGCTTAGGGCGTCGGCGGGTTTGTTCTCGCTGCGGTTGATGTGAATGACTGTGCAGGAGACGAATTTGCGTATGAGTAGTTTGGCCTGTTGTAGATATAGGGCCATTGTGGCGTCCCTTGCATCGTATGTGCCATTGATGTGGCCCGCCACTAGTAGTGAATCGACATGCGCCTCGATATGTGAGGCTCCCATTTGATGTGCGATGCGTAGGCCTGCTAGGAGCGCTTCGTATTCTGCCTCATTGTTTGTTGCGGCAAAGTCTAATCTAATGGCGTATGTGTATTCTTTTTTATTTGGGCTGATCAGCCGCAAACCCGCACCTGCGCCGTCTGAGTTTGACGCACCGTCGGTATAAAGGTTCCACCTTTCATTTTCCGGCGTTGGTTGTGCGGGATCCTGCTCTGCGAGGCACTCCGCGATTTTGTCCGTTGGTATTTCGGTGGCGAAGTCGGCGAGGACCTGTCCTTTAACTGCGGGTCTGGGCTTGTAGTTGATAGTATGTTCACCTAGTTCGATTGCCCATTTTGCTAGACGTCCCGAGGTTTCTGGCTTGCGTAGGACGTCGCTGATTCTGTAGTCTGTTAGGACGTTTATTGGGTGGCCATGGAAATATCGGCGCAATCTGCGCGAAGCGTGGATGAGAGCTAGTACTAACTTTTCCATTGTGGAGTACCTAGTTTCTGCGTCTAACAAGGTTCTACTGATGTAGTAGATGGGTGTTTGTACAGTTTTGCGGTCTACCAAAAGTACCGCGCCGATTGCCCTTTCTGTTACAGAGAGGTATAGGGTTAGCGGCTCTTTGGGTAATGGTGCTGTGAGAGTAGGTAAATTCATAAGACATTCTTTCATTTCTTTAAAAGCTTTTTCCGCCTCAGGGGTCCAGCGGAAATTACTTTTCTTAAGACAATTCTTTAGAGTGTCTACAAATGGAAAAGACTTTGAAGCGTAATTTGAAAGGAAGCGGTTGAGAGCGACTAGGCGCCCCATTAGCGTTTGTACTTCCTTGATGCTTGTTGGTGAAGGCATTCTTCCAATTGTAGGACTTTGTCTGGATTTGCGCGGAAACCGTCGCGCGTGACTACAACGCCTAGGAATCTTCCCTCTTCCATGCCGAAGGAACATTTGCTGGGGTTGAGCTTCATGCGCACCTTGCGCAGTTGGCTGAATGTCTTCTGGATGTCTTCCAGCATGTTGTCTTCGTCTTTGCTTTTGATGACGAGGTCATCAACGTATACTTCCAAGCGCACCCCTATCTCGTGGATGAAAGCGTTGTCCATGAGACGTTGGTATGTGGCTCCCGCGTTTTTTCAGACCGAAGGGCATTTTGGTGTAGCAGAAGATGCCCGTGTCTGTGCGGAAGGCCGTTTTGCCTTCATCTTCCTTCGCCATTTGGATCTGATGGTAGCCTTTGTAGGCGTCGAGGAAGCATTTGAAGCGGAATGGCGCTAGGGAGTCTACCTTTAAGTCGATTTCTGGGAGAGGGTAGCAATCCTTCGGACAAGCTTTGTTTAGATCTTTGTAATCGACGCACATGCGCCATCCGCCTGTCGCTTTTCCTACCATGACCGGGTTGGCGACCCATGTTTGGTAGCGTATTGGGCGGATGATGCCAGCGTTTAGTAGTTCATTGACTTGTTCGTTCATCGCCTTTGTTTTCTCCGGTCCCATTTTGCGCATCTTTTGGGCAACTGGCTCCACTGATCTGTACGTGTTGAGTTTATGTTCCGCGATGTTTCTTGGAACGCCGATCATGTCAGATGGTTGCCAGGCAAATATGTCTATGTTCTTTACTAGCAGTTGTTTAAGGTGCGCCCGTATGGTGTCGGAGATTTCTTGGCCGATGATGACCGTTTGGTCCGGGAATTTAGGGTTCAGAACCCAGTTTTCCGGTTCCGATCGGGTTTGGGTTTTTTGTGGTTTTGCCACGTCGATCGCGTGGCACTGTTTGTTGCCGCGGATTATTGCAATGCCGGTTCGGGTTGGGAAACCTACCATTTGGTGGGGGGTGGAGGCGTTGGCGTTGAACTTTGCCAAGCCTTCCCGCCCTAGTAGGACATCGTGGCGAGAAGTGGCTGGTAGGACCATGAAGTCACAGATTTCTGTGCGTTCGTGGGTACCATCTGTTAAAGTAACCGGGAAGGTGATGATACCACGCGGCATGATGACTTCGTCAATAAAGCCTGAGATTGGTGCGTTGACTGGGACGAGGCGGGCTTTGTCATCCTCGTCCAGTTGTTGAAAACACTGATCATATATGATGTCAGTGCTGCTTCCGCCGTCTAGGAACATTGATCGCGTTCGATAATGTCCTACGACGGCGGTGACGATTAATGGCACGGTGGCGGAAGGTCCGCCTCGCACTCTGGGGAGGATGACGTCCACCTCTTTCCAAGAGTCGTCGGTCTCTCTTGGGCGTTTTCCTTTACTTTGGCGTTTTCCCGCGTCGGAGATCATGTTGCAATGATGATGCGGAGTGTGCCTGATGTAACTTGTTTGTAGGTTCCGGATTGGTTTCTTTCCGGGCTCTTCATGCTTGTCGTCTTAGTTGTTGCGCCCGCCTCTGGTAACGTTTTTGACGAGGTGACCAAGTTGGCCTGTCTTTAGTGCCGCCTCGATTTCTAACTTTAGGCTGTAGCAGTTGTCCGTTAGGTGGCCGTAATCGTTATGGTACTCGCAGTATTTGGTGCGGTCCACGTTCTTTCGTTTGCCCAACACTTTAGGCTCCTTGAAAGTGACTTGCTCTGTCTTGAGTACCTGTGAGGGAGTTTTGGTTAAAGGCGTCCAATCGGTGGTTTTCTTGGATTGGGCTTTGTGGTCCCTTGATTGTCTGTTTGTGATCGTCTGGCGGGCGTCTATGGAGGGCGAGTATTTGCCTTCGTCTGTTGGTCCTGAGATGCGGGACCACACGGATTGCTTGCCCTTGTTCCTGTTAGAGTTGTTGGTTTGGTTGTATCCGCACTGTTGTTTGATGGAGCGCTCCGAGGATGCGTATATTTTTGAAGCCTTGATGACTTCTTCCCAGGAATCAGGGACTCCTGTTTTCCCGGATAGGGTTTTCATCAGATCCTCGCTGCGTACTCCGTGGATGAAGCCTGCGCGGGTTAGTTCTTCCCCACAACCTATTTGCAGCGCCTCTTTGTTGTAGCGCACGATGTAGTCGTCTATTGATTCGTTGTCTGTGCGCTGGCAAAGGAGGATGTGGGCCTTATCTCGTTTATGCCGTCTGAGATGGGAGAAGTGGTCTTTGAATTTTTGGATGAGGTCATCAAAGTCTAAGATGCCCCCGATGGGGAGGTTGTCGAACCAAACTCTGGCTGCGCCGGTAAGGGTTTGTGCAAATAGGTGACACCAAACCTGTACCGGCCAGAGGACTGTGGTTCCGGCGCACTCGAAATCATGTAAATGGTCTGTGGGGTCTCGCAGGCCATCGTATCTGCCGATGCTGCTAGGAAGTTTTGCTTGTTTTTCTATGGGTGCGGTGGCTATTCGTTGACAGAATTTTGAACTTAGGGCGAACGACTTAGGCCTGTACGGTCTGTTTAGGTCGTCGTCTTCCTTGTGGTGTGATGTCGCCGAGTGAGTTTTCGCTAGCTTCCGCCTTTTGGCCCTTGAGGCTGTTGCGTCTGAATCGCTGGTGGGTTGGTAGCCGTCGGATTCAGACGCGGAGTCTACTAGGTCCTGGTCGCGTGCGTTTTTGCTGCGACCTACACCCTGAGACCTTGGACGCGTGGTTTGTTTTTCCTTCCCCTTCCGGCTGTGTTTGGCGGAGGGGGAAGCCTTACTTTTAGATTTGCTGTTTTGGATTTTTGCCAGCATATTCTGGTAGATCTTGGTGTTTTTGAGTTGTTTTCTAAAGAGCCACTCGTCGGGGTCCATGGGTGTGTTGGGTGCGTCTGATTCGGAGGATTCTGAGGCCGAAACCGCGCGGGGCGGTGTTTCCTCCCTTATGGTTGCTGGCTGCGTGTCCTTATCCGGAGTTTGGAGCGTTGCCGCTCTGGCGGTCTGAACGACCGTAGAGGGGGTCGCTCCCTTGGATCCGACAGGGGTTAGATCAGCCATTTCGTGAGTAAAGGATGTGGTTTTGAAAGTTTTGTGAGTCTTTCAGCCGGTACGGATGGCGCCAATGAAGAAACAACGAGTATATAGCGAGTAGATGTGGGATAGGGTGGTATTTGAGGCAACGACTCGTGTTCGCAGCAGGGTATAATCCTTGGCTCACAACGATGGTTGGTCTATGGTTGTATACACGAATGGCAAGCAATCATACACAATAAACAAAGATATAAGTGGTTCGATCTTGTAAGATCTACGTCCACTGGGAAAGATGATCTTTATTAATGAATAGTATGAATAACGATACAATTGGAAGTACAAGTGTGTTTATTCTTATTGGCTGGTATTCAACGTGGAGAGAAAGGAGGTCGAGTCCTCCTTTTATAGGAGATGCATGGGCCGAGGATTCTGGAGCCCATTTATCCCTTAATGGGCCGGGCCTGGGGACCGGGCCGGTTGGTTGGTAGGCCCCCTTAGTTGGATCCTAACCCTTGGTTAGATAAAGTGATCCAAGTTGGGGAGGGCTTCTCCTGATTGGACCACGTGTCACCTCGAGGTTGGCAGGTTGGGAGGTTCTTCGTCCACCACACACGTGGCGTGCTGTGGATGGTGTGCAGGGGCGTCAGGTGTCAGACGGCTGACCACTTGTCAGCTGACATCTGACGGGAGGAAGCAAGTTGGTGTCCAAGGGGAATGTCTTTGGGTGTTGCCAACTGGTGACCCTGCGCCTTTGGCGCTGTGGAGCTCCTGGAAGTGATTCTTCCCGCGGGTGTTAGAACTTCCAGTGGAGGCTTTTTTGTATGGCGGGTAGGGTGCGCCTGAAAGCGGTACCCAACCCCTTCAGATAGAATGGATGATGCAACATGTAAATGATGATACCGACACCCCCGCAATGTTAGTAAGTTCCCTACTTATAATAACCCATAAGTGTGTGACCGTTTAGTGTGTGAAACTCGGCTATAGACCAGACTCTACACGCAGTCCTAGTTCACTATAACCACTGGCTCTAATACCAATCTGTCATACCCTCAAATTCCATTTAAGGGGTTTCAACCGAACAAGCATATAAATTGACCTTGCTAAATCATTTCTGCACTCACTCTCATTCGAAACCCACAAAAATGATAGGCCTAACACGTCTAAAACCCGTGTAATCGACTCATGAAGTTTCAGCTTTAGTTGTTTCGTCTTCGATCTCATTCGTGTCTGTAAGTCCAATATTTCGTAGCCGTTTTATTAGTTTATCATCATTCTTTCAAAGCCCTCTTGAATCGGGTTCCATTACTGTCGAATTGAAGGTATTAAGATTTTAGGGTTTGTAATGGGGAAGAAGATGATGTTTTTGTCATAATGTAAATTTAATTTAAATTAAAACTTTTCAACACATGAAGCTAGTGTTGTAGTGGTTAGTCTTGTGTTGTTTGAGGATGGGTACCCAAGTTCGAACCCAAGCAACCCATCCCTTTTTTTTCTGAATTTTTTTATGTTATTATTTTCCTTTATTTTAATTATTTAAAATTCATTTAAATTTAGAATATTCATAGTAAATTCATTTTTGATCCAAAAAATCATGAAAATTTAGGTGTAATATCTTGACACCATAAAGAAAATTATCACATTTTTATTTTCTGGAAAATACATTATTTTCATATTTATTTTGATTGAAATTGTTTTAATCATAATTAATTGATTAAAAATTCGTTTTTAATGATTTTGATCTCAAAATTTCTGAAAATTATTTCTAAGTATGATGAACTGAAATAAAATTTATTTTTTCAGCAAATAGTTATTTTTACTGTCTTTTTTATCATTTTTATCATAAAATACTATATAAATTGATTAAATCGGTTTTAAATGCAAATAAATTGGGAAATATTATGGAAAAATTATTCTCACTAATTTACATAAAAAATAATCATTTATTTTTGGACCAACTTTTGTATTTTTAGTCTTATTTATGTGTAATTAGACATAATAAATCAATTATTTATTCATAACATTTAAAAGTTGTTTTATTAATATTTTTCTAATAAAATAGAAAGATTCCCATGTTGAAAATCAAATTTCTTTTGGTTGAATCATTTATGTAACTTATAATTAATTGTGTAATAATTATTAATTATTGTAATTATAATTAAACTTATTCTTTATCTTAATTATTCATAACATATTTTTCTTTAAATATTCAATCAGCGGTATTTAAATTTTCATATCATAATCATAGATTTTAATCATTTTATTTTGGCATACAAATAAATATCAAATTGAGTTTATCACAAAAACTCTAATTCCCCAAATCGGCCCAGCAAACCCTAATGCCTTAGAAACTGGATACCTAGACTTTTTAAGTCACTTTCCTCATTAGTATTCTTATACATATAGGTTGAGTTCTTTGGAATTCCCAATTTTATTTTGTGATGAGCTTTGTTGGATTTATCGCTTAGTAAAAACTATTAGTATATCTTCCCCCTTTTTCAGTTTACTGTTTGGGGTTACTCATGTACCTTATGTCAAATTACTATTTCTTTTCACTAAGTGCAATTCTCATGTGTGTTTGCTTTGTGTTACTTTGTGTATCTATGACTTGTCAAAATCATTAACCGTTGTGGCCTAGCATTTCAATGAATAGTACTATGGTATATACCCATTGTGACTCTGTTGAGAGACCTTGGTCATTGCTATGTGTTTCATTACTATTGTTAATAGCGCATAGTATATATAAATTTCATTTCACTTTCATAGGGTTGATTTTGACTGATACTACTTAAATACATAATTGCAAACAGTATACAACACATGAATTGCGAAACTTTCAAAATAGGGTATGCTCACCAATACATTTTTTTATTGACCTATACTATTTTGGTACATGTTTCAGGTTATTTTTGAGACGCCTTTTAGCTTTTGGAATTTATACTTAGATTTTGGATTCGTTGTATTTTAGTTTAGATTATTAGTTTGAATCATTGTATCTTGTATCTCATTTCAATGTAATAAAGTACTTAAGCAATGTATCAATATTTACACTTTTAGTCCATGAGCTATTGAACAATCGTCACTACGTGACACCTCGAAGATTCCGCCATCGGTTGGGGTGTTACAAACGTCAACATAAACCATAAAATAATACGTGATGTGTTGATGTTGATATATGAAAAGTGAGGCATCGGCTCGGGATTTCCAAAATCCAAAGCGAGTGAGAAATTGAGTTGGCTCATTGTATCAAGCACGAGGAGCTTGTTTTAACCCATATAGAGACTTTTTAAGTTTATGTGATGCGGGTAACGAGGATCCTCATAGCCTGGTGGTTGAGCAATGAAGAAATATGTTGTTGACATCAAGTTGACCCAATGACCAATTTTTGCAGAGGGCTATGGATAGGATTGTGCGGATAGTGATGGGTTTTGTAACAGGACTGAATGCGTCAAATCAGTCATTCATGTGTTGTTGAAGGAAGCCCTTTGCGACTAGACGAGCTTTATGGGTATGGATATCCATTAACCAACATCTCGGTTATAATTATGGTTTTAAACTGAAACCAACATAAATCGACCCATGCACACCCGTAGTTCAAAACATGAAGTCTATAGAGATTTCTTACGCCTCTTAAAAAATATCATCTATAGGCTATATTATGGATTTAAAACCAACATTTGTATGAATTCTGTTATATTAATTACGAGATAATTGGACCATATATTTATGGATTTAAAACCAACATTAATACTTGGATAAAGTTTTTGCTATTCTTTTAAATTTGTCCAATATGTTGAATACACACCTATGACCTAACATAAAAATGGGCACAGAACATACACTAACTCTATTTGTTTTTAAGTTATAAAAGTTTCAAGCAGAGCCCATCCAACTTTAATGAAATATAATATTTACATAAATTATTTACAAAAAAGGAAAAAGAAAATGTAAAGATATCTTGTTGGGAAGCGTGAATATATATATACCTAATCAATAGAAGATAGGTAGGGACAACGAAAGACGGTAAACTATGAGTTGAAAATGGGTACAAAGACAAAAAGAGGAAATCTTAGTTCGTAGGGGAAAACAAGAGTGAAACATGGGTGGCATCAATGGCACTGTTGTTCCAGTGGATGAACCTTTGTTGGATCAACATTCATCTTCAGTAATAACAACAGACCTAGACCTAGACCAACGATTTTTGATCGAGTCCAAGAAGCTATGGCGCATTGCTGGCCCCGCCATCTTCAGCCGTATTGTTTCCTATTCCACTCTCCTCATCACCCAAGCCATCGCCGGACATCTTGGTGATCTTGAACTCGCCGCCATCTCCATTTCCATAACCATCATCGTTGGCTTCAACTTCGGTCTCATGGTACGTACGTATATATATAATCTTACCCTAATTAATTATATTAAATGTACTAAATTAGTCACATCAGTTATATAGAGGGCTGCAAATTTAGACACGAACACAATAACCTAATACGAACCTACACAATTTTAACAGGTTTCGTGTTTGGCCTTAACAGGTTTCGTGTCTATAACAGGTCGACACGTTAAGACCTGTTTATTTTCGTGTCGTGCTCGTGTTTACATGTTTCGTGTTCGTGTCTTATCGTGTACATGTCTTAACAGGTCTTATCGAGTCTTATCATGTTTCTTATCATGTCTTGTTGTGTCTTATCGTGCCTTGTCGTGTTAACTTATTTTACTAGGTGTTTTTATCGTGTCTTGTCGTGTCTTATCGTGTTAACCTATTATACACAGGTTCGTGTTCGTGTTTGAAAAAAAATGATACGATTAGATTTCGTGTCGTGTTCGTTTCTTAACAGGTTTGTGTCTTAACAGGTTCGTGTAACCTGTTATGCCAGCCCTAGTTATATACATTACTATTTATCACATGTGTGCGTTAAACATACGTTTAGCATCCCCTTAATTAATTAATGGGTTGTTAAACATACCATGGTAAGTAAAATAAAGAAATGATATGATTAATTTAGTAAAAATAATAAACATACCATGGTAAGTAAAATAAAGAAATGATATGACTAATTTAGTAAAAATAATAAGAATGGTATGTTTAACGCAACCTTGATTTATAAGCAACTCCCAAAACTAAGTTTAATATGTAATATTCTAGTTGGGGATGGCGAGTGCTTTGGAGACATTGTGTGGCCAAGCATACGGAGCCAAAAACTATCAAATGTTGGGGGTGTACTTACAACGCTCCTGGATTGTGCTTTTCGCATGCTGCGTGCTACTTTTACCCTTATACCTCTTCGCGTCGCCTGTGCTCAAACTGCTTGGACAACCCGCAGACGTAGCTGAACTATGTGGTGTAGTGGCAATCAACTTAATACCACTACATTTCACCCTATGCTTTCAGTTCCCATTACAAAGGTTTCTTCAAAGTCAACTTAAAGCACATGTCATTGCGTGGGTGTCTTTGGTGGCGTTGGTGGTTCATTTGGGCATGAGTTGGCTGCTTGTTGGGAAGCTTCGGTTGGGACTTGTTGGGGCGGTTGCGACGTTGAACGTCTCCTGGTGGCTTATTACTTTGGGGTTGTTTGTTTACTCGGTCTTTGGTGGTTGCTCGGAAACTTGGGGTGGGTTTTCAATGGAAGCGTTTTCGGGATTGTGGGCGTTTGTCAAACTCTCTGTGGCTTCGGGCATCATGTTGTGGTAATTTATATATTTTTACACCAATGTCTATCATGAAAAAATACACGCCCTTAAATTAAACGCACCCCCTTTGTTATCGTTAATTTATGCATCCTTCAAGTTTTATATCTTCTTTTAATTTATGTGATGGTTACAAACAAGATCTAGATTATGACGTGAAAATATTTCTTGTTACTCGTTTACTTGTCATCCTAATCTAATGAGTTTTGTTTGATATTAATAGTAAATTTTCATATTTATCTTTTGTTGAAAAAAAAAAATAATTCTTGTTTTTGAAACTCTAACATTGTTTCAGATTAATATGATGTTTTGAAACTCTAAATTTCTCGTAGTAACTTTGTTTTTCTTGTAAGATACATGTATTAACCATCTTTATTATTTAATAGTTTAATGAGAATTGACGATGTCTCTTCAAATCATGGGCAGATTTAGAAGAGGTTGAGGGGTAGCCCGCACAACTTTGTTGGGGCGTTACATTTATAGTGCAATTTTTTTTTGTTTCTTCTGCATTTTACATATCGACTACCTCTGATCAACCCGTGTACCCCTCAACTTTTATTCTAGATTCGCCACTGCTTTAAATTACCAACCCATCGAAGTTGACTAGTGTTTTTTTTTCTCTAATCTTTCAATCAAATAATAATGCAGTTTGGAAAACTGGTACTACAGAATATTAATACTGATGACAGGAAACATGGAAAACGCAAAAATTGCAGTAGATGCTCTATCCATATGGTAACACATTAAAACCCTTTTATCTTTATATAAGTTGTAATCTTTCACGTGGTCCCAAACTATATATTTATTTTTATCTTAGTAATCATTATTTTTGATGATTTTCTATTAAAGTCAAACCTTTTATTTTAGTTATAGAAATGGTCCCATATTACGATTTAGTCCATACGTTTCTTTTGTTATAATTTTACTTGTTTTCATATAAAATATGGGTGGCACCTTCAATTTATCTTTTGAAATCAGTATTCTTTAATTTATGAGCATTCACATCCTCTACACCAAATCCCACCCATCAAATTACACTAAAAATCATTACTCCACCTCTAAATTTTCTCTCTCCTAACTAAAATAATAATACCTTTTCATACTTTTATCATTACATTTTCTTTCTCTTCACTCACAACTACTTACAAAAATATTAAAATATATATATGGGTGAACTGTATATTTTCATATTTAGGGTGAAACAGTGCTTCCATCAAATATTTTCTCTCCCCTCCACTCACAACCACTTACACTCACCCCATATAATTTGATAGACACACCCACATACATTTGATGGACATACTCACATAAATGTGTTGTACTTTATACTACTGTATTGATTTTATATTTAAATATTCTAAAAGATAAATTTTTCTTTCTGATCTTTGAATTTTTAATACAGTTATATTTAATATGTTTATCAAATATATTTTTATGTATTTCATAGTGAATAGAGTAACATTCTATCTATTTAGGCTATGTATTATGTTCTCACATTTTACTATCATTCTATACATGACCTTTTAGCCACTTATTTTCATGTTTATGTGTTATGGTTTAATTACCCACCTATTAAAATTACATTTTAATAAAATAAATAAATTTAAAAAAATTAGCAAACGAGACACATGTTTTATTCTAATTGGTTACTATGGTTAATTCCAACCAATTTTGCCCAATCTTTTTGAAGAAGTAGCGTAAATTTGCTCATGCCCAAATCTGTCACGCCAATAACAGTGATGACAGAGACGTAAGAACATAACACATAGCCTTATTTTACATTAAGTTGAAAAAACTTTAGTGACGTACTTTCAATTCTATCTATGTTATGTATTCCATAGTGAATAGAGTAATATTCTACTTTAAGTTACATTAAGGGGAAAATTAAAAACTTCTTTGTTTTTTTTTTTTTTTTTTTTTTTTTTTTTGTAGCATGTCGATCAATAGTTTTCAACTCATGATCCCTCTTGGATTCTTTTCTGGAACCGGGTATATTTCGACATACTTCTATTTTCTTCTCACATATATAACTGCAGAATCTTAGATAATATATATTCACACATATATTTATCTATATCAATTCAATGATAGTTTCAAAGTAAACAACGTTATACAATTAGACAAATGATTTTGCTTCATATTCGTAGCTCTTGCAAGAATTTTATTTTTGTACCCTCCCCCACCTGGCGCACAAATAAATAAATAGTTTATACGTTTATAAGTATTAATATCTCATTATCTTGATACAATGTATACGTATCCTTAAGTGGTGAGGAACGAATACAAATTACATAGTGTTTGTAGTGTGTCTTGCGTTACATGTAATACTTGTGTAATTATGTGAACAGAGTTAGGGTCGCAAACGAGTTAGGAGCAGGCAACAGCAAAGGAGCTAGATTCGCTACAATAGTTTCGGTTACCACATCCACGATCATAGGCGTTGTGTTCTGGATCTTAGTTGTATTATTCCACAATGAGTTAGCATTAATATTCACAAACAGTGAACCCGTACTGGATGCCGTAAGACAACTATCAGTTCTCTTAGCGTTCACCATTCTCCTCAATAGCATTCAACCTGTTCTATCAGGTACCCCCTTCCTGGTGTTTTCGTGAATGTTCACAATCTATTATATCTTGTGCTTCTCAATCCGTAATGTGTAAATTACCGTTTAATGTAATAGGTGTTGCGGTTGGGTCCGGATGGCAATCATATGTAGCATACATCAACTTAGGATGCTACTACCTAATAGGAGTCCCAATGGGTCTTGTCATGGGATGGTTCTTCCATTTCGGGGTCATGGTATACATTATCTTCTTCTCATTTCATTAAAAATTAAAATATATATATATGTATTTAACTATTTATTGTTTAGATTAGTAGTAAAATGAACGAGTTGGGTAACACGTAAACATAGTTGAATATTATTACATATAAAAATTGGTTGAATTGGGTAGACTCGCATACAAATTTCTTTTAGTTTCTTAAGCTTTTCAAGTATGATGCAAAGTTGGATTAGTAGTACGTACACTGTTAGACACAAAGTTAAACTTGATTTTATATACTTATGTTAATATAATTCTGAACATATGTTAATTGTAATAGATATAAGTATTATGTGGTAGTTAAGCCCGGTTGTGACATACCGGTTGATAAATAGGTTTAGCCTAAGATTTATTAAGTGTAAAGGGTCGCGTCTGATTGTATGGTGCCGGTTCAGAAACTATAAATAGGGCCGGACACTTCATTTGTATTGTGTGGAAGTTTATGTTAATATCTATAACTAACTTTCAAAAACCTCTCACTCTCTTTCCCTCCAAATCCAAACCGTCGCATACCAACAACAACAATAATCAGACCTGTGCAGAAATGACGAACACCAACATGGCATCATAGCCCGATCGTAGAAGAAGAATATACAGTATTTTCGATGTGGAAGAGAAATCCGACGATGTGGATCAAACAATTTTGGCAGAGAGGATTGCAGAATTAAAGAAGGAGTGTATGGATCCTTCAAACATCAATTTCTCCCGATTCCACATTGGTTCATCACCGAAGAACCAAATAGAGAAGAAACGAAAGGCACAAAAGGAGTATAATAAACAAGTAAGTAATGTCCCCGAATACCCACACGCTATGTGTTGTGGAAAGTGTAAAGAGCCCTTCCATTATAGAAGAAATTGCCCAAAGAAGATGGGTAAAACATAATTGATGGTGAAAGGAAGGGATGAAAAAGGATGGGACGATGTGCGGTATGCAAGCCTAACAAGAAAAGAACATGGATGTGGTTACAAGGACCAATTCACGATTTTTAGTAAGTCATTTGAAGTAGAAGGCCAACCAAATGGTTATAGGAGGGAGTACTTTCGTGGGAAAGGATCGGTGATAATTACAAGCGGAGGACAAGTACACAAGATCAAATCGGTATACTATGTTCCTACACTTCGTGAGAATGTGTTAAGTATAGAAAAGTTAAATCAAGAAGGTTTAGAAATTGAATTCGATGGAGATGTTTGCCATATCCATCGGCCGATCATACAAGAGAAGAGGAAGATGATAACAAGGCGAATTTGTGATGGTGAAGACCACTTCACATTTAAATGCCCCGAAAGGAAGAATGTTGTAAAGAAAGATGATCAAGACTCGCAAGAGACATCAAAAGGCAAACGGGTCAGATTTGAAGGCATAAAAGAGGAACTTAATTATGAAGATAAAGAGAGGGCGTTTGTTTTTAAGCAATTCGAAGAATTCTCAATTGATAAGGACAATTATGAAGGCGTTATGGAGAAAGGTCCTATCATGTACCCAACCAATGAATCGCGTATACAAGATTGTTTGATTTTCATGGATTTGCTTCATGTTACCACTATGGTTGAAAGGTACAAACGTAAATTTGAATTAGAGTTTGAAAAGATTGTTGAATGGTTTATGCAAGAATTCTTAAAAATAAAGAACAAAGCCCCTATGCCACCAAGAGATGGAACCGGATATCCAATATGCTTGTTGGATTTATACACTAAAGTGCAAGTGTTTGGTGGATATGATAAAGTTACAAAGGATGATAATTGGGCGATTGTTACAATGTCTATGGGTTATGGAAGAGGACTACCGAGTTTGGCAAAGAAAGAAGACATAGCATTGACTCTAAGGCTAGTGTATGTCTGTTATTTGGAGATGATGGAATGGTACCATCTCAAATACAAAGGCCGCGAGTTAGTTGTTGAAGTTATAAATGAATAAGGTAGCACAAGTGGTGGACACAAAAGAATCGAATGGAAAGACGAAGATATGCCACCCAAGAAACGAAGCCGATCATCCTCAAGTGAAGAATGAAGAACCAAAAGAAGAAAATCAAGTTTAAGGGGGAGATTGTTAGACATAAAGTTAAACTTGATTTTATATACTTATGTTAATATAATTCTGAACATATGTTAATTGTAATAGATATAAGTATTATGTGGTAGTTAAGCCCGGTTGTGACATACCGGTTGATAAATAGGTTTAGCCTAAGATTGATTAAGTGTAAAGGGTCACGTCTGATTGTATGGTGCCGGTTCAGAAACTATAAATTGGGCCGGACACTTCATTTGTATTGTGTGGAAGTTTATGTTAATATCTATCACTAACTTTCAAAAACCTCTCACTCTCTTTCCCTCCAAATCCAAACCGTCGCATACCAACAACAACAATAATCAGACCTGTGCAGAAATGACGAACACCAACATACACTAGACAAGTAGGGTAAGTGGGGACGGGGCGCCTACCGAATTGTCCACGAATACCAACTACCAGCATGGTAACACCGCCGCCACCCATGCTGGTAGTGGTCCCGTGGACCGTTTTGCTGGTTATGTTTACCGTGCTGGTACCTATTGTTTTGTTGGTTTTTATAAAATGCAAAATTTTCAATTTACCCCCCGTGTGTTTAAGTGCTTTTTATTTTTACCGTTTGTTTCATATGTTTACCGGTTAAATAAACAAAAAAATAAAAAACATTTCATTAAAACATTTATATTAAAAATACATAAAACAAAAAAAAACACACTTAAGGTTGGCGCAACAAGCGCTATGCCTCGACATTGTCGAATTCTTGGTCGTATCGAGCCTCATACTCATAGTTTGTGAAGCAGATAGCCAACTCGTCATCGAGGTCCGGATCGTCCCTCATCGTTTGCTCGTAGAGGGTGGTCCACCTCGCACACCTGATATTGAGATCCTCCCACTTGACTTGGAGGTCTCGAATGGTCTTGGTGGTGTTGGTGCCCACGTGTTGCATGAAGTCGCTAAACACGTGAGCCCAAAACACATCCGGGGGGTAGGCTTCGCCTTCGTCCCTAGGTAGTTCTTGAATTTCGGGGTCGTTTGTGGTGTCCTTGTGGCAAAACACAAGGGCCATCTTTTTCTTGTCGGTCCACGGATTCATTTTTTATGTGTTTTGGTTTTTAAATCGTGGTAAATTGTGGCTTTTAACCCCACAGTTTGATCACTTTATATACAATGACGGTAGCACTGTTAAATTTAATTCACTGACCGTTTAGTTGAGTCAATTCAATTTACTCGACGGTTTCCAAGATAAACAATTAAAGTTGGCTGACCGTTTTGGTGAGACGGTTGTAATAGTAGAATTAAATGTAAAAAAAACTGTGTAAAAATGTAAATAAAAAAGTTTGGGTATTTAAATGAAAATAAATAAAAGAATCAGTGGAGTGTTGCCTATAAAAACGTGTTTCAGTGAAGTAAATCAGTTAAGTGATGTGGCAAAGCATGATCGGTTGAAATCAGTGAAATAAAAAAAATTTCTACAAGCACCCCTGACGCCATAATATAAAACACTTGTTCTATGGTATGTAAAATTTATATACCGGTCGAGATAGTCATCTTTCTTTCTATATAAAACATATATATATACATATATCTAACGTTTGTATGGTTTGTAATTATATCAAGGGTATTTGGGCTGGGATGATATTCGGAGGAACTGGGATTCAAACGGTGTTATTAGCTATCATCACAAGTCGTTGTAATTGGGAAATGGAGGTTACTTCATTTAAACTCAATGCTTCTTTATTTGATTTAAATAATAATATACAGTACTTGATCAATGATCTTATATTAGTTACTAACATTGTGATTGTTTGCAGGCACAAAAAGCCAGCAATCATTTGAAAAAGTGGACAGGTGTGCATTAAGTTTGTGACACCCGGCAAACTCAGGTTAGTAACATTAACTAAACTAGTAAGTCTACCTTAGCGAGTCATGCATATTACGTACTTAACTGGGTCAGTCGAGTCGTTGCGATGATTCTGGGGAATCATCGGGAGTCGTTATAGTGATCCGCGGGATCATCGGGAGTCGGTCCATAACCATGTGGACAAGGATTGGCGATTCGTGGGATCACCGGGTTTAACACATGCACGCAAGTCTCGAGTCCCGGGAATTGGTGAACGGACGTAAACGTGTTAGTTATCGTGCATTATATGTTTGTAATCATTATGTGACTTATCGGTATGTGAATACGTGCTTATATATGTTAAAATACTGTTTAACGCGCCAAAAACCCAAGGTACCACGCTGTAGGCGATTAGGCATAGGTGATTAGCCTAATCGCCAGACAAACAGGCGATTGGGGAAGAGATGGGGGCCATTGGAGCTCTAATCGCCAGTGGAACAGGCGATTAGGCTCTTAATCGCCTGAACTATCCTTGCAATCGCCTGATCTGTAGTGCACGAGTAAAAACACCTATAAATACAACCCTTGACTCCCCAAACACCATTTGTGCAACCCTAACAGATCCTAAACCTCCCACACACTTAAAAACACCTCTGGAACTTGTTTTGCTTCAAAACTCACCATTTCCAAGCTTACACACCCTTCTTTGATAAAATCCAAGGTTTGTTCTTCATCCCAAGCCCTTGTAATGTTATTGTTTTGGTTCCCAAAAGTCCAGACCTTGTTTTACTAAGTGTGTGTCTTTAAAAACCTTTGAAATGAGTTTGTAAAACAAGTCTACACCAAAATACTTGCTATATGTGAAGTATTTATGCATATGATGATTTTTGGTGGTTAGAACATGATTGTTTCCATGAAATTGATGTACTTCTGATGTGTAGGAGTTATTAGGATGATTATCTAAGGATTTGAGCTATTGTTATAGTGTTTTGATGAAAGTATGCATTTTGACCCATTTAGATGATTCTTGAAGAATTAGGATGTTATGATATGATTCAATGCTTGTTAGTTGTTAGGATTCACATTAGAATGATATTATAACAAGGGGATGATGATTTGCAAGTTGTAGGATGTGTAATCTGGTTATTGCCACTTAAGGAAAGATTTCATAGTTAATGAAACCTAGTACTTTGCCATTTTTGGAAATAATCGCACCGAGGCCGTTAGAGCAGAGATAAATTGGGGGGTTTTTTCTTGAAATGGGTTGGTTAATAGTTTAGGTTTAATATTGGGTGATTTTACATGTTTCGGATCTGATTTGGAGGGTTAAACGCGCGAAAACACGTCACGAACCTGCAACAGGCGATTGGGAGCTGCAATCGCCTGCTGTAGGGGCGATTGGCCACCCAATCGCATGATGTATCAGGCGATTAGCCTCCTACTCGCCTTTTGACTTTCCCCAATCACCAGTTGACTTTTCCTAATCGCGTGTACTGCTGCTGTGAGCGTATTTTGACATCCCGAAACATGATTTGACACCTAGGAACATGATAGGAACCCCGGGATACGTCCAATGACTTAGTAACACGTGTTCGGACTCGTTTATGCGTTAATTGAGCATTATGCTAGACTAGGTGAACTCTTGCGCGTATTAAGTGTTTAACTACATATGTTGCATGATGTCTTGTATTTGGCTAACACGTGGGATGTCGGGTCACCAATGAGTGTCACAGCCCTACTTTTACTGTTTTACTTTTGGGGGAGAAACATGCTACATACTTACTTACAAAAGGTCATGTTATACTATGGTTACTTTACATTACTATACGGCTTTTTATGGAAAGTCCCAGAGGGAAACCATGAATGTGCGGGTTGCACAGCAAGGGAAATGTGGATAGATCTATTGGGCCTCACAAACCCCACTCGACGGCGGGGCCGGGCGGGTGCATATTGTCTCTTGTTCCGGGGTCACCGAGGCATCAGTAATAGCCCAGTCATCTGGGCACGCTTCATCTATTGGTACATGTTAAGCAATGGGTTCCCAACCGTAGTAGTAAAAACACTTAACATCTAGCTAACGTTCTCATAACCTAGTAGCAACGGGAATGATCTTTTCAAACTTATGACAAATCTTTTATAAAAGAAAACCTGTTAACTCACCAGCATTATATGTTGACATTTTTGGCATGTTTTCTCAGGTCTCTAAGGTAGCAGTTAACGGACTAGGCGCACGGAGTCTTGCACAGCGTCAAGAGTTTTGGATGCATATTAAACAATGTTTTGTAAACTATAATATGCCTTTTGGTTGTAAACAAGAAATGCTTCCACTGCTGGTTTATGGCCCAAAGCATAATGTTTTGGTTTCAATATATATATATATATATATATGTATGCATGTTTGTTGTTTGTTTATTGTGATCGTTGATTGAGATCCTGGTGTGTCACGCGCCTCGCGGTAAAACCCCGCAAATGGAATTTGAGGGTGTGACAGATTGGTATCAGAGCCAACGGTTATAGTAAACTAGGATTGCATGTAGAGTCTAGTCTATAGCCGAGTCACACATACTAGACGGTCACATATGGTCGTGTCTTAACATGTGGGTAACATTATAACTGGTCGGGGTGTTGGTGTCAACATCTTCTACACTACATCATCTGCTTACTCTTTTATCATTCTACTCCTTAACTCATTCTTATCTTGATTCGACGGCGAACAACATATTATTGAACCTTCATGGCGACGGTGTACATTGGGGTAGCTTCGGCATACTCTTGAGATCTGTCCAGGGATTTGGACATCTCCCTTCTATGCCCTAATAGACACGCTCGTCCTTATACATACTATCTTATACTTATGCTTATAATAATATCATGATTGGGTGCTAGTGTCCGGTGACTTGAACTTCAAGCTTGAAGTACACCTGGAGGACCATGTAGAACAGTTTATCATGTGTGGTGCACACGAGATCATAAACTGGAATGCATGGGAACCCTAGTGAACCTTGCGTTTGAACGGATGGACCCGAACTGGACCCGCTCTAGTTTCTTGAAATTCCTAGTGGGTTATACCACGGGCAAGCCTAAGTCTTTTGTTTCATGTTGTGAAAGAAGATGTCAGGAGCTCGTGGAGGTCGCAGAGGCGGCTGTGCTGGCGGCGGTGGCCGCGGTAACGTTAATATGACCCAAGCGGAATTGGACAATCTGCTGCAGCAGCACGTGAATGTAGCCTTGGCTGCATTCCAAGCTGCTCATAATACTATGGGTGGTAAGTCGATTTCCACCTATACTACCTTGTTTCAGGGTACTATACCTTTTCTTGTTATTTATCTGTGTGTCTTGTCCTAGGTGGTGCTGTCAATCCCCCTCCACCCCAGTGCTCCTACAAAAAGTTCATGGATTGCAAGCCCCACAACTTTAGTGGGACTGAAGGGGCAGTGGGACTGCTCTGATGGCTGGAAAGGTTGAATCGGTTTTCTCCATGTGCAGTTGCCCGGCAGGCGACCGGGTGAAGTATGCTTCTGCGACCCTTGAGGGTCAAGCCCTGACTTGGTGGAACTCCACCACCCAGACCATGGGAATTGGGGAAGCTCATGCTATGCCCTGGGCATAATTCGTACAGCTTTTGAAAAATGAGTACTGCCCGAGGGATGAGATCCAGAAGCTCGAGCATGAGGTCTGGAATCAAAAGATGGTGGGGTCGGAAATCGAAGCGTACACAGCTAGACATAACGAGCTGGCGGTGTTGTGCCCGGATTTACACACACCGGAGTACAGGAGAACTGAGCACTATATTGCTGGGTTGGTGCCGGAGGTTGCGGGATTGGTAGCTGCGGACAATCTCACTGTTTATTCTGAAGTTGTTCGGTCGGCTCACAGGTTGACCAATATGAAAGTAGCTGAAGGAGTCTTGCCTCCCCGAGGCGCTACTATGAAGGCTCCCGAGAGCAACAAGAGAAAGTGGGAAGGCATGGGTAAAGGCTCGAGCTCAGCTCAGCTCAGCCTCAGCATGTGAAGAAGTCTGACGTTGGTGGATCGTCGTCTGAGCAGAAGTCGGGGGGTTATTTTGGGAAGTTGCCTAAGTGCGAACGGTGTTGGTTTCATCATACTGGTCCTTACGACAAGACCCGTTGTCATCGCTGCAATAAGTAGGGGCACCAAGCTAAGGAATGTAGGACCAACCTTCAGGGTAACTAGAACCCACCTGCTACGCCTGCCCTAGTGCCTCAGGGTACTACTCCCCAGGGAAACCAAGGAAAACAGGGGTGTTATAACTGTGGTGAGCTTGGACACTACAAATGCGACTGCCCCAAGTTGAAGCGAGGCGAGACTGGGAAGAATGGGTTAGGTAATGGGAACAATGGGGGCGGAGGCAGAAATGCTTGTGCCTTTGTGATTGGTTCAAGCGGGGCCCGACAGAACCCTGACACTGTTACTGGTTCGTTCCTTCTCGATAATCGCAATGCTACGGTTTTATTTGATTATGGCGCCGACAACAGTTTTATATCTCTTGGATTTAGTCAATTGCTTGATAGGGTACCTACACCTTTAGAGGCTAAGTACGTGATAGAATTGGCTGATGGTAAGAATGTTGAAGCGACGTACGTCCTTAGGGAGTGTCACCTTGAATTGTCGGGTTATTTGTAACATTACGCATTTAAAACTTGTACGTACACGTTCGTCATTAATAAACGTCAAGTTTCATCTTATATGTTCGCATTTATTATTTTTGTCGCATTATTGAAACCCTAGTACTATATATATATATATATATATATATATATATATATATATAGATATATATGTGTTTGTGTGTGTTAAACATGTAAAAAAATTAAATGTCTTGGCCGGGAATCGAACCCGCGCCAAGACCGGGTCAACCAACACCACACACTTAACCAGCTGGGCTGGCTTTCAACTTGTAATAAACCCGGACGCATTATAATTATATACGCATTTAAAACCTTCACAGTTGACAAAGAAAGTCAACTGTGGGTTAGCGTGTGACTCAATCCAAGGAATTAACTCGTGATTGATCTTAATATGGCAAACTTAGGTGATTTCCGGCCCAGTATGACTCGATTACACGTTGATTATAACCAATTGTTGACCTAATTTGAAAACCCTACGCGTATGACATTTAACTTAGGTCAAACCTTCCAATTAAACCCACCATTGATCCTCAGTATAAATAGATGAGCTACGAACCTTAACAACTCGCTCACTTATCTCTCTTAACCCCCAATTCTTCTGAAACACCTCTGTTATTACGATTTTGAACGCCGTTTGACTTTTATCTTTGACCCGGCAATTATCCACGAAACAACACTGTGAGTTCTACTTTTTTGTGGGTTTTATTAGTCGGCGATCATACAACATAAGCCCTAACTTTAATCGGGTTTATAATGTCTGATTTGATCAATTGTAAAACCTAGGGTTCGTGATTTATAAATTGGGGATAAACTGGATTGCCAATGTGTATATAATTATTATTAAACGGCTTTCATCACAACCACTGGCCTAGGCCAAGTGGTTGTGACCAAGGCTTGCCACAGCAGTCACCCGGGTTCGAGTCCCGGCTCTGACTTCCTTTTTTCTTTTTTTTTCTCTTTTTAAAACAACATATATATATATATATTATATTTAAAACTTATAAATTCATTTTTAAATACCAAAACTATTTTATAAATTCTAAAAAAAATTATATTTATTAAATCTGAGTCAAAAGTTTTATTTACAATTTTTGTTTTTTCAAAAATTCATTTATTTAATATTTATAATAATTAAATCATTTTTATACTATTATATTTATAAAAATCCATTTATATATCAAAACAATTTTATTAAATTCACCAAAAATTATCCTGACTTTTTATAAAGTTAATCTTTACTGAAATAATTTTTAATTCAGTAAAATCATTTATTTTATATTTTTAATCAATTTTTGTTAGATTTAATCATAATTAAATCATAATAAATTCGATTTTCATTATTTTTGCACCAAAATTTTATGCAAATTATTTTTAAATGTTTAGAACAGAATTATGATTTTTAAAATTGAAATTCTTTAATTTTAGTATTTTTGAATATTAAAGTTAATTGTTGGCAATTTGTAATAAATAGATTTAAAAATCTATTTTAAATTAAATAATTTTATAAAAATTATTTTTATACTTCAAACACTTTAATGTGTACATTCAAAATTCAAATTTTATAAAAAGATTTTCTTTTATTAATTATCAAATTTTCCTTTATTAATTAACATTTTAATTTAAATTCAACAATTGGATATCCCCAAATCGAAACCCTAGGATACACTTATAAGTTAATTAGACTTAGACTTATTATATAGTACCTTATTATAGGGTGATATTTGGAATCATTTTGGGCAACACTATTATTTCATCTTTTCAACAAGTTTAACATTTGCTAAGGTGAGTTTTACATAGCCCCTTTTATTTATCACCATTTTTGGGGTGAAACATGTTATAACATTATCATTGCAATTCAATCATCAATGTGTCTATGTGTTTTCTATGTTGCATTATGTCTTGAGCATGATTAGAGTAAGCACCATTCTAGCATAATCATTAACTCCGTACAAGCCGACGGTATACATTGATAGATCTATTGGACTGACAATCCCACCCGGATACGTGCCTCCTACAAAGGTTACGTGGGTGTTTGTTATCACATAACATATTCAATTGGACCATGAGTGTATAGTATGTATCATTTTATAACAGTCATCAGGGTTGATTATGCACTCGATTTATTTCTAGTATGTTCTCACATATGGGCTAGATTGACATGACACATGAATTGCACAACATTTTTATTCATTTTATTATCAAAAACCTATGTAATTCTCACCAACTTATGTTGACCCAAAATACTTTCAAAATTAACATGTTTCAGGTAACAATGAAGCTGAGGCTTGAGTTAGCATGAGGATTTTACTTGAAGTTTTATTTGAAGTTATTGAAGTTTGTTATTTGATATCATGTATTTGAATTCTTAGACATCATTTTACATTTGGATATTATGTTTGAATAAATTATTTAAAATTTATATTATACCATGTGCTACTGAATCAATTATCAATACGTGGCACCCCGATGTTTCCGCCATCGGTTGGGGTGTTACAATATTCTTTTCCTATTGACCTTATGCCGGTGTCCTTGGGTAGTTTTGATGTTGTTATGCGTATGGATTGGTTATCTTTGTATCATGCTGAGATCGCTTGTTTTGATAAAGTCATTCGACTTCCTCTCTCTGATGGAGAAATTCTGTTGGTGCATGGTGAGAAAAGCGGTGTCCCTTTAAGTATCATTTCGTGTATGAAAGCCTATAAGTATCTTCGAAATGGGTATTCTGCCATCCTGGCTCTTGTTTCGGTTTCTTCAGAGGAAGAGAAGAAGATTGAAGATATTCCCGTCGTTTGTGATTTTCCCAATGTATTTCCTGAAGATCTACCTGGTCTTCCGCCTTATCGTCAAGTCGAATTCGGTATTGAACTTGCTCCAGGTGCAGCCCCTATTTCCCGAGCCCCATATCGTCTTGCACCTCCCGAGATGCAGGAGTTGTCTAACCAGTTACAAGAGTTATTGGAGAAGGGTTTCATCCGACCTAGTCCATCCCCATGGGGAACCCCTATTCTTTTTGTCAAGAAGAAAGACGGAAGCCTACGTATGTGTATCGACTACCGTGAACTGAACAAAGTTACCGTCAAGAATCGTTATCCTCTTCCTCGTAGAGATAAATTGGGGGGTTTTTGCTTGAAATGGGTTGGTTAATAGTTTAGGTTTGATATTGGGTGATTTTACATGTTTTGGATCTGATTTGGAGGGTTAAATGCGTGAAACCACGTCATAAACCTGCAACAGGCGATTGGGAGCTGCAATCGCCTGCTGCAGGGGTGATTGGCCACCCAATCGAATGATGTATCAGGCGATTAGCCTCCTACTCGCCTATTGACTCTCCCCAATCACCAGTTGACTTTTCCTAATTGCATGTTAGTTTCCTAATCGCGTGTACTGCTGCTGTGAGCGTATTTTGACATCCCGAAACATGATTTGACACCTAGGAACATGATAGGAACCCCGGGATACCTCCAATGACTTAGTAACACGTGTTCGGACTCGTTTATGCGTTAATTGAGTATTATGCTAGACTAGGTGAATTCTTGCGCGTATTAAGTGTTTAACTACATATGTTGCATGATGTCTTGTATTTGGCTAACACGTGGTATGTTGGGTCACCAATGGGATGTCGGGTCTTGTCTAGTACGGTCGGTTTAACAGTCAAAGGTGTTTTCAAACGTTTATGGTTATGGTCTGGACATTCGGGGACTAGTTAACCTGCGGGTTATTAGTCCGGATACTTATACACATCTTATGATAGGTCGCCGCTATTTGGGGCTATCATAGCATACTTATTTAACTGTTTTCAAGTAACACAATCTAAGGTGAGTGTCACAGCCCCACTTTTACTGTTTTACTTTCGGGGGAGAAACATGCTACATACTTACTTACTAAAGGTCATGTTATACTATGGTTACTTTACATTACTATACGTCTTTTTATGGAAAGTCCCAGGGGGAAACCATGAATGTGCGGGTTGCACAGCGAGGGAAATGTGGATAGATCTATTGGGCCTCACAAACCCCACTCGACGGCGGGGCCGGGCGGGTGCATATTGTCTCTAGTTCCGGGTTCACCGAGGCATCGGTAATAGCCTAGTCATCTGGGCACGCTTCATCTATCGGTACATGTTAAGCAATGGGTTCCCAACCGTAGTAGTAAAAACACTTAACGTCTAGCTAACGTTCTCATAACCTAGTAGTAACGGGAATGATCTTTTCAAACATATGACAACTCTTTTATAAAAGAAAAACTGTGAACTCACCAGCATTATATGTTGACATTTTTGGCATGTTTTCTTAGGTCGCTAAGGTAGCACTTAACGGACTAGGCGCACGGAGTCTTGCACAACATCTAGAGTTTTGGATGCATATTAAACAATGTTTTGTAAACTATAATATGCCTTTTGGTTGTAAACAAGAAATGCTTCCGCTGCTGGTTTACGACTCAAAGCATAATGTTTTGGTTTCAATATATATATATATATATATATATATATATATATATATATATATATATGTATGCATGTTTGTTGTTTGTTTTTTGTGATCATTGACTGAGATCCTGGTGTGTCACGCGCCTCGTGGTAAAACCCCGCAAGTGGAATTTGAGGCTGTGACAAAGTTCCTATCTCATATGCTTCACCACAACTCTGGCGCCCATCATATTTTGTTCTTTGCATTTAATAAATTTTATTTATTTTTTAGCATACGCAGAGATATTGTTCTGAATTTTATAAATGCCACGTGAAAAGCAATTAGAACGCGTGTTACAAATGGAATAAAGAAATGCAAATAATTTAGGTAACGTTTGGTATGATGGAATGTTAGGGGGAATGCAATGGATCATTACGAAGTAATGAAAAATAGTATGTTTGGTTGGTTAAAGGAATGAAATCACCCATTCCACAAGACATTCCATTCCCTCAAAACCATTCCATCCACTCCCCATGTTTTTTTTGTCATTCCATCCCTCATTCACCCTTTACTAACAAAACCATAACCACCCACCACCACCGTCACCACCCACAACCGTCGCCCACCACCGCTGCCGCCTCCACCCACCATTGTTACCCACCCACCACCACCGCCATCCAACACCGCCCACTAACATCACCCATCGCCGCCTCCACCACCTGCTACCGTCACTCACCACAATTTCCTTTACCCACCACCATCCATCACCGCCACCTCCTCTTGCACACACCACCGCCACTACTCTCCATCGTCACCCACCCACCATCACCGCCATCCACCTCCACCCATCGCCACCATTGGCGCCACTCACTACCGTCACCGCCACCACCCATCATCGCTATCGCCATCCACCACCACGCTACCATCACACAACACCATCTACCATCACCACCATCAACCACCACCGCCACTACTTACCATCTGTGACACCCGACATGTTCAGCTTAAACATTTTGGCAAAACATAAGTCTACCTTAGCGAAAAACATTTATAAACGTACTTAACTGGGTCGGTTGATTCGGGTCATGTTGGGATCGTCCAGGGTTCAATGATTAGGAAGATCATTGGGAGTCGTTTTGAGTAAACATTAGTCTTGTGTCCCGTTGTTGGTGAAATTACATAAATTGAATTAAGTGTTATACGTAGATTGATACATACATGTGATATAATGTGCAAATACGCGTTTCAAAGGTGTAAACATCATCATACATGATTCGATATGCTTAACATATGTTAGGATTACATGTTCATGTGTTAGGATGTACTAAAACGCGTTTAAATGACAAAACTGGAAAAATTGGAAAACCTATAAACTGGTTCGACCTTAAGGGGGCTCAAACCAGGTTCATAAGCCATTTGAAAACCTCATTCGACCAGCCCAAGATCCCATTCGACCCTTGCAGGGGTTGAACCTGCAGTTACTATAAATATCACACTTTGCAATTTTTCATCATTTCACAAATCCTAGTCGCCTCTAAACACTCTCTCTCGACTCTAATCACTGGGGAATGAGTTTTCCTTGTTTTTCATAATCTAACCTACAAACATCATCCAAGCAAAGATCTAAGGTGTGTTCTTGATCTAAAACCCTTTTTAATGTATTTTGATTCGTTTTTATCGAACCCCAAAGGTCCAGATCTGTTATAAAGTGGTTTTTATGATTAAAAACCTTTCAAACATCTTTCTAAACAAAACCCTATCATTAAACTTGAGTTTTCATGCAAATTAACATGTGTAAATGGTGTTTATGTCTATTTTGAGGATTTTTGTTAAATCTAGGGCTTGATACATGTTATTATTAATAAAACGATTGGGAGTTTTTATGAACACAACAAACTGAGCATTTTGAGACGATTATGAAAGGATTTCGACAAGTTTCCCAATTGGGTAAAGTTTTCATGCATGATGTGACGTTTCCATAATTTTACCATTTTGGGTAAGTATTAAAATGGATTGATTTTGGAATAAAATTGGTAGGGTTTTGTGGGGATATGTTATCCATACTTGACTGCTGTGTTTCATGATGTTTCGTGATGTTTTCGGACTGTTTTGATGCGTTTTTAGAATGTTTGCAGCAAAGTGGGTCGAACCAAGGGTTCATTCGACCCATCGTGGGATCGAATGAGACCCTCTAGGGTCGATCCGGCTTTCACACAAGTCAAATGAACTTTATTTGGTCGAACGAATTTGATTTACTTCGAATTATCACGTTTTAAGGTCAAATTAACATGTGTTAAGGTCGAATGAACATGTGTTTGGTTGTATGAACTTGTGAATTGGTCGAATGAGACTTCTTGGGGTCGAACCAAGTGTTATTTTGGGCTGATTCGACCCAAGAATCTCAAATGTGTGATTTGTGATGCAAACTAAGTGTTTTATGCTTGAACCTTATGTGTAATCTATGTATACTTGATTAGTTTATGTAATGGGTCACCAACGAGATGTCGGGTTAGTCTGGTGTGTCGGTTGAACGGTTAAACACGTTTTTAAACATATTTGGTCATGATCTGGACAATCGGGGACTAGATAACCTTAGGGTTACTAGTCAAAACACTTATATGAACATTTATGTTAGATTTCCGGTATTAGGAACTATCAAGACTTGTTGGTAACTCTTTTCTATAGAAAACGCAACCTAAGGTGAGTTTCACAGCCCCACTTTTATTGGTTTTACTTTTGGGGGGAGAAAACATGTGCTAAAATTATATTTTGTGAACATATGTCATACTATGGGTTACTTTTGAGTTGCTATACGATCTTTGGAAATCCCGGGGAAACCATGAATGTGCGGGGTTGCACAACGGTGGAAATGTGGATAGATCTATTGGGCGTGACCTGCCCCACTCGTCGAATGGAGGTCGGACGGGTGCATGTTGTCTCAGACTATGCTAAACTTGCTAAACATTATTCGGGCGACTTAAACATGTGCTAAACTTGCTAAACGTGTCCAGTAATGGTTTTCCAATCGTAGTAGTAGCAAAAACTTACGCCTAGCTAGCGTACTTTGGCTTACACTTGACATAGTATTGACAGGTTTGAACTTGGAACACTTTTGTAACATTTGGTAACACATGGTAACATTTTATGAAAACCTATGAACTCACCAGCATTATATGTTGACATCCTTTTTTGCATGTTTTTCTCAGGTCGCTAAGGTAGCATCACACGGACTAGGCACACGGGTCTGCATGCCGTCTTTGGTTCTTAGTTCATGTTTTTGAATAATCTTTTGAAACAACATTATCATCTGGTCTTGTAACTGAATTTGCTTCCGCTATGGTTTTTGAGATATTAAAGTTAATGTTTTGAGTCTACGTATCTCTCATATAGTGGTTGTTTATTGTGACCGTTGACTTGGATCCTGGTTTGTCACGCGCCTCGCGGTTTTGTGGAATTTGAGGGTGTGACATGTTTGTATCAGAGCCAATGGTTATAGTGAACTAGGACTACATGTAGAGTCCTGTCTATAGCCGAGTCACACACACTAGACGGTCACATATTATGAGTCGTTTTAGTGGGATACATGCTAACTTTGTCGGGATGTCTTTATATCATCATCGTAATTATGTGTTACATCATCTATTCTTACTTGGGTTTCGTCTACTCTTTTCTCCTTCGGGATTTGAAGACGAAGGGGTGACTTGTCTAACCTTGCACGACGGTGTTGTATATTGGAGTGGTTTTTGCGTACTCTTGAGATCTGTCCAGGATTCGAACATCTTCCCTCTATGCTCCAATAGACACACTCGCCTACACATGTTCTCTTACACTTATGCTTGTAGTAGCACATTACTAGGTGATAGTATTCGTTGACTTGAGCTTCAAACTGGGACGACACTTGGAGGACCATGTAGAGCAGTTTATCATTTCGGGTGCACACAAAATCACAAACTGAAATGCATGAGAATCCCAATGGACTCTGGATTTGTATGGATAGTCTTGGATCGGACCTAGGCTTAATTCTTGTGACTCCTAGTAGTTGACACTAGTGGTGAATCTGAATCTCTCGCTCTTGTTTGTAAGATTATGTCTGGCGCACGTTGTGGACATAGAGGTGGTCGCGGTGGCGTGGATGTGGTAACGTCAACATGACTCAAGAGGAACTGAACAACTTGTTGCAGCAGCAGGTTAATGTGGCCTGGGCTGCATTCCAGGCTGCACATAACGTTCTGGGTGGTAAGTTGATTTCTATTAACTCTACCTCATTCTTTGGTGTTGTGTCTTTTCTTTTGTGGTTTATCTGTGTGTTTGTCCCAGGTGGTGTTGTCAATCCACCTCCACCTCACTGCACCTACATAATGTTTCGGGACTGCCAGCCCCATAACTTTGCGGGAACTGAGGGAGCGGTGGGACTACTCCGATGGTTGGAGAAGGTGGAGTCTGTGTTCTTGATGTGTAACCGTCCCGCTGGGGACCGGGTTAAGTATGCTACTGCGACATTTGAGGGTCCTACGTTAACTTGGTGGAACTCTACTGCTCAGACCTTGGGTTTGGGGGAGGCTCATGCTATGCCTTGGGTGGATTTTGTGCATCGTCTGAAGTGTGAGTATTGTCCTAGGGAGGAGGTTCAGAAGCTGGAACATGAGGTCTGGAACTACAAGATGGTTGGGTCGGAGGTTGAGGAGTACATTGTGAGGCGTAATGAGTTGGCGGTGTTGTGTCCTGATTTGCACAACCCGGAGTATAGAAGGATCGATCACTACATTTCTGGGTTGGTGCCAGAGATAGCAGGGTTAGTGGCTATTGGAAATCTTCCTACCCTTGCTGAAGTTGTCCGTTCGGCTCATAGGATAACTAACTTTAAGGTGGCAGAGGGTGTTTTGCCTCCTAGGGGTACCACTGTGAAGGATTCTGATGGTAACGAGAGTAAGTGGGATAGTGTGGGAAAGAGTTCAGTGCCAGCACCGTCTCAGCAGGTGCAGAAGTTTGATATGTCTGGGTCATCTTCGAGGCAAAAACAGAGTGGGGGTATTGGGAAGCACCCTAAGTGCAACAAGTGTGGGTTCCATCATTCTGGGAATTGTGATCGAGTTAGTTGTCATCAGTTCCAGCAGTTGGGGCATCTTGCTAGGGATTTTAGAGTGACACTTCAGCTGTCTCAGGCTCGTGCTGCTGTTCTTGCTCCTGCTGCTCAGGGGACTCCAGGAAAGCAGGGATGCTATAACTGTGGTGATTCGGGGCACTTCAAGCATGACTGTCCCAAGTTGAAACAAGGTTAGAATGTGAAGGGAAGGAACGGTAACGGGAACAACAGAGGTGGCGGCAGGAATGTGTGTGCTTTCGTCATTGGCTCAGTGGAGGCCAAACAGGATCCTGACACAGTTACCGGTACGTTTTTTCTTAATTATCGCTATGTTTCTGTTTTGTTTGATTCTGGTGCCGATAAGAGTTTCATATATATGGAGTTTAGTCGATTGCTTGATATAGTATCCACACCTTTAGAGGATAAGTACTTGATAGAATTGGCTGACGGTAAGAAAATCGAAGCGACACATATTCTTCGGGAATGTCGCTTGGAACTGTCGGGTTTGTCTTTCCCCATTGACCTTATGCCAGTACCTTTGGGTAGTTTCGATGTTGTTGTGGGCATGGATTGGTTGTCGTTGTATCATGGGAGATTGTGTGTTTTGATAAGGTCATTCGGATCCCTCCCTTTGATGGAAAGATTCTCTTGGTCCACGGTGAGAAGAGCGGTGCTCCGCTGAGTATCATTTCTTGTATGAAAGCCCTTAAGTATTTTCGGAAGGGTTATTTGGCCATTCTGGCACTTGTTTCTTTTTCATCTGATGATGAGAAGAAGATCGAGGATATCCCTGTGGTTCCCGACTTTCCTGATGTGTTTCCCGATGACTTGCCTGGTCTTCCTCCTCATCGTTAAGTTGAGTTTGGTATCGATCTTGCACCCGGTGCAGCTTCTATCGCCTGCGCCCCATATCGTCTTGCATCTCCCGAGATGCAAGAGTTGTCTAACCAGTTATAGGAACTCTTGCAAAAGGGTTTCATTCCACCGAGTTCTTCCCCGTGGGGAGCTCCTATTCTGTTTGTGAAGAAGAAGGATGGAAGTCTTCGCATGTGTGTCAATTATCACGAGCTAAACAAAGTGACCATCAAGAATCGTTATCCACTCCCTCGCATTGATGATCTCTTTGACCAGCTCCAGGGTTCTAGTTACTACTCGAAGATCGATTAGAGGTCTGGTTATCACCAGTTGCGTGTGAGGAAGCTGACGTTCCAAAGACCACTTTCCGTACTCGTTATGTCCATTTTGATTTCTAGTTCATGCCTTTTGGTCTCACTAACTCACCAGTGGTGTTCGTGGATTTGATGAACTATGTTTGTAAGCCTTACCTTGATAAATTCGTCATCGTGTTTATTGACAACATTCTGGTTTATTCCAAGAGCAAGGTGGACCATGAGGAACACTTGCGACTACTCTTGGAACTCTTAAGGCGAGAACAACTGTATGCTAATTTCTCGAAGTATGACTTTTGGTTACACGAAGTTTAATTCCTAGGTCATGTGGTTAATGAACTGGGAATTCATGTCGATCCGAATAATATCGAAGCTATTAAAGACTGGGAAGCCACAAAGACGCCATCTGAGGTGTGGCAATTCCTGGGTCTTACGGGTTTCTATCGTCATTTCAATGAGGGATTTTCGAAGATCACTCAACCCCACACCTCTCTTACCCAGAAAGACTGAAAGATTGACTGGGGTGAACCACAGGAATCAGCATTTCAAATGCTGAAGCTTAAACTTTGTTCTACACCTATCTTGTCTTTACCTGAGGGTAGTGATGATTTTGTTGTTTACTGTGATGCTTTTATTCGTGGTCTCGGTTGCGTGTTGATGCAACGCGAGAAGGTTATTGCTTACGCTTCTCGTCAACTTAAGGTTCATGAGAAGAACTATACTACCCATGACTTGGAATTGGGTGTGGTGGTCTTTGCGTTGAAAATCTGGAGACATTACTTGTACGGTACCAGGTGCACCATTTACACCGATCACAAGAGTCTCCAGCATATTTTCGACCAGAAGGAGCTAAACATGTGACAGCGTCACTTGGTTGAACTTATTAACGCTTATGACTGTGCTATCATGTATCATCCTGGCAAGGCGAATGTTGTGGCAGGTGCCTTGAGCAGGAAGGAACCCGCAAAACCTCGTCGCGTTCGAGCTTTACAGCTCACCATCCATTCTTCGTTGCCTGATTGAATTCGTTCTACACAACTAGAAGCTTTGAAGGAGGAAAACCTTAAAGCTGAAACTATGCATGGGGCTGATAGGCACCTTGAGCTTAGGTCCTCTGGCCTACACTACTTCGCAGAACGCGTTTGGGTTCCTTTGTTTGGGGGATTGTAGGAGCTTGTCTTGGATGAAGCTCACAAATCTTGGTATTCTGTTCACCCTGGCTTTGACAAGATGTATCAGGATTTGAAGATACTCTACTGGTGGCCAAACATGAAGGCTGATATAGGCTCCTACGTGAGCAAATGCTTGACTTATGCTAAAGTCAAGGTGGAGTACCATAAGCCGTCTGGTCTCCTGCAGCAACCCGAGCTTCCTGAATGGAAGTGGGAACGGATCACTATATATTTTGTCACCAAACTACCGAAGTCACCAAGTGGTTGCGATATGATTTGGGTGATTGTCGACAGGGTGACAAAATCGGCACATTTCCTACCTATTAAGGAAACTGATGGGCTTGAGCGGTTAGCTCGAATTTACCTTAAGGAGGTAGTCTCTCGGCACGGGGTGCCTATTTCTATTATCTCTGATCGTGATTCTCGTTTCGCCTCACATTTCTGGAAGGCTCTGCATAAGGCCTTGGGTACTCAGTTGGATATGAGTTCAACTTATCATCCGCAAACTGACGGTCAGAGTGAGCGGATGATTCAAACTTTGGAGGACATGTTTCGGGCATGTGTTATTGATTTTGGCAAGAGTTGGGATATTCATCTACCATTGGTGGAATACTCTTACAACAACAACTACCACTATATCATCAAGGCAGCTCCGTTCGAGACTCTTTACAAAATGGAAATGTCAGTCTCCTCTTTGTTGGGCTGAAGTGGGTGAGAGCTAACTCACTGGCCTGAAACTTGTGTATGAAGCTTCCGAGAAGATTGTACAAATTCGAAATCGTATGCAGCAACTCGGGATCGCCAGAAGAGCTATGCCGATCTTCGTCGCAAACCACTGGAGTTTCAGGTTGGTGACAGGGTTCTTTTGAAAGTCTCTCCTTGGAAGGGCGTTATCCATTTTGGGAAGTGTGGTAAACTGAATCCGTGGTATGTCGGACCATTTGCAATTCTGGAACGGATTGGACCAGTGACATACAAACTTGACTTACCAGCTGAACTTAGTAACGTGCATAATGTCTTCCACATCTCGAATCTTAAGAAGTGTTTGGCTGATGAACATCTCTTTGTTCCTCTAGAAAAGATCAAGGTTGATGATCGTCTTCGTATCGTTGAGGAACCCATGGAAATCTTGGACTATAAGAATCGTAGGCTTCGCCATAGTAGGACTCGCATTGTTAAGGTTCTTTGGAACTCCAACTGTGGACCGGAGTTCACCCGGGAACGTGAGGACCAGATGAAGTCTAAGTATCCTCATTTGTTTCCAAAGCGAGCACTGGAACTAACACATGATGCTGTTGAAGCGGAGTGAATTGCGGGGGCGAAATTCCTTTCAACGGGGGGATGATGTAGCAATTGGAAAATTTATCTTCCTTTTCGTTCCTTCCTTCCGGTCTTGTGCAATTTTCAGGATGAAAATTCTTTCAACATGGGGATGATGTCACACCCGGCAAACTCAACTTAGTAACTTTTGTCAAACTAGTAAGTCTACCTTAGCGAGTCATCCATGCAATATACTTAACTGAGTTGAGTCGTTTCGATGTTGGAGGAATCATCAGGGGTTTTTATGATGGTTCGGGGAATCATTGGAAGTCGGTCCATAACCATGTGTACAAGATTGGTGATTTGTAGAATCGTCTGATTTAATGCGCACACGCAAGTCTCGAGTCTCGGGGATTGGTGAACGAATGTGAACGTGTTAGTTATCAAGTATTATGTGTTTATAATCATTATATAACTTATCGATATGTGAATACGCACTTATATGTGTTAAAATAGTGTTTAACGCGCCAAAAACCTACATCGGCCAGCAGGGGGCGACTAGGGTGCTAGTGGCCAGCTACAGGGGGCAACTATGCCCCTAGTCGCCTGATATGGGGGGGGGGGGATGGGGCGACTAGCATTCCTAGTTGCCACCTGCAGACCCTAGTCGTGTGTAATGTTGAAACGACTAGCAACAACTATAAATACCATACTTGACTTGTAAAACATCATTTGTGAAACTCTAACTCGCCCCAAACCTCTGTCACACTATTCTTAACCTTTGGAACCCGTTTTTTGTCCTAAAACCTACCATTTCCAAGCTTTAAACATCCTTTCTAGCAAAATCTAAGGTGTGTTGTTCAATCTAAGCTTTTATCACGTCGTTATTTTGATCCCTAAAGGTCCATACCTGATTTTATAAAGTTTGTGTCTTTGAAAACCTTTGAAAAACAGTTCTAAAACAAGTCTAATCCTTTATATTAGTTCCATGTGATGGATTCATGCAAAGAACAGTTTTTTATGGTTAAAACATGGGGATTCTTATGTGTTTGATGTTTTGTTGATATGATAATGTTGTTAGTATGATTATCTAGGATTTGGACCCGTTTGAGTGCTTTAAGAGGATTTAGGATGTTATGGGGTGATTTAATGATTGTTTGATGATAGGATGTATGCTAGAATGATGTAGTAATAGTAGAATGATGATTTGCAACGTGATTATGTGATGAAATATAATTATTTGCCATTTAAGGTAAGTTGTGCATGCATTGATGTGATGTTTCCATAATATTATTCCATTTTGGGAAATGCTTTCAATTAGGGTGTTATACTGAGGATAAATTGGGGGGGTATTTTGTTTTGGATTGGTTGCTTGATGATTATGGATTGATGTTGGGTGTTTCTACATGGTTCAGATCTGATTTGGAGGGTAAAACGCGCGAAAGGAGGCAACATTGCTACACGGGGCGACTAGCCTAGTTAGTCGCATGCAGCAGGTGGCGACTAGCTGGCTAGTAGCCTCTGATGGGTCCTAGTCACCCCTACAGGGGGCTACTAGCATTGCTAGTTGTTAGTTTGATACCTAGTCGTGTGTTTTGATGCCTAGTCGTGTGTTTTGCTGATGTAAGTGTATTTTGGGAGAGTCACCTACCGGTGGTGGAGTTCTCTTACAACAATAGCTACCACTCTAGTATTAAGGAAACTCCGTTCAAGGCCCTTTACGGACGGAAATGTCGGTCTCCTCTTTGTTGGGTCGAGGTGGGCGAGAGCCAGCTTACTGGACCGGAACTGGTGTATGAAACTTCGCAGAAAATCGTACAAATTCGTAACCGTTTGGCAGCCGCACGGGATCATCAGAAGAGGTATACTGATCGTCGTTGCAAACCTTTGGAGTTCTAGGTTGGGGACAGAGTACTTCTGAAAGGTTCTCCATGGCAGGGCGTCATACGATTTGGAAAGCATGGCAAGCTTAACCCTCGTTATGTCAGACCGTTCGCAATCCTGGAACAGATTGGACCTGTGGCATACAGACTTGACTTACCGGCGGAGCTCGGTAGTGTTCACAACGTCTTCCATGTATCTAACTTGAAGAAGTGTTTGGCTGACGAATCTCTTATTGTTCCACCGGAAGAGATCAAGGTTGATGATCGTCTTCGCATTGTGGAGGAACCTGTTGAGATTCTTGACTATAAGATTCGTAGCCTTCTCCGGAGTAAAATCCGCGTCGTTAAGGTTCGTTGGAACTCGAATCGTGGACTAGAGTTCACGTGGGAACGAGAGGATCAGATGAAGTGTGCGTTCGAATCTAGACATGTTACCGCTGAAGCTGAGTGAATCTCGGGGCGAGATTCCTTTCAACGGGGGGATGATGTAACAACCGGTACATTTTCTTTTCGTTTCCTTCTTTTCGTCCCTATTTCTTTTTTTGCTTCGTGCAATTCTCAGGAGAAAAATTCTTTCAACGTGGGGATAATGTGACACCCGGCATTTTCAGCTTAAACATTCTGGCAAAACATAAGTCTACCTTAGCGAAAAGCATTTATAAACGTACTTAACTAGGTCGGTTGAGTCGGGTCATGTTGGGATTGTCCAGGGTTCAATGATCTGGAAGATCATTGGGAGTCGTTTTGAGTGAATACTAGTCTTGTGTCCCGTTGTTGGTGAAATTACATAAATTGAATTAAGTGTTATATGTAGATTGATACATACATATGATATAATGTGCAAATACGTGTTTTAAAGGTGTAAACATGATCATACATGATTCTATATGCTTAACATATGTTAGGATTACATGTTCATGGGTTAGGATGTACTAAAACGCGTTTAAACGAAAAAACTGGAAAAATTGGAAAACCCACCGTGGGGTTGAATGAGACCGTCTAGGGTCGAACCTGCTTTCACACAAGTCGAATGAACTTTATTTGGACGAACGAACTTGATTATGGTCGAATTAACACGTGTTAGGGTCGAATTAAGCCATTTGGGGTCGAACCAAGTTTTATTTTTGGCTGATTCGACCCAAGAATCTCAAATGTGCAATTTGTGATGCAAACTAAGTGTTTTATGCTTGAACCTTATATGTAATATATGTATACTTGATTAGTTTATGTAATGGGTCACCAACGGGATGCCGGGTCAGTCTGGTGTGTCGGTTGAACGGTTAAACACGTTTTTAAACATACTTGGTCATGATATGGACAATCGGGGACTAGATAACCTTAGGGTTATTAGTCAAAACACTTATATGAACTTTTATGATAGATTCCCGGTATTAGGAACTATCAGGACTTGTTGGTAACTCTTTTCTATAGAAGACGCAACCTAAGGTGAGTTTCATAACCCCACTTTTATTGGTTTTTCTTTTGAGGGAGAAAACATGCGTTAAACATATATTTTGTGAACCAATGTCATACTATGGGTTACTTTTGAGTTGCTATACGATCTTTGGAAGTCCCGGGGAAAACCATGAATGTGCGGGGTTGCACAATGGGGGAAATGTGGATAGATCTATTGGGCGTGACCTGCCCCACTCGTCGACTGGAGGTCGAACGGGTGCATGTTGTCTCGAACTATGCTAAACTTGCTAAACATTATTCAGGCGGCTTCAACATGTGCTAAACTTGCTAAACGTGTCCAGTAATGGTTTTCCAATCGTAGTAGTAGCAAAAACTTACGCCTAGCTAGCGTACTTTGGCTTACACATGACATAGTATTGACAAGTTTGAACTTGGAACACTTTGGTAACATTTGGTAACACTTGGTAACATTTTATGAAAACCTGTGAACTCACCAGCATTATATGTTGACATCCTTTTTGGCATGTTTTTCTCAAGTCACTAAGGTAGCATCACACGGACTAGGCGCATGGGTCTGCATGGCGTATAGGGTTCTTAGTTCATGTTCTTGAATAATCTTTTGAAACAACATTATCATCTGGGCTTGTAATTGAATTTGCTTCCGCAATGGTTTTTGAGATATTAAAGTTTATGTTTTGAGTCTACGTATCTCTCATATAGTGGTTATTTATTGTGACCGTTGACTTGTATCCTCGTTTGTCACGCGCCTCGCGATAAAACCCCGCATGTGGAATTTGAGGGTGTGACACCATCATCACCCACCCACCATCACAGCTGTTTTGGTGAAAAATTACCTAGTAGAAATAATTTTGTATTCCAAATTAGTAAAAGTGAGGTAGAGTGCTAAAATGTGTGAAATATGTTAAAAACTCAGTTGTATTATGAAGATGGCAGTTTAATATAACAAAGAAATAACAATATAACAACTATGATCAGGATGGCAAAGAAATTGGTCAGGATGCACCGTTATATCCTGAGGATGTAACTGTCTGACAGAATTCTGAAATAGGCAAAGATCGATGAATGTAAATATAATGCAACAAGAGAACAACAATCGATATACGAGGAAAGCCTTGATCAGTTGATGATCACCGGCACAAAACCTCGGGAGGGGTCTAAGCCCCTGCCTTGTTTGTGAATATTAATAAGGTAAAAATAAGTACAACTTTGGATAGGTGATGAACGAGTATCTAAGATTACAATATGAGTGTTGTGTGTGTATAGAGAGAGTATCAGGTGTCTAAGAAGTGTTAAGCAAGTGTGAGGTGTCCTATACTCGTTGATCACCCCCTTTTATAGTTACAAATGAAATAAATAGAATATCCCATGAAATTCATAGTCTTCAATGAACTTTATGGACTATTTCAGGTCAGTAGTTAACCAATATGGACGTTGGTTAACTGTTTCCATGGTTCTCGCCTACTATTAATGCTCGTCGGTTACAAGTTTGACCTCTTCTTTGGTGGTGGACTTGCCCTACACGCATAGCTCTTCAATGATCAGCTCCTTTGACTTGAATGAGTCAATATAGCCGTTAGGGAGGAGTTACAAGCCTTAATTATGATTAAATGTACCTGCAATAATATCACAATAAGGTAATTTGTTAGTCTATCCTCAGGATGCGCATAAGGTAATACATAGTTACATCCTGAACCCTACTAAGTCCTTCAGTATCCTGGGAATGTTACTCTGAGAATATGAGGTAAAATCATCCTGCATTCATATAACAATAAGATAGTTCGTTAGCCCATCCTCAGAATGTGCATAAGATAATATTCAGTGTCATCCTGAATCTTGTTCTGCCTGTAGTATCCTGAGGATGTCACATAGAAAATATAGGTTAGTTCTATCCTGAAGATTTAACTACCAACAATTGTCCCCAAAAGTATGTTACCATTAATATCTTAACGCTTTTAATATTTTTAACTCTGATGCTTATCTTCTAAGGATGATTAGACATCTGACAGGATATCAACGGCTATATTTCGGTTGATGATTTAGGGATGACCGTTACACCTTATCACCTTTCACTGTCTATATCTAGACTTCAATTCTTTCTTTATAATCACAACAAGATTATCAGAAAGGTTATTTTTTCTTTCTTCTCTGATTTTCTCTGTTTTTACCAGTCTTCGAACTTTTTATACAAAGAATTCTCAGGATGGGTAAAAAATCAAAAATGGCTACATGAAGTATAGGAGTCCATAAGGACTAGATACAACAAAACTTGTTACAAGATCCTGCAAACGAAGTTTGTATGTTCACAAACAAAGATATACTTTCTTTGAAAAACTCAGGGGCCTTCCCTGAATCAGCTGTGTTCCGGCCATATGACCAGAATGCGAAGTCTGATTTTGCATCCTCTATATGGGTCTGCTTGTTGTACCTGCCTTTCCACCTGGGTTTAAGATATCCATTCCCCCGTTCATCAAAGAGTTCTTTGATGTAACTGGGATGGCCTGTGCCCAGGTTATGCCTGAGGTCTAGAGGATCCTGATGGTCTGTAATAAGATCATCGAGAATCATGGCATCAATTTTCAGATTGGTGACCTGTCTTACCTGTATAAGTTGAAAACTCATGGTTCCAACCGCTATGTTCTTCAGCTTATAAATAAAGATCCTCCTTTCCTGTATAATGTCATTAAGTCTGACAGGTCTTGGAAACCAAAGTTCTTCTTTGTGAAGAAGGATTCTATTCCTTTTGCGGATGATATCCCTATGTCTTGGCTAAAAAGTGGTAAAGATTATTTAGGATGTTTAATGAAAATGTTGTGTGACAGGTGCTTCACTAGCCAAACTTGCTCCTCCTCTGATTGTTTCCATTATCAGGTACAAAGCTGTTTTAGACTTACCTGTCTTAGCTAGAACCATTGAAGTAGAAGAGAGCTACATTACTAGTCAAGCCATAGAGATGTCTAGTAAGTATTACATGTTACATCCTGAGGGTGTTTATGTCTTGTTACGTCTACCTGTCTAAACCTGTATTTCTTTACTCTTTTCAGCAAAGAAATCTACCTTCTTCGACCTTGATGATATTGACAGTCTGGATGTCAAGGCAGCCAAGATCACTTCGCCATCCAGCTTCAGGATGACTAGCCCTCCTCCTCCTCCTAAGTCAAGGGCGCCTGCATCCTCCAAGAAGAGGAAGACTGCCACTACCTCTGCTTCTGCCCATGTGACTGCTCCTTTTGAGGGTCTCAGCTTTGATTAGTCTTGGGCCAGATTTCCCAGTTTACTCTACAAGTATGATGCTATCCTGAAGGTGGCATAACATATTTATATAAATATTAAAGATAAAATACCTACCTGCCCTCCTTCTTTTGTAGGGACATGAATATCTGCTGAAGTCCCTGAATGAGGTAGCCAAGGAGATGAATGACACCAGAGCCAGCCTAGAGGATATCAAGAAGGTTGCTTAGGAAAAGAGCAAGCATCTTGAGAAAGAGCTGGGCAAGGTGAAGAATGACCTCAAACTAGTGAAATCTAAGCAGGCCAAGACTTTGCTGGGGCATGAAAAGGAGATGGAGGAGTGTAGGAAGGGCCTCGTGACATCTGCCACAGTTTCTGTTCTCCAGGCTAGGGTGAGGATGGCCTTGCAGGCTAAAGATCCCAATTTGTGTGGTAAAGAGGTGGTTTATGAGCATATCCCTGATGTTGATCCTGAGGATGCACCTGAGGAGCTCGAGGATGCTGTGGTGAAGGAAGCTAAGGTGGCCAAGGAGTTCTAGGTGGAGGCATAAGTGGGCGATGGAGGATATGATGACTAGGCCTGAGCCCACTTTTTAGAATATTTTGTTGTTGTTTCTGTGATGGTAGCTTGTGGTTGAACAATTTCGAATAATTTACTTTTATGTATGTATAGACAATGAAAGGTTTGGGGTGGAGGGATCTTGGTTTTCAAGGCGAAGCCCCAAAATCTTTTTCTGACCTTGACCATAGATGTTGACCCCTGGTGGATGGGTCTCGGTTTAGGATGAAGCCAGGGGTTGACATCAATTTTGACTTTTAAATGAAATGGTAATTTGTTTTGATGCTACATCCTTGTGTTCTTTCTTTATTCCTTTGGTATCCTATAATCATTATTAAATGATAAGTGATAAAGAATAAAATAAGTTTGTACCTTCATTTCTCAATTGGTCTTCAAAGTCTTTCGAGAACAGTCTCAATGACATCTTGAAGATGTCCACAGTCCTTGTTACATCCTTAGGATAATCTTCTTCATCTTGAGGATGTCCCCAGTTCTTTTCCATTGTCTTCCTCAGAATAGTCTTTATCATCCTGAGGATGTCCCCAGTGTTGTGCTTTTCAGATAGACTTAGAGTGTTTTTCCCTTTCCAAGAAAGGATTAAATTTTTTTTGATAATAACCTGTAAAAAGGTAAACTTAGTTGTCATACTGGCTGTTGGTGGTGAAAATCCTCAAGATGATTTTACCTCATATCCTCAGTGTAGCATCTTCAAGATGCTGAAGGGCATAACAGACTTCAGGATGTAACTGTATTTCAGCATATGCACATCCTGAGGATGGACTAACGAACTATCTTTATATGATATAATTGCAGGTACAATTAAGTTATAATACGGACACGTAACTGCTTTCTAACGTCTATATTATACGTACGCAGTCAAAAGAATTAAAGGAGGAAGCGTTACACTTGCAAGCTAAGGTCCAAGCTCGAAGAAGGAGTCAAAGGTGTAACCGACAAACATTAAAAACAGGCAAAGAAGATGGAAACCACTCCTACAACGTCTACCTGAGATGAAACAATCACAACGGTCACATGAAGACTTCAAAGAACTTAACTAAGGAAGCGGATAATACGGGATTCATTGTTTACGTTCATGTACTATAAATATGGGAATGATCAACGAGTATAGGACACATTATTCTCACCAGAAACATACGAACACTCTGCTGACTATAGAGAAACTCACACACACTTAGCACAATTCATTGTAATCTTTGTACACCTGTCTATCATTCATCCAAAGTTATAACCATTTTTACCCATTTTTAATATTAACAAACAAGGCAGGGGCCTAGAATTCTCCCGAGGTTTTATGCCGGCGATCTACAACTGATCAAGGGCTTTCCTCGTACATCGTGTGTTATTCATTGTGCATTTGAGCTTAGATTATCTGTTTATTCAATTCACTTTACAGTTGCATCCTCAGGATACAACTGTCCCTCCTCAACTTTATCATTACCATCCTGAGCATAGTTGTCAATTTAACGTTTATTTATATTCATAAGTCACCATCCTGAAAATAACACTAAGTTTTTATCATATTAGCACTCTACCTCACTTTTACTAATTTAAAAAACAAGATTATTTCTAGCAAATAATTTTTGACCAAAACAATTTGGCACCCACCGTGGGGCAAGTGTTGTTATTTTAACAAAAAACTTTGTTAAAATTTTTTCCCAATTTATTCATTTTACAAATCTTGACAACTATGTCTTCCTCACAAAAATCTGTTTCCTCATCCATGCCATCCACAACCTCTGCCGGAAATGCAACACTACCACCCCCACCTGCATTACCAAGAAGTTCTACTTCTCAAATCCTACCTAGACCATCAATGGGGGCATCTGGATCCACTCCACCTATTTTTGTGTCAAATGATGAATTCCTCTCTATGTTTGCATTAATGAAGGATCAAATACAGCAACAACAAGACACAAACCAGATGCTGATAAGAGAGATACAATCTCTCAAGTCATCCTCAAGGAGGCCAACCGAAGACATAGGGACACCATTGCAGCCTAGGGTGTTGGATTTTAATTCTGGCATCTCTAGGGGCATTCATCAATGAGATTTTATCCCCATGAGCACTAGATTCTCTGCTCCTAAAACAACTACTACACCCAGGATGACAACCACTAGGGATCCAGGATATACACCTGGGCCATCCCAAGGATACAACAATAACAGTAACAATTTAAGTTCCAGTACTTTTACTGCTAATGATGTTGCTTCTTTGCAGGATATAGGTATAAGTCCACAACTAGCAAGGGAGCTACAGAAAATCAAGGATATGGTGTCAAGTGTACCAGGGATTATACAGCCTATCCCCTAAGTATCCTCAGCATGTCATAGGGTGTCTCGGTTTGCACCTCCTATATGTGATGCAGAGATCCCAAAACGGAACTCCAAGCATGAAGCTCTATGATGGATCTACAGATCCAGAGGAGGAACCAGATGATATTATCAACATAAATTTGAACAAGAAGGATGATAGGTTGATGAAACCACCTATAGATGTATGAAAGAGGATTGACAAGCCAATACAAACCTTAGTCTTTCATCCTCTAAATGTTTTGAATAAGCTGCTGAAGTAGAAGATCACTTAAGTTCTGATGAAGCTAATAACAAAGTCCTGAAGAGTAAAGAATCAGAAATTCTGAAGATGAACCAGACAGACATCTAAAGAACAAGTCCTCAAACAAACTACTGAAGTTTACTCATCAGAAGTTTGTCACTCATCAGCACTTCCTTGAAGCTTCCCACCACCTTTGATCTTCAGCAGTTTTTTTTTATATTAGTTTAAGTTACTTTATGAACAAGTTGTGTACAAGTTGCAGATACTACATCCTGCTTTGGTATTATTATAAGCATTTGTATACTTCCTGTGTATGTACTCTTAGTCTATAAATAGTTGGGTTCATCCTTTCTATTTTAGACAATCTTTTACATTAACATTTCATATAGATATTTTGAGAATCATTCATAGCTTTTACTGTTTTATTTACTCATTGCTTCGATTCTATTTACTACTTTAGTGCATTAATTGAGTGGGAATAATAACTCCTGTTAAAAGTGAAATCGTAACATAGAACACTTATACTTATTCCGATGTGCTAAACACTTTCATAAATCCTAGCAAGTGTTCTTGATAAGAATCTGTTTACAAGTGAGGAACTGATCCAACAATGATTTTCTCCGTCTTAAGTACTTGAGATGGTGTTTTTGTCAGCGGGGTCCAATCATTGTTCTTTTTAGAGTGTCCGACCAAACTGAAGGCATCCCCTTGGTTTTATTATTATTATGGTTCAGTTGGAAGTCGCGTGCCTGTTTAAACGAGCGCTCGGAGGTTGCGAAGATTTTTGTAGCATTTACAATTTTATCCCATGATTCTGGGATGCCATCCTTGTCTGTAAGGAATTTCATGAGTTCTTATCCGCACCCTATTCGTAGCGCACTATCTAGTCCTCGATGGACTCATTATCGTTGCCTTGACACAACAAAACGTGGGCTTTGTATTTTTTGTGCTTCTGCAGGTGAGAGAAGTGGTTGGAGAACTTTTTGATCAAGTCATCAAACTTTGTGATGCTCCCCACTAGGAGGTTGTAAAACCATCCTCTGGCGGCTCCAGTCAGTGTGTAGGCAAACAGATGGAACCACACCTAGACCGGCCAGAGTACCACACTTCTTGTGCGCTCAAAATCGTGTAAGTGATCCGCAGGGTCACGCAAGCCATCATATTTTCCGATGCTACTAGGCAATTTTGCTTCCTTGGGTATGGGCGTTGTGGCAATGAGTGCACAGAACTTACAGTTTTCTGCGAATGATTTTGGCTTGTATGGCTTGAACAGGTCATCATCTGCGTGAGCTTGGGTCTGTTGGATCAGTGGCTCAACTATTGTAGTTCTTGCTTTTGAACACTCGTGTGTTATAAATATATCAAATTAAATTGCACAGCGGAATATTAAAGTGTTCAAGTTAAAGCATCACTTTATATCAGGAGTTATGACTCCCCCTCAATCAATGAACTAGGAAGTTAAAGATGAGAATCATTAGTAAATGAATAAAACAGTAAATGCAGAATGATTGTAAACTATATATGAAATGGTTAACTACAACGTAATAAAAAGGAAAAGTTCAAGTCTATTTGATTTAAGAGTGATTGAACTACATACATAAATAGGGGGAGTAATCCCTCTATTTATAGAAGAGATAACCTACAGACTAAGTAAATCAAAAGCTTAAAGTAATCAAAAGATATTTCTACAACAGGCTGTAGTTTATCAAAACTTAAACAAAGACTTTAACTAATCTAATAAAATACTAAACTACTGAGTTTAAGGTCGGTTTAATACAAGTGCTGATATTTAAAAAAGATCTTTAGAAGTTTTTCCTTCAGTAGTTTGTTCTTCAGATATTTGTCTGGTTTATCTTCATAACTTCTGATGCTTGTACTCTTCAAAACTTTTGCATATCTTTTACTTCAGCAGTTTCTCAAAATGTTGAAGAGGATATAAGACTAAGGTTTGTAACTGGCTTCTCAATCCTTTTTGACCCTACAATCTCCCCTGGATTGATGAAGCCAAAACCTTTGTCTATCTTTATTTATACAATCCTCTCTTCCTTAAGTCAAGAACTCTCGAGATTTCTTTGATAGTTTGATGTCTGAGTTCTCTATCTATTGATTCTAAAAGTAGTCCTTGTTCTGGTATCATATCCTGAAAGTTCATCAGATCTTCATCAGATAATTTTTCCAATTCAGTCAAGTCATGAAGGACTTTTGTTGAGAAGTCTTTTCGTATTAGAATCACGGAACTGGACTTGTAAGAGAAGCACTATTTGACAATTAGAGATATGGAATTGAAGAAATCTGCCTTGTATGGTACTATTTGAAGGTTTGAATATAGGTCTGCTGTTGGAGGTTTTTCTTTTTCAGCATTGATCAGATTGGATCTCCTCCTCTTTTCAACTAGAACAGTATTAGGTAAATCACCTTTTGAAATAGGCATGTGATGTTCAGTGACAACCTTGGTATGTTTTTGCTCTTTGATGGTTTGTTGCAGTTGATAGGCAAATGTTGCAGGATCCCTATATTGTGTCAACAGAGGTTTTTCCTCAACAACAAAATCATCTTCAACAATGGTGTTCTTCTCAAGCAAAGCCATTTTGAAGGTAGTTGTTGTATTTTCCCCTGGTGTGACAACCACGGTATTTTCAATAATTATTATATCATTTTTTATAATAAACATTCGAAATTTTATAAAAAGGTTAATTGGGAAATTTGAAAAGACAAATACAAATATGTAAGACTTTTATAAATTAAAGGATTCATAAATTTTGTCAAGTTTGTAAGCTTTTAATGTTCATAATTAGCAACAAAAAGAAGGGATCAATTTTGAAAAAGTATAATAAAATTCATGAACCCAAGATGTAAGCAAAAAAAATGAATAAAACAATGATAAAATCATGCCTAACTGTGACACCGACTTTTATGCAGGTGATTTTGGATCCAATTCTGTGTTTGTATTTAAATCATACGCAACCCTCATCTCAAGAACCTGTCACCGCTAAAACCTCAACACTTTTCCTCTTAAGGTTCGCTGCTCTGTATTTCGGCAAGCTACAACCAACCTCACAACCACTACCGATACAACAACTACTCCTCTCGCTGTTTAGACGTGAAACCGACAAACAAAACTCACCAAAATCTTGACTCCCTTCCCTCACTTAGTCGACATCTTGGTTTAAACCGTTGGCGTAGGTTTCCGACGAAGCACCACCGTCGGGCCACACCACCACTGGTTATGAAGCCGTCAACCACTTGCGGTAGTATCAGAGGAAACACCCGTCTCTAATTTTCTTTAAAAAGCCATGTAGCCGATCAACCTGAATTCTTCCACACAGTCCGTCACACATCTTTATTCGTTCTATTAGGTAACAATCATTTCCCTGATTTTATTCTAACTAAACTCAAATTCCAATAAACTAATGTTCTCTGGCCGACCATATTGTTACCCCAAAGGACTTTGTTCTTTATTAGTTTAATGGTATGATATTTCAATAGGTATTGTTTTATTAACCACACTAATATAATTCAAATCTTGTACTGCAACTTTAAATGGAATATGTGTTTACATTTAGAATTTTAAAATTTAGTTTAGAAGATAAGAAATTATTGGTTTATTTTAACAGCCATGTAAATTAAATTGCTTTTAAAATTATGGTATTCTAAATTACAACTTTCAAGTATTGTTAGGATAGTTTATCCTTGTAAAATGTTGAGGGATACAAACAATTGCTAAAATCCATGTTCGCATGATTAACCAAAACCATAAATGGATTGTTTTATTTTAACATTTTAATATACAAAACTTTTATCAACGCAAACACTACAGCTATAAAATAACAATATTGGATATTAAATCATCATTCTTAAATCTACTTAGGTGCGAGCTTCATTCGCTGATTCCTGTTGAATTCTAACATGCCAATCACAATCAAGGTGAGTTTACATAGCCCCTTTTTCCTTTTCACTATTTTGGGGTGAAACATGTTACAACATCAATTTACAATTCAACATAAGTGTCTATGTGTTATTCTATGTTGCATTATGTCTTAAACATTACTATGGTAAGGACAATTATTCTAGCATAATCATTAACTCCGTACAAGCCAACGATACACAATGATAGATCTATTGGACTGACAACCCCACCCGGATACGTTACCTCCAGTATGGGTTGTTAGGACAAAAAGGATTGGTGAAACCACTTTTGCAAACCTTAGTCTAATTCACTTCTGTCAAAATATTCTAAGTATAGAACTGCTGAAGAAGGAAGATCAAACTGCTGAAGAAGAGATTCCACAAGTACTGAAGAAGAAAAGTCATCAGAAGTTCTGAAGTTCAAACCAGACATTTCTACTGAAGAACTACTGAAGACAAACTACTCATCAGTAGTTTGTCATTTATCAGTACTTATGAGAAGATCTTTTCCACCGCCTTTTGTATCAGTAGTTTATTAGTTTAGTATTACTTTTACTTTATGTACAAGTTCCAAGACTGCAACTTGTTGCAACTTGTTTCTGAACTTGCTTTTTGGCAAGGTTCATGTATTTGTAAAGTCTATAAATAGAAGGGTTCATCCCTCTGTTTTAGACATTGATTTTAATACTGAAATCCTTCAACACACATTATTGTTATTTCCATTTCATATTTATTGAGAATCTGTCTAAGTGTTTCATTCTCATTCAATACTTAGATTCTCAATAAATACTTATCATTTATTAGTTTCTCAATCTAGGGGGAGTAATAACTCCTGTTGATAAGTGTAGCTTTAAACTCATATCATTCCGCTGTGCTATCACTGATAAAGAACTTGCTAAACACCTAAGTGTTCACTAGCAAGTTCATTCAAAGAGCAATATTGATCCAACAATTGGTATCAGAGCATCTGGTTTATCTGATCACATATCAATCTAACACATTGAGAATCAGACACAGGCTCTTATTGATATTCAATAAAGGATTATATGCTCACTTTTATCAACATCCATCACTTTAAGAGATATTTGACAAATCAATACTCTTTAAAATGGATCCTCATAATACTGGTTCTGCCAATAAACCTGCTATGGTAGTAAGAAATGAATATAATATCTGGCAAAGGAGAATGGCACATACCTTATCACAGACCAACACAGGTTGCTGGAAATCTGTGATATATGGTCGTCATAAACCAGTAAATATTAATCTTGAAACTAAAGAAGAGATTCCAAAAGACTATATAGATGATGATTTCCTAAAACTTGAGCTTGATGCTAAAGCTTTCTCTATGTTGGCAATGGCACTCCCAAATGAAATCTACTCTATCCTATTACATTGTGATAGTGCCAAAGAGCTTTGAGACTGCCTCAAAGAACAGTTTGGAGGAACTGAAGAGGTGATTGCCAACACCAGAGAAATCCTGGCTCAACAATATGAAACTTTTGCTCACATTAATGGGGATACTTTAACACAACAATTTGAAAGATTCTCCTCATTAATATCTGAGCTAAAATTAAATGGTCAGACCTACACAACTGTATCTATGCTTCACAGATTTTTAAGGTCTTTACCTGAAAAATGGGAAACATACTCTATAGTCTTAAGATCTTCACCAGACTTTAGCTCCCTCACTCTTACAAAACTTCATGGGAGATTACTTACTTTTGAAAGAGAAATTGATCAAAAGAAAAAGTTACAAAGTTCTGGCAAAACTGCTATTGGGACAAGACTCACCAACTTGTTCAAATAGTTTTGGATCTTTTGACCATATTGACATAACTGCTGGGATCTCATCTGAAAGATCATTCCCAGGTTATGACAATAATGATATTGGTCAAACTGCTGATAACATGTGTTTTATCATGGATGATTTAAATAATTTCAGCAGTGATGACTTAGAAGAAATGGATATTTTGCACCAACTGGCCATGTTAAGTTTAAAAACAAATAAATTTTACAAAAGGTCAGGAAGGAAGTTTCCAGGACTCAACAGTTCAAAAAAAATTGGTTTTGACAAATCTAAACTTAGATGTCACAAGTGTCAAAAGTTGGGACACTTTGCTAGAGAGTGTAGAAGCTCTGGCTTTAACCAATCTCAGTCTGGAAACAATTTTAACCCCAGTTATAACAGGAATAATGGAACACAAGGGAGTGCACATTTTGTACAGGCACAAGCTCCACAACACCAATATGTGCCACAAGTACAATATGTACAGATGCTTGCTCAACAGATACAGAGCCAACAATCAATCCCTCCCTTTCCAGCTGCTCAACAACCTCCACAGCCTCAGCAACCCTCTCAACAAAGTTTATTTACTTCAGGGTATGTTGACTGGATCAGTCTTCCTTTTGACACCACAGAGTGTAATCCTGATGCAGACAACAAGATGTTTGACATTAACTGGGGAGAGCCTGACAATGGTAGAAAGAACTTTGCCTTAATGGCATTTGAGGGATGCACCTCAAAATCTGCCTTGTCACAGGTATCAAAAGAATCTTTGACAAAACTGTGTTCAAATTCTTGCAAAGAATCTTTTGCTCTCATAAGAGAGACTGATGTGCACTTACAAGGGAAAGCAAATGACTCTGAGAGAAAATTCACTCAGATGAAATGTGATTTAGAAAGAAAACTTTCTGCAATAACAAAAGAAGTTTCTAAATTAACTAACACTGCTATTGAAACCCAAGCACAAATTAAAATCATGATAAATGACCTAGGAAATGTCAGACAAGAGCTTGCTGACACCAAGGTCACATGTGAAAAATGGGTTGAATCTTGTAAGGGGTACCAATTATTGCTAAACAAACAAAGTGCTTCAAATGTTAGGTTTGGCATAGGGTACAATCACACTGAAACACCAACAGATTTTTCCCCCAAAACCACTGAAGATGGGAGAAAAATTGTTTCAGGTGAAACTTCTGAAGAGGAAGAATGCACATCTTTCCATGAGAACTTTCTAAAAACTCACAAAGAAAGTTCTTCAGAAGTACTGATTAATTCTGACTTTAAGCCATCAGTAGTTTCAACTACATCAGGATTTGAGAACCTGAAAACTACTGATGACCTAAAACCAATCAATACACTCAGAAACTTGTCTTTGAAAGAAAAGACAAAAGAATGTGAAATCTGTGGTCTGTTCAACCACAAGACAGAATTTTGCAGATACAGAAAGGGTATTCAGTACAACAAGAAAAATCAACAACTGGTTGTGGGAAAACAAATCAAAAATGATTTTGTAAAAACTTTTTCTCCCAGGAAACAACAACCAGTAAACACCTTTTCTCAGAAAAAGACAAAATCTCAACAAAGATCTTTTTCTCAAAATTCTCTTTCAGTAGTTAGACCTGAATCATCAGCAGTTTCACAAACTGCTGAGATTAAAGATCTCATAAATTTGGTACAACTACTGATGACCAAAGTTGATGGTGGTCCTCAAAAGGATACCACCATTGCTCTTAATGAAAAATCCATTGCCAAAAAGACATGGATTTCTCAACTTGGTCAAGAACAAACTGTAAATGTTCTCAAGAGCAAACCCAAAGCCAAACTGGCTTGGGTTACTAAATCTAACTAATTTGCTATCTTGTGTAGAGAGTTTCCAGAGGCTTAAATAGCATTTGGTATGTAGACAGTGGAGGCTCAATGCACATGACAGGATGTAGATACCTGATAAATAATTTTATCAGTCAAAGAGATGGATCTATATCCTTTGGGAAGAATGCCAAGGGATATGTGCTAGGACATGGCAATGTCTCCTCTGGCGAAATACAGTTTGACAAGGTCAATCTGGTTGAAAACCTTGAGTACAACTTGCTGAGTGTGTCACAAATGTGTGATAAAGGATATTCTTCCTTTTTCACAAAGACAGCATGCAAGATCATATCACCAGAAGGCCAGAAGTTGATAGAGAAGATCATTGAAGATCACACTTTGTTAATAGCCAAAAGATGTGGCAATGTCTATGCAGTGGACATTGAAAAAGACAAAGTACTGAACAACACTGCCTGTTTCTTCTCAAAGGCATCAACTTCAGAGACTGATCTCTGGCATAGGAGACTTGGCCATGTGAACTTTAAAACCATAAATAAAGTCACAAAAATGGGCTTGGTTAGAGGTCTACCCTAAAAAGTATACCAGTGTGAAGAACACTGTGTATCCTGTTTAAAGGGAAAACAGCATAAGTCCTCCTATAAGTCTATTGAAGAATCAAAAACAACTGCATATCTTCAACTACTCCATATGGACTTATTTGGGCCTGTAAAAATCATGAGCCTTGGTAAGAAGAAGTACTGCTTAGTCATCATTGATGACTACTCAAGATTTACATGTGTATTCTTCTTATTTTCAAAGGATGAGGCTGCTGAAATCATCAAGTTCTTCATTCTACAAGTAGAGAAACAATATTCTCTACCTGTCAAAACCATTAGAAGTGATAATGGGATAGAGTTCAGGAACAAAACTATGGATGAATTCTGTTTGTCTAAAGGGATTATTAGACAATTCAGTGTTCCCAGAACTCCTGAACAAAATGGTGTGGTAGAAAGGAAGAACAGAACTTTAATAGAAGGAGCAAGAACAATGTTCGCTGATTCTGGCCTGCCATTATACTTTTGGGCAGAAGCAGTTAACACATCATGTTATGTTCAAAATAGAGTCCTCATTGTCAAGAGACATTCCAAGACTGCCTATGAAGTTCTTCATGGCATGAAGCCCCTTATCTCCTTTTTCAGGGCTTTTGGGTGTCAATGTTTCATCTTGAACATTAAGGAATCTATTTCAAAGTTTGCTGCCAAAGTTGATTCAGGTTACTTTCTTGGTTATTCTTCAACTAGAAAAGCCTACAAGGTTTTTAACTCAAGAACCAGGATAGTAGAAGAAACACTGAATGTCAAGTTCAATGAGTCAAAACACACTCTCATTCCAGCACATCCTGCTGAACTTTTTGACCTTGACAGCTTCCATTTTGGACCTGAAAAGACTGTCACTTCATCCAAACCTACTTATTATGGTGATCAAAGGTTTGATGATGAGGATCCAACACCATGGACTCCTCAAACAATCATTAAGTCAACTTCAAAACCATCAGAAGTTTCACAAACTTCTGATTCAACAAATGCTGAGGAACAAACTCAAACATCTGCTTCAGCACCTGCAACTACTGAAAACATTGAAATTGCTGAACCAGATATAATAGACCTCAGTAGTTTGTTTGAAGAACATGAGCCACCAACACCTGTCAGTGGTTTACAACAACTGATCGAACACAAAGACCATCCACTTGATCAAATCATGGGTGATATTGCATCAGGTGTTCTTACAAGGAACCAGCTTTCCAACTTTTGTCTCTTCTCAACATTTATTTCACAGTTGGAACAAAAGAAGTACCAGGAAGCCCTCAAAGACAACAATTGGGTGCAAGCAATGCAAGATGAATTGCTTCAATTCAACAAGCAACAGGTTTGGGAAATCTGTCCCTTACCACCAAACAAGCAACCAATTGGCACAAGATGGGTTTTCAGAAACAAACAAGATGAAGCTGGTATGATAATAAAGAACAAGGCAAGACTGGTAGTACAAGGTTACTCTCAAGAAGAAGGAATTGACTATGATGAAACCTTTGCTCCAGTTGCAAGGCTTGAAGCCATCAGGTTATTTCTGGCCTATGCCATTTCCACCAAAATAAAAGTTTATCAAATGGATGTTAAGAGTGCATTTTTGTATGGAAAGATAAAAGAGGAAGTGTATGTTTGTCAGCCAACTGGGTTTGAGGATCGTTCTCATCCTGAGTGGGTGTGCAAACTAGACAAAGCTCTTTATGGGCTCAAACAGTCTCCAAGAGCCTGGTATGACACACTTTCAACCTTTTTACTCAAAAATAACTTCATAAGAGGTGCCATTGATAAAACTCTTTTTATAAAACATGTTGAAAATCATGTCTTACTTGTTCAAATATATGTTGATGATATCATTTTTGGTTCAACAAACACAAAATTGTGTGATGAATTTAAGAAACTCATGCAATCAAAATTTGAGATGAGTACAATGGGAGAACTGCAGTACTTTCTGGGACTGCAGATTAAACAACAATCAAATGGAACTTTTATACATCAATCAAAATATGTTAAAGAATTATTAAACAAATTTTCTTTACAAAACTATAAATCATGTTCCACTCCCATGACACCAACCACACAAGTTGAACCAGATGATCAAGGAAAACAGGTTGATCAAACCATGTATAGATGTATGATAGGTTCCCTTTTATATCTAACTGCTTCTAGACCAGATATTATGTTTTCAACATGTATCTGTGCTAGATATCAATCAGCCCCTAGGGAATCATACCTCATTGCACTCAAAAGAATCTTCAGATATCTGAAAGGAACTCCAACACTTGGAATTTGGTATCCTGCTTCAAGCAATACCAAGTTATCAGCTTTTTCAGATAGTGACTATGTAGGGTGTAAAATGTCAAGAAAATCAACATCTGGTGGTTGTCAATTCTTGGGAAACTGTCTAGTGTCCTGGCAATCAAAGAAACAAACATCTGTTGCAACTTCAACTGCTGAAGCTGAATACATTGCAGCTGCAAGTTGTACATCACAGATACAATGGCTCCAATATCAACTTCTTGATTATGGAATCAAAGAGACCAAGACACCATTGCTTGTAGACAGCTAATCTGCCATTAGCATCATTCAAAATCCTGTTCAGTTTTCAAAGACTAAACACATTGAAATCAGGTATCATTTCATAATAGATTGCTATGAAAAAGGCAAGATTGAAGTGAAACATGTTGCAACAGCTAATCAAATAGCTGACATATTCACTAAACCCCTTGACACATCAACATTTCAGAAGCTAGTGTCCATGCTTGGGATGCTAAATTTGTAAGTGTTTCTCTTTACTTTTCTGCACATATTTTTTATTTTTCACTTACATCTGTTTTCAAAATTGAAAAATTTCTGAAAAACAAACAAGAAAGAAACTACTGATGAACAAAACATCAGTATGGGGATATTTTCTGAAAAGTGATTAACTTCTGATAAAACAACCTTTAGAAGTTATGAGTAAAGTATTTATGAAGTATTCTCATCAGTTATTCAAAACTACTGAAGAGAAAGTGGGAACTACTGATGAAAATAATTCTTCATCAGTAGTTTAGTCAAAAAGGGCAAATCAGACTTTTCCCACATCAGAAGTTTGACCTAGGCGGTTTAAAACCTCTGATAAAGAAGTTCTGACCTAGGCGGTTTAAAACTTCTGATAAATACCTTTTCCAACACTTATCCATTCAAAAAGCAAAAATTCCCTCCTTCTCTCTCAAGAAAGCTCTCAAACCATGAACCTGCAAAAACACTGTTCGATTCATATACACACAAACCACATGGCTTTAGTTCTTAAACAGGGACACAATCTTAGAGCCTGCTTAGAAAAACAAGAAGGCTGGTCCCAATACGATGAGATCATTGATCTCGTCGTCAAATCCCAATATTTCACCGCTCTCACAATAGACCCACCAATACATCCTGAAACTCTCAATGAGTTCTGGGCAAACGCTGAGACAGTGATGGTGGACGATGAGGTTATCTCTCTCAACTCAACAATCAAAGGGAGACAAATGGCCATCACACCGGCCACACTTGCAAACAGACTGGGGTTGAATGATGTGAATGCCCCTGAAAAGTTTGAAAACTCTGCAATCCACCTAACCATGACTGAATGTGGTTATCAAGGTACTCTCTCACAAGCTACAATCTTTAAAAAGTATTTTGAACCAAAATACAAACTTTTGTTTCATTATATAATTATGTGTTTGAGTCCTAAAACATGGTCTTATGACTAGATGCCCTCAACCTTTCAACTAATTTTTCATTCCATTGTGAATGAAACAAATTACAGGGCATCAAAACTTTTCTTTAATGAGTTGGTGTTACATCATAATAACACTAATAAGAAGTTTTTGTTATACCCAAGGTTCATTATGCAATGCATAATCAAAGAACTGGGTGATGAGGTGCTTGTGGGTAAAACTGAAATTTTGAAACCCTTAACCTCACAAGCATACTCTAGGCACAACAAACAGGGTGCCTGGCCAGAAGATGACCAAGGGGAACTAGAACCAGTCCCCATGGAACCCTCATCTTCCAAACCTACACCCCCCAAGGCCAAGAAACCCAAGGTACAAAAACAAAAACCCACCAAACCAAAAAGAAAAGCTGTTCAGGAGGTTGAGATGCCTGAACAACCTATTGTGCAATCTGCACTTCATAAAGATGTGACTGAAACATCCTCTCAGTCTCATCCATCTCAAACCCCACCTAGAGCACCAATCACAATTCTTTTCAAAAGAAAAAGACTTAAGAAAACTATTCCTATTGATGCTTCTTTTGAAACTGCTGAACCCTTTGCCCAACCTACTGAACCAGCACCCCAACTTTCTGAACCCGATTTTGAAATAGCCAAACTTCTCTCTGGGCTAAAAGAGAAAGTCCCATCTACACATGTCAGTCCCCAACAACCACATCAAACAGGGGACATAGCCTCAGAATTTGACATGGATGTGGACACTCAAAGCCCTAACCAAAGAGATGAGGATGAACCAGGGTCTCTAAACCTAAACTTAGAAACTCTTGGTACTTTTGAGGCTGCTACTACTCATTCACCACCCAGTGGTGGATCTGAGGAAAGAAGCAACATAGCTAAGACCTCCACTGTGGCAACTACTGATGAAGGTTTAATGCCTGAGGTAGGAAATCCTCTGAACCAAGAAAAAGAGGTACATGAGACAACTGAGTTGGGCTCAGCTCATGATGTAACTGATACAGTCCTCATTGAGGATGTAATCAGGGATTCAGATGATTCCATTGACTTGGATGATGTTTCAAAACACCAAACTACTGAATTGACGGCTACAAGTGAAGGTCCTGCACCTGGTGTATCTATGCTCAAGAAGCTAGTCACACCAGATCAGGTTAAAGTCCACTTAATCCCTGATTCCCCTATAGTGGCATCTTCTGTACAACAAGAAGATCAACCAAAAACACACTCCTCACTACAAATGCCTACCCAATTCCCTGGGCAATCCAGCATAGACATGAACCAGCTATGCAGCCCAGATGGTCCCTTATATCATATGATGAACACCCTCATCAAAAATCACTTCCAAACATACACAGCTAACTTGGAGCTGTCCATAAAGAACCAATTTGGGGTGATACAGACAAAGATGAACGATCTGTCCAACAAGATTGACTTCAACATCAAACAGATTGCTAATCTTACAGGTCAGTTCTCCCAACCTTCAACATCAAATCCTGATGAAGCCAAAAAGGGGGAAAAGACTAAGGAACCTATGGAGTCACTTGAAGCCAGGAAAAAGGCAAGAGTGGTTATCCAAGAGAGAGAACAAAGAAACCAAGCCAGAAAAGAAAAACTGGCCCAACAATTTGGTGTCTCTATTCAAGAAGCAGAAGATGCTGAAAAGTCTGATGAATCCCAAGGGCATAATGAAGAAACCTCTGATGGACAAAGTTCTGATGAAGAATCAGAAAGTACTGAAGACAACCCATCAGTAGTTGACAAACCTTCAGTAGTTGTCAACCCATCAGATGTTAACACTTCCAACACTCAAACTGCTGAACAAGAGCCTTCCAGATCAACTGAACTTACTCAACCAACTCCTGTTCCTCCTAGGCCTATTACAACAGTCACCACTATGACTGTACTAAACCCTTCTCCAATCTCTCAATCAGCAAAACTTCTTGAGAAGAGTTTAGTGGCAGCTCAGAAGAAAGCCAAGGAAGATCAGATTTGGAAAACTCTGGAAGAAAGGGATGACTTGGACTTAAGCCTGGATGAAAAGCTACAGGCTTATGAAGCTGAACTTCAAAGGCAGGCTAACCTAGACAGAATTGCTGAGGAAGATAAAAGACATCAACTGATGTCTTATATTACTAAGAACAGCAAGATCAAAGCCCACACATTAAAGAGACTCTCCATGGAAGAGCTGACAAGAAGAGCTCAACTTATTGCAGACAAACATGCAACAAGTAAAGATGCAAAAGCCAAGAGAGCTCAGATGATAGAAGAACTAGTAGCTAATGGTTATGGTTCAAAAGCCTCTGTGTCCAAATGGAAAGAAGAAAGATTAATGGACACTTATAGAAAATACAAGGCTGCAAGGGCTGCAAATCTAGAGAAGTTTGAAACTGCTGAAGTATCAACTTCAGTAGTTAGAACTTCTGGTGTTCAAAGAAGACCAGCTACTCAAAAGAAGAAATTAGAGGAGAATGTGAAGACTGATTTCAGAATGGTACTACTAGAAGGAAGTACAGTAGTCCATTCTGACTTTGACATAGAAGAAAAACCTCTGATCACACAATTCAGGAATCCTTCCACCTTTGCCTATCAAATTCAGAAAACCATCAAAGACAAACTGCACACTAAGGTAGTTACTGAGCATCATTTGCCAACCTTTCAACTACCTAATGTGATGCAACAAGAACAAGGAAGTGAATCCCACCTGAGAGTCACTGAAGTTGAAAACATCTAACACTCAGGAGAATCCCAGGGTATCACCATGGTTCCCTACACTTTAGACTTTGACAAGTCTAAAGTACCTATCATCAGATGGTCCTTTACTGATAACAACTCAGTACTAGTGACAAGAAGAGATCAGACAAGCAGAGCCTATAAGTCGATGAATGATCTGAAGAAGCTATCAACTCAAGACCTGCTTGCAATCCAACATCTAGAACCACAAAAAGGATCTCTCACTGATGAACAGCTGAACCAGCTGAAGAATTCCATGTTCAAAGGAATATGGAAGATTGTGAACGACAAAAGAAAATAATAAGGAATTAGGAAGGTTTTGGCTTCATCAATCCAGGGGGAGATTGTTAGGACAAAAAGGATTGGTGAAACCACTTTTGCAAACCTTAGTCTAATTCACTTCTGTCAAAATATTCTAAGTATAGAACTGCTGAAGAAGGAAGATCAAACTGCTGAAGAAGAGATTCCACAAGTACTGAAAAAGAAAAGTCATCAAAAGTTCTGAAGTTCAAACCAGACATTTCTACTGAAGAACTACCGAAGACAAACTACTCATCAGTAGTTTGTCATTCATCAGTACTTATGAGAAGATCTTTTCCACCGCCTTTTGTATCAGTAGTTTATTAGTTTAGTATTACTTTTACTTCATGTACAAGTTCCAAGACTGCAACTTGTTGCAACTTGTTTCTGAACTTGCTTTTTGGCAAGGTTCATGTATTTGTAATGTCTATAAATAGAAGGGTTCATTCCTCTGTTTTAGACATTGATTTTAATACAGAAATCCTTCAACACACATTATTGTTATTTTCATTTCATATTTATTGAGAATCTGTCTAAGTGTTTCATTCTCATTCAATACTTAGATTCTCAATAAATACTTATCATTTATTAGTTTCTCAATCCAGGGGGAGTAATAACTCCTGTTGATAAGTGTAGCTTTAAACTCATATCATTCCGCTGTGCTATCACTGATAAAGAACTTGCTAAACACCTAAGTGTTCACTAGCAAGTTCATTCAAAGAGCAATACTGATCCAACATGGGTAGCGTGGGTGATTGTTATCGCAACATATAACAAAATCTAGTGAACCACAATATTCTAGTCACAAGGTTTGATTATGCACACGATTTACCGGGTAGTAGTTTTGTTTTCACATATGGACTAGACTTACCATGACACTCGAATTGTACAAATTTTATTCAATATTCAAACCTATTTAATTCTCACCAACTTTTGTTGACCCAAAATATTTTCAAACTTAACATGTTTCAGGTTATAGCTTGCTTGAAGATTAGAGTTGTTAGGACAAAGAGGATTGGTGAAACCACTTTTGGAAACCTATGTCTAATTCACTTTTGTCTGAAATATTCTAAGTATAGAACTACTGAAGAAAGAAGACTAAAGTACTGAAGAAGGATTCTACAAGTACTGAAGAAGAAATGCATCAGAAGTTCTGAAGTCCAAACCAGACAGTTCACTGAAGAATTACTCAAGACAAACTACTCATCAGTAGTTTTTCATTCATCAGCACTTGTTCAAGAATCTTTCCACCGCCTTATGTTTCAGTAGTTTATTTGTTTAGTATTACTTTAACTTTTGGTACAAGTTCCAAGATTGCAACTTGTTGCAACTTGTCTCTGAACTTGCTTTTTGGCAAGGTTCATGTATTTGTAAAGTCTATAAATAGATGGGTTCATCCCTCTGTTTTAGACATTGATTTTTAATACAGAAATCCTTCAAAGCTTATTATTGTTATTTTCCATTTCATTTACTGAGAATCTATTTAAGTATTCATTCTCATTCAATACTTAGATTCTCATTAAATACTTGTCTTTAGTTTTATCAAACATCCAGGGGGAGTAATAACTCCTGTTGATAAGTGTAGCTTTAACTTATATCATTCCGCTGTGCTATTACTGATAAAGAACTTGCTAGACACTTAAGTGTTCACTAGCAAGTTCATATAAAGAGCAATACTGATCCAACAATTGGTATCAGAGCACTGGTTTATCTGATCACATATCAATCTAACACATTGAGAATCAGACACAGGCTCTTATTGATAATAAATAAAGGATTAAAAGTTCACTTTTATCAACATCCATCACTTTAAGAGATATTTGACAAATCAATACTCTTTAAAATGGATCCTCATAATACTGGTTCTGCCAATAAACCTGTTATGCTAGTAAGAAATGAATATAATATCTGGCAAAGGAGAATGGCACATACCTTATCACAGACCAACACAGGTTGCTGGAAATCTGTGATATATGGTCCTCATAAACCAGTAAATATCAATCTTGAAACTAAAGAAGAAATACCAAAAGACCCAAAAGACTATAAAGATGATGATTTCCTAAAACTTGAGCTTGATGCTAAAGCTTTCTCTATGTTGGCAATGGCACTTCCAAATGAAATATACTCTGGCCTATTACATTGTGATAGTGCCAAAGAGCTTTGGGACTGCCTAAAAGAACAGTTTGGAGGAACTGAAGGGGTGATTGCCAACACCAGAAAAATCCTTGCTCAATAATATGAAACTTTTGGTCACATTAATGAGTAAACTTTAACACAACAATTTGAAAGATTCTCCTCATTAATATCTGAACTAAAATTAAATGGTCAGACCTACACAACTGTATCTATGCTTCATAGATTTTTAAGGTCTTTACCTGAAAATGGGAAACATACTCTATAGTCTTAAGATCTTCACCAGACTTTAGCTCCCTCACTCTTACAAAACTTCATGGGAGATTACTTACTTTTGAAAGAGAAATTGATCAAAAGAAAAAGTTACAAAGTTCTGGTAAAACTGCTGATGACTATCTACCAGGTAGTACAGCACTATTGGGACAAGACTCACCAACTTGTTCAAATAGTTTTGGATCTTTTGACCATATTGACATAACTACTGGGATCTCATCTGAAAGATCATTCCCAGGTTATGACAATAATGATTTTAGTCAAACTGCTAATAACATGTGTTTTATCATAAATGATTTAAATTTTTTTAGCAGTGATGACTTGGAAGAAATGGATATTCTACACCAACTGGCCATGTTAAGTTTAAAAACAAACAAATTTTACAAAAGGTCAGGAAGGAAGTTTCCAGGACTCAACAGCTCAACAAAAATTGGTTTTGACAAATCTAAACTTAGATGTCACAAGTGTCAAAAGTTGGGACACTTTGCTTGTAACATCGCAAAATTTTTCCCCCAAATTTTTATATAAACGCCCTTATTTTTGTTACATTTTAAAAATGTGGTAAAGTCTTTATTTTTCCTCATTCACAACTTATATATATATATATATATATACATATATAATAGTAATAATTAATAATAATAATAATAGATTATAACATTAGTGTAAAAAAAAAAATCTGATTATAATTATTTTTATTCAACCAAACCCTCCTTTTAATCCAACCCAATAAACCCATACCCTCCCTTGATAAATTGCAGCCCAACTCCAATCCAAGCCCATCCCTGATCCGGCCCACACAACCAAGCCCAATCCCCCTCCCTTCTCCTTACAATTAAAAAAAAAATATGTTTGTTCCACCCGGGTCTCGAACCCGTGCCACTCCCCCCACACAAACACACACCACCACCACTAAGCCACTTAGACCATTTGTGATTTAAGTGAAACTATAAAACATATATGCATGCTTTAAATTCACTTTCTTTCTTGTCTGCAACAGCAGCAGCAGACATGAATTTAGTTTCTTTTTATTTTTATTTTTTTCTTTCAATTTTGGCCATTCAATTCATATATGGATTAATAACGTAATTACCGGCCATCAACAACTTCGATTACACGCTATTACCAATTATCATTAACCAATTTTAATCAATTCACGCGTAACTTTAACAACCCGGTCAAACCTTGCCAATTCGAACACCAAGCCATCTCCCTATAAATTGACCCTCTGCGAAGCATTACAACTCGCCATTAATCTCTTCTCAACCTCTAATCGTCATTATTACCCTCTGTTTGTGCTTCACGATTACGGTTTTGACTTTTATACTTGACCGAGCAATCGTGTTCTACACGACATTGTAAGTTTAATTCCTCCTGTGGGTTTTGTATATCGGCAATAACTCATCAATAGCCCCATGATTAATTGGGCTATTGATGAGTGAATCATTCAATTGCAGACCTAGGGTTCGTGGGTTTAGATTGGGGAAGAAACTGATTTTTGCTCGTTATATTTATTTTTAAATAACAGACATAAGTCACAACCACAGGCCTAGGCCAAGTGGTTGTGACTGATGCTTACAACCTAGACAACCCGGGTTCGAGTCCCGGCTTGGACACCCATTTTCTCTTATTTTCATCTTTTTTTAACAAACCACATATATATATATATATTACATTAAATCTTGTAAATTCATTTTTAATTATTAAAACCTTTTTATAAATTCTAAAAAAATTATTTTTAGCAAATCTGATGTCAAAGCTTTATTTACAATTTTTATTTTTCTGAAATTCATTTATTTAATATTTATAATAAATAAATCAATTTTATTCTATTATATTTATAAAATTCCATTAAAATATCAAAACAAATTCATAAATTTCCACAAATTTTATTCTAAGTTTTTATAATGTTAAGCTTTGCAAAAATGATTTTTATTTTTGAAAAATCATTTATTTAATATTTTTAATCAATTTTTGTTAGTTTTAATCATAATTAAATCATAATAAATCCAATTTTTAGTATTTTTGCACCAAAATTTTATGCAAATTATTTCTGAATATTTAGAACAGAAATATAAATTTTAAACTTAATTTCTTTAATTTTAATATTTTTAAATATTAAAGTTAAATTTTGACAAATTGTTATAAATAGAATTAATATTCTATTTTAAAGAAAATAATTTTATAAAAATTATTTTTATACTTTAAACACATTATTGTGACCATCTTAAATTTAATTTTCATAAAAAGATTTTTGATTATTTATTTACTAAATTTCTCTCAATTGGCGAACATTTTTAATATTAATCAAACGAGCAATTATCCCCAATTCAAAGCCCTAGAACTTATACATTTATAGACTTGATAGACTTAGACATATTTATTACTTCATTTTAGGACGATACTTGATACATTTGGTCAACACATTTCTCAACAGATATAACATTTTACCAAGGTGAGTTTTACATAGCCCCTTTTATTTATCACCATTTTTGGGGTGAAACATGTTATAACATTATCATTGCAATTCAATCATCAATGTGTCTATGTGTTTTCTATGTTGCATTATGTCTTGAGCATGATTAGAGTAAGCACCATTCTAGCATAATCATTAACTCCGTACAAGCCGACGGTATACATTGATAGATCTATTGGACTGACAATCCCACCCGGATACGTGCCTCCTACAAAGGTTACGTGGGTGTTTGTTATCGTATAACATATTGGACCATGAGCGTATGGTATGTATCATTTTATAACAGTCATAAGGGTTGATTATGCACTCGATTTATTTCTAGTATGTTCTCACATATGGACTAGATTGACATGACACATGAATTGCACATCATTCTTACTCAATTATCTAAAACCTATGTAATTCTCACCAACTTTTGTTGACCCAAAACATTTTCAACTTAACATGTTTCAGGTTCTTTTTGCTTGAAGATTTGTATTGATGCTTGAAGATATGTGTATAGTTTCAATCAATTTGATGTACAAATTCTAGAACTATTGTATGTAATTCATTTAAATCATTTAATGGAATCTATTATTCACCATGAGCTACTGAACAATCATCAAATACGGGACATCCCGATGTTTCCGCCATCGGTTGGGGTGTTACAGATTGGTATCAGAGCCATGGTTATAGGGAATTAGGTTATTAGAAAAATAATCTAGTCTATAACCATAGGATTTAACCAGTACTTGCTTCTTTTACTTGCTATTCTCTATCTCTTATCCCTACTTTCATCCCTACAAAAAGGTTGCTCTCCATCAGTGGATCTACTCTTAGACTAATAGGACAAATTCCTCAGGTTTACCCTGAAACACCTTGAGATCTCGTCGAAGTTCTAGGTTTTAATAACGAACACGTGCAATCTGGAAGGGTGAACGCCTGTATTCTGAGTCTTCTGTCTAGGCTGGCATTGCGCATATATCCCAATCAGACGAGGGACCCGGATGCCTACCTGGGAATTCTCGGGATGAGTGTTCACTTATAGGCTAAAGCATGTCTTCATATGTTATTAAGATTTAGAATCTTTGATAAGTCAACGTTTTCGTTTATTCGTTTTAAATAATGAATAAATGATTACATTCCTTATATCACCTCATTCATTTCATGCCATATTGAACCTTCATTGTGTCCCTTACGGATCTTGTCTCCACGTCGTAGCACTCGCAATAACAGTGGTGAAAACCAAGAGGAAAGTAACAACAACCACAACACCAACCACGACAACAACAAAAACAACAAAGGTGTTGATGCCCGACTAGCTGCGATTATCCACAACCCTGCTCAGGTTACAAATCCTAATCGTCCTGGTAATTTCAACTATGGTCAATACTATGAATGTGGAAACTCAAATCACTACCATAACCGATGCCCTAAACTAAACCGAGATCAAGACCCTCCAGCTATTTAAATGTTGTCTACCTTTAATTCTATGTATTGACACTTTTTGGATTCAAGTAATAAATTCAAATATTATCATAACATCTGTGTGCATGCTTGTTTGATTGTGAACTGATTGCTATACCTATAAACATACGTGCTTACTTGTACAACAATTAGTTGACTACCAAAACAATCTACTCAACGATTGGTAGAGGTTATCATGTCTTCCAACAGTCGGGAGAGGCCCTACCACCTGCTCAACGACTGGTGGAGACTATCAGACCTGCTCAACAATCGGAGAGTCATAGAAGGACGCAAAACCCTAATGTAAGGTAAATTAGTGATTACGGTCCGGAACATAATCATGAATTTACAGGTACGTTAAGGTGGTGTGAAATGCTATCAAGATTTTCAGTAGTTAACCAAATGTAAACTCTAGATATCTAGTAGTTCATCAACTCACACGTAACACGCCTCTTATTCACGCTATTCGAGACTAGTTACTCTATTCATTGTCATACCCTAACATAAAATTCTTCAAGTCACACTTGTCCTAATTTTTATCCAACCCCCCCCCTTCAACCCTGGTTTCTCTTAACTTCGGGACGAAGTTCCTAAAAGTAGGGGAGACTGTAACATCGCAAAATTTTTCCCCCAAATTTTTATATAAACGCCCTTATTTTTGTTACATTTTAAAAATGTGGTAAAGTCTTTATTTTTCCTCATTCACAACTTATATATATATATATATATACATATATAATAGTAATAATTAATAATAATAATAATAGATTATAACATTAGTGTAAAAAAAAAAATCTGATTATAATTATTTTTATTCAACCAAACCCTCCTTTTAATCCAACCCAATAAACCCATACCCTCCCTTGATAAATTGCAGCCCAACTCCAATCCAAGCCCATCCCTGATCCGGCCCACACAACCAAGCCCAATCCCCCTCCCTTCTCCTTACAATTAAAAAAAAAATATGTTTGTTCCACCCGGGTCTCGAACCCGTGCCACTCCCCCCACACAAACACACACCACCACCACTAAGCCACTTAGACCATTTGTGATTTAAGTGAAACTATAAAACATATATGCATGCTTTAAATTCACTTTCTTTCTTGTCTGCAACAGCAGCAGCAGACATGAATTTAGTTTCTTTTTATTTTTATTTTTTTCTTTCAATTTTGGCCATTCAATTCATATATGGATTAATAACGTAATTACCGGCCATCAACAACTTCGATTACACGCTATTACCAATTATCATTAACCAATTTTAATCAATTCACGCGTAACTTTAACAACCCGGTCAAACCTTGCCAATTCGAACACCAAGCCATCTCCCTATAAATTGACCCTCTGCGAAGCATTACAACTCGCCATTAATCTCTTCTCAACCTCTAATCGTCATTATTACCCTCTGTTTGTGCTTCACGATTACGGTTTTGACTTTTATACTTGACCGAGCAATCGTGTTCTACACGACATTGTAAGTTTAATTCCTCCTGTGGGTTTTGTATATCGGCAATAACTCATCAATAGCCCCATGATTAATTGGGCTATTGATGAGTGAATCATTCAATTGCAGACCTAGGGTTCGTGGGTTTAGATTGGGGAAGAAACTGATTTTTGCTCGTTATATTTATTTTTAAATAACAGACATAAGTCACAACCACAGGCCTAGGCCAAGTGGTTGTGACTGATGCTTACAACCTAGACAACCCGGGTTCGAGTCCCGGCTTGGACACCCATTTTCTCTTATTTTCATCTTTTTTTAACAAACCACATATATATATATATATTACATTAAATCTTGTAAATTCATTTTTAATTATTAAAACCTTTTTATAAATTCTAAAAAAATTATTTTTAGCAAATCTGATGTCAAAGCTTTATTTACAATTTTTATTTTTCTGAAATTCATTTATTTAATATTTATAATAAATAAATCAATTTTATTCTATTATATTTATAAAATTCCATTAAAATATCAAAACAAATTCATAAATTTCCACAAATTTTATTCTAAGTTTTTATAATGTTAAGCTTTGCAAAAATGATTTTTATTTTTGAAAAATCATTTATTTAATATTTTTAATCAATTTTTGTTAGTTTTAATCATAATTAAATCATAATAAATCCAATTTTTAGTATTTTTGCACCAAAATTTTATGCAAATTATTTCTGAATATTTAGAACAGAAATATAAATTTTAAACTTAATTTCTTTAATTTTAATATTTTTAAATATTAAAGTTAAATTTTGACAAATTGTTATAAATAGAATTAATATTCTATTTTAAAGAAAATAATTTTATAAAAATTATTTTTATACTTTAAACACATTATTGTGACCATCTTAAATTTAATTTTCATAAAAAGATTTTTGATTATTTATTTACTAAATTTCTCTCAATTGGCGAACATTTTTAATATTAATCAAACGAGCAATTATCCCCAATTCAAAGCCCTAGAACTTATACATTTATAGACTTGATAGACTTAGACATATTTATTACTTCATTTTAGGACGATACTTGATACATTTGGTCAACACATTTCTCAACAGATATAACATTTTACCAAGGTGAGTTTTACATAGCCCCTTTTATTTATCACCATTTTTGGGGTGAAACATGTTATAACATTATCATTGCAATTCAATCATCAATGTGTCTATGTGTTTTCTATGTTGCATTATGTCTTGAGCATGATTAGAGTAAGCACCATTCTAGCATAATCATTAACTCCGTACAAGCCGACGGTATACATTGATAGATCTATTGGACTGACAATCCCACCCGGATACGTGCCTCCTACAAAGGTTACGTGGGTGTTTGTTATCGTATAACATATTGGACCATGAGCGTATGGTATGTATCATTTTATAACAGTCATAAGGGTTGATTATGCACTCGATTTATTTCTAGTATGTTCTCACATATGGACTAGATTGACATGACACATGAATTGCACATCATTCTTACTCAATTATCTAAAACCTATGTAATTCTCACCAACTTTTGTTGACCCAAAACATTTTCAACTTAACATGTTTCAGGTTCTTTTTGCTTGAAGATTTGTATTGATGCTTGAAGATATGTGTATAGTTTCAATCAATTTGATGTACAAATTCTAGAACTATTGTATGTAATTCATTTAAATCATTTAATGGAATCTATTATTCACCATGAGCTACTGAACAATCATCAAATACGGGACATCCCGATGTTTCCGCCATCGGTTGGGGTGTTACATTGCTAGAGAGTGTAGAAGCTCTAGCTTTAACCAATCTCAGTCTGGAAATAATTTTAACCCCAGTTATAACAGGAATAATGGAACACAAGGGAGTGCATATTTTGTACAGGCACAAGCTCCACAACACCAATATGTGCCACAAGTACAATATGTACAGATGCCTGCTCAACAGATGCAGAGCCAACAATCAATCCCTCCCTTTCCAGCTGCTCAACCACCTCCACAGACTCAGCAACCCTCACAACAAAGTTTATTTACTTCAGGGTATGTTGACTGGAGCAGTCTTCCTTTTGACACTACTGAGTGTAACCCTGATGCAGACAACAAGATGTTTGACATCAACTGGGGAGAGCCTGACAATGGCAGAAAGAACTTTGCCTTGATGGCATTTGAGGGATGCACATCAAAATCTGCCTTGTCACAGGTATCAAAAGAATCTTTGACAAAACTTTGTTCAACTTCTTGTAAAGAATCTTTTGCTATCATAAGAGAGACTAATGTGCACTTACAAGGTAAAGCAAATGACTTTGAGAGAAAATTCACTCAGATGAAATGTGATTTAGAAAGAAAACTTTCTGCAAAAACAAAAGAAGTTTCTAAATTAACTAACACTGCTATTGAAACACAAGCACAAATTAAAATCATGATAAATGACCTAGGAAATGTCAGACAAGAGCTTGCTGACACCAAGGTCACTTGTGAAAAATGGGTTGAATCTTGTAAGGGGTACCAACTAATGCTAAACAAACAAAGTGCTTCAAATGTTAGGTTTGGCATAGGGTACAATCACACTGAAACACCAATAGATTTTTCTCCCAAAACTACTGAAGATGGGAGAACATTTGTTTCAGGTGAAACTTCTGAAGAGAAAGAATGCACATCTTTCCATGAAAACTTTCAAAAAAATCACAAAGAAAGTTCTTCAGAAGTACTGATAAAATCTGACACTAAGCCATCAGTAGTTTCAATTACATCAGGAGTTGAGAATCTGAAAACTATTGATGACCTAAAACCAATCAATACAGTCAGAAACTTGTCTTGCAAAGAAAAGACAAAAGAATGTGAAATCTGTGGTCTGTTCAACCACAAGACAGAATTTTGCAGATACAGAAAAGGTATTAAGTACAGCAAGAAAATTCAACAACTGGTTGTGGGAAAACAAATCAGAAATGATTTTGTAGAAACTTTTTCTCCCGGGAAACAACAACCAGTAAACACCTTTTCTCAGAAAAAGACAAAATCTCAACAAAAATATTTTTCTCAAAATTCTCTTTCAGTAAACACCTCAAAAGGATACCACCATTGCTCTAAATAAAAAATCCATTGCCAAAAAGACATGGATTCCTCAACTTGGTCAAGAACAAACTGTAAATGTTCTAAAGAGCAAACCCAAAGCCAAATTGGCTTGGGTTCCCAAATCTAACTAATTTGCTAACTTGTGCAGAGAGTTTCCAGAGGCTTAAATAGCATTTGGTATGTTGACAGTGGAGGCTCAATGCACATGACTGGATGCGGATACCTGATAAACAATTTTATCAGTCAAAGAGAAGGATCTGTATCCTTTGGGAACAATGCTAACGGATATGTGCTAGGACATGGCAATGTCTCCTCTGGCAAAATACAGTTTGACAAGGTCAATCTAGTTGAAAACCTTGAGTACAACTTGCTGACTGTGTCACAAATGTGTGATAAAGGATATTCTTCCTTTTTCACAAAGACAGCATGCAAGATCAAATCACCAGAAGGCCAGAAGTTGATAGAGAAGATCATTGAAGATCATACTTTCTTGATAGCCAAAAGATGTGGCAATGTCTATGCAGTGGACATTGAAAAGGACAAAGTACTGAACAACACTGTCTGTTTCTTCTCAAAGGCATCAACTTCAGAGACCGTGTATCCTGTTTGAAGGGAAAACAGCATAAGTCCTCCTATAAGTCTATCGAAGAATCAAACACAACTGCATGTCTTCAACTACTCCATATGGACTTATTTGGGCCTGTAAAAATCATGAGCCTTGGTAAGAAGAAGAAGTACTGCTTGGTCATCATTGATGACTATTCAAGATTTACATGGGTATTCTTCTTATTTTCCAAGGATGAGGCTGCTGAAATCATCAAGTTCTTCATTCTACAAGTAGAGAAACAATATTCTCTATCTGTCAAAGCCATTAGAAGTGACAATGGGACAGAGTTCAGGAACAAAACTCTGGATGAATTCTACTTGTCTAAAGGGATTATTAGACAATACAGTGTTCCCAGAACTCCTGAACAAAATGGTGTAGTAGAAAGGAAGAACAGAACCTTAATTGAAGGAGCAAGAACAATGTTAGCTGATTCAGACCTACCATTGTATTTCTGGGCTGAAGCAGTTAACACTGCATGTTATGTTCAAAATAGAGTCCTTGTCAACAAGAGACACTCCAAGACTGCCTATGAAGTTCTTCATGGCATAAAGCCCCTTATCTCCTTTTTCAGGGCTTTTGGATGTCAATGTTTCATTCTAAACATCAAAGACTCTATTTCAAAGTTTGCAGCCAAAGTTGATTCAGGTTACTTTCTGGGTTACTCTTTCACTAGAAAAGCCTACAAGGTTTTTAACTCAAGAACCAAGATAGTAGAAGAAACACTGAATGTCAAGTTCAATGAGTCAAAACACACTCTTATTCCAGCACATCCTGCTGAACTTTTTGACCTTGACAGCTTCCATTTTGGACCTGAAAAGACTGTTACTTCATCTAAACCTACTTATTATGGTGATCAAAGGTTTGATGATGAGGATCCAGCACCATGGACTCCTCAAACAGTCATTAAGTCAACTTCCAAACCATCAGAAGTTTCACAAACTTCTGATTCAAGAACTGCTGATGTACAAACTCAAACATCTGTTTCAGCACCTGAAACTACTGAAGACACTGAAACTGCTGAACCAGACATTATAAACCTCAGTGGTTTGTTTGATGAAGTACAAGAGCCTCCTACACCTGTCAGTGGTTTACAACAAATGATTGAACACAAAGATCATCCACTTGAACAAATCATGGGTGATATTGCATTAGGTGTTCTTACAAGAAACCAGCTTTCCAACTTTTGCTTCTTCTCAGCATTTATTTCTCAGTTGGAACCTAAAAAGTACCAAGAAGCCCTCAAAGACAACAACTGGGTGCAAGCCATGCAAGATGAGTTGCTTCAATTCAAAAAGCAACAGGTTTGGGAAATCTGTCCCTTACCACCAAACAAGCAACCAATTGGCACAAGATGGGTTTTTAGGAACAAACAAGATGAGGTTGGTATGATTATAAAGAACAAGGCAAGATGGTAGTACAAGGTTACTCTCAAGAAGAAGGAATTGATTATGATGAAACCTTTGCTCCAGTTTCAAGGCTTGAAGCCATCAGGTTATTTCTGGCCTATGCCATTTCCAACAAAATCAAAGTTTTTCAAATGGATGTTAAAAGTGCATTTTTGTATGGAAAAATAAAAGAGGAAGTGTATGTTTGTCAGCCACCTGGGTTTGAGGATCCTTCTCATCCTGAGTAGGTGTACAAACTAGACAAAGCTCTTTATGGGCTCAAACAGGCTCCAAGAGCCTGGTATGAAACACTTTCTAACTTTCTACTCAAAAATAACTTCACAAGAGGCTCCATTGATAAAACTCTTTTCATTAAACATGTTGGAAATCATGTCTTACTTGTTCAAATATATGTTGATGATATCATATTTGGTTCAACAAACACAAAACTCTGTGATGAATTTAAGAAACTCATGCAATCAAAATTTGAGATGAGTACAATGGGAGAACTGCAGTACTTTCTGGGACTGCAGATTAAACAACAAACAAATGGAACTTTTATACATCAATCAAAATATGTTAAAGAATTATTAAACAAATTTTCTTTACAAGACTGTAAATCATGTTCCACACTCATGACACCAACCACACAAGTTGAACCAGATGATCAAGGAAAACAGGTTGATCAAACCATGTATAGATGTATGATAGGTTCCCTTTTATATCTAACTGCTTCTAGACCAGATATTATGTTTTCAACATGTGTATGTGCTAGATATCAATCAGCTCCTAGGGAATCACACCTCATTGCAGTCAAAAGAATCTTCAGATATCTGAAAGGAACTCCAACACTTGGAATTTGGTATCCTGCTTCAAGCAATACCAAGTTATCAGCTTTTTCAGATAGTGACTATGCAGGGTGTAAAATGTCAAGAAAATCAACATTTGGTGGTTGTCAATTCCTGAGAAACTGTCTAGTGTCCTGGCAATCAAAGAAACAAACATATGTTGCAACTTCAACTGCTGAAGCTGAATACATTGCATCTGCAAGTTGTACATCACAGATATAATGGCTCCAGTATCAACTTCTTGATTATGGAATCAAAGAGACCAAGACACCATTGCTTGTAGACAGCAAATCTGCCATTAGCATAATTCAAAATCCTGTTCAGTTTTCAAAAACCAAACATATTGAAATCAGGTATCATTTCATAAGAGATTGCTATGAAAAAAAGGCAAGATTGAAGTTAAACATGTAGCAACAGCTAATCAAATAGCTGACATATTCACTAAACCCCTTGACACATCAACATTTCATAAGTTAGTATCCATGCTTGGGATGCTAAATTTGTAAGTGTTTCTTTTTATTTTTCTGCACATATTTTCATTTTTCACTTACATCTATTTTTAAGTCTGAAAACTTCTGAAAAACAAACAAGAGAGAAACTACTGATGAACAAAACATCAGTATGGGAATATTTTTCTGAAAAATGATTAACTTCTGATAAAATAAACTTCAGAAGTTATGAATAAAGTATTTATAAAACATTCTCATCAGTTGTTCACAACTACTGAAGAGAAAGTGGGAACTACTGATGATATTTGTTCTTCATCAGCAGTTTGGTCAAAAAGGGTAAATCAGACTTTTCCCACATCAGAAGTTTGACCTAGGCGGTTATAAACTTCTGATAAATACCTTTTCCAACACTCATCCTTTCAAAAAGCTAAAAGTCCCTCCTTCTCTCTCACAAAACACTCTCAAGACCTAAACCTGCACAAACACTGTTCGATCCACACACACACAAACCACATGGCTCTAGTACTGAAACAGGGACACAATTAAAGAGGCTACTTCCAAAAACAAGAAGCCTGGTCCCAATACGACGAAATCATTGATTTGGTCGTCAAATCCCAATACTTCACCGCCCTCACCATCGACCCTCCAATCCACACTGAAACTCTAAATGAGTTTTGGGCAAACGTAGAGACGGTGACGGTGAACAACAAAGTGATCTCCCTCAATTCAACCATCCAAGGGAGAAGAATGGCAATCACACCGGCTATTTTGGCAATTAGGCTAGGTTTGGATGATGTAAACGCCCCAGACCAATTTCCAAACTCTCAGATTCACTTAACCATGACAGAGTGTGGTTACCAAGGTACTCTCTCACATGCTACAATTTTTAAGAAATATTTTGAACCAAAGTATAAACTGCTTTTTCATTATATTATTATGTGTTTGAGTCCAAAAACTGGATCTTATGACCAGATGCCCTCAACTTTTCAACCTATTTTTCATTCCATAGTGAATGAAACAAAATTCAGGGCATCATCACTTTTCTTTAATGAGTTAGTGTTACATCATCTCAATACTAAAAAGAAGTTTTTTTTGTACCCAAGATTTCTTATGCATTGCATAATAAAAGAACTTGGAGAAGAAGTGCTTGTGGGTAAAACTACAATTTTAAACCCTTTGTCCTCACAAGCATACTCAAGGCACAACAAACCGGCTGCCTGGCCAGAAGATGACCAAGGGGAACCAGAAACAGTCCCCATGGAACCCTCATCTTCCAAACCTACACACCCAAAGGCCAAGAAACCCAAGCAACAAAAACAAAAACCCACCAACCCAAAAAGAAAGGCAGTTAAGGAGGTTGAGATGCCTGAACTAGCTAATGTGCAATCTGCACTTGATAAAGATGTGACTGAAACATCCTCTTAGTCTCATCCATCTCAAACCCCACCAAGAGCGCCAATAACAATCCTTTTCAAAAGAAAGAATTCAAGAAAACAATCCCAATAGACCATTCTTTTGAAACTGCTGAACCCATAGCCCAAACTACTGAACCAGCACCCCAAACTTCTGAACCAGAAATTGAAATTGCCAAGCTTCTCTCTGGGCTAAAAGAGAGAATCCCATCCGAACATGTCAGTCCCCAACAACCACATCAAACAGGGGACATAGCCTCAGAACTTGACATGGATGTGGACACTCAAAGCCCTAACCAAAGAGATGAGGATGAACCAGGGTCTCTAAGCCCAAACTTAGATACTCTAGGTACATTTGAGGCTGCTACTACTCACACACCACCCAGTGGTGGATCTGAGGAAAGAAGTAACATTGCTAAGACCTCATTTGTGGCAACCACTGATGAAGGCTTAATGCCTGAGGTAGGAAATCCTCTGAACCAAGAAAAAGAGGTACATGAGACAACTAAGTTGGGCTCAGCTCATGATGTAACTGATACTGTCCTCATTGAGGATGTAATCAGGGATTCAGATGATTCCATTGATTTGGATGATGTTTCACAACCAAACATTGAATTAACGGCTGCTAGTGAAGGTCCTGCACCTGGTGTATCTAAGCTCAAAGAGCTGGTCACACCAGATCAGGTTAAAGTCCACTTGATCCCTGATTCCCCTAAAGTGGCATCTTCTGTACAACAAGAAGATCAACCCAAAACACACCCCTCACTACAAATTGCCTACCCAATTCCCTGGGTCAACAAGCATAGACTTGAACCAACTATGCAGCTCAGATGTTCCCTTATACCATATGATGAACACACTCATCACCAATCACTTCAGAACCTACACAGCTACTTTGGAGCTGTCTGTCAAGAACCAACTTGAAGTGATCAAAACAAAAGTAAATGATCTGTCAAACAAAATTGACCACAACTCAAAACAGATCAACATTCTAACTGGTACTTTCTCCAAACCTTCCAAACTTGATGAAACCAAAAGGGGGAGAAAATTAGGGAACCAAAGGAGTCATTCAAAGCTAGAGTAAAAGCAAGAGTGGCTCTCCAAGAAAGAGAACTCAAAGACAAAGCCAGAAGACAAAAACTGGCTCAACAATTTGGTGTTTCTGAGAAAGAAATAGAAGAAGCTGAAACATCCCAAGGCCATAATGAAGAAACTTCTGATGATGAAAGTTCTGATGATGATTCAGAAAGTACTGAAGACAATCCTTCAGTAGTTGACAAACCTTCAACAGTTGTCAACACATCAGAAGTTAACACTTCCAACATACAACCAACTGAAGAGCCTTCCAAGACAACTGAACAACAACCAACTCCTATTCCAAAGCCTACTACAACTACAACAATGACTGTGCTGAACCCTTCTCCTCTATCAATGTCCAAAGAACTACTTGAGAAGAGTTTGATTGCAGCCGAAAGAAAGGCTAAGGAAGATGAGATCTGGAATGCTTTGGAAGCAAGGGATGACTTAAGCTACAATGAAAAATTACAAGCTTATGGAGCAGAGTTACAAAGGCAGGCTAATCTTGAAGAAGTTGCTGAAGAAGACAAAAGACAACAACTGATGTCTTACATTACAAAGAACAGCAAGACTAAAGCCTCTTCACTAAAAGGACTCTCCATGGATGAGCTAACAAGAAGAGCTCAAATTGTTGCAGACAAACTTGCAACAAATAAAGATGGTAAAGCTAAGAGAGCTGAGATGATTGAAGATGGAAAGAAGAAAGACTACTAGACACATACAAGAAGTACAAGGCTGCAAAGGCTGCTAATCCAGAGAAGTTCAAAACTTCTGAAGTATCAACTTCGGTAGTTAGAACTTCTGGTGTTACAAGACCTGCTACCAAGAAGAAGAAGACAGAGGACAATACAAAGACTGACTTCAAGATGGTACTACTAGAAGGAAACACAGTAGTCCATTCAGACTTTGATATTGAAGAAAAGCCTCTCATAACACAGTTCAGGGATCTTTCTACATTTGCCTACCAAATCCAGAAGACCATCAAAGACAAACTGTAGACTAAGGTAGTTACTGAACATCACTTGCCAACTTTCAAACTACCTGATGTGGTGCAACAAGAAGAAAGAAGTGAATCCCACCTGAAAGTCACTAAAATTGAAAGTATTCAACACTCAGGAACTTCCCAAGGGACCAGCATGGTTCCCTATACTTCAGACTTTGACAAGTCTAAAGTGCTGATCATCAGATGGTCCTTTACCGATGAAAACTCAGTATTAGTGACAAGGAGAGATCTTACAAGCAATACCTACAAGTCCTTAAATGAACTGAAGAAATTATCAACTCAGGGCTTGCTTACAATTCAACATCTGGAACCTCAAAGGGGATCTCTTACTGATGAGCAGCTTAATCAATTAAAGAATTCCATGTTCAAAGGGATATGGACGATTGTGAATGACAGAAGAAAACAATAAGATATTAGAAAGGTTTTGGCTTCATCAATCCAGGGGAGATTGCTAGGACAAAGAGGATTGGTGAAACCACTTTTGGAAACCTAAGTCTAATTCACTTATGTCTGAAATATTCTAAGTATAGAACTACTGAAGAAAGAAGACTAAAGTACTGAAGAATAATTCTACAAGTACTGAAGAAGAAATGCATCAGAAGTTCTGAAGTCCAAACCAGACAGTTCACTGAAGAACTACTGAAGACAAACTACTCATCAGTAGTTTGTCATTCATCAGCACTTGTTCAAGAATCTTTCCACCGCCTTATGTTTTAGTAGTTTATTAGTTTAGTATTACTTTAACTTTTTGTACAAGTTCCAAGATTGCAACTTGTTTGCAACTTGTCTCTGAACTTGCTTTTTGGCAAGGTTTATGTATTTGTAAAGTCTATAAATAGATGGGTTCATCCCTCTGTTTTAGACATTGATTTTTAATACAGAAATCCTTCAAAGCTTATCATTGTTATTTTCCATTTCATTTACTGAGAATCTATTTAAGTATTCATTCTCATTCAATACTTAGATTCTCATTAAATACTTGTCTTTAGTTTTATCAAACATCCAGGGGGAGTAATAACTCCTGTTGATAAGTGTAGCTTTAACTTATATCATTCCGCTATGCTATTACTGATAAAGAACTTGCTAGACACTTAAGTGTTTACTAGCAAGTTCATACAAAGAGCAATACTGATACAACAAGAGTTAATGTTTGAAGATGTGTGTCTAGTATTTTTCATTTTGATGTACAAATTCCTTAGAACAAATGTATGTAATTTATTTAATTAATTATTGAAACTTATTATTTACCATGAGCTACTGAACAATCATCAATACGTGACATCCCAATGTTTCCGCCGTCGGTTGGGGTATTACACCTGGCTTCTTGGTAGCAGGCTGTATGGGTTTGTATTTCTCCGGATGTGCAAGTCTGTCAGCCTTGAACCTTTTGTAGGTCTCATAAAGTACATATTCTTTCCACCTACTTATTTAAGTCTTTGAACCATATTGTTCTCTACCAATTCTTGAATTATATGGGCTCTTTTCAACTTTCTGTCTTTTTCTTTGGTCAGCCTTTCTGATGTAAGCTCTGCCTGTCTTGTTAGTTCTTTAGTTGAGAGTCCCTTGAGTGAGAATTTTCTTGTATTGCTGTTTTTGCTGATATAAGTGATTAGTTGTTGTCTTTTATCTTCTTTTGCAACAAGGACAGTCTGCTCAGCAAGTCTTTCTTCTGCTTCTAACTCTTTCAATTTTTATTCATACATTTTGCATTTTTCATCAAGGCTTAAGTCATCCCTTGCTTCTAAGCTTTTCCATATCTTATCTTCCTTTGCCTTTGCTTCAGCTTTTATTCTTTCTTCTTCTGTCAGATCATTTTCTTCAGTTTGATCTACTGGTATAGAAGAAATGGGAACATGTTTTGGAATATCATATTGGTTTGTTTCTGTTGCTTTAGAAGGCTGTTCTGGTTCAGTGCAGGAAATGTCAACTACTGAAGTGTTGATCTGAGCAACATCAACTACTGAAGGATTGTCTTCAGTACTTTTGGTATTGTCTTCAGCAGCAGCTTCACTTTGGTCTTGGGAGGCCTTTTTAGCCTTTTCTCTAAGGTCTCTTTCATTCTTTTGATACCAGTCTTCTCTTTCTTTCAGAGCTTTTTCTTGTCTGGTAATTCTTGTTAATTTTTTAGATTCCTTGAGATTCTATGCTTCTCTAGCTCTTTTTGAGGCTTCAAGAGACATAGTTTCAGGTTCCTTTGATATCTCCCCCTTTTTGGCTTCATCCACTTCTGGAAACTATGGAGGTGGAGGTGTTACACCAGATAGATGGGCTAATTGTCTTCTGTTGTTATCCATCTTTCTTGACAATTCACCAAGCTTATGGTCAATAGCATTGTTAATCATCACAATTTGAGTGTTGTTCTTTAACTCCATAGCAGTCATAAAATCTTTAAGATGACTAGAAATAAGTTGATGTACCATCTGGTATAAGGGACCATCTGGATAGGCTATGCTTGATGACCCAGAGAATTGGATAGGCTTTTGTGATTGTGGAGGGTGTGTTTTTTGTTGATCCTCAGTGTGTACTGGGGATGCCACTTTTTTGGAATTGGGGTGTAAGTGGTCTTTAACCTGTTCTTCTGTGACTGTCTCCTTGAGTACAAATACATTAGAATCAGAACCTTCACAGTCAGCCGTCAATTCATTTTGTGGGAGTTTTGTTCCATCATCCAAATTAATGGAATAATCTGAATCACTGACACATTCCTCAATGAGAACAGTTTCAGTTGTCTCATTAGCTAGGCCCAAACTAGTTGTCTCATGAACCTCTTTATCTTGGTACTAAGGTTTTCCTACTTCAGGCAGAAGGCCTTCATTAGTAGTTGCCACGTTTAAGGTCTTAGCTATGGTACTACTGTCCTCAAATCCATCACTGGATGATATAAGAGTAGTAGTAGCCTCAAATATACCTAAGGAATCTAATTTTGGGCTTAGAAACCTTGGTCCCTCCTCATCTCTTTAGTTAGGGCCGAACACATTCTCATCAATGTCCATTTCTGTGTTTTTGTCCCCTGTTTTATGTGTTGATTGGGGATTGACATTTTCAGATGGATTGTGTTGTTTCAGCCTAGAGAGAATGTTAGCTATCTCAACTGCTGGTGATATTTGTGGGTTAGTAGTTAAGGGATCAGCAGTTGAGTTTTGTTCAGTTGTTTCAGGTGTTTTGAAAGAAGGGTCAATAGTTATGGTCTTTTTGAGTTTCTTTCTTTTAAAAAAATGGATATTGGTGCTCTTTCGGGTATTTGAGATGAATGAGACTGAGAGGAAGTTTCAGTCAAATCTTTTGAAAGTGCAGATTGCACATTAGCAGCTTCAGGCATCTCAACTTCCTGAGTTGCTTTTCTCTTGGGGTTGGTGGGTTTGGATTTTTGTTGCTTGGGTAGTTTTGGCTTTTTGGAAATAGGTTTTGAGGATGTTGGTTCCTTAGGGACTGTGACATGTTCCCCTTGGTCATCCTCTGGCAAGGCTGCCGGTTTGTTATGCCTTGAGTATGCTTGTGAGGATAAAGGGTTTAAAAGAGTTGTTTTACCCACAAGCACCTCTTGTCCAAGTTCTTTGATAATACATTCCATGACGAACCTTGGATACAACAAATATTTCTTTTTATCATTTTGTTGATGCAACACCAACTCATTGAAAAAGACTAAAGATGCCCTATACTTAGTTTCATTTATAATTAAATGAAAAATTGGTTGCATGGAAGAGGACATCTGATCAGAGGATCCAGTCTATGGACTTAAACACATGATAATGTAGTGAAACAAAAGTTTATATTTTGCATCAAAATATTTCTTGTATATAGTAGCATGTGATAATGTACCTTGGTAATCACACTCAATTATGGTTGACTGAATTGTTCCACTGGGAATTTGATCAGGAGCTTCAGCATCATCAAGGCCTAGTATTTCTCCTAGGCTAGCAGGTGTGATTGCCATTTCTTTCCCTTTAATCTTCGTCTTAAAGGAAAGGACTTTATCATCTTCGGTAACAGTCTCGTTTGCCCAAAACTCATTAAGAGTGTTAGTATGGATTGGTGGGTCAATGGTGAACGCCGTGAAATATTGAGATTTTACGATCAAATCAATGATTTCATCGTATTGGGATCAGGCTTCAGCTTTTTCGAAGTAGCCTTTTTTATTGTGTCCCTGTTTAAGAACTAGAGCCATTGTCTTTGATAGAACAGTTGAAAGATTCAGAGAGGTTTTGTTTTTGAGAGAGGGAAGTTTTTGTTTTTGAAACGATAATAATGAGAAGAGGGGTTTGAGAAGTTTAATAGTCCGTTTAGGTCAAACTTCTGAAAATGATAGGAAAAGACTGTTTTGCCCTTTTTTGTCTAAAACCTCTGATGAATATTTATTCATCAGGAGTTTCCTATTATGTTCTTCAGTAGAATTCAACTACTGAGAAAAGTTACCCCTAAAATCAATTTTTGATGATTTTATTATCATCAGCAGATTTTTCTTTTTTGAAATAATTCCCTTACAGATGTTTTTGTACATCAGTAGTTGATATGCTCTAAAATATACATATATTTATATCAATATACTCTACATTTTAATTAATATTTGGGTTAGTTTTTATTAAATATTACTCTTTATTGGTTCATATTAGTTATTTAAAGTTTTTAAGTATAAACGAGCTAAAACGGTGCATTTGAGTTATTTTAGGACTCGTTAAATTTTTAATGGTTGAATTGGTCATCTATTTAAATATATAATTTGGACTAAACTCTTATCTAAATTTTTGTGTTGTAGGAATTAATGAGCCAGAGCCCAAAAGACATGAAGCTAGACAACAAGGCTAAATGGATCACACATCTTTTGGGCTTCATATTAACTAAAACATAAATTTAGTTTGGGCTGCAAGGTTAACAAAAATTTCAAAATAAAATATTGGACCGGCCCATAATCATTTGGAGTAGGGCATCACAAAGGTTGGCATGTTATAAAATGGATAGAGGGGGTGCTGAACTGTGATAGAGTGTGAAAGCAACAAAAAGAATAATAAAAAGCAAGAGGGGGAGCTAATCATTTGGAGCAGGGAGTGTCACGAGGGTTAGACTTGGGGAGGCGCAGAAAAGATAAAAAAAAAGGAGCAGAATCATTATCATCGAAAAAAAAAATATAAAAATAATAATAATAAAATCAAGAATCACGAGAAAGAAGGAAGAAAAAAAAAAGAAATTAATATTTTGAGAGCTCAAAGGTCACAAAGAGGGGCGACGACTACGGTACTTATTGTTTTGGTATTTTTTGGTCTCGCTATGATTTTTATTTGTGAATCTTATAGATTTGTTTTTATTTCTTTCATTACTATGGTTGGCTAGATTTTATTTGGTTGTCTAGACTTGGGATAAATCTTGATGTAAGTTGATTTCTTTTGGTATTTGGCTACTCGTTTTGACTCGTTTATGTATAAAAATCTAAACTTTATTGGTTTTTGTTGTGGTTTATCACCCGGATGATGTTTATGTTATATTTTTAGATTCATATGTGGCTATAATTTATTGACTTAGTGTTTTTAAATTAAAAGTCGCATATTTTTATCATTTGCTTTATGTGATGATTTGATGGGTTGACTTGTTGACTTAGGATCTTGAAATTGCGTATTTAACATCGTTTTGGGTTTCTCACCTACCTTGAGACCGAGAGGAGAGAGGTTGTGGGTTTGTTAGGATTTATTGGTTTATTTGGTTAGATATTGTACGAGAGTGAATTTCTTTCCCGGTATCCTTTTCATCCGCTTTCCCAAACATTTACCTTTAGGAATAGATTCACCCCTTGATACCGTTAGGTGTTTCGTGATTAGTGAGACCGAGAGGAGATCTAATTTTTGGGTGCGTAAACTTGTATGTTTGGTGAGACCAAGAGGTGATATATTCTTTACCCAGTGAGCTTCACACTGTTTAGGATTTCATTTAGTGTTCTAGTGAGACCGAGGGGAGATCTAGATACTATAGTGTGTCCCGAGTCGGTTATACCCGTAGATCCCGGTAGTCATTTGAGTATCCATTTCCCGTTAGCTTTCAACTTTATCATTAGGAATCCCAGTCTAGGCAACCATCTTCCCAATTTCTGATTTCCCTTTCGTGAGCGTTTACTTTTTGATCTCTCGTCCTTGCTGCTTGTTTATTTCTTGTCTTATTTTACTTGTTTAATTGTTTTTCGTTTTATTTACTTGCTAGTTAAAAATCATGCTCTTTTATCTAGATTAGGACTTGATAGAGGTTTAGTGTCGAGGGCTGCATATCAGTGTCCACGGATTGATACTCGGTCTTATTGACTTTACTACACTACGACCGGTACACTGCCGTGTTGTGTGGTTTAGCTTGGTGATTCCATTTTTAAAACCAGATTGTGAAACTTAAAATATTTATATATGTAAACCACAACAATCAGTAGTTTTCTCTCTTTTTGTTTATAAACAGAGGTTTGAGACAGAGTGAGTAAATAAGCAAGTGAAAGTAAAGTTTGTACAGAAAAGAGTGAAAAAACTTACAAAGTTTATTCAAAGTTTAGCATTCCAAGCATGGAAACTAACCTCTGGATTGTTGATGTGTCAAGGGGTTTGGTGAATATATCAGCTATTTGATTAGCTGTTGTGACATGTTTCACCTCAATCTTGCCTTTTTCATAGCAATCCCTAATGAAATGATACATTATTTCTATATGTTTTGTCTTTGAAAACTGAACAGGGCTTTGAATGATGCTAATGGGAGATTTAATTGTCTACTAAGAGTGGAGTCTTGGTCTCTTTGATTCCAAAATCAAGAAGTTGATATTGGAGCCATTGTATCTGTGATGTACAACTTGCAGCAGCAATGTATTCAGCTTCAGCTATTGAAGTTGCCATAGATGTTTGAGTTAGGATTCGATCTCTCGATCAACACACCAAACACAAACAAACTGCAAGAGAAAATAAACGAAGATGAACACGCGAGATTTACGTGGTTCGGTCGGCTGACTTATGTCCACGGGCTGCAACCAGGATATTTTATTATTGCTTTCTGTCTCACTCGAGATAAAGAATTACAAGTACAAGATGCCTATATTTATAATACAAGATTAGGGTTTACTACTTAATCCACAAGAAAACTAATAATGGGCTAATTAAATAAAACGGGCCAACTCTTCCATTCAATTAGTCTGCCACTTTATTGTCTTCTAATCCGAGCCCAAATCAAGTCTCCACAAACCCAATAATCTCCCACTTGGAGGCTTGATAATCTTCAAACTGCCATCCGCTGTGAACTTGTACCTCTTGTAATCTTCCTCATTTTCCTAGTTGCAGCGGCCTTCTCATCAGTTAACCTGAAGGCCCGTTGAAGCTCCCCCGAGCTCCAACACATCAGTCATGGCTATGTGTGCCGCTGACCCATTCTTTGTCTATACCGGCTCCCACTGACACGAACTGCCGGATCCTGAAACACTTTGAGAACAAAGACTCTCCGAATAAAGCAGATAATCACCTAGAGAGACTTCGACAGCTGGAATACTGGTTCTCTTAACCCATTGTCGTCTAGTAACTCTCACTGAAGCACAACTTATGCTCCCACTGCCACGAAAACCCCTGACTGGTAGTTCTGAACCTTTCCTAGCACGCTCAACCTGAATCTTACATGTGGCTCTGTGTTTATCATCTGCAAAACAAACCTTCTTCTGCCCACAAGACTTTGTGAACCCGACTTTGTTTCTCTTCTGAACTGGGACGGTCACTCCCTCAGATGGTAAACTGACCATGTAAAGCGAACCCCGCTTTCTTCCTCGAGCTATGACAAGATCTCCCTTGATAACTTTCCATTGCCCGTTCCCGAATTTAACCTCATGTCCCTGTTCATCCAACTGCCCCACTGAAATCAACAGTTTCTTTAAGCTTGGAATCACCCTGACATCCTTCAAAGTCCATGAACCGGCTGAAGTTACTATATCCATATCACCCATGCCCGTAACATCAAGAATATCATTATTCGCCAGTCTTACCTTACCAAAGTCACCTTTCTTCAAATTCCGCAATGCTTCAGTGCTGTGGGTAGCGTGAAATGAAGCACCAAAATCCATGACCCAGGAATCCACATAACTCTCTACACTACATATTAATGCCTCATCATCTGAGCAATCTGATGCGGTGTTAACTTCTTTCTTCTCGTTTCGACATTGATTCCTAAAATGTCCAACCTCTTTGCAGTTCCAACAGATTACATCACTTCGAGCCCTAGACTGACTCCTCATCCTATTCTTGCTCGCACTACCTCTGTTATTCTTCCTTCCTCTGCCAACATTCAGTAATTCACTTGATGATCCACCTGAATTTCTTCGTCTGACATCCTCGCCCAAAATAAGATCCCGAATCCCATCAAAAGTGAACTCACTGGTAGAACTATTAATCGTTGTAACAGTCCCTGACCAACTATCTGGCATTGATGATAACAGTAGTAAAGCCTGAACCTCATCCTCGAATTGGATACCAACTGACCCAAGTCTTGACAAAATCGAGTTCAAGTTGTTGATGTGCATTGTAACTGAACTTCCTTCTTTCATCTTCGTGTTCACCAGTTCACGTATTAGGAAAACCTTATTGGCTGCCGAAGGCTTTTCATACATATTAGAAAGTGCATCCATAATCCCACGTGCTGTGGTTTTGTTCAGAATGTTGAATGCAACATCCTTCGTTAGCGACAATCTAATAACTGCCTTAGCCTTTTTATCCAATGTCTCCCACTCGTCCTGCTTTAACTTCTCCGGTTTGTCACCCAATACCATGTCCAAATCCTTCTAAGCCAGCAAATCCTCCATTTGCATTTTCCACCAACCAAAGTCTTTTCCATCAAACTTCTTAATCTGAAGTTTACCACTCTCAGCCATTGTCTCAAAACTGAGTAATTTCTTGACTTTGAATCTCGGTAAAAAGAACCTGAAAATAATATTGGACAAACACAATAAACCAACAACACCACAATAATCACACCAAAATTATTCGGCTAAACTGCCTGACAACCGTAAGCCAAAGTCAAACCCAATAGGCCCGATAGTCAAAGAAACAAACTCGATCAAAACTGATCACAGGAAACAAAGCTGAGCTACCACCCTAGTCCATGACCCAATTAAAAATATATATTTAATACATGGTCAAAGGGAAATAAAAAAAACTCAGATCTCGCAAAATGTATTAATTGCCTTTTTCCTTTTTATTTCTTTTGTTCTATGCCTCACAAAAGAATAAAAACAACTTGCGGAAGACGCTAGTGCCAAAAAATCTCAAAGTGATTTTGTCCTTTTTTGTTGTGATGTAAAAGTGGGGTTCTTTGAACTGAAGTCTCGAACGAAAGAAACAATTGATATAAATTTTAATAGCCTGCTGCCAAAAAAAACTAACCGGTCTATCTCTCGTGTTGTGTTTCTCCCGTGTGTAACGAGCCGTGGCTCTGATACCAGTTGTTAGGATTCGATCTCTCGATCAACACACCAAACACAAACAAACTGCAAGAGAAAATAAACGAAGATGAACACGCGAGATTTATGTGGTTCGGTCGGCTGACCTACGTCCACGGGCTGCAACCAGGATATTTTATTATTGCTTTCTGCCTCACTCGTGATAAAGAATTACAAGTACAAGATGCCTATATTTATAATACAAGATTAGGGTTTACTACTTAATTCCCAAGAAAACTAATAATGGGCTAATTAAATAAAACAGGTCAAGTCTTCAATTTAATTAGTCTGCCACTTTATTGTCTTCTAATCCAAGCCCAAATCAAGTCTCCACAAACCCAATAGTTTGTTTCTTTGATTACCAGGACACTAGACAGTTTCCTAAGAACTGACAATCACCAGATGTAGATTTTCTTGACATTTTACACCCTGCATAGTCACTATCTGAAAAAGCTGTTAACTTGGTATTGCTTAAAGCAGGATACCAAATTCCTAATGTAGGAGTTCCTTTCAAATATCTGAAATTTCTTTTGACAATAGTTAGGTGTGATTCCCTTGGTGTAGATTGATATCTAGCACAGACACAAGTTGAGAACATAATATCTGGTCTAGAAGTAGTTAAATACAGAAGGGAACCTATCATACATCTATACATGGTTTGATGAACATGTTTTCCTTGATCATTTGGTTCAACTTGTGTGGAAGGTGTCATGGGAGTGGAACATGATTTACAGTCTTGTAAAGAAAACTTATTTAGTAATTCTTTAACATATTTAGATTGATGTATAAAAGTTTCATTTATTTGTTGCTTGATTTGCAACCCCAAAAAGTACTACAGTTCTCCCATTGTACTCATCTCAAATTTTGATTGCATAAGTTTCTTAAGTTCATCACACAGTTTTGTGTTTGTTGAACCAAAAATGATGTCATCAACATAAATTTGAACAAGTAAGACATGATTTCCAACATGCTTTATAAAATGTGTTTTCTCAATGGAGCCTCTTGTGAAGTGATTTTTGAGCAAAAAGGTAGAAAGTGTTTCATACCAAGCTCTAGGAGCTTGCTTTAGCCTATAAAGAGCTTTATCAAGTTTGTACACCCAATTGGGATGAGAAGGATCCTCAAACCTAGGTGGCTGACAAACATGCACTTACTCTTTTATTTTTCAATATAAAAATGCACTCTTGACATCCATTTGAAAAACCTTAATTTTGTTGGAAATTGCATAAGCCAAAAATAACCTGATGGCTTCAAGTCTTGCAACTGGAGCAAAGATTTCACCAACATTCCCGAACCGTGGTCGCTAAAACACATATTTTCTGCAGCACAGTGTTTGATATTTATCTAAAACACACCAACGAATATGAATCTTTGTTTGAGGTTTTCATGATTTGTAGGTATGATATAGGATATGATAAGAGAAAGGGCGATAGAGGAGACGAGTCAAGGCTCCAATAAATCAATTATCATCTTACATCAATATCCACAACCATTTTATCATTATTATGATTTAATAATAAGCTTCTAACAGCCTCTTCCAATATTAATATTCTTTTTCACTTTCAACTAATCGTAAATAAAATAAGAGAGAGAGGAAGTTTCCTTGAATTAAGGAGATGTTTTAATTAGTTTATTGATGTTTTGACAATTATACCCTCACATGCTACAATTTACTAATTAAATTAGAACACAATTTACAATTTTGCCACTTATTTAATCTCAACCATCCATTAATATGATCTAAATGACACAATTATTTCTCATCCTTCTCACAAAACACATCATTTGTATCCTAACCCCACCATATATATATATATATATATATAGGCCAATTATAAAATGAAAACCCTCTTGAGTTGAGAAAACCTTGGAAACCCATGTAAAAAATCATTATTTAACTTTGAAAAAAAATAACCAATGTAAAATACATGTTTTTAAGTGTTTTGGGCTAAAAAAATAAAAAAAGCGTCGAAGGGGTTTTTTTTTAAATAAACAAAGCTGCGAAAACACATGTTTACAACAGCTTTACAACATCAAATAGCTGAAAACATATGTAAAAAACGCAACTTTGTTTATTTTAAAAAAAAAATCCCTTCGGCGCTTTTTATATTTTTTTGGCCCAAAATGCTTAAAAACATGTATTTTACATTGGTTATTTTTTTCAAAAAAAAATGGATTTTTACATGGGTTTCCAAGGTTTTCTCAACTCAAGAGAATTTTCAATTTATCCTTCCCCTATATATATATATACATATATATATACATATATATATATATATACATATATATATATATACTAGATTATATCCCAGGAGCGTCCCGGGTTGAGAAATCTAATGTGAACTATCAATTTTACACCTGAAATAGACTGATACGTTTTATAGTTACATGCAGGATAGCTTCGGATAGCATTTAACCTAAAACAATTAACAATGTATCTCCAATGTTAGGGCATAACCTTAAACAATGTATAACTCTAATATTAAAACCAACCACACAAAAAATAGTCATTTTTTTCTCCGTTTTTAATATAGCACTATGGTACCCGTTGGAAAGATAATAAAACGATCGTTAATTTGGTGTAATTTTTTTCTTTAAAAAATCCTGTGTATAAAAGATATTAACGTTTAAAAGTTATGGGAGGAAACATTAGAGATAAAAATCTAATTTTATTTTTAAATTTTAAATTATTATTTTCCTAAAATAAAGGCCTTGCTAAATGGGATAACACATGACACACTCAATAGAGAGAATACCCTCTTTGAATGTCATGTCATTAAAATGACTTTGGTTATTATATGTATGTATATATATATATATATAGTATAAGGATAAATGGAAAACCCTCCTAAACTGGAAAACTCTGGAAACTCTAACTTCCTGAGCTTTTTTTTATATGAAAATTTTAGGGTATGTATGTAATATACATGATTTTAAGCATTTTGAGCCAAAAATATCAAAAAAGCGCCGAGTACTTTTTTTTAAAAAAATAAATAAGTTTCTGCGTAACACATTGTTAACACATGTTACTTTCGCTTAACATGTGTTACCCGAAAACTTTTTTTTTTTTTTTTTTTAAAAAAGTGTTCGGCGCTTTTTTGATTTTTTTTTTTTTTTTTTGCTCAAAATGCTTAAAATCATGTATATTACATGTCCTAAAATTTTCAGGCCCTAAAAAGCTTAGGAAGTCAGAGTTTCTAGAGTTTTCCACTTTAGGAGGGTTTTCCATTGATCCTTACCCTATATATATATATATATATATATATATATATATATATATATATATATATATATAGGGAAAAGTTAATTTGAGAACACCTATATTTTGTGCGAACCGTGAGAACGACATCTAAAACCATTCAAATTCAAATTTTCTTTTTACACTTGTCTTTATTACTAAAATGCAATCTCAAAAACACAATTTACACGTAAAAATTCAAATGTATACGAAAATAATTTGTTTTTATACATGTGTAAATTTACTGTTTATACATGTGTAAACTGTTTCATTTACACATGTGTAAAAAGTTAATTTGAAAGTGTTTTTGCAAGAAAAGATGAATTTTTTGGAAAGAAAATTCATTTTTTAATGTTTTATTTTGATTATAATGACGTTTGTTTTGAAAAAAAATGATTTTGATTGGTTTTCTCATTTTTTCTCACGGTTCTCGCGATATTTAGCGTTCTCAAGATAACCCTATATATATATATATATATATATATATATATATATATATATATATGGGAAAGTTAATTTGAGAACACCTATATTTTGTGCGAACCGTGAGAACGACATCTAAAACCATTCAAATTCAAAAATTCTTTTTACACTTGTCTTTATTACTAAAGTACAATCTCAAAAACACAATTTACGCGTAAAAATTCAAACGTATACGAAAATAATTTGTTTTTACACATTTGTAAATTTACTTTTTATACATGTGTAAACTGTTTTATTACACATGTGTAAAAAGTTAATTTGAAAGTGTTTTTGCAAGAAAAGATGAATTATTTGGAAAGAAAATTCATTTATTAATGTTGTATTTTGATTATAATGAGGTTTGTATTAAAAAAATTGATTTTGTTACTTGTTCTCACGGTTCTCATAATATTTAGCATTCTCAAGATAACCCTCCCCTATATATATATATATATATATATATATATATATATATATATATATATATATATATACACACACATACATATACACACACAATTGATTTTTTCTTTAAAATCCTCCAACGGTTATATTGACCAAGGCCAGCTCCAAGAAGACAATGAGGACGGGTGTGGCCGCCTCATGACAAGCTAAGCTGGCCCTAGGCCGTCCCCATACAGTGTACCTAACTTGTTTGCGACCCTAACTCTCTACACACTACATACACTATTTAATTTGTAGAGAAAGTATTGGGTACAAAGTACCTTAACCTACAAAGTGTAGGAAGCCACCAAATAATGACACGTGTAAACTAGAGTTAGGGTTAGTAAACTTAATCCCAGTTCATTATAAGGGTAGTTTAGACATTTTGATTTACAACCAGTTCCCCTGTAATCACGATATCATTTCCCATTTTTAATGTCAATGATATTCATATTACTTTTCGATTTCAAATTCAGATTCAAATATAGTAATATTGATTGCATTTACGACTTAAACATATTCTCAATTTTATACATTTTGAAGAAATTTACGAGATGATCTGCATTAGATTTTTATTATTAAAAATAGTATTGCAATTTAGTTTCCAGTAATTAACAAAATAACAATAGTATTGATAATGTTTTGATTATGCTTTGCAGATTTATACATGTCTGCTTATGATTCAAGTGTAGATCTTGATAATCTTGTATTTCCAGGACATTAGTCATTATGTTCTGTTTTTTCAATCATTTTTTGAAATGTTTTTTCACAATCGATAATGAGAGATTAAGTTTTATTTATTGATTATATCCAATTACAGAAGAAACAAACGATCAAGGAGGTAGTGAAGAGAATGAAGAAGGAGAAGATTTTTGATGATCAAGAAGAGAATGAATAAGGAGAAGATCTGATTATATACATGCGTTTTACATTTAGAATGTGCGTTTTGTTTATATCAACGTGCGTTTTGTTTATGTTTTTGTCACTGCGTTTTGTTTATATTTTTGTGAATGCGGTTTGTTTGTTTTTGTGAATGCGTTTTGTTTATGTTTCTGTGAATGCGTTTTGCTTAGGTTTCTGTGAATGCGTTTTGTTTATAATAATAATTTGGACATGCGTTTTGTTTATGTTTTTGTGAATGCGTTTTGTTTATGTTTTTGTGAATGCGTTTTGTTTAAGTTTTTGTGAATGCGTTTTGTTTATAATAATAATTTGGACATGCGTTTTGTTTATAATAACATTTAATAGACGCACGTTTATAACTTTCGTCTTCTTCTTTATTCTTCATCATCTGTTAAACCTACATGTTTTTGGGTTTAATTATACTTTATCATTAAAATCAAAAGTTATTGACAGCAATGACGCATATTTATAACTTTCATCTTCTTTGATTTACGTTTCTTAACCATACTCTGTAATCGATATTGTTTGTGTTTTTTGAAATGATTCCCTGTAATCGATTGTTTCGTGCAATTGATTGACGAAATTATGCATAACCTTCAAAAAGGAAATCTGAATTAGGAGCTGCTAAGAGAAAAAACTGAAAATTTTTATTGTTATATTCCCTAATCTACCCCTGGTTTGTTTTACTGAACATTAATTAATTTTAGATATTACGATCGTGCCATTGCTAGTTTTTAACCCTAATCAATGGCTGGAAATCCTTCTCACACTTTGTATGTTAAGAAAGCTTTGTACAATAGCCTCTCTCTAATTTGTATTCATTCCTCACTCTTGTTTATCCCAACGAAGTAAGATTTCCTCTTTTTGTCTTGATCCCCCTGCCCATTTTCAACTCATAGTTTACCGTCTTTTGTAGCAACCAAGACTCACCAACAGCAAAGATCGGAGGCTAGCAACTACCAACAACTCAAAGAAAGGAAGGAAGAGGAGCAAGCCAGGATCAGGAACAGAAGAGAAGATAGGGGTGAAAGATGGATACCAGTTGTCAGCAAGAAGAAGGCAAAAGAAGAGAGAAGATTCCAGAAACGTATGGAGTGGCTGAGGAACACGACGACCTTCTATGTGTCCAACCTACCACCGGGTTGCACTGGCGATAGGTTGTGGAGGGCATTTCAACACTTGGAGAATCTTGAAGATGCGTTCGTTCCGACAAAGAGAGACGGGGCCGGGAATCGCTTTGGTTTTATCAGGTTCTCCGACATTGCGAACGCTGAATTGTGGATAGAGAAGATCAGAGGTATAACTATTGATGGTGCCATACTGGGGGTAAATGTTGCCAAGTTTAACAGAGACGGTTCTAAGAATGAGACCAGAGGGCATAATGGCGTTGGCTCGGTGTTCTCGAGACTTGGCCCTCAGAGGAAAGAAGAAGACGCCAGGAAAGAGACTGAAAGGGCAAGTCTGAAGCTGCCGTACAAAACTCCCGGTGATGCCTGGGGTAATACACCATCCGGCCCTCGATGGGAGGTCGAACTCCCACCTATGAAACCGAGTGCTAAGAAACTTTGGGAATTCAAGTCCTTGATAGGTGAAGCAAAAGATCTAGAGGTCATGCATAAACTGGATGATTTTTCGGCTGAAACGTTGGGGTCAGGGACGACTATCAAGTATGTGGGGGGCCTAAAGGTGATGATCACATTTCCATCAGGCGAGGAGGCTGAAGAATTTCTGAAAGATTACTATGATGCTTGGTCAATTTGGTTCTCTAGGCTCTATGTTTGGGATGGCATGCCACCAGTTTATGACAGGATTGCCTGGGTGAAGATTAGTGGGGTACCGATCTCTCTTTGGGATCGTCATGTTTTTAACAAAATAGGCGAACGTTGTGGGAGAGTAGTGGTTAAATCGAAGGCATCCACTGAAGATGGTAACCTGTCGGAGAACAACCTTGCGATACTTGTCCAAACCGGTGAAAAGATCTCCAAGAAGATTGCAGTTTCATGGCTGGATTTTTCGTTTGATGTTTGGGTTCAAGAGACTACTCCGGCCTGGTCTCCATCTTTTTCCGGTGTCATGGCGTCGGAGAATTTTACGGTCACAATCCCAAAGGTCAACTCTGTGGTTAGTACGGTACCTGAGAAGTTGGCAGATGAACAGGTGTGTAACAGTCCTGCATGCAAGGACGACGTTAACGGCTCCATGCAACACCCTACATTGGTCAACGTTACAAGTTTGGACAGATGTGACTCCCAAAAGAAATATATTAAATGCCATGGTGGCAGCACCCCAAAAGCTGGGCCTACTATCCCAGGTGATTGTGGAGGCAGTATTAAAAGAAGTGGGCCTTCCTTAACATGCCAAGTAGGGGAAGGGTCTGTTGGGCTTAGCTATGTCACTATAAGACCCAAGGATAAAAAGAAAAAGAAACTAAAGGGGGCCCAATGTATTTTCATGCCGGACCTAAATGAACCAGTCAACTCTGATCCATTTAGCCTAGATGAGATTATAATTAAAGATGCACAGGAACATAAGAAGAAAAAACACTGTCTTGGTGGGAATGCGAACCATAAAGTTTCCAGGGGTGCTGAGTCTTCTAGTCACACCCTCAAATTACCATTTGCGGAGTTTTACCGCGAGGCGCATGACAAACCAGGATCCAAGTCAACGGTCACAATAAACAACTCTATATGAAATACATAACATTCAAAAGACATAGTTTTTGTAAACTCAAAACCAGTAGCGGAAGCATAAAACATGTTACAAACCATAGACCCAATTGTACCAAGTGTTTATTACAAAACATGATCTAAACCTAGACGCCAATGCAGACCCGTGCGCCTAGTTCCATTCATTGCTACCTTAGCGACCTGCGAAAAACATGCCAAAAAGACGTCAACATATAATGCTGGTGAGTTCACAGGTTTGTTCAATATGTTACCAAAACGTTACCATGTCCATACTATATCAATGTTACCAAGTACGCTAGCTAGGCGTATGTTTTATTACTACTACGATTGGAAACCATTACTAAACACGTTTAGCAATGTTTAGCATGTTTAAGCAGCCCGTATGTTCAGCATGATACCAATGTTCCTGTTCGAGACAATATGCACCTGCCCGGCCCTCCAGGCCGACGAGTGGGGCAGGTCACGCCCAATAGATCTATCCACATTTCCCCCGTTGTGCATCCCCGCACATTCATGGTTTCCCCCGGGACTTCCAAAGATCGTATAGCAATACAAAGTTAAAACCATAGTATGACATATGTTACCAAAATAGTTTAGCGCATGTTTTCTCCCCCAAAAGTTAAAGTAGTAAAAGTGGGGCCGTGAACTCACCTTAAATAGCGTTCTTCGGTTACAAGTAAAGATGTTAAGCCCTTGATAATCCCTCTGCCGGAGATCTATCAAAATGTTCACATAAGTGTTCCAACTAATAACCATAAGGTTATCTAGTCCGCGATTGTCCAGATCGTAACCAAGTATGTTTTAAAACGTGTTTGAATGTTTAACCGACACACTAGACCGACCCGACATCCCGTTGGTGACCCATTACCCTAACTAATCAACTACACATAGATTACACACAAGGTTCAAGCATAAAACACTTAGTTTGTATCAAAAATCTCATTTTCTGCATCAGAACGGTCGAACCAGTCAGTTTAAGTCTCCTTTGCCCGTTTTCAGTCTCCTTCGCCCGTTTTACATTTCGTTCGACCGTTTGATGCCTCCTTCGCCCGTTTTACCATGTTCGCCCAAACAAAACCCAGGTTCGACCCTGGATTCTCTCCTTCGCACCTTCGATCGGTCGAAGGAGTCCAGGTTCGCCCCTGTTGTGCAAATTTTCCTAAAAATGCTTCAAACACATTCAAAACGACTCGAGACATCATCAACACACAGCAGTCAAGCATGAATAACTTATCCCTACAAAACCCCACCGATTTCCCCCAATAATATGTCCATTTCAGCCCTTTCCCAAAATGGTAAAAATTATGGAAACGTCACTATCATGCATGGATTATTTACCTAATTTGGAAACTTTTGAAATCGATCCGTATTCAACTTAAAATGCTCAGTTTGTCGAGTGTTCGATCTTTCCCTATTAGTTCTATTGATCATAAATATCATGCATCAAGTCTAGATTCGTTAAAACCCCCCAAATACTCATAATATCATCATTTATCCAATCCTAACCCTAAACAACAATAATCTAGCATCAATAACAATCCTATATCATGTTTCTATCATAGATACAGCAACAAATCATTGAACAACACATAACACCACATAATGCCCAATTTACATATGTTTATCATCATGAAAACCTATGTTAAATGATAATGTTTTGATTTAGAAAGATGTTTAAAAGGTTTTTAATCATGAAAACACCCTTAGAACAGATCCGGACAATTAGGGTTAGATGAAAATGAATTAAAATGCTTTTAAAAAGGTTTAGGATTTAGAACACACCTTGGATTCTTGTTTAGATGTTGTAGATAGGTTAGATTATGAAAAAGAAGAGCAAAAACTCCTTCCTTAATGATTTAGATCGTTTGAGAGTGTTTTGGGACGGTTAGGGTTTGTGAAATGATGAAAAATGACAAAGTTTGGTATTTATACTACTTCTCCTTCGCCCCATATCAATGGTCGAAGGTGGCCTCCTTCGACCCTTACACAGGGTCGAATGAGCCCTGTCCTAGTCGAAGGGAATTCTTTCAATTCCACTTCCCAGGTTCGCCCATTTACAAAGGGTCGAACCAGACAAATGTTCTCCTTCGACCACTCGAAGTGGTCGAACCAGAACTCCTTTTTAACTAGTTTTCCAATTTATCGTGTTTAACGCATTCTAACACATCTTAACACATAAGCATGCATCCTTAGTCTATATTTAACATATTTAAGCACAGATAATCGTTTACACATCATTTAAGCACATCTATGTATATATAATCCACCACACGACCCATAATCTACACATATTCTTAATTAGTTCATGTAATGTCACCAACAACGGGACCTGGTACTAGTGTATTACCAAAACGACTCCCAATGATCCTCCAGATCATTGCACCCTGGACAATCCTAACTTGACCCGACTCAACTAACCCAGTTAAGTCTATTTATAAACGTTTCTCGCTAAGGTAGACTTAGATGTTACTAATATGTTTAAGCCAAACATGCCGGGTGTCACATCATCCCCACGTTGAAAGAATTTTCGTCCCGAAAATTGCGCAAAGCCCCATAAAGAAAGAAACGAAAAAGAACAGAACGAAAAGGAAATTACCGGATGTCACATCATCCCCACGTTGAAAGGAATCTCGACCCGAGATTCATTCCGCTTCAGCAGTAACATGCCTCGATTCAAACGCGCGTTTCGGAAAAAGATGAGGATACTTATCTTTCATGTGATCCTCCCGTTCCCATGTGAACTCCGGTCCACGATTCGAGTTCCAACGGACTTTAACGATGCGGATTTTACTCCAACGAAGGCTACGAATCTTGTAGTCGAGAATCTCGACAGGTTCCTCCACAATGCGAAGACGATCATCAACCTTGATCTCCTCCAGTGGTACAATGAGAGATTCATCAGCCAAACACTTCTTCAAGTTAGACACATGGAAGACGTTGTGCACACTACCGAGCTCCGCCGGAAGTCAAGTCTGTATGCCACCGGTCCAATCCGATCCAGGATTGCGAATGGTCCGACATAACGAGGGTTAAGCTTGCCACGCTTTCCAAAGCGTATGACGCCCTTCCATGGTGAAACTTTCAGAAGTACTTTGTCCCCGACCTGGAACTCTAAAGGTTTTCGACGGCGGTCGGCATAGCTCTTCTGACGATCCCGTGCAGCAGCCAAACGTTGACGAATCTGTACGATTTTCTCCGAAGTTTCGTACACAAGTTCCAGACCAGTGAGCTGGCTCTCGCCCACCTCGGCCCAACAAAGTGGTGACCGACATTTCCATCCGTAAAGAGCCTCGAACGGAGCTGCCTTGATACTAGAGTGACAGCTGTTGTTGTAGGAGAACTCCACTAACGGCAGGTGGATCTCCCAACTTTTGCCAAAATCGATAACACATGCCCGGAGCATGTCTTCGAAGGTTTGAATCGTCCGCTCACTCTGTCCATCAGTTTGCGGATGATAAGCTGTACTCATATCCAACTGAGTACCCAAAGCCTTGTGTAGGACCTTCCAGAAACGCGAAGCAAAACGAGAATCACGATCAGAGATAATAGAGACAGGCACCCCGTGCCGAGCAACCACCTCCTTAAGGTAAAGTCGAGCCAACCGCTCGAGTCCATCGGTTTCCTTAATAGGTATAAAACGTGCCGATTTTGTCAGCCGGTCAACAATCACCCAGATCATATCATAACCACTAGGTGATCTTGGCAGCTTGGTGACAAAATCCATCGTGATTCGCTCCCACTTCCATTCCGGAACCTCTGGTTGTTGCAGGAGGCCAGACGGCCTCTGATACTCTACCTTGACTTTAGCACAAGTCAAACATTTGCTGACATAAGAAGCTATATCGGCTTTCATGTTTGGCCACCAATAAAGTATCTTCAAATCCTGATACATCTTATCGGAGCCAGGGTGAATAGAATACCGGGATTTGTGAGCTTCATCCAAAACAAGCTCGCGCAATCCCCCGATCAATGGGACCCAAACACGTCCCGCAAAATAGTGTAAGCCATCGGTCCTGAGCTCAAGATGCTTGTCAGCACTGTGCATAGTTTCAGCCTTAAGGTTTTCCTCCTTCAAGGCTTCCAACTGTGCAGAACGGATTCGGTCAGGCAATGACGAATGAATGGTGAGCTGTAAGGCTCGAACACGACGAGGATTCGCAGACTCCTTCCTGCTCAAGGCGTCCGCCACAACGTTCGCCTTGCCAGGATGGTATTTGATGGCACAGTCATAATCGTTCAGGAGTTCTACCCAGCGACGCTGCCGCATGTTCAACACCTTCTGGTCGAAAATATGCTGAAGACTCTTGTGATCGGTATATACTTCACACTTGGTACCGTACAAGTAATGTCTCCAGATTTTCAACGCAAAGACTACTGCACCCAGTTCCAAGTCATGAGTAGTGTAGTTCTTCTCATGAACTTTGAGTTGACGAGAAGCATAAGCAATAACTTTCCCGCGTTGCATCAACACGCAACCGAGACCACGAATAGAAGCGTCACAGTACACAACGAAGTCATCCGTACCCTCTGGTAAGGATAAGATAGGTGCAGAACAAAGTTTAAGCTTCAGCATCTGAAATGCTGATTCTTGTGGTTCATCCCAGTCGAACTTTCAGTCCTTCTGGGTAAGAGCAGTGAGGGGTTGAGCGATCTTCGAAAATCCATCAATGAAACGACGATAATAACCCGCAAGGCCTAGGAATTGCCGCACCTCAGATGGCGTCTTTGGTGCTTCCCAGTCCTTAATAGCTTCGATCTTAGCCGGATCAACATGAATTCCCAGTTCATTCACCACATGTCCTAGGAATTGAACTTCACGTAACCAAAAATCACACTTTGAGAACTTAGCGTACAACTGCTGCTGTCTCAAAAGTTCCAAGACCAACCGTAGATGTTTCTCATGATCCGCCTTGTTCTTGGAGTAAATCAGAATGTCGTCAATGAACACAATGACGAACTTGTCAAGGTAAGGTTTGCAAACGCGGTTCATTAAATCCATGAACACCGCCGGTGCGTTAGTGAGACCAAAAGGCATGACCAAGAACTCAAAATGGCCATAACGAGTGCGAAAAGCGGTCTTCTGAATGTCAGCTTCCCTGACGCGCAACTGGTGATAACCGGACCGCAAATCAATCTTCGAATAGTAGCTGGAGCCCTGAAGCTGGTCAAAGAGATCATCAATGCGAGGAAGAGGATAACGATTCCTGATGGTCACTTTGTTCAGCTCACGATAATCAATACACATGCGAAGACTTCCGTCCTTCTTCTTCACAAACAAAATAGGAGCTCCCCACGGGGAAGAACTCGGTCGGATGAAACCCTTTTCCAAGAGTTCCTGTAACTGGCTGGACAGCTCTTGCATCTCTGGAGGTGCAAGACGATACGGAGATCGGGCAATAGGAGCTGCGCCCGGAGTGAGATCAATACTAAACTCAACCTGACAATGGGGAGGAAGACCAGGTAAATCATCAGGAAACACATCAGGAAAATCACGAACAACCGGAATATCCTCGATCTTCTTCTCATCATCAGTAGAAACGTTAACAAGCGCCAGAATGGCCGAACAGCCCTTCCGAAGGTACTTACGGGCTTTCATGCTAGAAATGATACTCAGCGGAGCACCGCTTTTCTCGCCACAAACCAAAAGAATCTCTCCATCAGGGAGAGGGATCCGAATAACCTTATCGAAACAAACGATATCCGCACAAAACAACGATAACCAATCCATGCCAACCACGACATCAAAACTACCCAGGGGTACCGGCATAAAGTCAATGGGGAAAGAAAAACCCGACAGTTCCAAGCGACATTTCCTTAGGGTGTGTGTCGCTTCGATTTTCTTACCATCAGCCAATTCTATTAAGTACTTAGCCTCTAAAGGTGTGGGTACTATATCTAGCAATCGACTAATGTCCAAAGATACGAAACTCTTATCGGCACCAGAATCAAACAAGACAGAAACATAGCGATCATTAAGAAGGAACGTACCGGTAACTGTGTCTGGATCCTGCCTAGCCTCTGCAGATCCAATGACGAAAGCACGTGCAGTCCTGCCTCCGCCGCCGTTGTTCCCGTTACCGTTCCCGCCCCTCCCATTATCGCCCTGCTTCAGCTTAGGACATTCACGCTTGAAGTGTCCCGCATCACCACAGTTATAACACCCCTGCCTCCCCTGAGTTCCCTGAGCAGCAGGAGTAGGAGCAGCCGCAGGAGTCTGAGTTGGGGTGAGTGCCACCTTGCAATCCTTAGCATGGTGCCCCAACTGATGGCACCGATGACAACGAGCCCTATCACAACCCCCAGAATGGTGAAAACCACACTTGTTGCACTTGGGATGCTTCCCAACATACCCACCCATCTTCTGCCCAGAAGAAGACCCAGATGAATCAAACTTCTTTGCCGGCTGAGCTGGCACTACACACTTTCCCACATTATCCCACTTCCTCTTGTTTCCTTCAGTAGCCTTCACAGCAGCACCCTTAGGAGGCAAAACACCTTCTGCCACCTTCAGGTTAGTCATCCGATGAGCTGATCGGACAACTTCAGCAATAGTGGGAAGGTTCCCGGCAGCCACCAACCTAGCAATCTCCGGCACCAGTCCAGACACATAGTGCTCGATCCTCCTGTACTCGGGTGTGTGCAAATCAGGGCACAACACCGCCAGCTCATTCCTCCTCACAGTGTACTCTTCAATCTCAGACCCAACCATCTTGTAGCTCCAAACCTCATGCTCTAACTTCTGTATCTCCTCTCTCGGACATTACTCACCTCTCAACAGCTGCACAAACTCCGCCCAAGGCATAGCAATAGCCTCCCCCAATCCCATGTTCTGAGTAGTAGCATTCCACCACGACAGTGCAGGCCCCTTAAATGTCGCAGTAGCATACTTCACCCGGTCCCCAGCAGGACAGTTACACATAACGAACACAGACTCAACCTTCTCCAGCCATCGAAGCAGTCCCACCGCTCCCTCAGTTCCAGCGAAGTTATGGGGCTGACAGTCCCGGAACTTCTTATAAGAGCACTGAGGTGGGGGTGGATTGGCACCAACACCTGAAACACGGTACACAAGTAAAACACAAACGAAAAGACACGAAACCCAAAAATGAGGCAAGGTCGACAGAAATCAACTCACCACCCATGGCATTAATCCCAGCCTGGAAATTAGCCATAGCCATGTTCACTTGCTGCTGTAGCAAGTTGTTCAGTTCAGCTTGGGTCATGTTGATGTTTCCACGACCACCGCCTCCAGCACGACCACCGCCGCCAGCACGACCACCGCCGCCACCACGACGTCCACCACCGCGAGCACCAGACATGATGTAACAAATCAAGAAATCGAGGGATTCAGATTCACTTCTAGTGTCAACCACTAGAAATTTACAAGAGTTAACCTAGGGACTAATCCAGGACTATACACCCAAACTCGAAGTCCATCGGGATTTTCATGCATTCCAGTTTATTATTTCGTGTGCACCCGAAATGATAAACTGCTCTACATGGTCCTCCAGATGTACCCCTAATCCAGACCCCAGTCACCGAATATCGTCACCTAGTAACGTGTGACGATAGGTGCAAGAATAAGAAGGCATGTGTGTGCTAGAGTCAACAAATCAACCCCTCCTTCTTCGATCTAGAAGAAGAAGACAAGAGTAGGTAAGAACCCAAATAAAAGCAGATGATGTAACGGAGAAGCATGATGATGATGTAAGGACACCCTAACAACGTTAGTACGTATCCCACTAATAGACTCAAGTATGTGACCGTCTAGTATGTGCGACTCGGCTATAGACCAGACTCTACATGCAGTCCTAGTTCACTATAACCATTGGCTCTGATACCAATCTGTCACACCCTCAAATTACCATTTGCGGAGTTTTACCGCGAGGCGCATGACAAACCAGGATCCAAGTCAACGGTCACAATAAACAACTCTATATGAAATACATAACATTCAAAAGACATAGTTTTTGTAAACTCAAAACCAGTAGCGGAAGCATAAAACATGTTACAAACCATAGACCCAATTGTACCAAGTGTTTATTACAAAACATGATCTAAACCTAGACGCCAATGCAGACCCGTGCGCCTAGTTCCATTCATTGCTACCTTAGTGACATGAGAAAAACATGCCAAAAAGACGTCAACATATAATGCTGGTGAGTTCACAGGTTTGTTCAATATGTTACCAAAACGTTACCATGTCCATACTATATCAATGTTACCAAGTACGCTAGCTAGGCGTATGTTTTATTACTACTACGATTGGAAACCATTACTAGACACGTTTAGCAATGTTTAGCATGTTTAAGCAGCCTGTATGTTCAACATGATACCAATGTTCCTGTTCGAGACAATATGCACCTGCCCGGCCCTCCAGGCCAACGAGTGGGGCATGTCACGCCCAATAGATCTATCCACATTTCCCCCGTTGTGCATCCCCACACATTCATGGTTTCCCCCGGGACTTCCAAAGATCGTATAGCAATACAAAGTTAAAAACCATAGTATGACATATGTTACCAAAATAGTTTAGCGCATGTTTTCTCCCCCAAAAGTTAAAGCAGTAAAAGTGGGGCCGTGAACTCACCTTAAATAGCGTTCTTCGGTTACAAGTAAAGATGTTAAGCCCATGATAATCCCTCTACCGGAGATCTATCAAAATGTTCACATAAGTGTTCCGACTAATAACCATAAGGTTATCTAGTCCCCGATTGTCCAGATCATAACCAAGTATGTTTTAAAACGTGTTTGAATGTTTAACCGACACACTAGACCGACCCGACATCCCGTTGGTGACCCATTACCATAACTAATCAAGTACACATAGATTACACACAAGGTTCAAGCATAAAACACTTAGTTTGTCTCAAAAATCTCATTTCTGCATCAGAACGGTCGAACCAGTCAGTTTAAGTCTCCTTTGCCCGTTTTCAGTCTCCTTCGCCCGTTTTACATTTCGTTCGACTGTTTGATGCCTCCTTCGCCCGTTATACCACGTTCGCCCAAACAAAACCCAGGTTCGACCCTGGATTCTCTCCTTCGCACCTTCGATCGGTCGAAGGAGTCCAGGTTCGCCCCTGTTGTGCAAATTTTCCTAAAAATGCTTCAAACACATTCAAAACGACTCGAGACATCATCAACACACAGCAGTCAAGCATGAATAACTTATCCCTACAAAACCCCACCGATTTCCCCCAATAATATGTCCATTTCAGCCCTTTCCCAAAATGGTAAAAATTATGGAAACGTCACTATCATGCATGGATTATTTACCTAATTTGGAAACTTTTGAAATCAATCCGTATTCAACTTAAAATGCTCAGTTTGTCGAGTGTTCGATCTTTCCCTATTAGTTCTATTGATTATAAATATCATGCATCAAGTCTAGATTCGTTAAAACCCCCAAATACTCATATTATCATCATTTATCCAATCCTAACCCTAAACAACAATAATCTAGCATCAATAACAATCCTATATCATGTTTCTATCATAGATACAGCAGCAAATCATTGAACAACACATAACACCACATAATGCCCAATTTACATATGTTTATCATCATGAAAACCTATGTTAAATGATAATGTTTTGATTTAGAAAGATGTTTAAAAGGTTTTTAATCATGAAAACACCCTTAGAACAGATCCGGACAATTAGGGTTAGATGAAAATGAATTAAAATGCTTTTAAAAAGGTTTAGGATTTAGAACACACCTTGGATTCTTGTTTAGATGTTGTAGATAGGTTAGATTATGAAAAAGAAGAGCAAAAACTCCTTCCTTAATGATTTAGATCGTTTGAGAGTGTTTTGGGACGGTTAGGGTTTGTGAAATGATGAAAAATGACAAAGTTTGGTATTTATACTACTTCTCCTTCGCCCCATATCAATGGTCAAAGGTGGCCTCCTTCGACCCTTACACAGGGTCGAATGAGCCCTGTCCTGGTCGAAGGGAATTCTTTCAATTCCACTTCCTAGGTTCGCCCATTTACAAAGGGTCGAACCAGACAAATGTTCTCCTTCGACCACTCGAAGTGGTCGAACCAGAACTCCTTTTTAACTAGTTTTCCAGTTTGTCGTGTTTAACGCATTCTAACACATCTTAACACATAAGCATGCATCCTTAGTCTATATTTAACATATTTAAGCACAGAAAATCGTTTACACATCATTTAAACACATCTATGTATATAATCCACCACACGACCCATAATCTACACATATTCTTAATTAGTTAATGTAATGTCACCAACAACGGGACCTGGTACTAGTGTATTACCAAAACGACTCCCAATGATCCTCCAGATCATTGCACCCTGGACAATCCTAACTTGACCCGACTCAACTAACCCAGTTAAGTCTGTTTATAAACGTTTCTCGCTAAGGTAGACTTAGATGTTACTAGTATGTTTAAGCCAAACATGCTGGGTGTCACACTTCTGCACAAGACCAAGATGAGGAAGGGGAAGAGGAAGTTATGGGATCCCGGGTTTAAAAGGAGGCTTTTAAAACAATGAAGTATGCTAATGCCTTGGGGATTCAAACCGAGGGTTTCGAAAATCAATTCAAGAAGATGGTCAAGGAGGATCTGGAGACTATTGTACCATCATGAATTTTTTGACAATCAATATTAGGGGGGTCTCCGGTACGGTCAAACCGGGGTGGGTTCGTAGGGTGAAAAGAGAGTCAAAGGCCTCCTTTTTGTGTTTACAGGAGACACATAAAGAAGCAATCCAAGACTCCTTTTGGTCCAAGTTCTGGGACAGATCTCCTATGGCGGCTGCGACGGTCGAGGCGGTGGGTAGATCAGGTGGTCTGGTCTCGATTTGGGACCCGTCTTGGATCTCCCTGGAAGCAGTGATAAAGGACCGACACTTCTTAATCGTGACCGGCTCTTTGAAGGGTTCTTCTAGGAAGGTGAATATTTTAAATGTCCATGCTCCAAACGATGCGGGTTTGAGAAAGAGGCTGTGGGATAAAATCGCTGACGTTAGGGCTCAATTGGAAGGTATTTGGATTGCTATGGGCGATTTCAACGAAGTCAGGTTTGTCGATGAGCGCCTAAATTCTGTTTTTGATGCTAACGCTGCGGCCGCGTTCAATGAGTTCATAGGTTCTGTGGGATGGCTAGAATATAGAATGACAGGGGGGAAGTATACTTACTTCTCGGATAGTGTTGAGGATAAGTGCAGCAAATTGGATCGGGTTCTTGTTTGTGGGGAGTTCATGAGCGGGTGGCCTTCGGATCACTGCCCGGTCCTTCTTTCGTGCTCCGTCATTGACTTCGGTCCCACCCCGTTTAAATTCTACAATTCCTGGGCTGGATCAGAGGAACTATCCAATATCGTGAAGACTAGGGTGGGGTCTGGAATGATTGTGGGTATTGCGGATAAATATTTGGGCGTCGTTCTGAAGGATTTAAAGCTGGATATCAAGCAGTGGCAGTGTCGGGTCAAGACGGTGGCCGAGAAGGAGAGGAATGCGCTGTTTAAAGCGGTCGAATACATTGAGAACTTGGCTGAGTTCAGTAAGCTCAATGCTGAGGAGAAGAGGTTAAGGGTGGAGTATAGTATGAAGCTCAGAAAGTTGGACGAGAAAAAGGCCAGGGATTTGGCGCAGAAGGCTCGGGTTAGATGGATAAAGGATGGCGATGAGAACACCTCCTTTTTCCATGGGATTGTTAATGTGAACATGGCTAAAAGGAGGATTAACGGCTTGCAATTCAAAGGGGTTTGGCATTCGGATCCGAAGGTTATTTTGGAGGAGACTAAGGTTTGGTTCCGTAAACAATTCGCTGAGCCGATGAGACGTTGACCGGCATTCCAAAACACGGGTCTGCATCAAATTTCGCCTGCTCAGTCCGAACAGCTAACTAGACCATTTACTTGTGAGGAGATTTGGGAATCGATTCATAGGTGCGACGGAGGTAAGGCCCCCGGGCTCGATGGTTTTACGCTATTGTTCTTCAAGAAATATTGGAATATCCTTAAACCTTTAATCTGCGGTGTTATGGAGGAGTTCCATCATAGAGGATCGACATCTTATGGCTGCAATGCCTCGTTTATAGCTTTGATTCCGAAAGTGGCCGACCCCCAGGTTTTGGATGATTTTAGACCAATTTCTCTAGTGAGCTCCATATATAAAATCTTGGCTAAGACTTTGATGATGAGAATTAAAGTTGTCATGCCGGATATTATCAACAGAACGCAATCGGCCTTCGTGGAGAATAGGTACATCCTTGATAACCCCCTCATCATAAGTGAAACAATTTCATGGGCGCGGAAGTCCAAAAGTAAATTATTAATTTTCAAGGTTGATTTTCGCCGCGCTTATGATTCGTTAAATTGGAGATGTTTATTTACTATGATGGGATATATGGGATTTCCTGAGAAGTGGATTCGGTGGATTGAAGGATGTTTGAAATCGGGTAGGGGATCAGTCTTGGTAAACGGTGTTCCAACCGAAGAGTTTCCATTCAAAAGGGGTCTTAGACAAGGCGACCCCCTATCCCCGTTTTTATTCATTCTGGCGATGGAGGTTCTCATATGTTCATGAACCGGGCCTTAAATCTGGGCCTGTACAAGGGGTTTAAACTCCCAAACGATGGCTCGGTGTTATCTCACCTATGTTACGCCGATGACGTTCTCTTTGTTGGTGAATGGTCCAAGTTTAATGTAAAAAGCTTACGTCGTTTCCTGATGTGTCTCAGCTTGATCACGGGCTTAGAGATAAATAGAAGCAAAAGTTTCTTATTTGGGGTAGGGGTGGATAAAACGGATGTGGAGAGTATGGCCACTTTGCTTAAGTCCAAAGCCGGGGAACTCCCGTTTGCCTATTTAGGAATACCAATTGGGGCAAACATGAACAGAGCTAAATTTTGGTCACCGATAATTGAAAAATTCAGCAACAAGTTGTCTGCGTGGAAGGCTAAACAGCTCTCCTTGGCTGGTAGAGCGACCTTGGCAAAGGCGGTCTTAGCGAACCTGCCTTCTTATTTCCTATCTATGTTTCCTGCACCGCAAGGCGTCTTAAGGAAACTTGAAGGGATACAGAGAGACTTTGTATGGGGCATGACCGGTAGAAACAAAAAGGTACGATGGATCAGATGGAAATCCATGATCAGACCGAGAGCGAAAGGGGGGCTGGGACTGGGCTGCATTGGGGATTTTAATACCGCCATGATGATAAAGTGGTGGTGCAGGTTCCTAATGGAGCATAGCCAGCTCTGGGCCAATGTAGTGGCGTCCATTCATAAAGCTAAAGCGAACACCCGAATTATCCCAGTTAATGCGGAAATTTCGGGTGTATGGAAGAACATTGGTGGGATCGATAAGGCTCTTGTCAAGGGAGGTATTCACATCGAGGATAAGCTGATAGTTAAAGTGGGAAATGGAGCGCGGACGAGGTTCTGGAGGGACAAGTGGATGACCAACGAACCGTTATGCACACTGTTTCCGGAGCTGTTCAGACTTGAGTCGGATAAAGAGGCGAGTATAGCGGACAGGGTGCGTGTTGATGGGGTGGATTTGGAGTGGTCATGGGCCTGGAATCGTACAATAAACAATAGAGAAGGGGAACAAAGTTTAGCAAATCTTGTGCAGCGGCTGGCCAATGTCACCTTGGGGAAGGATATGGATCGATGGAGTTGGGGTACAAAGGAGGGCGAAGTATTCTCGGTAAAGACCATTCGCGCAGAGCTGGACGTTGCCAATAACAGTTCAGCTCCGGAGCTTCCTAGCTGGTGGGAACCATGGATCCTTCCAAAGTGCAACATTCTATTCTGGAGGGCATTGATGGGAAAAGTTGCAGCCAAATCCGAGCTCTGTCGCAGAGGCGTTGCCATTAATGATAACCTTTGCGCTCGATGTGGATATGTTTTTGAGGACCCGAACCATATTTTTGTCAACTGCTTGTTTGCTAGAGCCATTTGGTGGAATGTGTTCGTCTGGATTCGTGTTCCCTATCCAATTAACGTGGACAGCCTGAAAGATCTGGTGGATAGAGTCATGGTCAACCCTGGATCCAAAACCTGGAAGCGGTTGGTGTCTTTGGTCATAGGTGCAGCAGTGTGGTGGATTTGGAAAGCCAGAAACGCGAAGACTTTTGAAGGAAACTTTATCCCGATCAACAAGACGGTGGATCAAATCAAAGAAGAGGCTTACTATTAGGTGTGTAACCGGTCCAAGATCCCCAGCCCGACATGGAATAGCTGGCTGAATTTTGATATTTCAATTTGCTTGTAGTTTGGCTGGTCCGGTCTGTTCTAGTGGTGTTTTCGTTTTAGTTTCGTTTCGTTTTGTTTGTATTAGCCTCTTGCTGGCTCTTTATATATATATATATATATATATATATATATATATATATATAAATATATAAAGTGATTCGCCGTTAAAAAAAAAATTAGGTATATATTCACACTTTCCAACAAGATATCTTTACTCTTTTTTTTTTTACTTTTTTGTAATTAATTTATGTTTTTCTGTAAATATTATATTTCATTAAAGTTGGATAAGCTCTGCCGGAAACTTCTATAACTAAAAAACAAAGAGTTATTGTATGTTGTGTACCCATTTCTGTGTTAGGTGTGTATTCAACATATTGGATAAATTTAAAAGAATACCAAAAACATTATCTAAGTATTAATGTTGGTTATAAATCCATAAATACGTGGTCCGATTATCTCGTAATAAATATCACAGAATTAATACCCATGTTGGTTTTAAATACATAATATTGGTATTTGAGATGAAGATAGGGTTATTCGACAGATAATATTTTTAAATTTTTTTTATTTAAAGTTAATAATATTTTTAAATTGATGTGAAAAATCTATATAAGCATCATGTTTTGGATTACGGGTGTGCATGGGTTGGTTTTAGCCCAAAACCATAAGACTGTGGGGTGTGGGGTGGGGAAAGGATCGGGAAAGCTGATTTGTCATTTTCCCCGAAGGGGAACACCCCCCCCCCCCCCCCCCCGAAGTAGGTTGGGTGAACTCGGGAGAATTCCCCCGTCCACCCCGTCCTCATTCCCAAGAACTTTTTGACCGTTTGAAAATTTTTTTGAACGTTACTTACTTTTTAACGGTTACTTTTAAAAAAAAAAAAAAAAAAAAAAGTTACCTATATACCTTATTTTATTTATTCATTCCAAACAATACATTCCAATACAACCAACAACCAAAACACAAACAAAATATTAATCCTTTCATCTATTTTTTTATAAAAATTCATGGATCCAAGACGCCCCTTCAACCCGAACACACCCGTTCACCCCACTAATCAACCACCATTCGGTTTTCCCTCGACACCCGGTACACCCTCGTCACAACCTTTTCCCGGGTTTAACACCCAAACCGGGTTTAATCCTTGGCAAATGCAAGTTCAACATCACCAATGGCACATGCCACAACATCAATGGCAACCTCAACCCCAAACCCAAACCCAACCCGAGCACGATTTTGTTTCTTTGGCCTCCCATGATGATCACGTGCCCGAAACCCAAGTCCCTCCTCCCATAACCAAACCGGCCCGTACCAAAAAAACAACAAAAAAAGGAGGAAAAAAACGTGCCCAAGATGAAGGTCCGAGTAAAAAGGCGGATCCCATTCATTGGGAGCCCAATGAGTTGGAGGCGTTGGCCAAAGCTTGGGTTATCACTTCTACCGACCCTATTCTAGGTAAAAGTTTATTTTTTTTAAAAAAATTTTCGATTTTATTATTATTTTTGCCAAAAACCCACTGTTTTATTTTAATTTATTTTTTTTTTGTTTTTTCCGGTTTTTTACCCACTGTTTTGTTTTTTTTTTTCTTTTTTTCGTTTTTCTTTTTAAAACCTTCTGTTTGTTTTTTTTTTTTTTTTTATAATTATTAAGTTTTTAATGTTTACTAACTTTTTTAATAATATTTGTAGCTACAAATCGTAAAAGGGACGGCTTTTGGAACCAAGTGGTGGTGGAGTTTTACAAGTTGTTACAACGTGAACAAAACCGAACCACGCACTCGGTTAGTAGCAAATGTAGGGAAATGATGGGAAAATGTCAAGGTTTTGCGGGTTACCATCAACATGCTTGGAATAATCGTACCACGGGTCAAAGTGACGAGAACGTCTTGAAGGTGGCTATTGAAACATACACCCAAAAGAACGGGGCGTTTGGGTTGATGAAACCGTATGACATTTTCTCGAAGTGTGAAAAATTCAAGGTTGTGGAAAATGAGGTGGAAAAAGCAAAGAGGTCGAAAACGAGCACATCGGGGAGTTATAGTGGTGGTCGGTCGGATGCTCGTTGTACTATCAACATCAATGACGACCCGGAGTTTGAAGACGAGGCGCCTACACCGCGTTCTGTGAGGCCGCCTGGAAGGGACACCGCCAAGAAAGCGGCATCGGGCGGAAAAGGAAAGCGTGTCGAAACCGGTTCTGGTTCCGGTTCAAAAGAGGTGAAAGATAAGGCGGTGGAGAAAATTGAGTTGTTGCTTCAAAACTTTAACGAGTTTAAACAGGAGCAAACGGAGAGGTACTTGGAAAGAAAGAAGGAGAAAGAAGAGGCGAGGGCGAGGGATATTGAGAGGCTAAACATGGAAAAAAAAGAGAAAGAAGAAACGGCGGCGAGGGAAGCGATGAGGGTAGAGTTGGAAAGAAAACGCCTCGAAATGGAGATGTCGAGACAAGAAGCAACAGAGTTGGCGTTGATGCAAGCTCCTCTCGATAACCTTACGGAGGAGGAACGTAAGGTGGCGGCGAAAGTTAAGGATAATATTATCAAAAGATGGCTCGGGGGATCGATGAATATGTAGTGGTTTTATTATTTATTTTCGGGTTTTTTTTTTTAATTTCTATGTAATTTTCGGTTTTTTTTTTTAATTTCTATGTAATTTTCGTTTTTTTTTAAGTTAAATGGAATGTTTTTTTTAATTTTAATGAAAAAAATATTAATGAAAAATAAAATCAATAAAATAAATCAATAAAATAAATCTTAAAAAAATTAAAAAAAAAAGGAAGGGGGAAGGGGAACCATTTCCCCTAGAAAGGGGAGGAAAAGGGGAAAATGAGGTGGCGCTTATGTGGACATGGGGAAGGAAGGGGGAAGGGGAACCACACCCCATAGTCTAACTATAACCGAGATTTCGGTTAATGGATATCCATAACCATAACCAATTGGTTATGACATTTTTTTGGTTAATCGGTTATGAATGTTATTGTGGGAGATAAACAGTCGATTAACCGTGAAATTTTGCCTAGCTAAAAATAGGTCAAAACAATAAAATGGTGCATTATTCACGTCTAAAAGTTTGGGTTTAAAATTTTTTAATAAAGTAATAAATTGTTTTTTTTTTTTTGAACGGCAAATTTTATACCACCTTATTTCCACCTAACTTTGCATTTGCAAGGATTTGAACCCACAAACTCACATTTATAAAGGGGGACACCATACCACTAGATCAAGAGGATTGTTAATACACATTTCTATATATAGTGTATTATATACCATTATTTATTATTAATATTGATTAATACTTAATATTTAAACAAAACAATATAATATAATCTATAGATTCAAACACACCCCGGACCAAAACGATATGATATTAGATATAAATTCAAACATATGTTTACGGTGAAAAGCCCAAAATCTAATATAGATAGTACTTGTCAATTCGGTTCCGTTTAGTGGTTATGAAAACATTAATAACGATAACTAATCCGCTACTTCGGTTTTTAAATTAACCTACCAGCCAGTTTTTTATTTGGTTCGGTTTTGTCGGTTAATTCGGTTTTTTGCACACTCCTATTTTAGACTTAGAAATGATGTTTTTAGTTGTTTTGGCATGGTATTATATAGAAAAACATGAAACATAACAATTTAAAACACAATACTATGTATTATAGACATGAAATTTAAAACACAGCTAGAACGCACTACTTAACACTTAAAACACACTGTTTAATTTTCTTGGCATGATGTTTTAAGTTTTAAGCCTATAATACATTTGTATTGTGTTTTTTAATTGTTATGTTTGAAGTTTTTCTATATAACCCATTGTCAATACAATTCAAAACATGATATATGCATGTCAATTGCTATACCTTAGGATTCTCATCCTTTATAGATGAACCCTTACCTTTGAGATGATTATTATTTTATAGAATGGATAAAACTTTAAATAAGAATTTATTTATGTTGACTTGAATTGAAAACTAAATGTCACACCCCAACAGCGCACGACAGAAAGTAAGTAATGAGGTAACAAAAGTTGTTACCACAACAGTGTAGCAATAACACAATAATTCCGTATGGACATCTTGCTATAATCCTCTAGTCAAACATATTTAGTTTTCCAAAGTTAAATAAAAGTTTAAAACATGTTCAACCAAGATTAAGCGTATTAAAACATAGTTTTATAAAGCATAAAGGCAAAGCCTCAAATGATAGGTCTCATAATCATGTCCATAAGTAGTGCATGCTTAACCACGCTCTCGACTCTCATGAATCAATACCTGAAAAACATGCTTAAAAACATCAACAAAAGTTGGCGTTTTCACAGGTTTCAAGGCAAATTCAAATATTTTCTTGTTTAAAAGTGTATGATCAAGTACTGACTAAAATAAGAACCAAGTAGACTAGCTAGGTCATACAAGCATGATCGCAACCTAAGGTTCTTAATCAAACCAAGATAATTCTTCCTAAGTGTAACACCCCAACCGATGGCGGAAACATCGAGGTGTCACGTAAGAATGAGTATTCAGTAGCACATGGTATTCAAGTTTTAATTGAAATTTATTTAAAGTAAAATATCCAAAATTTGAAAATACATAACAAAGTCTTGAATGAAATTCTAGTACATCAAATAACCAAACAAAGCATAAACTTCAATTATCTCCTCATGCTAGCTCTAGACTTCAAGCATCATTATTTCCTGTTGAGTTTGAAAAAAATGGGGGGGGGGGGGTCAACTAGAAGTTGGTGAGAATACATAAGCCATGTCAAGCAATTAAGTTTTAGAATAATAAAAGTTTAGCAATTCATATGTCTATTGTAAGTTTAAGTCTGCATGAATAAACATGAAGTATAGTATACACATAATCAAACCTCCGATAAGTTTAGGTCCATCCCGTCATCCACGGTTCACCTTAATATCACGTTGGAACGATAACAATCACCCGCGCTCCCCATAAAAGATGGTCAACGAATCTAGGTGGGATTGTCAATCCAATAGATCTATCATTGAATATCGCCGGCTTGGCCATAGCTAATGATTATGTAAGTTTGAGTTTAAGTCTAATAGTATTTGTCTAAGTCATGAGGCATTAAAGTTTACAACTAGACATGTATGTAGAATTGCTTAAGTATAAAGTTTCAAGTATAAAGAATTGCATAAACAAGGTTACGTAAACTCACCTTAGCAAAGTGTTAAGTCTCATGAAATAGAATATGTGTAGCCCAACGTTGCCAAGTATTACCCTATGTTTAAGGTAATAAATAAGTCTAAGTCTTTCTAGTCTACAAGTATTTTCTAGGGTTCCTAATTTGGGGATAAGTATTTGTTTAATTATTAAATAATTTGTTAAATAAATAAAAGAAATTCGAAAAATAAATAAACAAAAGTCTTTTTGTAGGTTTTTGATTAAGGATGATCACATTATAAAGTTTTAAGTATGAAAATAATTTTTATAAAATTATTTTCTTATAAATTGAATATTTAGTCTATTTATTTCTATTTGTCAAAATATAACTTTAATATCTAAAAATATTAAAATTAAAGAATTTTTAAATTAAAATTTGTATTTATATTCTAAATGGACAGAAATAATTTATATAAAATTTTGGTGCAAACATATTGAAAAATGAATTTATTATGATTTATTTATGATTAAAATAACAAAAATCTATTAGAAATATTAAATAAATGATTTTTCAGAAATAAAAACCATTTCTGGAATGTTTATTGTTTTATAAACTCAGAATAATTTTTGTAGAATTTTATAAAATCGTTTTGATATTTTTATAGAATTTTATAATTATAATAGAATAAACTTGTAATATTTATTATATATATTTAATAAAAGATTTTTGAAAAACTAAAAATTGTATAATAAACTTTTCTATTAGAACATCATAAAATAATTTTTGTAGAATTTATAAAGCAATTTTAGTATTTTAAAACCATTTTTAAAAATAATAGTGAATATATATAAGTATAAAGGGTTAAAAAAAACGTTTGTAGTTGCCAGGAATTGAACCCGCGTTTGACCTGGGTTAGAGGTTTTAAATCACAAGCCCAAACCAGTTGGTCTGGACCCTGAGTACGATTAAACCTTGTTTGAAATAACTATATAGTTATACTGAAACAGTTATATAATCATTTTAAAAGAAAAAGAAAAGAATGTGTGAAACGGGATTCGAACCCTGGCCTTATGGCCGGTTCGTGTCTTAGCCAACAGAAGCCACACCAACTGATCTACTGATTAGTTGGTGATGAATATTGTTCTGTATTAACTAAATAAGGAAGTCTGCAGATAGTTTATCCCCAAACCAAGGCATTCGAACCCTTGCTTTTTCAATAATCAAAATGAGCAAGCAATAACCCGATTTTTCATGGGGTTATTGCTGCTCTATAGCCGATGAACAAAACCCATAAAAAATCAAACTTACGAACTGAAATCATGATTGAAAGGCTCGGCCAAACTTCAAGTCAATCGCGAACCCAAGGGTATTAGAATGAGGGTTTTTAGAAAGAATTGAGAGTAGGGATAGTGTAATCGGCGAGTGTAACTTGTGAAGGAGGTTCCAATTTATAGTGCAACACTTCGTGTGTTCGAATTGGTATGTTTGACCCGTTTTAAAGACAATGACGTGTAATTGGCACGATTTTGGTAAGAATTGATGGTGATTAAGCGTGTATAATACGCGTGTTAGTCAATCAATCATAAAGTTTACCATAACAGGGATTAAAAACACGGATTGATATGTTAATTTTGGATGATTGGTTCGCAGTTGACTTTTCAAGTCAACTGTTACGATTCAGCAATCTTATATAAATAAAAAGCTTGAGATATGAAACAAATAAGTGGTGTGGATCAGATTGTTGGGCTGTGTGTTTATATGAACCGGCCTTGGGCACGGGTTCGAACCCCGGCCCAGGCATTTATTTTTTTTGACATTAAATCACCACATTAATAATAATATATTATTATAACATGGTTCTAGGAGTCCAAACGTCGAAATATTTTTAAAAGGGACGATAATGATAAAAATTCGACGTTTTATTAATAACTGTCATAACGTACATAGAATTAAATGCGAAATGTTACAGTCTCCCCCACTTTTAGGAACTTCGTCCCGAAGTTGGAGTTGGAGAGTCTGGTGGGAAAAGGTGTGGGTACTTAGACTTCATCTGGTCCTTGGGTTCCCAAGTGAACTCTGGACCTCGTTTAGATTCCCAACGAACCTTAACGATCGGAATGCAACTGCGCTTGAGTTTCTTGACTCCAGTATCCACGATCTCAACAGGTTTCTCGACAATGTGCATAGTTTCATCGATCTGCACATCTTCAAGAGGGACATGGAGGTTCTCATCTGCTAAGCATTTCTTGAGATTCGAAACGTGAAAAGTTGGGTGAACATTGCTTAACTCAGGTGGAAGATCAAGTTTGTAAGCCACTTTTCCAATCCTGTCAAGCACTTTGAATGGGCCTACATATCGAGGAGCTAGTTTTCCCTTTCTACCGAAGCGAATTACTTCCTTCCAAGGGGATACCTTAAGAAGTACAAGGTCCCCGACTTGAAATTCCAAGGGCTTACGACGTTTATCAGCATAGCTCTTCTGACGACTTCTAGCCTTGAGAAGATTATCCTGAATGAGTTGGATTTTATCTGTGGTTTCCTGGATCAGTTCAGGTCCAGTGATCTGGGCTTCACCAACCTCAGTCCAACAGACAGGTGAACGACACTTACGACCATAGAGTGCCTCGAAAGGAGCCATGTTAATGCTGGCATGATAACTGCTGTTGTATGAAAACTCTACCAAGGGAAGATGAGAATCCCACGCGCCACCAAAATCGATGACACATGCCCTGAGCATATCCTCAAGTGTCTGGATGGTCCGTTCGGTCTGACCATATGTTTGAGGGTGATAAGCAGTACTCAGGTTTAGCTTGGTGCCCAAAGCGTCTTGTAAGGAATCCCAAAAGTGAGAGGTGAAACGACCATCACGATCAGAGATAATGTCCAAAGGTATACCATGGCGACATACGATTTCACTAACGTACATCTTCGCTAACCTTTCCACAGAATATTTCTCACGAATTGGTAAGAAATGGGCTGACTTGGTCAAACGGTTAACGATTACCCAAATGCTGTCATAACCTTTGGGTGTACGAGGGAGTTTAGTGATGAAGTCCATTGCTATGCTCTCCCATTTCCATACAGGAATTTCTGGTTGTTCAAGCATACCAGATGGTCGTTGATGTTCAGCCTCGACCTTTGAACAAGTAAGGCATTTTGCAACGAAAAGAGCGATATTTTTCATCATACCAGGCCACCAATACGAATAACGAAGATCTTGGTACATCTTGTCAGCTCCAGGATGAATAGAATAACGAGACTTATGAGCCTCATTCATAAGGAAAGTACGAAGATCATCACGGTCAGGAATCCATAGTCGATTGAGAAAATAAAGTAGACCATTAGGTTTGGTTTCAAGTTGAGTCTCAGCACCACAAGATATTTCCTTGTACATGTTACCTTGGGTGACTGAAGTATATTGAGCCTGGAGGACACGATCCTGAAGATTAGTACGAACTCTCGCACAATGAAGTTTGATGCGCTCTTTACGACTGAGTGCGTCAGCCACAACATTCGCTTTGCCAGGATGGTAGCGAATCTCGCAATCATAGTCGTTAAGTAACTCAACCCAACGTCGTTGCCTCATGTTAAGATTTTTCTGGTCGAAGACATGTTGGAGACTTTTGTGGTCCGTGAAAACCACACATTTGGTTCCACAAAGATAGTGTCTCCAAATCTTAAGAGCAAAGACGACGGCGCCCAATTCAAGATCATGGGTGGTATAATTCTTTTCGTGGGTCTTAAGCTGTCTAGACGCATAAGCAATAACCTTGCCTCGTTGCATGAGAACACAACCAAGACCTTGGTTTGATGCATCACAATAGACCACGAAATCATCATTACCATCAGGTAGAGACAGAATAGGAGCTTCACAAAGTTTCAGCTTAAGAGTCTCAAATGCTTCCTCTTGTTTTGGTCCCTACTCATAAGGTTTACCCTTGTGAGTTAAGGCAGTGAGAGGAACAGCGATCTTGGAGAAGTTGGCAATGAATCGACGATAATAACCAGCCAAACCAAGGAAGGAACGGACTTCTGTTGGAGTTTTAGGAACACTCCAATCCTTGACAGCTTCGATCTTCACAGGATCAACATGAATTTCGTTCTCATTGATGACGTGTCCTAAGAATTGAACCTCCTTAAGCCAAAATTCACATTTCGAGAACTTGGCATATAGTTGTTCTTTCTTTAGGAGACCCAAGATTGAGTGAAGATGTTGTTCATGATCGGATTTTGATTTTGAGTAAATCAAGATGTCGTCAATGAAGACGATCACGAATTTGTCGAGGTAGGGTCGACAAACCCGATTCATTAGATCCATAAACACTGCGGGAGCGTTGGTCAACCCGAACGGCATGACCATGAATTCGTAATGACCATAACGTGTACGAAAGGCTGTCTTGGGAATGTCTTCTTCGTGAACTCTAAGCTGATGATAACCAGAACGAAGATCAATCTTCGAGAAGTGGGTTGCTCCTTGTAGTTGATCGAAAAGATCGTCAATCCTAGGCAAGGGATAACGATTCTTGATGGTGAGTTTGTTGAGTTCACGATAGTCGATACACATCCTGAGAGATCCATCTTTCTTCTTGACGAACAATACAGGGGCTCCCCATGGAGAAGAACTGGGGCGAATGAAACCTTTATCAGAAAGTTCCTGTAGTTGACTGGCAAGTTCTTGCATTTCAGAGGGTGCAAGGCGATAAGGAGCTTTGGCGACAGGATTTGAACCAGGAACAAGGTCGATCCTAAATTCAACTTGTGGAGCAGGAGGCAAACCAGGAAAATCCTCTGGAAAGACTTCAGGATAGTCCCGAATGATTGGGATGTCTTGGATACTTTTGCCCTTGTCTTTCTTTTCTATCACGTTAGCCAAGAAAGCCATATACCCCTTTCGTAAGTATTTTTGAGCAGTAGTACAAGACATGAGTTTAAGCTCACCAAAAGGCTTCTCACCATAGATCTTCAAAATACCACCAGATTCGAGAGGAATGCGAATAACTTTCTCAAAGCATAGGATTTCAGCATGATGGGTTGACAACCAATCCATGCCTACTATGACATCAAAGCTTCCAAGATGCATAGGAATGAGATCGATAGGGAAAGTATGTTCATCAAGGTTCAGCACACAGTTACGAATAACAGAATCGATCGAAATAGACTTCCCATTAGCTACCTCTACCACTAAGGGTTCCTCTAGGTTAGTTTGGGGTAAGTTAAGTAAGGGTTCAAACTTTAGTGATACAAACGACTTATCAGCACCCGAATCAAATAATATAGAAGCATTGTGGTTATTAACGAGAAACGTACCATTAACCACCTCGTTGTTGTCGTGGGCCTGATTAGCATTGAGGTTGTATGCGCGACCACGAGCACCTTGGTTCTGGTTGCGGTTCTGGTTTTGATTGCGATTTTGGTTCTGGTTCTGGTTCTGGTTTCCAAGTCTAGGGCAAGCATCCCTATAATGTTCCGTACTACCACACTCAAAGCACTGGCCACGAATAGGCCTACCATTTTGAGCATTGGGAACTGGATTATTTCTGGCAGGGTTGTTTTGAGTGGCAGGGGCTTGGCAAGTATTAGCAAAGTGTCCATACCGCTTGCAGTTATTACATTGGCAGCATGGTCTGTTAGCAGCATGGTGATATTGGCAAGTGTTACAAAGAGGGTGGTTCCCAACATACGGTTTCTTGGCTGGGGTTTGCACTGCGGGTGGGGTGGTAGCAACCATGTAGTTCTTAGCCCTGCGCTTCCTGTTGGTTGAGGTCTCAGGATTAACCTCAATAGCAGGCTGAGGAGTGTCCTTTGCAGCAGCCTTCTTGGTGTTCTTGCGAAAAAGAGTACCGTTTTTCACATGATTATCGGTTAGAGTAGCCGCAAGGCGTTTGGCTTCCTCCAAGGTGGCAGGATTCCTTCCCCATACCGTATCCTGAATTTGCATAGGTAGACCACCGATATACTTCTCGATGGCTACAGATAGGGGAGTGACCTTATGGGGCAACAACAAACTGAGCTCATGGAAGCGGGTATTATAAGCAAGGTTTTCCCAACTATCCTGAGCAAGGGTGTGGAACTCGTCCTCCAATTTCTTAACCTCGTTACGTGGACAAAACTCAGCTTTCATTATCTCCTTGACTTGATCCCAGGTCATAGCAAGTGCAACTTCAGCTCCGCGGGTGCGCTTTTCCTCATTCCACCAAGTGAGTGCTCGTTTGTGAAGAACACTCATAGCATAACGGACCTTAAAGTTATCGGGACACTCACTGTTAATGAAGGTATTCTCAATACCCTCGAACCATTGTAGGAGACCAGTAGCTCCTTCATCCCCACTGAACTTAGGAGGATTACAGGTATTAAAGTGTTTGAGAGTGCAGGCTGGGAGACCATTCCTGTTTCCATTCCCGTTCCCATTGTGGTTTCCATTTCCATTGTCGTTTCCATTCATTTGGATGACTTGAGCCAGTAAGTTAGGAACCAGAGTTGCGATCTGTTGCGCCATTTGTTGAGAAATGATCGCAGCCAGTTGGGCATCAACTCCATTATTGTGGTTAGTGTCATGGTTATGGTTGTGGTTGCTGCTCCCTTCCTCATGATTTCCACCACTGTTATTGCGAGTGCTGCGACGTGGAGGCATGATCTGTAAGAGACACAATGAAATGAATGAGGTAATATAAGGAATGTAATCATTTATCCATTAATTAAAACGAATAAACGAAAACGTTGACTTATCAAAGATTCTAGATTCTAATAACATAGTGAAGACATGCTTTAGCCTATAAGTGAACACTCATCCCGAGAATTCCCAGGTAGGCATCCGGGTCCCTCGTCTGATTGGGATATATGCGCAATGCCAGCCTAGACAGAAGACTCAGAATACAGGCGTTCACCCTTCCAGATTGCAAGTGTTCGTTATTAAAATCTAGAACTTCGACGAGATCTCAAGGTGGTTCAGGCTAAACCTCAGGATTTTGTCCTATTAATCTAATGGTGGATCAGGATTGCAGCAGACGAATAAGAGCAGTCAACTTGTAAAGGCTTAGGGTTGTATAAGGTGTAGGATAGGGATAAGATTAAGGAAGCAATTAGGGTTACAAGTAAGAGAAGCAAGTACTGTTTTAATTTCCTAAGGTTATAGTCTAGATTATTTTTCTAATAACCTAATTCCCTATAACCAAGGCTCTGATACCAATCTGTAACACCCCAACCGATGGCGGAAACATCGAGGTGTCACGTAAGAATGAGTATTCAGTAGCACATGGTATTCAAGTTTTAATTGAAATTTATTTAATGTAAAATATCCAAAATTTGAAAATACATAACAAAGTCTTGAATGAAATTCTAGTACATCAAATAACCAAACAAAGCATAAACTTCAATTATCTCCTCATGCTAGCTCTAGACTTCAAGCATTATTATTTCCTGTTGAGTTTGAAAAAAATGGGGGGGGGGGGTCAACTAGAAGTTGGTGAGAATACATAAGCCATGTCAAGCAATTAAGTTTTAGAATAATAAAAGTTTAGCAATTCATATGTCTATCGTAAGTTTAAGTCTGCATGAATAAACATGAAGTATAGTATACACATAATCAAACCTCCTGTTGGGTCAAATTAGAGAATGATGTTATCAATTACAAGCAAGTTTTCCAAGTGCTCACATAGTGGGCTGAGCACTTATGTGACACCCGGCATGTTCGGCTTAAACATAATAGTAACATCTAAGTCTACCTTAGCTCTACCTTAAGGAGGTGGTTTCTCGGCACGGGGTGCCTGTTTCTATCATTTCTGATCGTGACTCCCGCTTTGCTTCGCGTTTCTGGAAGGCTCTTCATAAGGCCCTGGGTACTCAGCTGGATATGAGTACGGCTTATCATCCGCAAACTGACGGGCAGAGTGAGCGGACGATACAAACACTGGAGGACATGCTGCGGGCATGTGTCATCGATTTTGGCAAAAGTTGGGAGATTCACCTGCCGTTGGTGGAATTCTCCTACAACAACAGCTATCACTCTAGCATCAAGGCAGCTCCGTTCGAGGCTCTTTACGGACGGAAATGCCGATCACCACTTTGTTGGGCCGAGGTGGGCGAGAGCCAGCTCACTGGTCCGGAACTCGTGTACGAAACTTCGGAGAAAATCGTACAGATCCGTCAACGTTTAGCTGCTGCACGGGATCGTCAGAAGAGCTATGCCGATCGCCGTCGAAAACCTTTAGAGTTCCAGGTTGGGGACAAGGTACTTCTGAAAGTTTCACCATGGAAGGGCGTCATACGCTTTGGAAAGCGTGGCAAGCTTAACCCTCGTTATGTCGGACCGTTCGCAATCCTGGATCGGATTGGACCGGTGGCATATAGACTTGACTTACCGGCGGAGCTCGGTAGTGTGCACAACGTCTTCCATGTGTCTAACTTGAAGAAGTGTTTGGCTGATGAATCTCTCATTGTACCACTGGAAGAGATCAAGGTTGATGATCGTCTTCGCATTGTGGAGGAACCTGTTGAGATTCTCGACTACAAGATTCGTAGCCTTCGTCGGAGTAAAATCCGCATCGTTAAAGTCCGTTGGAACTCGAACCGTGGACCTGAGTTCACATGGGAACGGGAGGATCAGATGAAATCTAAGTATCCTCATCTCTTTCCGAAGCGCGCGTTCGAGTCCAGGCATGTTACTGCTGAAGCAGAGTGAATCTCGGGGCGAGATTCCCTTTCAACGTGGGGATGATGTGACAACCGGTAACCTTTCTTTTCGTTTTCTTTCTTTTCGTCTTTTTCATTTTTGGGCTTCGTGCAATTTTCGGGACGAAAATTCTTTCAACGTGGGGATGATGTGACACCCGGCATGTTCGGCTTAAACATAATAGTAACATCTAAGTCTACCTTAGCGAGAAACGTTTATAAACAAACTTAACTGGGTTAATTGAGTCGGGTCAATTAGGATTGTCCAGGGTCAATGATCTGGAGGATCATTGGGAGTCGTTTTGGGAATACATTAGTATCGGGTTCCGTCGTTGGTGACATTACATGAACTAATTAAGTATATGTGTAGATTACGGGTTGTGTGGTGGATTGTATGCTTACACTTGCTTAATTGATGTACGAATGATTATACGTGCCTAAACATGCTAAGTATAGACTATAGATGCTTGTTTATGTGTTAGGATGTGTTAGAATGCGTTAAACACGATAAACTGGAAAAAGGGTAACATGTGTTAAAAGTGCTGCTAACATGTGTTAAAAAGTGCTGATGACCTGAATGTGGAAATAGGATCTGATAAGTGGGCGAACGTAGAACAAAGTGGGCGAATGTGGAAGAGTTCCACATTCGACCACTAAAAAGTGGGCGAATGTGGAAGATTTCCACATTCGACCACTAAAAAGGGGCGAATGTGGAAAAGTTCCACATTCGACCCCACGAAACGGGCGAACGTGCAGATGGTATAAATACCATCCTTAGCCATTTTTCACCATTTCACAAACCCTAAACGCCTCTAAACACTCTCTATCAGCTATTAACATTGGGGAAGGAGTTTTTGAGCTTGTTTTTCATAACCTAACTCTCTAAGTCATTACAAGTGAAGATCTAAGGTGTGTTCTTCATTACAAATCCTTTTTAAACAATTTTGGCTTGTTTTAATCTAAACCCCAATGGGTCCAGATCTGATATCAACCTATTTTATGAATAAAAACCTTTCCTAACCAAAACCTATTCATAAACAATGAGTTTTTATGCAAATAAACATGTGTTAGTATGATAGTATGCATTGTTTGATGATTACTTGTTGTATAGATGATATGACAACAACTTAGGGCTGTTATTAATGATGGGTTATGATTGAAATATGTTACCTTTGATTGTTGATGGTGTTTTGATGATTAAAGGGGGTTTTTAGTTAGATTTAGGGTTGTTTTGGGATGATTATGATAAGGTTTTGATAGGGGTTTCTTGTTCATAATGATCCGAGTATGATAAACTGATTATTGATCGAATTCAGAAAGTTTCCTAATTGGGTAATATCTTCATGCATGGTGATGTGACATCTCCATAATTTACCATTTTAGGAAACTTGTAAAACGGATAGATTTTGGGGTAAAATTGGTAGGGTTTCGTAGGAATATACTAATGATGCTTGACTGCAGTAACTCGTGATGTTTCGTGATGTTTTCGGATGTTTTTCGACGCGTTTTTGGAAAAATCTGACATCAGGGGCGAAGGTGGATTCCAGGGGGGCGAAGGTGGATTCCAGGGGGCGAAGGTGGAAGACAAAGGGGCGAATGTGCTACAAAGGGGCGAAGGTGGAAGGAAAAGGGGCGAAGGTGGAATTTCAGGAACACCTTCGACCAAACAGAAACACCTTCGACCACTTACAAGCCACCTTCGACCACCCGGAACTACATTCGACCCTACGTTGACAAAAATGAGATTTTTGATGCAAACTAAGTGTTTTATGCTTGAACCTTGCGTGTAATCTATGTGTACTTGATTAGTTAGGGTAATGGGTCACCAACGGGATGGCGGGTCGGTCTAGTGTGTCGGTTGAACATTTAAACACGTTTTAAAACATACTTGATTACGATCTGGACAATCGGGGGCTAGATAACCTTATGGTTATTAGTCGGAACACTTATGTGAACATTTTAATAGATCTCCGGTAGAGGAATTATCAAGGGCCAAACATCTTTACTTATAATTGAAGAACGCTATCTAAGGTGAGTTCACGGCCCCACTTTTACTGCTTTAACTTCTGGGGGAGAAAACATGCGCTAAACAGTTTGGTAACATATGTCATACTATGGTTTTAACTTTATATTGCTATACGATCTTTTGGAAAGTCCCGGGGGAAACCATGAATGTGCGGATTTGCACAACGGGGGAAATGTGGATAGATCTATTGGGCGTGACCTGCCCCACTCGTCGGCTTGGAGGGCCGGGCGGGTGCATATTGTCTCGAACAGGAACATTATTGTGCTGAACATTACGGGCTGCTAAACATGCTAAACATTGCTAAACGTGTCCAGTAATGGTTTCCAATCGTAGTAGTAATAAAATATACGCCTAGCTAGCGTACTTGGTAGTGTTGATATAGTATGGACATGGTATCGCTTGGTAACTCTTTTTGAACAAACCCGTGAACTCACCAGCATTATATGTTGACATCTTTTGGCATGTTTTTCTCAGGTCGCTAAGGTAGCAACAACTGGATCTAGGCGCACGAGTCGGCACGGGCGTCTAGGGTTTAGAGCATGGTCTTCATTAAACATTTAAACTATGTCTTTTGGGTTGTAAACATTTAAAGCTTCCGCTACAGTTTATGCTTTTATAATTATACCTTTTGGGTTTTGTGTTATGCATATAGTGTTGTTTATTGTGACCGTTGACTTAAATCCTGGTTTGTCATGCGCCTCGCGGTAAAACCCCGCAAGTGGAATTTGAGGGTGTGACAGATTGGTATCAGAGCCAATGGTTATAGTGAACTAGGACTGCATTTAGAGTCTAGTCTATAGCCGAGTCGCACACACTAGACGGTCACATACTTGTGTCGGTTTGGAACATGTACTAACTTTGTCGGGGTGTCGTTACATTATCATCACACTTCTCTGTTACATCATCCGTTTTTATTTGGGTTCTTACCTACTCTTGTCCTCTTCTTCTGGATTGAAGGAGGAGGGGTTGATTTGTTGGTTCTTGCACACACATGCCTTCTTACACTTGCACCTATTGCCACATAGGCGACAATGTTCGGTGACTGGGGTCTAAATTAGGGGTACATCTGGAGGACCATGTAGAGCAGTTTATCATTTCGGGTGCACACGAAATAATAAACTGGGATGCATGAAAATCCCGATGGACTTCAAGTTTGGATGTATAGTCCTGAATTTGTCCCTAGGTTAACTCTTGAAAATTCTAGTGGTTGACACTGGAAGTGAATCTGAATCTCTCGATTTCTTGGTTTGTTAGATCATGTCTGGTGCTCGTGGTGGTGGACGTCGTGGTGGTGGTCGTGGCGGCGGTGGTCGTGCCGGAGGCGGTGGCCGTGGGAACATCAACATGACCCAAGCTGAGCTGAACAACTTGCTCCAGCAGCAAGTGAACATGGCTATGGCTAATTTCCAGGCCGGGATTAATGCCATGGGTGGTGAGTTGATTTCTGTCGACCTTGCCTCATTTTTGAAGTTCGTGTCCTTTCGTTTGTGTTTTACTTGTGTACCGTGTTTCAGGTGTTGGTGCCAATCCACCCCCACCTCAGTGCTCTTATAAGAAGTTTAGGGACTGTCAGCCCCATAACTTCGCTGGTACTGAAGGGGCAGTGGGACTGCTCCGATGGTTGGAGAAGGTTGAATCTGTGTTTGTCATGTGTAACTGTCCTGCTGGGGACCGAGTGAAGTATGCTACTGCGACATTTGAGGGGCCTGCATTGTCGTGGTGGAATGCTACTACTCAGAATATGGGACTGGGAGAGGCTATTGCTATGCCTTGGGCGGAGTTTGTGCAGCTTTTGAGAGGTGAGTACTGTCCGAGGGAGGAGATACAGAAGTTGGAACATGAGGTCTGGAGTTACAAGATGGTTGGGTCGGAGGTTGAGGAGTATACTGTGAGGAGGAACGAGCTGGCAGTGTTGTGTCCTGACTTACACACACCCGAGTACAGGAGGATCGAGCACTATGTGTCTGCACTAGTGCCCGAGATCGCTGGGTTGGTGGCTGCTGGGAATCTTCCCACTATTGCTGAAGTTGTCCGATCAGCTCATCGGATGACTAACCTGAAGGTGGCGGAAGGCGTTTTGCCACCCAAGGGTACTACTGTGAAGGCTGCTGAGGGGAACAAGAGGAAGTGGGAGAGTGTGGGGAAGAGTGTGGTGCCAGCTCAGCCGGCGAAGAAGTTTGATACGTCTGGGTCTTCTTCTGGGGCGAAGACGGGTGGGTATGTCGGGAAGCATCCCAAGTGCAACAAGTGTGGTTTCCATCATTCGGGAGGTTGTGATCGAGCTCGTTGTCATCGGTGCCAAAAGTTGGGACACCATGCTAAGGATTGCAAGGTGGCGCTCACCCCAACTCAGACTCCTACGGCTACTCCTGCTCCTGCTGCTCAGGGGACTCAGGGGAGGCAGGGGTGTTACAACTGTGGTGACACGGGGCACTTCAAGCGTGATTGTCCCAAGCTGAAGCAGGGCGATGATGGGAGGGGCGGAAACGGTAGCGGTAACGGGAATGGCGGCGGAGGCAGGACTGCGCGTGCTTTCGTCATTGGGTCTGCAGAGGCTAGGCAGGATCCAGACACAGTTACCGGTACGTTCCTTCTCAACAATCGCTATGTTTCTGTTTTATTTGATTCTGGTGCCGATAAGAGCTTCGTATCTGTGGATGTTAGTCAGTTGCTAGATATAGTACCCACACCTTTAGAGGCTAAGTACTTGATAGAATTGGCTAATGGTAAGAACATCGAGGCAACTCATATCCTTAGGGAGTGTCACTTGGAACTGTCGGGTCTGTCATTCCCCATTGACCTTATGCCTGTACCTTTGGGTAGTTTCGATGTCGTTGTGGGCATGGACTGGTTATCGTTGTATCGTGCGGAGATTGTTTGCTTTGACAAGGTTATTCGGATCCCTCTCCCCGATGGAGAAATTCTTTCGGTTCATGGCGAGAAAAGCGGTGCTCCGCTGAGTATCATTTCCAGCATGAAAGCCCGTAAGTATCTTCGGAAGGGCTGTTCGGCCATTCTGGCACTTGTTAACGTTTCTACTGACGGTGAGAAGAAGATCGAGGATATCCCGGTGGTTCGTGACTTTCCTGATGTGTTTCCTGATGATTTGCCTGGTCTTCCTCCCCATCGTCAGGTTGAGTTTGGTATTGATCTTTCTCCGGGCGCAGCTCCTATTGCCCGAGCTCCGTATCGTCTTGCACCTCCCGAAATGCAAGAGTTGTCCAGCCAGTTGCAGGAACTCTTGGAAAAGGGTTTCATCCGACCGAGTTCTTCCCCGTGGGGAGCTCCTATTTTGTTTGTGAAGAAGAAGGACGGGAGCCTTCGTATGTGTATTGATTACCGTGAGCTGAACAAAGTGACCATCAAAAATCGTTATCCTCTTCCTCGCATTGATGATCTCTTTGACCAGCTTCAGGGCTCCAGCTATTATTCGAAGATTGACTTGCGGTCCGGTTATCACCAGTTGCGCGTCAGGGAAGCTGACATCCAGAAGACTGCTTTTCGCACTCGCTATGGCCATTTTGAGTTCTTGGTCATGCCTTTTGGTCTCACTAACGCACCGGCGGTGTTCATGGATTTGATGAACCGCGTTTGTAAACCGTACCTGGATAAGTTCGTCATCGTGTTCATTGATGACATTCTGATTTATTCCAAGAACAAGGCGGATCATGAGGAACATCTGCGGTTGGTCTTGGAACTTTTGAGACGGGAGCAATTGTATGCTAAGTTCTCAAAGTGTGATTTTTGGTTACGTGAAGGTCAATTCCTAGGGCATGTGGTGAATGAACTGGGAATTCATGTCGATCCGGCTAAGATCGAAGCTATTAAAGACTGGGAGGCACCAAAGACGCCATCTGAGGTGCGGCAATTCCTGGGTCTTGCAGGTTACTATCGGCGTTTTATCGAGGGATTTTCGAAGATCGCTCAACCCCTCACCACTCTCACCCAGAAGGACCGAAAGTTCGACTGGGACGAACCACAGGAATCAGCATTTCAGATGCTGAAGCTTAAACTTTGTTCTGCACCTATCTTATCCCTTCCTGAGGGTACGGATGATTTCGTTGTGTACTGTGATGCTTCCATACGGGGTCTTGGTTGCGTGTTGATGCAGCGCGGGAAGGTTATTGCTTATGCTTCTCGTCAACTCAAAGTTCATGAGAAGAATTACACTACTCATGACTTAGAACTGGGTGCAGTGGTCTTTGCGTTGAAAATCTGGAGACATTACTTGTACGGTACCAAGTGTGAAGTTTACACCGATCACAAGAGTCTCCAGCATATTTTCGACCAGAAGGTGTTAAACATGCGGCAGCGTCGTTGGGTTGAACTCTTGAATGACTACGACTGTACGATTAAGTACCATCCTGGCAAGGCGAACGTTGTGGCGGATGCCTTGAGCAGGAAAGAGTCGGCGAAGCCTCGGCGTGTCCGAGCCTTGCAGCTTACCATTCATTCCTCCTTACCCGACCGGATCCGTTCGGCTCAGGTGGATGCCTTGAAGGAGGAAAACCTTAAGGCCGAAACGATGCACAGTGCGGACAAACACCTTGAGCTTAGGTCTGATGGCCTACACTACTTCGCTGGGCGTGTTTGGGTTCCTTTACTCGGGGGATTACGGGAGCTTGTCTTGGACGAGGCTCACAAATCCCGGTATTCTATTCATCCAGGCTCCGATAAGATGTATCAGGATCTGAAGATACTTTATTGGTGGCCGAACATGAAGGCTGATATAGCCTCCTATGTGAGCAAATGCTTGACCTGTGCTAAGGTCAAGGTGGAGTATCAGAAGCCGTCTGGTCTCCTACAGCAACCTGAGATTCCAGAATGGAAGTGGGAGCGGATCACGATGGATTTCGTCACCAAACTACCAAGATCACCAAGTGGCTGTGACATGATTTGGGTGATCGTCGACCGGTTGACGAAATCGGCACACTTCATACCTATTAAGGAAACGGATGGACTCGAGCGGTTGGCTCGGCTCTACCTTAAGGAGGTGGTTTCTCGGCACGGGGTGCCTGTTTCTATCATTTCTGATCGTGACTCCCGCTTTGCTTCGCGTTTCTGGAAGGCTCTTCATAAGGCCCTGGGTACTCAGCTGGATATGAGTACGGCTTATCATCCGCAAACTGACGGGCAGAGTGAGCGGACGATACAAACACTGGAGGACATGCTGCGGGCATGTGTCATCGATTTTGGCAAAAGTTGGGAGATTCACCTGCCGTTGGTGGAATTCTCCTACAACAACAGCTATCACTCTAGCATCAAGGCAGCTCCGTTCGAGGCTCTTTACGGACGGAAATGCCGATCACCACTTTGTTGGGCCGAGGTGGGCGAGAGCCAGCTCACTGGTCCGGAACTCGTGTACGAAACTTCGGAGAAAATCGTACAGATCCGTCAACGTTTGGCTGCTGCACGGGATCGTCAGAAGAGCTATGCCGATCGCCGTCGAAAACCTTTAGAGTTCCAGGTTGGGGACAAGGTACTTCTGAAAGTTTCACCATGGAAGGGCGTCATACGCTTTGGAAAGCGTGGCAAGCTTAACCCTCGTTATGTCGGACCGTTCGCAATCCTGGATCGGATTGGACCGGTGGCATATAGACTTGACTTACCGGCGGAGCTCGGTAGTGTGCACAACGTCTTCCATGTGTCTAACTTGAAGAAGTGTTTGGCTGATGAATCTCTCATTGTACCACTGGAAGAGATCAAGGTTGATGATCGTCTTCGCATTGTGGAGGAACCTGTTGAGATTCTCGACTACAAGATTCGTAGCCTTCGTCGGAGTAAAATCCGCATCGTTAAAGTCCGTTGGAACTCGAACCGTGGACCTGAGTTCACATGGGAACGGGAGGATCAGATGAAATCTAAGTATCCTCATCTCTTTCCGAAGCGCGCGTTCGAGTCCAGGCATGTTACTGCTGAAGCAGAGTGAATCTCGGGGCGAGATTCCCTTTCAACGTGGGGATGATGTGACAACCGGTAACCTTTCTTTTCGTTTTCTTTCTTTTCGTCTTTTTCATTTTTGGGCTTCGTGCAATTTTCGGGACGAAAATTCTTTCAACGTGGGGATGATGTGACACCCGGCATGTTCGGCTTAAACATAATAGTAACATCTAAGTCTACCTTAGCGAGAAACGTTTATAAACAAACTTAACTGGGTTAATTGAGTCGGGTCAATTAGGATTGTCCAGGGTCAATGATCTGGAGGATCATTGGGAGTCGTTTTGGGAATACATTAGTATCGGGTTCCGTCGTTGGTGACATTACATGAACTAATTAAGTATATGTGTAGATTACGGGTTGTGTGGTGGATTGTATGCTTACACTTGCTTAATTGATGTACGAATGATTATACGTGCCTAAACATGCTAAGTATAGACTATAGATGCTTGTTTATGTGTTAGGATGTGTTAGAATGCGTTAAACACGATAAACTGGAAAAAGGGTAACATGTGTTAAAAGTGCTGCTAACATGTGTTAAAAAGTGCTGATGACCTGAATGTGGAAATAGGATCTGATAAGTGGGCAAACGTAGAACAAAGTGGGCGAATGTGGAAGAGTTCCACATTCGACCACTAAAAAGTGGGCGAATGTGGAAGATTTCCACATTCGACCACTAAAAAGGGGCGAATGTGGAAAAGTTCCACATTCGACCCCACGAAACGGGCGAACGTGCAGATGGTATAAATACCATCCTTAGCCATTTTTCACCATTTCACAAACCCTAAACGCCTCTAAACACTCTCTATCAGCTATTAACATTGGGGAAGGAGTTTTTGAGCTTGTTTTTCATAACCTAACTCTCTAAGTCATTACAAGTGAAGATCTAAGGTGTGTTCTTCATTACAAATCCTTTTTAAACAATTTTGGCTTGTTTTAATCTAAACCCCAATGGGTCCAGATCTGATATCAACCTATTTTATGAATAAAAACCTTTCCTAACCAAAACCTATTCATAAACAATGAGTTTTTATGCAAATAAACATGTGTTAGTATGATAGTATGCATTGTTTGATGATTACTTGTTGTATAGATGATATGACAACAACTTAGGGCTGTTATTAATGATGGGTTATGATTGAAATATGTTACCTTTGATTGTTGATGGTGTTTTGATGATTAAAGGGGGTTTTTAGTTAGATTTAGGGTTGTTTTGGGATGATTATGATAAGGTTTTGATAGGGGTTTCTTGTTCATAATGATCCGAGTATGATAAACTGATTATTGATCGAATTCAGAAAGTTTCCTAATTGGGTAATATCTTCATGCATGGTGATGTGACATCTCCATAATTTACCATTTTAGGAAACTTGTAAAACGGATAGATTTTGGGGTAAAATTGGTAGGGTTTCGTAGGAATATACTAATGATGCTTGACTGCAGTAACTCGTGATGTTTCGTGATGTTTTCGGATGTTTTTCGACGCGTTTTTGGAAAAATCTGACATCAGGGGCGAAGGTGGATTCCAGGGGGGCGAAGGTGGATTCCAGGGGGCGAAGGTGGAAGACAAAGGGGCGAATGTGCTACAAAGGGGCGAAGGTGGAAGGAAAAGGGGCGAAGGTGGAATTTCAGGAACACCTTCGACCAAACAGAAACACCTTCGACCACTTACAAGCCACCTTCGACCACCCGGAACTACATTCGACCCTACGTTGACAAAAATGAGATTTTTGATGCAAACTAAGTGTTTTATGCTTGAACCTTGCGTGTAATCTATGTGTACTTGATTAGTTAGGGTAATGGGTCACCAACGGGATGGCGGGTCGGTCTAGTGTGTCGGTTGAACATTTAAACACGTTTTAAAACATACTTGATTACGATCTGGACAATCGGGGGCTAGATAACCTTATGGTTATTAGTCGGAACACTTATGTGAACATTTTAATAGATCTCCGGTAGAGGAATTATCAAGGGCCAAACATCTTTACTTATAATTGAAGAACGCTATCTAAGGTGAGTTCACGGCCCCACTTTTACTGCTTTAACTTCTGGGGGAGAAAACATGCGCTAAACAGTTTGGTAACATATGTCATACTATGGTTTTAACTTTATATTGCTATACGATCTTTTGGAAAGTCCCGGGGGAAACCATGAATGTGCGGATTTGCACAACGGGGGAAATGTGGATAGATCTATTGGGCGTGACCTGCCCCACTCGTCGGCTTGGAGGGCCGGGCGGGTGCATATTGTCTCGAACAGGAACATTATTGTGCTGAACATTACGGGCTGCTAAACATGCTAAACATTGCTAAACGTGTCCAGTAATGGTTTCCAATCGTAGTAGTAATAAAATATACGCCTAGCTAGCGTACTTGGTAGTGTTGATATAGTATGGACATGGTATCGCTTGGTAACTCTTTTTGAACAAACCTGTGAACTCACCAGCATTATATGTTGACATCTTTTGGCATGTTTTTCTCAGGTCGCTAAGGTAGCAACAACTGGATCTAGGCGCACGAGTCGGCACGGGCGTCTAGGGTTTAGAGCATGGTCTTCATTAAACATTTAAACTATGTCTTTTGGGTTGTAAACATTTAAAGCTTCCGCTACAGTTTATGCTTTTATAATTATACCTTTTGGGTTTTGTGTTATGCATATAGTGTTGTTTATTGTGACCGTTGACTTAAATCCTGGTTTGTCATGCGCCTCGCGGTAAAACCCCGCAAGTGGAATTTGAGGGTGTGACAACTTAGTCAAGTACTCAGCCAAGTACTCACACTGAGTACTTAGGCAAGTACTCAGTTAAGTACTCACACTGAGCACTTAGTCAAGTACTCAGCCAAGTACTCACATTTTAGTAGTTTTCCAAGCAAGTGGCGGCTTGCTTGGAGGACAAGTCTCAGGATCTATAAATAGGACACTAGACACCATAGAAGGGTGTGCATTGGGAGCCACCACCCCGGGGGAGCTCACCTGGGGTAGGTGACTATCTTGTCATTTGTTTATTACATTCAATGAAAGTTCTCTTTGTTCAATCCAATACCTATCTATCTTTCTTATATTAGTTGTTTGTTCTTGGATCAAATTCACCCGTCTCTATATTTATATAAATTCAAGGCTTAAACAAGATCATTTGGGAATATCAATTGGTATCAGAGCCACGGTTGGCTCGTTTGAGGCTTGTTTTGATTGGATCTTCAACCGAAACCCGCCAGAGACGTAAAACAGTTGCTGAATATGGTGTTTAAATGAATTTTCAGTTCACGTGTGGATGAATTCTGCGCACTTATGCTTGAATGTTGAGTACTTGTTTCATATCTTGAGTACTTGTTTCATATCTTGAATGTTGAGTACTTGTTCGTGGATGAACTTTGAGCACTTATGCTTCAATTTTGAGCACTTATGCTTCAATTCTGCACACTTATGCTTGAATGTTGAGTACTTGTTTCATATCTTGAATGTTGAGTAGTTGTTCGTTGATGAATTTTGAGCACTTATATGAAGAAATAAGATGGCGGCTGATGAGCATTTGTGACTCCTAGGGTTTATAATGATTGGATAATGATTATTCTTTTGGGAGTTGTGCATGATTGTCTTATTCTAGAAGAGCTGTACGGATGCTGCATACTTGTGTGTGTCATCCATGAGCACTTAGACAAGTACTCAGCCAAGTACTCACACAGTGGGCATCAAGTGCTCACCAAGTACTCACACTCAGCCAAGTGCTCACACAGTGGGCTGAGCCCTTAGACTATGAAGCTGTTTACACTACTTCAATCATTCGGAGGTTTGAACCTTTATCTCATGCCAATTATAGTAGAGATGATCAATCGATCGTAAAGCATACACGGAGTGGAAGTTGCTGATTGAGTTTTAGTCTCGAATTAATTAGGAGGGTCTATATTTGCGGGGGAAAACAACAATGAAAGATTTTGGGTGTTTAGCCGATTTGTGAAGATTCGAAGACAGTGTCAGATATATCAATAAGGATCATATGAAGAATTGATAGCATCATTCTCGGGGGAATATTGTTGGGTCAAATTAGAGAATGATGTTATCAATTACAAGCAAGTTTTCCATGTGCTCACACAGTGGGCTGAGCACTTAGTCAAGTACTCAGCCAAGTACTCACATTTTAGTAGTTTTCCAAGCAAGTGGCAGCTTGCTTGGAGGACAAGGCTCAGGATCTATAAATAGGACACTAGACACCATAGAAGGGTGTGCATTGGGAGCCACCACCCCGGGGGAGCTCACCTGGGGTGGGTGATTATCTTGTCATTTGTTTATTACATTCAATGAAAGTTCTCTTTGTTCAATCCAATATATATCTATCTTTCTTATATTAGTTGTTTGTTCTTGGCTCAAATTCACCCGTCTCTATATTTATATCAATTCAAGGCTTAAACAAGATCATTTGGGAATATCACCTCCGACAAGTTTAGGTCCATCCCATCATCCACGGTTCACCTTAATATCACGTTGGAACGATAACAATCACCCGCGCTCCCCAGAAAAGATGGTCAACGAATCTAGGTGGGATTGTCAATCCAATAGATCTATCATTGAATATCGCCAGCTTGGCCATAGCTAATGATTATGTATGTTTAAGTTTAAGTCTAATAGTATTTGTCTAAGTCATGAGGCATTAAAGTTTACAACTAGACATGTATGTAGAATTGCTTAAGTATAAAGTTTCAAGTATAAAGAATTGCATAAACAAGGTTACGTAAACTCACCTTAGCAAAGTGTTAAGTCTCGTGAAATAGAATATGTGTAGCCCAACGTTTCCAAGTATTACCCTATGTTTAAGGTAATAAATAAGTCTAAATCTTTCTAGTCTACAAGTATTTTCTAGGGTTCCTAATTTGGGGATAAGTATTTGTTTAATTATTAAATAAATTGTTAAATAAATAAAAGAAATTCGAAAAATAAATAAACAAAAGTCTTTTTGTAGGTTTTTTATTAAGGATGATCACATTATAAAGTTTTAAGTATGAAAATAATTTTTATAAAATTATTTTCTTATAAATTGAATATTTAGTCTATTTATTTCTATTTGTCAAAATATAACTTTAATATCTAAAAATATTAAAATTAAAGAATTTTTAAATTAAAATTTTTATTTCTGTTCTAAATGGACAGAAATAATTTATATAAAATTCTGGTGCAAAAATATTGAAAAATGAATTTATTATGATTTATTTATGATAAGAATAACAAAAATCAATTAAAAATATTAAATAAATGATTCTTCAGAAATAAAAACCATTTCTGGAATGTTTATTCTTTTATAAACTCGGAATAATTTTTGTAGAATTTTATAAAATCGTTTTGATATTTTTATAGAATTTTATAATTATAATAGAATAAAATTATAATATTTATTATATATATTTAATAAAAGATTTTTGAAAAACTAAAAATTGTATAATAAACTTTTCTATTAGAACATCATAAAATAATTTTTGTAGAATTTATAAAGCAATTTTAGTATTTTAAAACCATTTTTAAAAATAATAGTGAATATATATAAGTATAAAGGGTTAAAAAAAACGTTTGTAGTTGCCAAGAATTGAACCCGCGTCTGACCCGGGTTAGAGGTTTTAAATCACAAGCCTAGACCAGTTAGTCTGGACCCTGAGAACGATTAAACCTTGTTTGAAATAACTATATAGTTATACTGAAACAGTTATATAATCATTTTAAAAGAAAAAGAAAAGAATGTGTGAAACGGGACTCGAACCCTGGCCTTATGGCCGGTTCGTGTCTTAGCCAACAGAAGCGACACTAACTGATCTACTGATCAGTTGGTGATGAATATTGTTCTGTATTAACTAAATAAGGAAGTCTGCAAATAGTTTATCCCCAAATCAAGGCATTCGAACCCTAGCTTTTTCAATAATCAAAATGAGCAAGCAATAACCCGATTATTCATGGGGTTATTGCTGCTCTATAGCCGATGAACAAAACCCATCAAAAAAAAATCAAACTTACGAACTGAAATCGTGATTGAAAGGCTCGGTCAAACTTCAAGTCAAACGCGAACCCAAGGGTATTAAAATGAGGGTTTTTAGAAGGAATTGAGAGTAGGGATAGTGTAATCGGCGAGTATAGCTTGTGAAGGAGGTTCCAATTTATAGTGCAACACTTCGTGTGTTCGAATTGGTATGTTTGGCCCGTTTTAAAAACAATGACGTGTAATTGGCACGATTTTGGTAAGAATTGATGGTGATTAAGCGTGTATAATACGCGTGTTAGTCAATCAATCATAAAGTTTACCATAACAGGGATTAAAAACACGAATTGATATGTTAATTTTGGATGATTGGTTCGCAGTTGACTTTTCAAGTCAACTGTTACGATTCAGCAATCTTATATAAATAAAAAGCTTGAGATATGAAACAAATAAGTGGTGTGGATCAGATGGTTGGGCTGTGTGTTTATATGAACCGGCCTTGGGCACGGGTTCGAACCCCGGCCCAGGCATTTATTTTTTTTGACATTAAATCACCACTTTAATAATAATATATTATTATAACATGGTTCTAGGAGTCCAAACGTGTCACGAAATATTTTTAAAAGGGACGATAATGATAAAAATCCGACGTGTTATTAATAACTGTCGTAACGTACATAGAATTAAATGCGAAATGTTACACTAAGTGCGCTCCCTGAGCACTCGAACGTGCTACCTGAGCGTCTTTCAGCATAGTATATTCTCCCATCATGGCATAGCGCGACTAACCCGGGAGGGGGTGTCAAACCCAATAGATATATCAACATATTTTGTGGCTCGAAACCTAGAGCTAATGATTAAGAATTGCAGGGAAGTATCCACCTACGGGGATAGACGGGCGTCCAACGCTCTCGTCAGGCATCTACTAAAGGCCATCATATGTTCTATATAGTTCTAGTCTACCCATCATACAAGCATGTTAATCCACCGATAATAAAACATTCAAAACCGTTTAAAAGAAAAGGGGGGGGGGGCGTGAAACTCACCTTAAGCGTAGCAAATAAGCAATTACTAGTCCAAGCCACGGTTTCATTTCTAGCAATACCCTATATACGAAGGGCTATTTTAGCAAACATTCTAAGTCTTCCTAAGTTATTCACCAAATTCCTTTGACTTAGTTTAAATAAAAAGACTGAATTTTCATAAACCCTTACCCTATGGATCCATTGGTGACTATGACTAGTGGTTATGTTTTAGACCTCACATTTATGCATATCGCGTCTAATTACCCGAACCTTTGGTTTACAACTTATATGATCGCACTTATAATGTTCCTAGTCAATATCCACATATCACGACTTAGTAAACCTATCAATTATTCATAAACAAATAAATACATGTAGCACATAATTCACATAATTACCACATTTTAGACTCGTTTTTCATAAAAAAAAAAAGTCATTTTCTAACAGAACGCGACCATTCTTTGTAAAACTCATTTTACCATAAGAACGCCTAAACTTTATGGAAATCATTTAGGAAATAAACTCACGAGTCATATGTCACATTAGTTCATATAATTTCTCCAAATTATAAACATAAACTATCTCATCATCTCATCGCCTAGCAAGGTGTTTTCTAGCAATCTCATCACATACAAGTTTTCGATATCACATATTAACCTATGTACATCATATAAAATTATTTTTCATGTTAGGATCTGATTATTTATCACAAAACATGACCAAATTTGCTGTTCTAAAATTGACTCATAAAACTAGTCGTTTTGCGCCTTAAAAATCACGTTTTGATGACTTTTATCGCATAGTTTTACATTGTAAGCATCCTTTAATATGGCAAACCTATTATACATCCAAAATGATGATTTTCATACACATTTTGACACTAAATAAACTGTTTTACATCAGACCTGAAAATAATGTGTTTTATCGCGTAAAACTCATCAAAAGGTGCGTTTTCGCGTATCTTATGCAAAGACATTTAACAAATATTATTTTTTCTCAAAATAAGTCACGAAAACTTGTTTAAAAGTTAGTGATGTTTGGCCCATTCATGCACTATATAAAAGGAGCTCTCCCCTCCTCGTATAGGCATGCAATATTGCACTTACCATGCCAACACCACTTTTGTGTCTGTACGTTGGATGTTTACGATTATCTAGCAATCGCCACGTTTCGTACAACCCACTTCACCCTTTATTTTCAGGTTTCGGTTTGAGCCACGAGTGTGTGCTAAAGGATTATACCTTGTAGCAGCCACGAGTTCAACACAATACGCACCTTAGTTGAGGTAAGTATAGCTCGTTGTTTCTGCATTGGCGCCATCCGTACTGGCTAGAACTTGTTTCTTCATAATTTGGTTGCACCAGGGCTACATTGGCAGTGCAGACTTGGATCACCGAGCCTACATTGATCTGCACGACCGTGCACAAAAGTCCACGGTCGTGCAAGACCTGTAGATCAGGTTAGAAACTTCGCCTCTTTATGTTTTGCTTCCACGACCAAATTTTTGGCTTTACTAATCGCTTGTTTTCTTAAGTTCCATCGGCCCTTATTGTGAACCCGAATCTAGATTTTTGATCATAGGGATCGGCCCTCCACTAGTTTTCATAAGTTGATTTTATGCACTTAGTAATCAAGCTTCTAGTATGCACACATTGTTTCACTTATATAATCAATTATGTTATCTAGTGTTAGAATAATTGATTACACATTACACATGGATTCATGAAACATTTTTAGAATAAATTTCTTATACATGAAACATGGTCTACACAATTAATAGGATTTATTTATATTAATATTACTATGAAATTATGTTTAATCTATCTTTATGAATTAATATTGGTCTTGCCTGCAATTAATAGGATTTATTTATTTTTTTAATGTTATTTATTATGAGTTTTAATGACATTAATAATAATTGACCGAATTTAATGTTATATATTACGATTTTAAGCTCATTTATTTATTATTGACCAAATCAAATTACGAATATATTACTAATACTAAAACTAATATTACGATTTTTAATTTTAATCCCATTTATATTTGATTGACCAAATTAAATTTTTTTATTACTATTTTTACGAATATATTACTAATTACTAATACTAACTAATGCTAATACTAATATTACAATTTTAGTTTGCTTCAATCAGAAGATATTTCCATTGGCGAATATTGTGTCTTTAAATGGTGTTCAATCCAGCTTAAGCTGTTTGTTACTAAGGTTCCACCACAAGAAGTCATTGATTTTCAAATTTAAATTACGATTTTTTATCTTTGTAATGTAATTTATTTGAATTATTGATTACGATTTTGAGGTTATTTATATAGATTTATAATCTCATTTATTTATATACTATGTTTACGAATTATGATTAGTATTGATTGCAATTAATAAGATTTATTCATTTTTAATGTTATTTATTAAGATGTTTAATATTATTTATTAACATTAATAATAATTGGCCAAATTTAATGTTATTTATTAAAATTATTAATCTCATTTATTTATATTACTTTTTTCGAATTTATGTTTAGTAAGATTTAATCATTTTTAATGTATTTTTAGTATGTTAGAATTAATGTTATTTATTGACATTAATAATAATTGGCCAAATTTAATGTTTTAACAACGAAATTAACTGATAATATAAATTTTCAAAATGTTACTTTCTATAAAAGAATTATATTACTTCAAGCACAACTAATAATGATTACTAAAGATGTCAATAATAAATTGTATATAATGGGTAAGACAATTTGAGACGCGGATGATTTTAATGTCATTTATTTGAATGATTGATTATGATTTTGATGTTATTTATTAAGATTTTTAATCTTATTTATTGATCTTACTAATATTACGAATTTCATTTTAACATTGTTGACCGACTTTCATTTTGATATTACGACTTTCCTTTAATCAATTGTCACTAAACGATAATCATTATCTTGATTTCAATAAGTGTGCTAATTTTAAAATGTTAATTATAATTTGTATATAATGGGTAAGGCAATTTCAGACGCGGATTATTTTAATGTCCTTGATTTGAATGATTGATTATGATTTTTGATGTTATTTATTAAGATTTTTAATTGTTAAGTACTATATTTACACAGTTTAAATAATGACGTTTTTTTGGTGGCTTTTTATAACATGTCAAAAGTTGCCTAAAGTATGTGTACAATGGGTCATTTTGGCTACATGTTGAAATGGGTCTGGGTTGATCCTTTTGGTGTCTATTTTTTATTAGTTGTTTTTAGCCGTGTAATCGGTTTAAACCATTGGAGAGATAACATGTAAAATTTAAGCTACTCATTCAAGTAAGTGGGTTAAGGATTGTTTCTTGATTTACTTATTACCATATCCATATCTTTACAACAATTATATTTTATGTAGAACACAAATATGGAATACAATGGTGGAGGTGTTCATAAATTATTGAAAATGAGCTGCACTCCGAGGATCGTGATGACAATGATAACAACTTCGAAGGTGAAAAATCAGATATCAATAAGCAAGACTTGGAAGATTTTGATTGAAGTAATGAAAATGGACCATTGGTTGAAGTTCGTTAAGCCCCAACTAAATGATAAGTGTTCTATGCTTAAGCTTAGTTATGATTATAATATAGATATTACCCAAATAATGTAATGTGTGATATTGGTTGAAGTTCGTTAAGCCCCAACTACATGATAAGTGTTCTATGCTTAAGCTTAGTTATGATTAGAATATAGATATTACCCAAATGATGTAATGTGTAATATTGTGATAGTATGCTATGTAGTTTGCAGTTGTCAAATTAAACTTTACTTAGTCGATATATCCATCATTTCGTTACATTAAACTGTTAGATGACATTTTGCATTTAACATCAAAATTCATACATATTGCATTATCAAACATTTAGTAACCAAAACAAATTGCATAATGCAATTCTTATTTTCCTACTTTTTTTTTTCATTTTACTTTCGGGTGAACTGTGAGTCCTCACGGAACTCTAACCTAGTTATGAAGTAAAACAAGATTAAATGACTCAATTTTAAAGATAGTTACATATATGAGATATAAATGACACTTGCTTGTTATCATAGTTATTATATTTTTTATGGTACGTGGGAGTATATAAAGTTTGAACTATTAAATATACTAACCTTAAATTAAGAGAGTGTTTGGGATTGATTTTTCAAAACAGTTTTTTTGTTTTGGAAAAGCAGGAGTGAAGCTGCTTTTAGATTATTGTGTTTTGGTAGCATAAAAATTCATTTCAAAACTCAACTCCAAACACTAAAAACTGACTATTTGTGTTTTCAAAATACAATAATCTAAAAATTCATTTCAAAACACAACCCTAAACACCCCTAAATCCAAGACGTGGAACAATATAACTAAATTATTTTTACATTTTTCATGAATAATGAGAGAGAAAATTACTAATTGTCAAGAGAGACATTTTTAAACATATTTAGCCAGATAATTTTCAATATTAAATTGATCCGTTTGACTAGTATTTTTTGCTCATATGACTTTATTGGTCCATTTTTTACCCAACTAAAGAAAAAAATCATGGATTCAGTCATTGTTTGATACCCAAAATCGTTAAGGACCGCCTCAACCTATGCGATGACACCCATAGCCTCATTGACGGAGCCATGAAAATTTTAATTACTTTGGTATCATTTTTCTTTATCAATACCTGTGTTTATAATAACACAAAGTTAAATTTTTCAGATCGGATTAGGTTAAGTCGAATAAAATTACAAAGTGACTGTTCAATTGCCAATATTGATTCCTATATATGGCTTTTTTTTGTTTAATTTAGTTTAAACAATTGAATTAACTAATTAACTAATTAACTAAAAATTTTAATTTATTCACAATCCTTATGTAAACACCTATTTAATTAGGGAAAAAACTCTCTCGGTATGAATAGCCGGAAGCCGAATATTCCGGCTCACATTCTTCCTAGATTGACCAAGGTTTTCATCACAAATCTTCCAGAGAAGTGCAGCGGCAAAGATCTATCGGAGTTCATCAGGGATTATGGGGATATTTATGACTTGTATATTGCTCGAAAAAGAGACAAGATGGGCAATAGGTTTGGTTTTGTGTCTTTCATCGACGTAAAAGATCGCACGGAATTGATCAAGAATATTGGTAACACGAGAATCGGTGACTACCGGTTAAAGGCTAATATGGCTAGGTTCACGTTTGAAGAAGGAGAAATCCGACCGGATCCGGGAACTTTTCAGAAAAAACTATCAGAAGAAGACGGATAAAGCAGCCCCTCCTCCTACGACATCTTATTATAATGGGACATGTTCATATGCTGATAGGCTTACAGGCAGACGCGATAGTAAGTCGGTGATTGTTAATGATTCGGTGAATGCTTATGCGGATCTGCATGGTAAGGCGGTAGTGGCTCGAATGATTGATTTAGACGCATTGAAAAATATTTACGTTATTGTTGAAGAATTATGCCCAGGAATAACCAAGGTACACTATCTAGGAGGCTTAACTGTTTTATTATCCTTCGAAACTCATGAACTAGTTTCCCACTTTTTGGCCGCGGCTAGAGAGGTTGTTGGAAGGTTCTCCAAGTTGGATGTTTGGGAGGGTCAGTCATTCGGTTTCGAACGGCTGGTTTGGTTGAAATTAGTTGGTATTCCGTTACAGTTAATTACTTCTGAGGTCATTGAGTCGGTGGGTAAGCTATATGGTAAGATAATTCATATACCACCCAGATCAGATTCGGATGGAATTCTCTCATATGATCACATCGGAGTCCTTGTCGGAGCGGAAGACCGTGGACAATGCTCCCTTGTAATTATTCTTTAAACGGGTGTTGGAAAAGGATTGCTAAAATAGGAGATAAGAAAGACCCAAATGGGTTTCCGCTTAACTCTTACTTTGTTGGAGAAATGGGAGATGGGAAATCAATTCACTTTTGGAATGATCCTTGGCTTGCAAGTGTTCCGCTCCGTTTGGTGTATCCTAGCTTGTTCCGGTTAGAAAGGAACAAGTGGGTGGTGGTAGCTCAACGTATCATATGGATCAATGGCTCAAAGAATATGCAATGGGATTGGAGGACCACTCCTGCGTCCGAGGTTGAAGTTACCGAGCTATTCAGCCTTCTCAACGACATTCACGACTATTGTTGGAAAGGAGGAAGGGACAAATGGAAATGGAAAGTTGAAAAGGATGGAGTCTTTACTGTGGCATCGGCTAGACGAATTTTATCTAGTACTCAAGGTGATCAAGATGTCTCTTTGGTTAATTGGAAGAGTTGTGATCCTCTCAAATGCAAAATCATGGTGTGGAGACTTTTTAGAGATCGTCTTCCTACAGTGGCGGAGCTTATCAAAAGAGGAGTTTCAATACATCAGTCAGACTGCAGCCTTTGTCTCGCTTCTATGGAAACCGTGCTGCATTTGTTCACGGCTTGCCCATTTACTCAAGAGGTGTGGTTCCGGATCGAAACGTGGTGTCGCATGATGCATGGGTATATGTTAGAGATCGCAGACATAGTGAAAGCGGTGAAGAACCACTCAAGACACAGAGACAAGAGATTCATCCTTCTCGGTATTGTTTACACGACAATGTGGACGCTATGGAATGAAAGAAACAACCGGATTTTCAGCAACAAAACTCGGAGACCTATCGAAATTGTGGAAGTGATAAAAGCTACATCGTTTTTTTGGTTGCGTCATAGGTCTAGATTTAAAAATATCGAGTGGAAGAATTGGTGTATTTGCCCTTTGGATTGATGTAGCGTGTTTGCGTTTGTTTTCTCATAGGTCCTTGCTTTGAGGACTCTTCGAGTTTTTGCTTAATGAAATTCTCTTTTCAAAAAAAATTGTGTTTAAAAAATATAAACACGTTGACTTTTTAATGATTTAAAAATCTACTATATATCAAAGTAGTAATTGAGCTTAACTTTTTTTGTTTTTTAGTGATCATTAATTTAATTCTATAATTAAAAAAAAACTACCTTAAGATAATAGGTAGGTAGGTAACAAGCTGCGCTGCTAGCTCTTTGTGTATTGCGAACCGTAATCTACTATGTCCCCTTGGAGTTGATACATTGATATGTGTAGAAAGGTACGAATGTTAACTTGTCTTTCTCATTCTCATTTCAGTCTCATATATAGTTACAATACAAGGCCTATACAATCATTACAATGAATATGTTTGACTGCTGACATTGACTATACAATGAATATGTTTGACTGCTGACTTTGACTAATGAATATGTTTGACTGCTGACTTTGACTAATGAATATGCTTGACTGCTGACTTTGACTATACAATTCAAAGTTCAGAGAATGGAGCCGATAATTATGTCGTATCTATTACACCCCCGCAGTCGAAGCGGGAGGAGAATGAATGCTTAGACTGGAACGAAAGTCTTCAAAGAGAATCCGTAGCAGTCCTTTGGTAAAAATGTCGGCTATCAGGTAACGAGAGGTCACATTTAAAACCCGAACCAATCCTTTCTGAACATACTCGCGGACAAAATGAATGTCTAGTTCAATGTGCTTTGTGCGCTGATGCTGAACGGGATTACCTGACAAGTAGATGGCGCTCACGTTATCACAATATACCAGTGTAGCATGAGATAAAGGACAATGTAGCTCAAGGAGGAGATTTCGTAACCAACAAATTTCTGCCACAACGTTGGCAACGCCGCGATATTCTGCCTCGGCACTGGATCGGCACTGGATCGAGAAATTGTTGATTGGCGTTTTGAGGACCACGAGATGAGGTTGTTGCCGAGATACACACAATACCCTGATGTGGTGCGACGAGTGTCAGGGCAACCGGCCCAGTCAGCATCTGTGTAGGCGTGTAAGGAGAGACTGGGTACGGGTCCTAGATGAAGACCATAGTCTGCTGTACCCTGAAGATACTGAATGATGCGCTTCAAAGCATTCCAAGCTGGGGAGCACGCATATACATACAGATCTGCTGAACCGCGTAGGATATGTCTGGGCGAGTGAACGTAAGATATTGGAGGGCGCCCGCCAAACTGCGGTATGTAGAGGGGTCGTCGTGTAAAGGACCCGAGTCAGCAGAAAGCTTGGACTGGGTGTCGACCGGAGTAGCTACCGGTTTGCACAAGTCCATCGATGCCCGGTGAAGAATATCCTTAACATACGCATGTTGTGAGAGAAACATTGTGTTGCCGTCCCTGATGACCTGGATACCTAGAAAATAAGAAACTGGACTCAAATCTTTCATGGCGAACTCAACAGACAGTGTTTGTAAGAGACGGTTACGAAGAGCCACCGTTAGGGCTGTAAACGAACCAAACTAACCGTTCACGAACACACTAACAAACATAATTCTATGTTTGTGTTCGTTTGTTAGGAAATTCAGTTGTTTGCGAACTGTTCGCGAACACGGATCTTGAACACAAACGAACAAAAACAAACATTTAATATGCAACTAACTAAAAAAACATTGTTAATATTAGCCGTTAGACAAAGTACATCTACTAAACAATGTCGATAAGTCAAATTGTACTAACTAAGACATAATTATTTAAAATTACTTATGCATAGGCATGAATGCATGATATTCCTAATTCAAAAGTTCATAATTATCTTAAGTTTTAACTAGTGATCGAACATAAACAAACATACACGAACGGATATAAATAAACAAACGTAAACAAACACATTGCCGAACGTTCACGAACGCAATCGAACGAACGAGACATTTGTTTGCGTTTGTTTGTTTAGTTAATCAAACGGAATTTTTTGTTCGTGTTCGTTCATTTATTAAACAAACGGACACAAACGAACTTCCCGCCGAACGGTTTACGAACTGTTCACCAAACGTTTGGTTTGTTTACAGCCCTAGCCACCGTGGATGTGGTGAGAATGATGTCATCCACGCAGATGAGAAGATAGGAAATATCCGTACCGTGATGGTAAATAAACAGAGAGTTGTCAGACTTGCTTTGTTCAAATCCCTGCAATGTAACAAAGTCTGTGAACCACTGGTACCAGGCACGAGGGGCCTGCTTGAGACCATATAAGGACTTCCTGAGTTGACAAACATGATCAGGGAAGTCTCTGTGGGGAAACCCCATGGGTTGATGCATATACACGGTTTCCTCCAAATTACCGTGCAGAAAAGCATTAGTGACGTCCAACTGGTGAATAGGCCAAGACTTAGACAAGGCAAGAGAAAGTACCAGGTGGATAGTAGCCGGCTTAACAACTGGGCTAAAAGTTTCGCCACAGTCAATGCCTGGTTGTTGCTTACAACCATCACAAACCAAACGTGCTTTATAACGCTCCAAACTGCCGTCAGACCTGAACTTATGTTTGAATAACCACATGCTACGTATAATGTTCATATCAGGTGTCCTAGGTACAAGCTCCCAGGTCTTATATTTAATAAGTGCACTAAATTCATTGGACATGGCATTATACCACTCCGGTGAGGACAAGGCAACCTGTGGGGACTTGGGGATAGGTACGACAGATGAGGTGTGTAGGTTAAAGAGTTGTTTGGGTTTGACAATACCACTCATAGAGCGGGTGTGAATGGTGCGAGTAGTGGGATGAGGGGGTGGGGGTGGGGGAGGCGGCACAAGGTGGATGGGCGTCGAAGACGCTATAGCAGCCGGGTCAGAGGCCGGCGAGGTGGACGGAGGTGAGTGGGCCGATTGATGGGTTGAAGTATGGGAGGTGGTTGTTTGGTTAAGTGGGCCAAGAGTGGTAAGGATTGGGCCAGTATGTGAAACGGGCTGTGAGGGTGAGCTGTTAGGAGATTGTGGAGTAAGCTGTTGGGGTGGCGGGACGATATGGGTCTGGGAGGGAGATCGTGGTTTGTGAGGGGGTTGACGGTTTGTTTTGGAGGTTTGTAAGTAGTCCCATACCAATGGGTTGATGGTGGGATTTAAGAATTCGTAGGAGGGTGGTTGTGTAGGTATCGTATGAATAGGGAAAAATGGATTCTTCGAAGTGGACGTGTCTAGATATAATAAGTTGATGTGAAGTTAAATCAAGACACTTGTATCCACGATGGTTTGGTGGATAACCAAGGAAGACACATGGGTGGGATCGATGGTTTAGTTTGCTAATGGTTGTAGAAGAGGTGAGAGGGTAGCATAGGCACTCGAAAACACGAAGATGTTCGTATTCTGGGGTGCAATTGTAGAGAAAATGGTAGGGGATTTGAAGTTGTACGTTTTGTTGGGTAGGATGTTAAGAAGGTATGTGGCGGTTTCGAGGGCATGGTGCCACATGTTAGGTGGTAGGGAGGCTTGGGCAAGGAGGGTGCGAACCATGTTCTTGATGGTGCAGATTTTGCGTTCCGCTTTGCCGTTTTAGGAGGAGGTGTAGGGACACGAGAATCGAAATTGCATGCCATTTTGATTGCAAAAATTGTAAAAATTTTAATTAGCATATTCTTTGCCATTGTCATTGGAATTGTTTAATTCTGCGCTCAAATTGGGTGTAGATTAGCTTGTGGAGGGTGGTAAAAATGGCGAAGACTTGTGATTTATTGGCAATGGGAAATGTCCACAAGAAATTTGTAAACTCATCCAAAAAGAGGATGTAATATTTGTGGCCACCCGTACTGAGTACGGGTGAGGTCCAAAGGTCACTGTGAACAATATCAAAGGGTTCACGAGTACAATTAAGCGAATCATAAAATGGCAATTTAACACTTTTACCAAAAATGCAAGATTGACAAAGTGTTTTATTAAATTTTCCATAATCAACAAAAGAAGACAATTTCAATGACTGTAACAAATGATTGCCAAGATGACCCAAACGTTGATGCCAGCGATCATGAGGAACAGCAGTAAAGGCAGAGGGGTGGTTTTGTGGAAGTGGGAGTGGTGCAGTCAGAGGATAAAGATAGCCCGTGCTATTGCATCGTAGGATAGGAGCACGGGTTTTGAGATCTTTCACAAGAAAACCAAATGGGTCAAACTCAATAGAGAGTAAGTTATCGGTGGTAAGGCGATGGACCGAGATTAGGTTTTTAATAATGTTTAGGGCAAATAAGACATTGTTAAGTTTAAGTGGGGTGGTGGGAGGACTTGGTTGCCTTGTGCCAAAACCGGGATGGTCATGCTATTGCCAACTATTATATTTTTATTATTGCATTTATTAAAATTAGACGGAGAGTAAATACCTTGCGCATTGGCAGAGTGAGAGGAGGCTCCAGTATCCATCAAGCCATGGTCTAGTGGGTTGAGAGCCAATGAGTAGAGTGCCTCCTCAAGATGAAGGAGTTTAGGATCCATTTATCAGAGGGAAGGAAATGTGAACAAAGGGTAAAAAGGAGGTGAAAGCGGCAGAAGGGTGGTGAACGACTGCAGTGGGCGGCCGAGAGTGGAGGATCAACAATGGTTGAAAGTTGGCATGGAAGTTATGACTTAGATTAAGAAAAATAAGACATTGTTTCAAGAAGAGAGGGGGATCGATACTCGTTGGAGCAAGAATGCTCTGATATCATGTAGAAAGGTATGAATGTCAACTTGTCTTTCTCATTCTCATTTCAGTCTCTTATTTAGTTACAATACAAGGCCGATACAATGATTACAATGAATATGTTTGACTGCCGACTTTGACTATACAATGAATATGTTTGACTGCTGACTTTGACTAATGAATATGTTTGACTGCTGACTTTGACTATACAATGAATATCTTTGACTGCTGACTTTGACTAATGAATATGTTTGACTGCTGACTTTGACTATACAATGAATATCTTTGACTGCTGACTTTGACTAATGAATATGTTTGACTGCTGACTTTGACTATACAATTCAAAGTTCAGAGAATGGAGCCGATAATTATGTAGTATCTATTAATATGGATAACCTGTTGGACCCTAGTCAGGAAACAGATAGCTTCTGGTGTCAGGGAGCCAAAAGTATCAAAAGCTAGGGGGACAAAAACATGTTGGTTCTCTTTGCAAGCGTTAGCATGCTTTTCCACCTTCTTTGTTCTTGCTCAGCTACAAACCCATCCCTCAAACCAGCTAAAGGAGATACCACTGTGAGGTCCACACAGGCGTGTTTCCCTTCACCCCACCCAAAGACGAGCAAATCTGCTGGTCCCAAAGCGGATCTCCTTTTGGTGGGGTCCGTAAGAAAGTTTACAGAGATTCCTTCTTGGCTGAAATCCCGACACACCTTAAAATGTCCCATAAAACGTTCGGCACCCAATCATGCCGGTATTTGAATCCAGGAAGCTCTTTGCATTGAAATTCATGCTCCCCGTATTTATTAAAGCAGGCTTTGCGGCAGATCGGGCATGTTTCATCTTCAGGGTACATGGGGACCATCAAAAGGTACTTAAGAATTGCCTTGTATTCGACTGCGGATAGGCTTTGGCCCAACCTGTCAATTAGGATAACGGTCAGAATGTCCTGAGCATGAGAACCTAGCAAGCATTCGATAATCGCCTTTTGGTGGGGGGGACAACCTGAAAACTTCTCCCAGGCTCTGAGCGATTTTGCCAAACAGGGCATTCACCAAAGTTTTCTAAAGCTTAGGTGGGGCGATGTCTTTATTAGAAAAACTGCCAATATTAAAGTTTGGGAGAAAGTCAGTCAGGCATTCGAGGGCCTGCACGTAGTTTGAGTCCATGCCGACAATCCCGTTATTCCTTAAGATATGGTCCTGTAGCTTCCAAAACTAAGCTTTCAACGCCACAAAAGCATAAATCCCAACGTTTTGAGCTGATCGAAGGCCTAATTCCCCAAAGCACATCAGTAAGGATGCCAAACGCCATTGGAGGTCGCCAATTAAAAAAGGGCCCTTACATTCAACTATGCCTTAAATTGCTTCCCCGAGCCCCTTATCAAAACACAATACTGCATCATCCATCAGGAGGGGTGACACGTTCGTAACCCAAACAACAACATAGCGACCCCATGCAAGACCTAAGCAGGAGAGGTTCACTTTAGGGATCCCGAAGGCAAGGCTTAACTTATAAAATATATATTTGTTTATTATGTAAAACAGTTAGCATAATGATGTAGTTTTGTAGTTTGTAAAAGAAAATGGTGTCGCTAAAAAAACAATGGGAACAGATAATGTACAAAGCTTTTTAACGTAAGAAGCGTAAGAAGCAATCTCAGCCATTAGATTAAGAAGATGGCTGGATGCAGATTAAAAACCCTAATCATACATGGGTTAAATTAACCAAGGGTAAATTATGAAAAACCGTCGATTTTTTTTTCAAATAATAACAACAAAAATCAATCGAAACAAAATTTTTCAACAATTGAAAATCGTTTAAACCAATCTGAATGATTACACAATCAAAATAACAAAAAACTTCCATTACAATGAACGAAAACGAAAAAAACTATAAAAACAGAGATTTACACTGGAAAGATTTAATCATACGAAAAACCTTACAAATTATGAATAAACGCTCGTAATAGTTGTCAAATACTTTCGATTTTGTTTCAATAAGTATGATTAAACATAAAAATTAGGTTAAAAAAGTTGCAGAGGAAGAAGATGAAGTTGGTGAAAACAGACACTTTTAAACGCACTAACAAATTTTAAACGCACTTATCAAATTTAAACGCACTCATTGAAAATTTAGAAGCACTCACTATTTAGAAGCACTCATTAAAAAGTTTGAAAGCACTCATTGAAAATTTAGAAGCACTCATTAAAAAGTTTGGAAGCACTCATTGAAAATTTAGAAACACTCATTAAAAAGTTTGGAAGCACTCACTGAACATTTAGAAGCACTCATTAAAAAGTTTGGAAGCACTCATTGAAAATTTAGAAGCACTCATTAAAAAGTTTGGAAGCACTCATTGAAAATTTGGACGCACTCATTATTTCTTTGAACGCACATTTCATTCTTTAAACGCACTCGTCAGATTGCAACTGAAGATATTTGATAGTTTCTCCACCTTTACCAATAATCACACCTACCCCAAACACTTCCAAATTCCCATTTATATATTCTTAGATGGTTCAGGATCCCTTAAACCATCTAAGACAAATATGAAGAATGTGTTCGATCTTCTCTTTCATCAACTCCAAAATAACCCTCTGAGATCAAACCCAAAACCATGATAGAAGCTTCTGTGAGCAATGGGCACATAACTTGGAGGGTTGGAATGATCAATCTGTCCTTCCAGAGTGAATTGGATGTATATTTTGCAAGCCATGAAATAGTTTGAATAGCCTGATGACGAATGCTAATTTCTATATTTAGAGAAACATTAAACAGAGGAAAAAAAAAAGAGTCAAGATCCTGCTCGTGATATTTCAATTCAGGTGTGGATCGGAGAAAGGATATCGTGGCTGGGTTGTTGACGGATTGTGAGTGGCGGTGATGTCGTTACTGTCACCATCGTTGTGCACCGAATCGTTGTGGTGTGATCTTCCATTACTTTTTGATTAATCATACGATTTAGGGTTTGTGAAAGTGGGTAGGTGCAGTGGTGATGGAAAGTTGCACTGATAATTGTGAAATTGGGAGGGTGTGTGATAGTTTAATTATGGTTATATTAAATTGACATGTGGTAAGTTCTTGTGGCTTCTTACACTTTTTATATTAAGGATTCCTATATATACATCCTCAAAAACAATTATGTCATTTATATATTCTATCATACGTTACATATAATACGTAAAATTCGATGATGTTCGACAAACATGTTGTGTATAAGCTGACCCTTGCCAATGCCTGACTATCACCAATAAGAATGGTTTTGTTTACGAAAAAAAAAACATTTTGAAAACCCATACCGCAAGTAATTAACTTCATTCACACATACCGAGTATTCTCTATGTATAAATGATCAACATGTTATTTATATGTCTCATCTGTGGAAGATCTAATAAAATATATGGGTTCCCTTCCTACCTTAACTGTTCTTGAACATTCCCATGTCTCCCCACCACCGGACACAACCAGCCAGTCGCTACAATTAACTTTCTTTGATATCGTATGGTTAGCTCTCACTAATCCCGTACACACTCTCTTCTTTTATGAGCTCCCAATCACCACACCTCACTTCACCAAAACTATTGTTCCCAATCTTAAACATTCCTTATCCATCACCCTTCAACATTTTTTCCCTTTTTCGGGTAAGTTGATCATATTCCCTACTGGCACTAGAAAACCCGAAATCCGTTATGCGGAAGGTGATTCTGTCTCGGTTACATTCGCAGAATGTTTCCTCGATTTCAAGGATCTCACGGGAAACCATCCTCGCGAATGTGACAAGTTTTATCATCTTATACCTCTTCTTGGACGCACGAATAAAGTTTTGGAATACATTACAATCCCCGTCTTCGCGGTCCAAGTGACACTCTTTCCGAACAATGGAATTTCTATCGGAATCACAAATCATCACAGCCTTTGTGACGCTAGCACGAGGTTTTGTTTCTTGAAGGCGTGGACGTCCATAGCGCAATCTGATGGGCCATTTTTGGCAAAGGGAACGTTCCCCTTCCCCATTTATGATAGATTGGTGAACTACCCGAAGCTAGATGAAAACTATTTAGATAAAGCCAAGGTTGAAAGGTATAACGAAGAGTACCGAGTTCCAAGACTTTCGGGACCAACTGATAAGGTTCGCGCCACGTTTATCTTGGCGCGAACTGTGATTAATGGGTTGAAAGAACTAGTTTCAACCCAAATTCCGTCGTTAGCATATGTATCATCGTTTACAGTAGCATGCGCGTATATTTGGAACTGTGTAGCGAATTTACATGGCGATGAGCTAGCACTATTCTGCATGCCCGTGGATTGTAGGTCGCGAATGGATCCACCGATCCCAGGGGCTTACTTTGGCAACTGCATCCAGCCGTGTTTGAGTCAAGAAAGAACCAGTGAATTGAAGGACAAGGAAGGGTTCTTGACTGCTGCTAGATTGATTGGAGATAATTTACATAAGATGTTGGGTGATAAAGATGGAATTGTCAAATATCTTGGGCCGACGGATAGTTTGTTTCGCGACGAATGGCCAAGGAGGAGGATGGCGGTTGCAGGAGCCTCAAAACTCAAGTTTTATGACTTAGATTTCGGATTTGGGAAGCCCATAAAGTATGAAGCCGTCTCTATCGATTATTATGGATCCATATCTATTAGTGCCTCTAGAGAATGCAGCGAAGATTTGGAGATTGGCGTGTGCCTTTCGGCTACGGAGATGGATGTTTTTATTGATAACTTCAATTCTGGTTTAGAATCTTACATTGCGTTGCCGAAGGGTATCTAGCCTAGCGGTATTAAGGTTCGCTTGAGAATGAGAATCATAATCTTATGATGGAGAAGAATTAGTTACAAGCACACTTGTTATTGTCTTATTGAATGGGTGATATACATCCATCCCCAAGAATAAGTGGTTTTGCCACGTTGTTTCATGTTAGTGAAATGTTTGTTTTTGGTAATGATAGTATACGCGCGAATAATAACTTCCAAACATATGCAATTTCAAGAATACTTTTTAGACACTATGGGTACGTTTGGTTCGTGAAATGGTTTGAAATTAGAATTGCAATTTGTGTAGGAATTAGAATTAAAACAAAAGGAATCGGAAATTGTTGGAATTGGAATCTCAAATCCTATATTATTGTGTTTGGTTGGGTAATAAATTGGAATCTATCACCCTTGCCCCACGACCCGCATCGGTGTGACCAGTACCGGCCCGTACCGTTTCGACTCGAACTGTTGATACTTCTATTGTTTCGACCTATACCGTTTCGACGTGCACCGTTTTGACCCGTACCGATTCGGGTCGAAAACGGTACCGATCGAAACTAGTACAGGGCGAAATGGTACCGGTCGAAACTGGTACGGTCCAAAAACGGTTTGGTCTGAAACGGTACCGGTCGAAACTGGTACGGTCCGAAACGGTTCGCTCCGAAACGGTACCGGTCGAAACCAGTACCATACGAAACGGTTCGGTCTCAAACGGTACCGGTCAAAACTGATCCGGTCCGAAATGGTTCGTTCTTAAACGGTACCGGTCGAAACTGGTACGGTCCGAAACAGTTCGGTCTGAAACGGTACCGGTCAAAACCAACACGGTCCGAAACGTTACGGGCGAACAGTTACGGCCGAAACGGTACAGGTCGAAATGATACCGGTCGAAACGGTATCGGTCGAAACTGGTCCGAAACGGTTCGGTCTGAAACGGTACCGGTCGAAACTGATACGGTCCGAAATGGTTCGTTCTGAAACGGTACCGGTCGAAACAGTTCGGTCTGAAACGGTACCGGTCGAAAACGGTACCGGTCGAAACCGGTACTATCCGAAACGTTACGGGCGAAACGGTACAGGTCGAAATGATACCAGTCGAAACGGTATCGGTCGAAACTGGTCCGAAACGGTTCGGTCTGAAACGGTACCGGTCGAAACTGGTACGGTCCGAAACGGTACCGGTCGAAACTGGTACGGTCCGAATTGGTTCGGATCTAAGCGGTTCGCGTTGAAATGGTACGGTTCGAATCGGTTTGTGTCAAAATGATGTTAACCATTCGAAGATTCCAATAAATTGACTTGAATTCCTTCTAATATTGGAAGGATTTTGAATTTCATTAGTTAAAGGAATTTGAAGGAATTCATAACAAATTCCAATTCCAATTCCTTTGTTAACCAAACACACAAGATTGGAATTGAAATTCCAATTCCAACAAATTCAATGAACCAAACACCTAAAGAGTTGAAATTCAAATTCTAATTCCATTGAATTCCATTCAACTCATGCGAACCAAACGCACCCTATGAATTGATGTCCAGAAAATAGTTCAACTATTTATAAAATATATAAGGAAAATTATAACCACACTCTCTCGTTATTTGTAAGAACTATAAAAATATAATAGCGTTTACGAAACTATTCAGACGACATTCTTGAAGTATCCATGACTCGAGCCTTCATAATCTTGAGTCTTACTGCAACAATTTGAACAATAAAATGTTGACGGTTTTAGTTGAGACACGCATTTAACAAGCTTCCATACAACGAATTCTGCATATCCTCTCAGACAGTCTATCTACTAGAGCACATTAACCGGAACAATACGTGGATAGTTGGATATGACTCTAGGGTCCAAGATAGCACCGGGTTTAATTTCATGTTCTTGAAAATAGGAAAACAATGATGTGTATATTTAGAGTACTCTCAAACCACTAAAACAATAGTCTCTAATTTCCGTGATGAGAATATTCTAATTCTCTTGTATGGAATATGAACCCAATGTTCATACTTATTGATACGTGTTATTACCCACCATGCCATGATGTCACATAGTCCATATCCATGCACAACACCCATGAACGACGTGGGCTATTTCCTTTTGCAAGTTATGCCATTTCCTACTTTATTGCCATGTAATGGGTCAATGTAATAGTTAATGGGTCGGTTAATTTCCTTTTGAGTTGTGTTAGCCTATATAATAGTCTTTGGTGTTATAGTATATTATTATGAATGAAAATATAAAGAAGCTTTAAGCTTGGTATCTCTTCTCTTGATCTTAATATTCTTGGGAGTTTGTAGGTTTTCTCCGTAAACCTATCAATTGGTGCTTTCATTGAGCCTTAGCCTTCATGGCTTTGGAAGAACTCAATGACCCTATAATCAAGGATCTTTTCCGGCAACTTATTGCCCAACAAGAAACCTACCTCCAAACCTTAATCGAACAAACCCGCATCCTTCACACCATATTTGATCGACTACCACCACCTTCAATTCCCGATCGACAACCACCGGCTCCGACACCGTCACCAAAACCATCTCCACCATCACTCTCCCTCATCTCACCACTACACCAAAAGCCCACAACACCGTCGCTGGCGTCATGTACACCTCCACAAAACAACCCCCAGCTTCCTAATATTACTCTCCTCCCCACCATTAATGATACACTGACACATATACAGACAAAAACATTTACACAAAAATTGCCCTTACAAAAACTGTTTGTCCCACGCTTCAACCCAAAACTACCTGTCCCACCACCACAATGCTTGTCGTTGCCTAAACAGTATGCTTCCTTTCTGTTTGTACAGGTGCAACAATGTTTTGCCTTTGTGGGTGAGTTTTCTTTAGTTCAACAGGAAGACGCCGAACACCGTGAATGGCGACCACCTTGGGAATATCCATGGCATTACGTTTACACCGCCCCTTATGTGGTTGTCTGCCTCGATTGGCGGCCACCGTGGCACTCCGTTGTGTCCGCTCCAGACGCCGTTGTTAAACTAGAATGGCGACCATCGTGGCGTTTCACTTTGTGGCAACCCGTCAAGACCACACCAAACGCAATGGGAAGGGTCGAATGGCGTCCATCGTGGCGACATAAATCCGTCCTTGAGGACAAGGACGTTTTCAAGGGCACGGGAATGATACGTGTCATTACCCACCATGCCATGATGTCACATAGTCCATATCCATGCACAACACCCATGAACGACGTGGGCTATTTCCTTTTGCAAGTTATGCCATTTCCTACTTTATTGCCATGTAATGGGTCAATGTAATAGTTAGTGGGTCGGTTAATTTCCTTTTGAGTTGTGTTAGCCTATATAATAGTCTTTGGTGTTATAGTATATTATTATGAATGAAAATATAAAGAAGTTTTAAGCTTGGTATCTCTTCTCTTGATCTTAATATTCTTGGGAGTTTGTAGGTTTTCTCCGTAAACCTATCACTTATACTCACAATAACTGAAAAATATTTTGCATATTAATTATGGTCATAAAATCGACCATAAATTGCAATTAAAATGGAACTAATGTGTTTTAACGAAACCTTCATATTCATTCATGACTTCGTTGTAAATGCTCACCAGTGCGTGGACTGGTTTGATTGTTCATGTGCACATAGCGTGCCTTAGTCAAAAGTCGTGCCAAGTGCACGTTCAGTCCCATCGAATACTGCCATAGACAACTGACCCTTAAAAATCTCGCTCCCATGAAAAAAATTTATGGGACTGCCACTGCTCATGATCTGATGCTTACGCTAATCAGCCACGCCGCTATAAGTCATGCGCTAAACCTGGATCATCAGTCGTAGCCTATGACACGCGCCATGTACCTAAGGAGCTCGACCATATAATAGATAACGTATTCATAGTATCGATTTGTAAATTTATATTGTTGTCTTATCTCTTTGTAATCATCCCTAAAATAGGGGATTGTAGTTTATTATATATTGAATACCAAAAGAGGGAAAAGGATCAAGGATCCTCTTGATTCATGGTATTAAGAGATAACCAGGTACCCTAATACCTCCTCTTGACCGGCGTCGGCCTTCTTTCTCGGCTGTCACCATTCAATCCAACTCCCTTCCTTCCTTTCATCCCTCTTTACTTCTGTATCATTCTCCTCACCATAATAATAATCGCCCCACACATCCCTAACCCTTCGGTTATTTTCTTTCGACTCACCTCTCACCCATATTCACCATCATGGACAAACTACACCCAACCACCACCGTCTCTAACATCACCAATGTCATCCCTATCAAACTTAAGATGGAAACCGCACACTGGCCCTCCTGGTCCGAACTATTCAAAATCCATTGCAAGGCCTACTAGGTCAACCCCTTATCCCACACCAAACCTAAGGCCCAATGGATCGTTCCATACATCTATTGAAGGATGAATTTTTATTCGACTTTCCATCGGTTCTGTGGCCCCATGTCGACCACTTATCCCACACCAAACCTAAGGCTCGCCTAAACCTCAACGCTACCACCATCGTCCTTATACCTAAAAACCCGTCTGAGGCGTTGTCCATACCGGAATGGCATAAAGCCATGACTGAAGAACACCATGCTTTTATTAAGAATGGGACATGGGAATTAACACCACGGTTACCTAACATGAATGTCATTCGGAGCATGTGGTTATTCAAACATAAGTTCAAATCCGATGGGTCTTTGGATCGTTATAAGGCGAGGTTAGTTTGTGATGGTTGCTTTCAACAGGTGGGTATCACTACAAAAAAAATGTCATTTTGTGACATACAAAAAGTGTCACAAGAAAACAAAAAAGTGCCACTAAAGACGCTTATAGGAATGGGTGGCACACAAAAAAGGTGTCACTAGAATGTTAACACTAAAGCCTTTTAGTGACACTTTTTCAATCTGCCGCACAAAGTTTTTGGGGCTTTAGTGACACTTTTTTTTGCCACAATATAGAAGAGACTTTTGTGACACATATTTTGTGCCTCTAAAAATTGATTTTAGTTACATATTTATACTAGTTTTAGTGACACTTTTTTTTGCCATAATATGAAAAAACTTTTGTGTCGGTAAAAATTGCTTCTACGTGTATATATGTACATTATTTAGTGGCACATAATTATATCACAACAATCACATTATTTACAATTTAAAAATAAAACAAAAGTTTGATAAAAAAACTGTAAATGTAGAAATCATAATATTATAACTTCAATAATAAGTTCAATCCGAAATATATTTCAAATGTTAGCAAAACAATATGTAATAAGTAACATATCCCAAATTTCAAATAGTTACACAAAAAGTCAAAACATTCTTTTGAGAAAGAATTCCACTATCATAGAACTTGACTTCAAAGTTTCTCATGATATCTACCGTGCCATCATCAACCATATAATAAGCATTAGTATTGATTCAACAAAATTTCAAAGTTCTTTAATTTATGAAACTCATTGTTCTTTATTCAAAAGAAAATCGTGTATAACATATGGCCGGAACAACTAACAATTATTTCACTGTCCTGATCCCGACCGATTTTACCGATTATTTCACTGTCGTGCCTTCGGGCGGGTGAGTGGTCGGGTTTTCCCGGGAATCGGTGGTAATTGGTGGCCGGGTACTCTCGAGTACCTGATTTGCCAAAAGGGTGCCCGAGAGTGTTTGGAAATTGATTCGTTAGCCGTTCAAAAAAAAAAATTTAACAAAAAAGTAACATATGATATAATATGCAGCCATTTATAATTAGCCCAAACACCTAACTATAAAAAAAACAAAAAAAAAAAAACAACATATTACCTTAATTGCAATGTCAACAAGAAGTTCAAAATCAATTGTCCAAACGTGTTTCTTGCTCTTTAAAAGGGAAAGTTTTTGATGATCAATTTCATAGTAAGATTACAACATAAGCACGTCCATTTAATATTACGAAGTAGTCAAAAAGTAACAAGTTAAGAGTAATTACCGTTATCATTATGACTTCTTGAAGATGATATTTCGTTAACTCGTAAAGAGTTGTTAGGGACCAAAGAACCAATATCTGGTACCTAAAACATATAAATGAAATAAATGGTAGTACATAAATATGTAATCATAAAAAACCAAATAATGGTTCATGTATGTAATTACCTGCATGTTTATATTGCTAAAAACCGAAGACAAATTTGCATTGGGGATATGTTCTTGGATGATGGTAGCCATATCATTGACAGCACTCGTTAGCTTATCAATAGTTTGTGAAGCTGTCGAAGAAGCACTATTACTTTTTGCAGCTGGCATCCTTCCAACTAATCGAATGTATCTTCTTTTCTCAGGGCCTTTAACTTTTGAGTAGTCATCATTTGTAAAATCATCTGGATTGTTGGGTGTGATTGTAGAGTCCTTTGGAATATTGTTTAATGAAGCCTAAACACATAATAAAATAAGTAATCATAAAAATACATAAGCACACCAATGATATATAGGAATATTAAATACATTACCACAACTTGAGCAGCTTTATCATCAACAATGCTTCCATCTTTACGAGTGCGAGTTGCTATATATATATTTCTCTTCGTGTTGGATATACACCATTATTCTTTGTCGCCTATAATTTATCTTTGAAGGTTAGTAAAGGATTTAACAAGTAAAAAAAAAATACAATAATAAGTGTCAAAAATAGATTGAATAATACCATCTCATGAGCAAGTCTAGCAAACGACTTTGTCCCACTAACATGAGGTTCATTCATCTTTGAGCGGCTCAATCTTTTAACATTACATGTACTCTATGGTAAAGGGTAAAAAGTACACAATAAAAAATCTTTATTCTAATTAGATAATTTTATATATTGTATAAAAACTCATAGTTGCACGTCATTGTTACCTGGAATTCTGGAGTGAACCAACGAGTAACAAGTTCTTTAAATTGAGTTGCATTCAGTCTGTTGTCATTCTTAACATGTTGTGCCACGATTTCATCAACAGTAAGGCTTGGATCATATGCACGTTGCTTTAACGAGCCTTTCCACGTTCTCCATTTTGTTCCCATGCTTTCGAAGATCCAACTTTTAATCTCGTTTGTTTCATTTGGATAAATAACAAATTTTGATTGAAACAAAAATTATATATATTAAGCATACACCTATTACTTTAACTAGTGGATACATTTTGAAACTTAATAAAGACATATACCTTAACGAGTGAATACATGTCCTCTTTGTTTTGTATGGAAACCTCTCTCCAGTCAGAATATTCTATGGATACATGATCAGAATTCCTCACAAGTGTCCCAAGGAATTGAACAAGTTCACTACCTTCATCCCCAATAGGCTTTCCCATGTTGTTGAATGTGACAACTATTCTATTTGAACTATCCATCTTCCAGGTTTCACTTTTTTGTGTATAGCCTCTAACCTTTTTAGGAGCACCTAACAAATTTGAAAAAAAAAATTAGAAAACAGTATAACTGCTATCGTTTTGTTTCAAAAATATCATTACCTTGAGTTTTAAAAATTTGGTGGTCTTCAAAATCATCTTCAACAGGGTCATTGTGAACATGTTCTTCAATGTGCTCATTGGAGATGGTAGAAGTGACGTAGCCTCTTACGCCTACCTATACTATTACCCTTTGAAACAGATGTTGTTGCTTTTTGTTTTTCAGTGCCTTGTAATTGTTCTTTAACATCGCCTTCATCTTCATAATAGTTGCTGTGACACCCGGCAATTTCCGATCTATACCGATGTGATTTTTATTATTAAAAATTAAATATTTATTTTTAAATATTTCTAGTTATTAAGTTTCGGAAGTTTACTGACTGTTTTTACGATTGAAACTGCGACCGGTTAAATTAACGCGATTTAAACGCGTGTTCTGAAAACACGCGTCGGACGTCGAAGATATTTATATTTATACTCGGTTTTGTATTTCGAACAAAACCGACTACTTTTTATAGTTTATTATTGGGCCTAGGATAGAAACCGAGACGTTTCGCGAGATAACGGGTTCGATACGCGGTATACCTCACCTACCTACCAACCCTAGCTATAAAAGGAAGCTTATCCCTTCCTTCTTCATTCCAAACCCGCAGCCAAACACACCCCCCCCCATCTCTCTGCAACTCCCCCTCTCTCTCTCTCACGAGCTCTTTCTCTCTCTCTTTACTCTCTCTCTTCATCTCCCTTGTTCCCCTCTCCTCCTCCCCTCTGTTTCAGAAGCCGGCCGGCCACCATGAGGGTGGTGGCGGCGGCGTGGTGGCTCGGGAAGCTCACAGGGGGCCGGGTTGGGTTGCCTTGGGTCAGAATCGGGTTCGGGTCTCGAGGTTTTGATGGCGGCTGTTCGGGTGACGGGGTTAGTGGTTCCGGTTGGTGGTGGTTGTTGAAGGGACAGCGGCTGAGGAGTGGTCGTGTTAGGGGTTGGGGTGCAGCAGAGGCTCGGGTCAGAAGGGCTTCGTGATGGTGGTTGTCGGGCGGAAAGGGGGCCGGGTTGGGTTGGATTCTGTGGTGGTTCAAGGCAGCAGAGATGGTGCTTCGTGGTGGATCTTGGATGGGTTTTGTGCGGGTGATGGTTGGTGGTTTGGTCGGGTCCGGTTGGTGGTGGTTCAAGAGGACAGAGGCGGCGGCGGTGGTTTGTCCCGATGGGGCTGTTTGGGGTACCAGTTTATTTTGGGTTCGACATGGTGCTCGGGTTCGGGCTCGGGGTTTTGTTCGGGTCAAGTAGCTCGGGTCAGATTCATGTGCTCCGGGTCAGATCTGGTCGGCTCGGGTTTCGGGGTACGGAGCACGGTGTTGGTCAAGCTTCGGTCAAACTTGGTCAACGGGTCAGATCTGGTTCGGTTCGAGTTGGCTCCGGTTTACGCGCGTACAAATCGGTATACTTTAATTCGTGTTCGTTATTATTATTGTGGATATTATAAACATTTATAAATATATTGATTCGAACGAAATAGTTTTGACTCGCGAACGAACCGAATAATGATAATAAATGTTAACTACATATTATATCGGACGACCGGTAATAGTGACTAAAAGGCATGACTTATAAAATCGATATCGGACTAAATTGGTTGGACTATAATATATATATTGTTTTGTGTATTTATACAAATAAGCGTGGTTTATATAAAAGCGTCGAAACGTATAAGTCTCGTTGATTGAGAATTTCGGATAAATAGATTTGTTTGTCTTGTGTTTTGAAGTTGATTTCTTGGGAATTTTTAGACAACTTGCGTTGTCTGGTTCGTACAAAAACAGAGGAGACTCTGCCCAAAATTTTATAAAATCCAAAGCGCGGCTAAGTTAATACCGTTGTGTATGTTCTTATAAATGAAATTCTAAGTGTCTTAATAAAGGTATTTATGTAAAATCGCGACACTTTGACAAATATATTTGTAACAATAATAAGTGAATCCCGGACAATATTTCGAAACAAATACATATAGTTTTGCCAATCATCAAGTATGACGAGCTTTTGAAAGGTTTTCGACAACGAAACTATGTTTATTGTTCGTATTCAAAAATATATGTGTCGTATTTACTTGGGAAAGCTTTATGCAAAACAAAGTTTTGAATACTTTAAATGTCGGATTTCAGGAATTAATGTAGCATTTATTATTAATTGGAAATTAATAACTATAAGAATTATATTTTTGCGAAGTGTATTTTCCTAAAAGTAAACGTACGAGACAAATGCATTTATTTGACTAACGAGACGAGCTACGGCTCGGGATAAGTTATACGTTTCATAAAATAGTCCAACGTGGTGTGCACACGAATAGTGACAAGTGCGCAACTTGGGTACTATGTCGTGTGTTAACGCATAAGTAAGATAAGTCACGATCGGTTCGTCGAGTTAAAGCATATTAGTACTCGGGTTTATACACACGAGTCTAGATAGTTGGATAAACTACCTTTTAGCCGGATTATAGGCTAGGTTTATATGTGTTAGACTTTAAGGTGTCCTTTGTTGTAATAGGGCACGAGGAAGCCGGTCGAGGCTTGGACTTTAATTGCTAGCTTAGCATGGAAATTGAGGTGAGTTCATGACCCCACTTTTTACTGTTTTATAAATGTTTACGGGGTGGAAGACATGCTTCTTTTATGAAAACCTGAGGAATTCCAAACGAACAAGTTTTTGAAAAATGAAATGGGTGCGTGAGTGTCACGACCCTACTTTTACTGGTTTTACTTTCGAGGAAGAAACATTTTACATACTTACTTAATAAAGGTCATGTTATACTATGGTTACTTTACAAATACTATGCGGCTTTTATGGAAAGTCCCAGGGGGGAAACCATGAATGTGCGGGGATGCACAACGGGGGAAATGTGGATAGATCTATTGGGCCTCACAAACCCCACTCGACGGCTGGGCCGGGCGGGTGCATATTGTCTCTTATTACTGGCTCGCCGAGGCATCGGTTATAGCCAAAACTGCTAGGCAAGCTTCAACAACTTATAAACGTATAGTAATGGGTTCCCAACCGCAGTAGTAAACAAACACTTAACGTCTAGCTAACGTTCTTATGACATAGTATTAACGGGAATGATCTTTTCAGACTTATGGAAACTCTTTTATAAAAACTTGTGGAATTATTTATGCAAAACTTATGAACTCACCAGCTTTATGTTGACTTTTTAAGTATGTCTTTCAGGTTTAAACTTTGGTAACGGCACGGTTGGAGTAGTCGGCATATTGGGATCGGGGATCCTAGAGGGTTAGCAATGGCGTTCAGGATATAAGAGTCTTAGATGCATCTTTCCGCTGCGCTGGCAAAGGCACCAAACGTCGCATCCGACGAGGGAAAAGTCGGGGTGTGACAGTTGCGACCTGCCATTTGCATCTCATGTTGATCTGTATGTATTGCATCACACATGTCTTCATACTCATCATTTTGATCAACATCATCTACTTCTGTATCAACTCTATTACCTTCTATAAGCATAAAAGAGTAGATTAATATAATAAGTACTTTTAAGTGAACCAAACTTTTTGATTAACAAAATATTACCTTGAGATGCTTCATCATCATCCTCGTCATCATCCTCATCAACAAGAACCAACTTTCTCATTGCTCCCCTTGTATTACCTTTGATTGTGTCACTCATGGTAACTGTTTGTCGTTGTTTAATCAGTTTTGTTGCATTCGATGTTGATGAAACCTTTTGGGAGACACTCGGAGCCATCACTCGGCATAGCTTCGTTAGATTTGCAACTCTATTCATGGACATTGGTGCAATATATTGTGGACGATGTTGCTGTAAAAATTTTTTCATTAGAAAAGAAAGTATATATAAATAAAAAACAAAGTTTTAATAATCAATTACCTTTTTGGGTAGTACAACATTTCTAGCACGTTGCTGGTTATCTTCCTCATTATCATCACCTAGATCTGGAATAAACTCTACATCCTCAGCATGAGTGCTCTGCTTTACTATTTTTTTCTTCGTTTTTCGACTTTCTGGCAAACTTGTAAAAGACCTGACAATGTTTTTAATTCCAAGTTATTCCAATTTTTTTTGGTTCTCCTGGATTGTCAACTGTCTAATCTTTTCATATTCATTGCCTTCTACTGCTAAAGTTTTATTTTTCTTGTTTCTGTTTGCCATTGGACCTGATCAAAGTCAAAAAGTAGCAAATTAGGATGGTCAAATTAGCTTAGAAACACCAAGAAATGACAACATTGCATTTTACCGGTATGGTGATTTTCAGTTTCATAGTCGCCATGGTTTTCAACAATGTCGTAAAAAGGCTCATTAAAGTCAGTGGAAGTTATACATAGTCCCTTGCGCGTACCCATACTCTGTATTAAAAAAAAACATGCAGTATAATATCAATATATCGTCTTCATAACAAACAATTGAACATGTCATTCTTTTATAATAGAAGATAGTAATGTTTAATATCAAAGTTGGAGACATTGTTTCAAAAGTATAGGAAAGGTATATTAATAATATCACATGTTTATTATGATATTAAAAAAAGGCAAAACTCATAATGTGTCAACAATACTTTGCTAAAAACATAAACATTTAATTCTAACACATTGAGCATACGCCTGATAACCATTGTCCCCTATATTATTTTCTAACTTTTGTATGTATACTATCAACATCTACATCTAGTCTTTCTGTGTTCTGTACAACAGCAATCAACATTAAATAACAATCAAAACTATCTCGTAGTATACTATCAAAACCAAAAAAAAAAAAAAAAAAAAAAAACATTAAACAAATTTTGTACGTATACTATAAAAAAATCAGCTTTAAACAACAGCCATCAACACTGTGTTCTGTGGTCTAGTCCATCAAATAATAAGAATCAAAGAGCAACAACTAAAATGGAAAATTAAATCGATCTATGTTCTGGTCGATCTAAGAATCAGCATCAAAGAACAACAATTAAATTGAACAATAATCAAACCCTCCTGGTCGCTCTGTGTTCCGGTTGATATTACGTGATTTAGATCGATGTTCTCTTCGATCTCGTTATTCTGGTCGTCTCGTTATTCTGGTCGTCTCTTCGATTTGTTCTGGTTGAACAAAATTCTGCCGCCTAAATTGTAGCTCCTTTAATTGTGGTTTGATAAATGGAATTAGGGTTCACCAAATTATTTGCCGCCTAATTCTTTATAAAGTGGGAGACAATTAAAATTTAATGTTTTACTAATTTAATTTAAATCATTTACATTTACAAAATTATGAAAAAATAATTGCATATAAAATAACATTCAAAACTAAAATGAATTAATTCGTAAAATAAAAAAACAGGCTCGAGCTTGAAAAACTACATACGAGTCGAGTTGGAGCTTTCGTAAAATAAACGAGCTCAAATATAGTGGATTTGGTTTTGAATATTGACACAAATAGTAAATTAGTGAAGAAACGATTCTCACTTGATGTATAGGTTCAATCGCACTTATCGAGGTCGAACATGTTTTACAAAATGAACGGGCCCGTTTTTAGCAAACGAGGGCTAGCCCGAGCTTCACTTACCTAGCTCAAGGGCACACGCGATTCTAAACGGGCCAGTTTATATTTATTTCTAATATTATAATTTTTTTTATAATTTAATACATTATATATATAAACGAAGCCAAACATGAGCTTCACTCATCGAGCTCGAGACGTGTTGTACAAAACGAACTGGAAATATTATAGATTTCAAAGTCAACCGGACATCTTATAAATATAAAAGTCAAATGTACATGCCTTTTCAAGTTAGACTGGGTCAAACCTTTATCTTACGCTTGTTTAGTAAACGAGCCCAGGCCCGAGCTTCACTTATCGAGCTCAAGTGCGCACGCGATCATATATAGGCCCGTTTTTATTTCTTTTTATTATTATAATTTTTCTATAATTTAATACGTAACTATGTGTGTGTGTGTGTGTGTATATATATATATATGTATATGTATATAAACGAGGCCGAACATGAGCTTCACTCATCGAGCTCAAGACGTGTTTTACAAAACGAACTGGACATATTATAGATTTCAAAGTCAACCGAACATATTATAAATATAAAAGTCAAATGCATTTTTGACTTTTTGAAGTTAACCAGAGATATCATAAATTTTACAACTAAACATATATTATCATATCAAAGTCAACTGAACATATTAGAATTATCAAAGTCAACTGAACATATTAGAATTATCAAAGTCAACTGGACACAATCTTGACTTTTCAAAGTCAACAGTACTAGATATATGACCTAATATGTCCATAACATTGCAGCCCCAATGGGTCACGGCGCTATAATTGAAGAGAGATTGAACTGGTCCAGTTGTGCTGCGCGGTTGGATTGCTGGTTCAAGTGACTTTTATTCCCCTAGTTGCTGCGCGGTTTGTTGCTGTCTGTGGTCTGCTACAAAGTTGGATTGCTGGTTCAAGTGACATTTATATCCTTGGTTCAAGTGCAAGCCCCGCGTCAAGTCTGCTGCGCGGTTCAAGTGACATTTATGCCCCTGGTTCAAGTCTGCTGCGCGGTTTGTTGCTGTCCGTGGTCTGTTGCGTGGGTGTGCTAGTGGTAGTCTGCTCGTTCAAGTGCAAGCCCCGCGTCCCTTCTGTCTACTGCTGCTAGTCTGCAGCGATATACCATTGTCATTTATACCCCTGCTGCCAGGTTGGATTGTTTGGTTGTTCAGTGTTCTGGTCGTTCAAAGAATCAAATAATGACCAGGTTGTTTTTGTCAAGTATTGTGGCAGCTGAATGGACCTGCAATAAACAGAAATCAACAGCAGAAACAAACAGATATAAATCCATGACTATGATCAGCTAGAAAATAAATGTTGCTGAGATAACGCTTACAAAGACGTTATTGTCCCATATGCCATCCGCAACATGTTCTGTCTCCATTTCTCTAGAGTTAACCTCATTAAAAAGCTGCATAATTATGTCACTTCAAAACGATTGGAATCAACAACTACAAACAACATACGTACAGTTATACCAGCTGCGCGACAAAGAGCGATTGATCGCATACTTGGGTCAAAGCTGGTAATCAAATTATCTGATCATACATCATCCATCATCAAGCTACGCTTTTAAACTTGGCATCGTACTCGTATGGTTGCTGAAAAGGTCATGTACTCATGTGGTCAGCCTGTTCTCATTAAATCAACTTTACTCATCTTAAAAACAATATTGAGGTCCTTTAACTAAAAAGTAAGAAAGAGTAACTTACCAAGAAAATGGCCGAAATCATTTTTCCAGCAAACCATCTCTTATGCATTCCCTATTGAGCTAGTGAGGCTGCCTCAACACTTTCAAAACGCAGATATATATAACCCGCACTATGCCTGTTGATCACATGAAAAATATTAATAGTAAAAACTAACAGATGAATAACAAATGCCTAAAACACTAAGTTACAATATACTAAGTTACAAACATAATCATAAATATAAATAAATATTAGGACACGCATACTTGTCAACATAAATATGCTTCACTCTTCCAAATTTAGAGCTTTCTTCACAAACATCCTCTTTTATGTCCAAATCAAAGCCGGGTTCGGTCTGCAAAATGTAAAATCAATATAAGAATCAAGTACCATAAGAGAACTTAAGTCGGCGATATCCAACTCAACTTGACCAGTTGACCCGTTACCTGACCCGCCCATCTTGCAACTCTAGTGCTAATACATAGGCACTTGATGAATTTAATAACAAAAGCAAAGTATAAACCTCGGTAGCGGGATCAAACATATTCTTTAAGCAACATATTGAATTCACACATCAAACAACAATGTCATAATAAAACAAAACTTACAGCGTCACGAAGCTCCGTTCCAGTTTTGGTCTGCTGCCTACTGCGCAGGTCTGCTGCTGCTGATCTGCTGTCCAGTTTTGGCGCTTCTGTCTACTGCGCGGGTCTGTTGCTGATCTATTGCTGATCTGCTGCACAGTTCTGATGCTGCTGGTATAAACCATTGACGTTTATAGCCTTGCAGACACAAATACACAATCCCACCTTTATAACCCTATATTTACCAGTATAGGTATAAACCATTGACGTTTATACCATTAGCCTTTCTCACCATAAGTAAAAAACAAAATATATGGAACTACAAAAAACATATGGCAACACTATTAATGAAAGACAGACACTGAACTAAATAACTTACTTATTCTTGTACAAACTTAGCCAAAAGCATAATTAAATCGGAATTCCAAAAACAAGACGACAAAGCAGATTGAACAAAATCTAAAAGAGTGTAAACGAAATGATTCCACGCAAACAATTCACCACTCGTCACGTTTTTTCTTTTCTTGAAGCTGTGAGGCAAATAAATAGAATACAAATCAGCATAAACAATGATTTAACTCTACATACAAAAATGATTTATAAAGTATGTGTTACCTGGTATGTTGACTTTGAGTTTCATTAGTGTCATGGTCTTCAAAAAAAAATTGATTCATCATCGTTTTCTTCAGCATCTACTTCATTTTCCATAGCAGGTGTAATATCTATGCCATCTTCACCATCATCCCCAGTCCTATGCAAGTTAGGCACATCAAATGTGCAATCATTCGAATAAAGAGCAGCTTGATCATCAACAAGTCCCATGTTAAATACATCTCTTACTTTTACACATCTCACAACCTCCCAACCTTCATGCTTGGGATCTGTGACATAGTACACCTTATCAACTTGTGCTGCCAATACAAATGGATCATCACTTAAACTAGCCCCTGTATGTGCCTTGTATGCGAAATTCACCAATGTTACACCATTATCTATCTTGCAGCCCCTATTGATATCAACCCAATCACATTTGAATAAAACTACTCGTATTTGACCTGAGTAGTTTAACTCAATAATATCATTCAATTTACCATAGTAGTTTAACACGCCTTGAACAGGCCTTCTATCTCGACTACTAGCATAATTTTCACCTTGTACGGTAACAACAACCCCACTGTTTTGGGTACTTAGTGATTTCTCTCGTTTTTTTGTATGAAAACGATAACCCTTAACAAGGTAACCAGAGTACCTTTTCACACTTTTAATTGGACCACGAGCAAGCCATTTTAGATCTTCAGATACTTCTTCTCCTTGCTCTTCCATACGTGCAACCTACAACATAATTGTTATTAGTCAATACACCAAGCTCCCAAATAATGAATTATAACATTTTCAATATTTGTTTTGAATTTACCCTTTTCTTGAACCAATCAACAAATTGTTGGCCATGAATCTTGTTTATTTCATAATCTGGTAGCCGACGAGAACGGTATTGCCCCTTTACTATTCGTTTGTGTTCCCTTAAAAAAGAAAATTCATATTACTATATTTTTGCAATAGGTCAATGAACAGAAGGGTTATCTAATAGTAAACATATATTATCTTACTCTAGAAAAGGTGTAACCGACTCAACATTGAATAATACATAACGATGTGCTTGAGTGAGAGACTTGTCTTCAATGTATGAATTTGAAGATCTCTTTCTTTTGCGAATAGATACTCCTGAATCCAATTTACAACCTACAGCACGACCAGGGCAAAAATTGTTGGATTTTTCAATGTGATTTTGGGGACCCTTGTCATCATTCCTAATTAGTCTAGTAAAGACGGTTTCTACTTTCGAAAGATATCTGGAGCAAAATGTTATTGTTTCCTCAGCTAAATAGCCTTCAGCGATTGATCCTTTAGGATGAGCTCGATTATGAACATATGACTTAAGTTTTAGGAGGTACCTGTTAATATCATAGTTACATATCATTGATCATTTAAAAATAAAAAATAAACGTAGAAAATAATGGATGATATTAATAAAAATGTCATATACCTTTCAATAGGGTACATCCACCGAAACGCAACGGGACCTCGAAACCTAACCTCCCTCGTTAAATGGATCAGCAAGTGCACCATTACAGTAAAGAAAGATGGAGGAAATATCTTCCCCAGTTTGCATAAAATGAGGGGAACTTTAGACTCAAGAAAATTTAGATCAACTTCAGATAAATCCTTGTAGCAAATGATCTTTAAAAAATCACATAGCTCAGTTATAACCGAGCTTACATGGTCTGGCAAAGTTCCACGTAATGCGATCGGCAAATACTCTTGCATCAACATATGGCAGTCATAACTTTTCATCCCAAGTAGTTTGTGCTCATTTAATTGTACACACCGAGAAATATTTGATGAAAATTCATCGGGAGGCTTGATTAACTTAAGGATTTTTAAAAATTGATTTTTTCATCCCGAGTCATTTGATAGCAAGCTTTTGGCATGAAAGTGATATTACTTCTTGGTCGCTTCTTCGGATGCAATTCCTTTCTTATACCCATTTTTTATAAGTCAAGCCTTGTTTTATAATTATCTTTTGACTTTCCTTCTTGTCCTAATAAAGTCCCCACTATGTTGTCACAAACATTCTTTTCAATGTGCATCACATCGAGATTGTGGCGCAACAGCAAATGCTCCCAATATGGCAACATAAAAAAATATTTTTCTTTTTCCATGGACCACTGACATCGTTGTCGGCAAGAAATTCCATGTCTCCTAGTTGTTGTAGAACCTCCTCTCCAGAAGAAGAAATTGGAGCAACTCGAAACTCTTGACGTCCAACAAAGGATCTAATGTCTGAACGCCAATGATGGTCGGTTGGAAGCCACCTCCTATGACACATGTAACACCACTTTCTTCCATGAGTTAGCCATTTGGAGTCAGTATCAAAACCACAAACAGGACATGCAAGTTCTCCTTTAGTGCTCCACCTAGACAGATTGGCATAACCTGGAAAGTCTGATATCGTAGAAATAATAGAAGCCTTCAAGTTAAAGTATTGTTTCGATGAGGCATCAAATGTATTAACACCATCCTCCCATAACTCCTTTAATTCTTTTATCAAAGGTTGCATATACACGTCTATCTTGTTTCCTGGACCTTTAGAACCCGGGATGATTAAAGAAAGAATAAAATTTGGCTGCTTCATAACCAACCATGGTGGCAAGTTATATGGAATAACAAAAACTGGCCAGGTACTGTGTGCCACATTCATTGTCCTAAACGGGTTGAAGCCGTCAGTTTCCAACGCTAGACAAACATTACGAGGATCACTAGCAAATTCAGGAAACTTTTCATCAAAATCTTTCCAAAGTAATACATCTGCCGGATGCCGCGATTTTCCATCTTTCAGGCGCTCTAGATGATGCCACTTCATAAGGTTAGACGTCTTTGAAGACATAAATAAACTTTGAAGTCTAGGCTTTAAAGGAAACCATCGTAATATTTTTAAAGCCTTCCTCTTGGGAGGACATACTTCATTTTCTGGATTAGATTGATACACTTTCCATCTAGAAGATCCACAAAAAGAACACGCTTCCTCTTTCTCCTTGTCATCCCAAAATAACATGCAAACATTGGGACATGAATGTATCTTTTCATATCCTAATCCCAACTCGGCCATGATTTTTTTCACTTGTACTGTTGTTTTAGGTAACAAATTTCCTTCAGGTAACAAATCCTCTAAAAACTCTAACAACATAGAGAAAGATTTGTTACTCCATCCATTGAGACATTTTAAATGAAACAAATTCACTACGCAAGATAACTTGTTGTATTTGCAATTCGGATACACCTTTTCTTCAGCTTCCTTGACAAGCTCATCAAATTTGTTTTTTTCATTGCTAGTCTCTTGACTATTAGTTGAAACATTGTCATGCATCTCCACTCCACTTCCACCTTCTGTTTCAAATATATCATCCAACATTTCATGCATTTCATGTCGAAAAATATCTTCTTCCTCGTTATGGGTTGTGCTTGACGATGCAACCGTTTTGCCTTCCCCATGATATACCCAATTGAAGTACTCAGGCCGAAACCCTAAACATATTAGGTGATCCAAAACAATTTCTCTACTCTGATATTTCATATTTAGACAATTGATACATGGACACTTTATCGTTCCCCCGTTGACACAAGCTCTTTCAAATGCAAAATTCAAGAATGATTGCACCCCATTAACAAAAGTTTGACTTGATCTAGGTGCAAGATACATCCAAGATTCGTCCATGAATATATATTCATAATGAAAATTAACAAATTAGATATGGATTTGTAACATAAAGAAGCAACATATTACTTAATTTATTTATCTCCATAGAGATCATTTATAATCAAAACAATGAATTCAACTATTTTAATTCACATATCATTATGAGTTGTTAAATAATACATATTGCTATAAGAAGCACTCCGGTTCCTATCTAACCATAGGGAAGAAACATATATCAAGTGTTAAAAACAGTGTTTTACATCCGCCGTGAAACAAAAACAAAAGGTCCTGCCAATATAATCTAATAGCCAAATAAACGACTGAAAACTTCGATTAGAGTCCTGTTTTCTTATTTCATCAAATAGGCCCCAAGAAAAGGTCATGCCAATACATATTCAACAGATACAATCTAACCTTAGTCATAAACTAATAAAATAGAATTTCATAACAATTGAACTATATCATATCTAATACAAAATTTGCAAAGCGAGAGCATGGTGTTCACAATTCATTATCGCGAAACGTGATCTTTCATCTAAAGTTGTTGATGCGGATTCTGGTCAAGTTAGACCAGAACCAATGTTGTAAAAAGCGGCCTAGGCGGCCGCCTAGGCGGCGCCTAGGCGCTAGGCGGAGCCATTTAGCCTAAATTTGACCTAGGCGGCTTCCTAGGCGTTTTGGCCATTAGGCGGTCCTAGGCGGTCCTAGGCGGGCCTAGGCGGGGCCTAGGCGGTGGTTTTTTTATTTTTTTTTTTATTTTTTTTATTTTTTTTTTTAAATTTCTAGGTATTTCTTAGTATTATGTGTATATATCTAAGTATTATGTGTATATATCTTAACATATTTTAAAAAAACCCCTAAATTTGTGTATATATATATATAATACGTATAAAATACCAAAACGCCTAATTCCGCCTAATTTTCGCCTAGTCCCGACTAGTCCCGACTAGTCTCTAGGCTGGACCTCACCGCCTGCCTAGCGCCTAGCGCCTTTTACAACACTGACCAGAACATATCTTTAAAACCGAAATTGCCAAAATTACTTATTAATAAAATTTTATTACTTGCTGTTATTAAGCATTTTGTAATTAGACTTGACACTAATTACTAAAAAGGGCATTTTAAACCGTTGACCAAACGACGCATTTATCAACTAGAGAAAGTAAGAACTCTGCTAAAATCACTATCATAATAAAAACTCAACCAAATACATGATTAGTAGAAGCCAATACAGTAAACTAACATATACCATCAGCCTAACCATGAGTAACTGTAATATACGCTGGGAAAAATACAAAATCGCTGGTAAACATTGAAAAACCAATCCATGTAATCTATGTAATAACATTCAAAAAACAAAATCGCGGGTAAAAAAGGATGCATACACGCAAAAAACAAAATCGCTGGTAAAAAAGGATGCATACACGAAACCATTCTATTATTACATACCTTTACACCTTTGAATCTTCTTTGCTGCAATAACAATCAGAAACAAAATCCCTGGTAAAAAAGGTGTCTGCTTCAATTGAGAGGTATAAACAGTGTTTTATTTGATAATTTTGTGAGGGAAGTGAAATAGCGGGATAAATTTATTTAAGAGGGAAAGTGAGAATTTTTTTGGGAGGGAAAAGGGCCAATTGAGAGGTTAAATGATGATGAGGGATACATGGTCAGATCTAAAATTTAGGTCAAGATTTTTTAATCTTTTAAGTTTCAATAATAAATAAAATTTTAATATACATAAATGATTTTTTATTTAGTTAATTGATGTTATTCGTACTTAGGGGTGTCAATCGTGTTGAGTTGATGAGTTAGCGTGTTGATAGGTTGCGGGTTAGCTGGTTGAAAAGTGCCACCGAACCCAACCTATAATATATTTATTCGTGTCAAAGATTTGAACCATAATCCGCGCACACATAAATTCGGGTCAACCCGAAGCGGACCTATTTTTAACACGAGTCAACCCGAAGTCGACCCATTTTTAAACGGCTCGTGTTTGTCAACGCAAATCTATCTTTTTTATGTGGGGTTAGGTTTCGGGTTGTATCAAGCATTGCCGCCCCCAATGTTACCATTAAAAAAATGATATTAGTGACAGAAAATCAAATGACACTAAAGTGTGTATCAAATAATTATGGCATACCTTAAGTGTCACTAAAACCAAAATTAGTGGCATGAGAGTTAAATGTCACTAAAAGTACGTGTTAAGCAAGTATGACATACAAAAAGTGTCACTAAAAACCTAATTAGCGTCACAAATACTAAATGTCACTAAAAGCGTGTGCCACTAAATGGCATTTTTTTGTAGTGTATTGACCGTGGCGAGACATTAAGTTCGGTTGTTAAGCTGGCCACTATACGTATGGTGCTTTCTATTGCCTTATCTCAGTCTTGGCAAATACACTAGTTGGATGTGACTAATGCTTTCCTTCATGGTCACTTAAATGAAACAATATACATGTATCAGCCTTTGGGTTTTCGTAAAAAAGGACTTCCCTGATCATGTCTGTCGTCTCAAGAAGTCTTTATATGGGTTGAAATAGGCACCGCGGACGTGGTATCAACGTTTTACAGATATTATTACTTTGGGGTTTGTGCAGAGCAAGTGTGATGCTTCTTTATTTACTTTTTGTTGCTGTACGTCGACGATATTGTTCTGGTCACATCGTCCGACACCCTACGGTCCACTCATATGTCCCATTTGTCTGCCGAGTTTCCTATGAAAGACCTCGGCCCACTTAGCTTTTTCCTCAGTATTTCTGTCAAGCAGCAAAAGAATACCTTCTTTCTCTCATAGCATGCCTTTGCCGAGGAGATTATTGAGCGAGCTGGCATGGCTTCGTGCAAACCTGTTCATACGCCTGTTGACACCAACAACAAACTCGGGTCAAATGCAGGTGATGATTTTTATGACCCGACATTGTATCGTCGTCTCGCAGGTGCCCTTCAGTATTTAACCTTCACGCGCCCAGATATTAGCTATGTTATTCAGTAGATTTGTATCTATATGCATGCTCATAAGACTGACCATTGGAATGCCCTCAAGCAAATCATATGTTATATATATGGTACCAGTAATTTCGGTCTTACCCTTGGGCCGTCACAAGATCCACGGTTAGTGGCCTATACTGATATTGACTGGGCTGGTTGCCCCGACACACATCATTCCACCAGTGGTTTATGCATTTATTATGGTGAAAATATCATCTCGTGGTCCTCTAAACGTCAGGTTACCATTTCTCGCTCTAGTGCCGAAGCTGAGTACCGCGGGGTTGCTAATGTCGTTGCAGAAGTGTGGTGGTCAAGGAATCTTCTGCTGGAGCTTCAACGCCCTCTTTCCTGTGACACCCTAATATATTATGACAATGTCAGTGCCATTTATCTCTCAGGTAACCCGGTTCAGCATCAACAAACAAAGCATATAGAACTTGATATACATTTTGTTCGTGAAAAGGTGCAAAAGGGTGAGGTTCGAGTTCTTTATATGCCCTCACGGTATCAAATCGCTGATATATTTACGAATGGGTTGCCACGTGTTCTGTTTGAAAACTTTCGTTCCAGTCTCAGCCTTTGGTCTCCTCCGGCCTCGACTGCGGGGGTGTAATAGATAACGAATTTAGAGTATTGATTTGTAAATTTATATTGTTGCCTTATCTCTTTGTAATCATCCCCAAAATAGGGGATTGTAGTTTATTATATATTGAATACCAAAAGAGGGAGAAGGATCAAGGATCCTCTTGTTTCACCATATCACCCAAGGATCCGCTACTGGTGTGCTCATTGTGCTGACCAGGACGCCACCAGGTCATGCGCCATCTAAACTCGCGCACCACCTGCCAAGCCATGTCATCCACTTAGGATGACCGATCGCCTACACAAAACCTTACTATCGAACCACGCATTCGCGATAAAAAATACAAAGGAGACTCTTGTGACACCCGGCATGTTCAGGTTAAGATTTTACAAACACATAAGTCTAACTTAGCGAAAAACGTTTATTCAAACATACTTAACTAGGTTAGTTGAGTCAGATCTCATTACGTATTGTCCAGGGTTCAATGATTCGGAGGATCATTGGATTAATCACACACACACAAGTCATGAGTCCCGTTGTTGGTGAATTACATGAATTAGATTAAGTAACAAACATGAATTGATCTGTATAGGGTGTATAATGTACAAACACATGTTTAAACGGTGATTAGATAATTATCCATGATTATATATGCTTAACATATTCTAGGATTAGGGCTGCAAATGAACCGAACGAACACGAAAAAGGCTTTGTCCGTGTTCATTTGTTAAGGAAATTATGTGTTCACGAACAGTTCATGAACACTTACCGAACGAGATTTTCTGTTCATGTTCGTTTATTAAGAAAACACTGGTGTTCATGTTTGTTTGTGTTTGTTTGTTAATTTTGTTCATGAACGCTCACGAACACAATCGGACTTTAATGAACGCAAATAGGTATGAGTTCATGAACGGAAACAAACACAAAAGGGCACTCAAAATATCGAATTCACATATACTAAAATATTAACTAGATTCACTCAAAATATAACCTAGTTATACAAACATACTTATTACGTAACATAATATTGATAACATAATAAAGTAGTCTAAAAAAACTAAGTTTGCATCTTAAACATAAAGTCTGCATTAATTAGTTATTTAAACTTAAACTCTTTATTAATTATTTATTTAATGATTATAATAAAAGTACTTTACAAAAATTATTTACTTATTTGGGTAAAATAAATAAAAATTAAAGACTGTAAAATTAAAAACCCTATTAAATTATCAAACATAAATGAATTTAAATGAACACGTTACCGAACGTTCACTAACATAAATGAACACGTTACCGAACGTTCATGAACATAAACGAACGAACGTCACCTCTGTTCATGTCCGTTCGCTTAACTAAACGGACAATTTTTTTTTGTTCGTGTTCGTTCCTTTATTAAACGAACGAACACAAACAAACTTCCTGCCGAACGGTTCATGAACAGTTCGCTGAAAGTTCAGTTCGTTTGCAGCCCTAGCTAGGATTGCATGTTCATGTGTTAGGATGTGTTAAAATGCCTTAAAACAACAAAATTAGAAAATCTGGAAAACACATGTTAGGTTCGACCTTAAGGGGGGTCGAACCTGTGAATGGAAAAACTAAAACTCTCATTCGACCACAAAGACTCTCATTCGACCTAGGTAAGGGGTCGAATGAGCCCTATGTATAAATACCACACTTTGTCATTTTTCATCATTTCACAAACGCTAAACACCTCTAAACACTCTCTATCAACTTTAATTATTGGGAAAGGAGTTTTTGCTCTTGTTTTTCATAATCTAACCTACAAACATCTTCTAAACAAAGATCTAAGGTGTGTTCTTCATCCAATATCCTTTTTAAAGCATTTAGATTCATTTTCATTAAACCCCAAAGGTCCAGATCTGTTTTAAAATGGTTTTCATAATTATAAACCTTCCTAACATCTTTCCAAACAAAACCTAATCATTAAACATGAGTTTTCATACAAGTTAACATGTGTTAATGATGTTTTTATGTAAGTCCTGAATGCTAGATCTTGTGATATGCAATAGATTGTTATCACTTAGAAACACCTATTTGTTAGGTGTTTTAAGTGATTAATCCAGAAAGACAAAGATACTAGATGAACATGAAGAAAACCGACACACACAATGAATAACATGATGATTCCATTACTGATTTGATGATGAACACCTTGGAATACACTGACAAATACGCACCTAGTCACGTGTGCTACAAAGATTATCCCAAAACCCCAACCCTAGAGCTGTGCACACACATTCTTTATATAGGAAAGCACCTGGGCCTGCGCACTTAACACAAGTGCGCAGGGCCCGTCCAAATAAGTGCGCAGCCTAGGGTTTGAGCACTAAACATTGTATTAATTACATTCTAGTCCTTCAACTATCAAACTATATAACTGGCTATCAAAAGTCTGTAATCTGGTAACTGTGGTCTCAATATAACCCAATAATACTCCCCCTAGACCACAGCTACCAGTTCTTCAATCTTCAATCTATCTCGACCTCGCTTTGCTCCCCCTCAACCTGTTCAGGGGGGTCTTGCATGTACAGTGCGACTGGATCTTCTTCAACTGCTTGAGGAGCTTGAGTTGATTCTGTTGCAGTTCCTTCAGGATCGGCTACTGTTGCAGGATCTTCTGTTTGTACCTCTGAAGTAGTCTCGACTTCAGGTTGAGTAATTTCTGCAGCAGCAGCAGCAGCAGTAGCTTGAGCAGCCTTCTCCCTATCATCCTTTTCTTTATCTGCTGCATTGATCCTGTCGACTATCTCAAGCAGCTCCCTTTTTAGATTCATAGCCCGATCCACAGCTCTTCTAAATAACACTGCTTCTTCAAACAACGCGTTCCCGGCACCCACATTAATCTGATTTGCAAACAGCATATTCAGATCTGACAGATTAAGTGCAAACACGTCTACTGGATCCAAAATCCTCAAAGCCTCCGAATCGTCCTGCAGTTTAATGAATGCTTCACCAGTGTTGCTGTCGTAAAACCACTTTTTAAAGTCCCTCAGCATCACTGGAAGCTCAGATCTAATAGGAACTCGTGTGACGACCTGAGGAGGGTCAATCACATAAGTTATCATGCCACGTCCGGTTGCTGGATCGATTCTTTTCTTGGAGATTCTCCTTCTTGGTTTCTGCGGCTTCAGGATTTGGAAATCAGTGTCACACTCTTTCTTGATAAACCACTCGACCATGGACGCCTGGGTGTCGAGGGAGTGATTGATGAATGGGGCCCTACTGAGCTCCCTGATATCCCATCGGGGGAGAGACTTTAGTTCTTTTTGTCCCTTGAAATATCGTATCACTCCCCTTCTTCTCTTCACAGCGAACAATCTTTTCTCTTCATCATATTTCCAGGAGATAATCTTCTCCTGGTGAGCTGACCTGGTATGGTGGATATTTTGATGTAGGGCTGGAATGGTGATGGGCCTTCTAGGAAACCAAGTTGATCTTTCAGGATCCAACTTGTGCCCATCTGACGTCTCATAAACTACCTCTTCATCCATTCCCATCTCCACGAATCTCTCGGGCATCTCATCTTCACTTACCTCATCAACCTCACTTTCCTCAGCAGCTCTTTCTTTCTCTTTCTCTTCCTCCAAAAACTTTCCGAAATCAAAAGTCTCATCAAATGTAGTGCTGGGAGCACCAGTTTGCTGCTTCTTGAAATCTTGGAACATCTCAAACATTTTCATTTGAACCTGATTCTGAAACTTGATCAGGTATCTTTGATCTTTGATGATTTTCTCCATGTTCCGGTTCTTGTGTTTGAGCTTCTTCACTTTCTTTCTCAGCTCTTGATTGTTGTGCACGTCACTCTTCAGAGTGCAGATTTCCCTGGAAGCTGTTTTACCAACCTCTTTCACAAGCTTCTCATACAGTTCCTGATGCACCGGTTTGCGACGTGGTGGAGCTGAGGAGGATGGTTCAGCAGATCGTTGGGCTGGAGCTTTGGGGGCTGGAGCAGCAGTAGTGGAAGGCCCTGGTTGATTTGGTTGTTCTGCCCCAAAGATGGATTCCAAGATCACTTGTTCCTCGATATCATCCTGAGTCACTACACGAGGAATCTCTGACTCAGGTAGCTGTTCTCTCCTTTTCTTTTTTGCTGCCCTTTCGAACTCAGCAACTTCTTGTAAGGCTGCAGCAGTTTCAAGTTGCTCAGGTGTCAATGTATCTCTCCCCTCTTGTAATAAACCAGCTGGTCTTGTCCTTTTGCTGGGCTTTGATGGAGCAGATTCAGTGGCCACTCTTTTCCCCCTGGCCTTCTCTAGAGCAATTTCTTCAGCAGTTGGCTGGGCTGAAGAAGGAGTGGGTTCAGATGGTCCAGGTGCAGGAGCAGCTGTGGGTTGTTGTCGAGTTTCAGTAGCATCTGACCTTCTCTTCCTGATCTTGTTGTACAGCTCCATGACAAATGGATATCGCTGGGCCGCATACATATTCTCCAGCATTGGTTCCCAGTCAGGCGTGTTGCATTCAGTAAAGAATCGTGCACCTCTGGTGAAATTGTATTGATCACCGAGGGGCAGATTCTCATGTTGTACGTTGATCATCATCTGCACAAACCTTGGGTACATAACCCATTTGCCTGACCCAGCTTCTGCATTCTTTACCATGTAATCAAAGATCATGTCTGACAAGTTAAATGCTTCGTTCTTGCAAATCTTTATCATCGTTGTCGACCATTCATCACTGAGCGCGTTGTAACCTCCCTTTCTATGACATAGAGACATTATAAATACATGACTAATAAGTCTCCAGTCTCTTGTTAGATGGCTCTTCTTGATGTCGCCTCTCTTGTCGAAATCACCCTTGTAGCCGAAATTCTTGAACTGTTGGTGAATATCTGCTTTGGGCATGAATCTGACAGTTCCAGGCTGATCTTGCAGTCTCAGCACGTTTCGAACGGTGTCTTCAGTGATGACTACAGCCTTGTTTCGGACTGTAGCGTTGATTCGCTTGACTCTTGATGCAATTTCAACTCGCGCTGGCCTCCAGAAGTCTTCAATGTGGGAAACGTAGACTGGTGCAACGTGCTGCACAGCATATCCGACTTTGCTGCATCTTATCCAAGTCACTACGTCTTTAAACTTGACATCATCAGTTTCCAGATTCATTGGCTGATTGTGCATGCCTCTTAGATCCCAGTCGAGTGCCATCTGTTTAACCAAGAGCACGAAAAGCCAATTAGATTTCCAATAACTGACCTTAAACTTAAACTTAGACGGACAACGAACTTAGACTTAGATTTTTTTTTTTTTTTTTTAGGTTTGAAATTTTAACAGTCATAGGATTAAGGTTTGATGGATTGGTGTCATCAGTGTCCATGATACGTTTGATTTTCAGTTTTAAGATCATTAACGTCCAGGTTTAAGTACGCAGTCCGTTCAAGTGTCTCAATGGTCAAAATGAATGTCCCATGTTGTTTAAAGTCCAAGTGCGCATGGTTTTCAAGTGTGCAGTCCAAGTCATAGTCAAAAGAGTCATGTACTCAGTCAAGTGCTCACATACTTGACTGAGCACTTGGTTAGTACGCAAGCACAAGTCAAGTGCGCAGATCTAGCTATACACGGGCATGGTAACCCCTTGGCAAAATAGCCAAGTCTGCGTACTAGTCAAGTACGCAGACACTTAAACCTTCGTTTAAGATTTTAAGTTCACACATATGTACGCAGGGCATTAGGGTTTCTGAAGACTTGTATGATTATGAGACAAGTGCGCAGTCTCTATGAGACAAGTACGCACTTGTTCATTATCAAGTACGCAGATCTTCAAAGGTTAAAAAACCATAAAGACAACCAAAACCCAACTGATGCATCTAAATCATGCTTTTATACCCTGTAATCACAAGCAATAAACCATTAGTAATACGAAATCTACCTTAATCAGTAGATAAGAATCAACAAACAAGGAAATGAGGTTTGATTTGGGGTGATTAGGGTGTGATTTGGGGTGATTATGATGAAGAACGATGAAGATGAACGGTGATGATGATGAATGATGATAATAATCAGATGATTAGGGTTTGTAATAACAGTAAAAGAAGATAAAATTTGTTAATAGAGAATTGACTAAGTATATATACAGTCAACATATGGGCCTGCGCACTTGAGTCAAGTGCGCAGGGCCCAATAAGTACGCACAGATTCATAGTTTTGGCCCAATAAGAGTTTAAAAGCCCAAATCCATTTTAGTATGTGGGGTTTTACCAGATCTCACCTTTTGCATTCAAGATCATACTAACCATACTTGCCAGAACCCGTTTCAACTTCCTGTTGGATAGCTGCAGCCTAAGAACAATTGTCGGTATGCTTGTCCACTTAAATCCATGCCTTTTCTCTTTCAACATGTGTTTGGTGATGCAGTTTATCATGTTCTTCGGTAATATTGACGAAAATTTTATGGACCCCATAGTGTGCTAGGTATTGGCCTACCGGTCCTCAAGGTTTATTGAAATATAATGATGAGAGCTTCAGGTCTATGCTACCATAAGCAGAGAAGATGATCATTATCTTGATCAGATGATGAGAGCTTCAGGTCTATGTTACCATAAGCAGAGAAGATGATCATCTGATCGTTTGATGAGCTATCTAGATATGTTTGCACATCACTAACATTGTGTGTCTTTTGCTGCTCGGTTTCAAAAATTTCTTTTTCTTAGCCCCGCATTGGTAGCTTGCACTCTTAGGTGTCTTTTGATTTACCTATGCACAAAATTTTCTGTGTCTTTTAATTTCTCAACCTATGTATGACCGGACTCAGCTTGTGCAGACCTATAGCACAGTGGGAATCCAGCTTTCCGTGTAGATCTTCATTGTTAATCACCTATTAGTAGTTTACTTGATTCCGGGCTGAATCTACCGACACATCGTTGCTTGAGGCCACAACATCCTCTGGGTCCTATTCACATGCTGACGAGATATGATTAGATCCTATCATTTCCTGAATTAATTTTGCATTAGGAATGGACTGGTTTACTTTCTCCCCCAAAAATCTTGTTTTAAATGAAAAGAAGATTTTTCTACAAAATATGCACAAGTTTTTTTTTTTTTTTTTTTATTCAAAATTTATCATCTCAAGCCATGTAACCAACTGATGAAACCGGGTTTTATCGAAAGCTTTTGTAAAGATATCTGCCTTTTGATTAGCAGTATCTATTGGCAACACCTATATATATCCTTTGTCGTGAGCATCGCGAATTGAGTGAATCCGAATTTCAATGTGTTTGGTTTTAGAATGATCAATTGGATTCTTCACGATGTCACGACATGCATCATTATCAATAAAAATAGGTGTATGCATGACGTTCAAACCGTAGTCCAAAAGCTGATTTTGGATCCATAACACCTGACAACAACAACTGGATGCAGCTGTGTATTCAGCTTGAGCAGTGGAGATGGAAACTGTAGTCTGCTTCTTGCTCTGCCAAGACACTAGCCTGTTACCCAGAAATTGACAACCACCAGAGACAGATTTTCTGTCAATCCTACAACCTGCATGATCACTATCAGAGTAAGCGATTAGATCAAAATTATCACTCTTAGGATACCATAAACCAAGTTTTGGTGTTCCTTTGAGGTAGCGGAAGACTCTTTTCACTGCAGTTTCATGCGATTGCTTAGGATTGGACTGAAAACGCGCGCAGTATCCAACTGCCCACATGATATCTGGTCTGCTAGCTGTTAGATACATCAGAGAGCCAATCATTGATCGATAAGTGTGAGGATTCACTGAAGGCCCCTGAAGATCTGGTACAAGTGTTGTTTGGGCCGCAAAAGGAGTATTGGACGGCTTGCAGTCGGTCATGTTGTATTTTGCCAGAATGTCTCTTGTATACTTGGCTTGGTGGATGAGAATTCCGTCTTCTTTCTGCTGCACTTCCAAGCCTAAGAAAAACAATAATTCGCCCATCATGCTCATTTCAAATTGAGACTTCATGATGCTTTCAAATTCCCTGCATAAGTTTTCATCAGTGGAGCCAAAGATAATATCATCAACATAAATTTGAACAAGGATAGAGTGTTTGTTGACTTCTTTGGTGAACAGAGTCATGTCAATCTTCCCTCTGGTGTACCCATTCTGCAGTAAGTATGAAGATAAGGTCTCATACCAAGCTCGAGGAGCTTGATGAAGTCCATAGAGAGCCTTATCAAGTTTGTAGTACTTGTTGGGATGATGAGGATCTTCAAAACCCGGGGGTTGACAAACATAGACTTCTTCTTTGATCTTCCCGTACAGGAATGCACTCTTCACATCCATTTGAAAGACTTTGAAGTTCTTGTATGAGGCGTATGCCAGGAAGATACGGATGGCTTCAAGTCGAGCAACTGGAGCGAACACTTCCTCATAATCGATACCTTCCTGCCGACGAAAGCCCTGAACAAACAGACGAGCCTTGTTCTTAATCACCACACCTCTTTCATCCATTTTGTTGCGAAACACCCATCTTGTTCCGATAGGATACTTTCCTTCAGGTAGATCCACAAGTTCCCAAACCTTGAGCTTTCTAAACTGATACAGCTCATCCTGCATGGCTTCAACCCAACTTACATCTCTGACAGCATCTTCAATGCTGAAAGGTACCGTCTGAGATAAGAAGGCTGAAAGTGCAATATTCAGTTTGTCTGCCTGATTCCTAGTAAGAACACCCTCAGAGATTGGTCCAATGATGTTCTCCACAGGGTGATCCTTAGAAGTCTTAAATCCCATGTTTGGTTCTTCTTGAATTTGGGAAGGCAGATTAGAAAGGTGATCTACAGGAATTGTTGAACTGGATGGATCATTTGCAGACTGTTGTGCTGAAGATGTTTCTTCTGAAGCTGGAGTACCTTCAGGAGATGGAGTAGTTTCAACAGTTGCATCACCATTTGTGGACTGAAGAGGAATAATTGGATCAGCTACGAGTGGAGAAAATCGGGTGGTGAAAGGTGCAGCATCGTCTTCGGAAGAGTAAAGAGTATCTTCAAGAGGAGAAGGATCGGCTGCTTGATTTTCAGATGGTTGTTCTTCAATGATGCTGAAATTGTTGAAAACAACATCCACGTCAAAGAACCAGTCAGGACCGGCTCCTGTGTTGGTAAAGTTGGATTCCTGCCAATCAACATAAAAAGACTCGAGAACCATTTTGGTTCGTTTGTTGTACACTCTATAAGCTTTTTGACTTGAAGAGTATCCAACAAAGAAGCACTCATCTCCAACTGCATCAAACTTCATTATGTTCTCGTAGTTGTTAAGCAGCGTACATGAGCATCCAAAAGGCCTGAAGTAGTCAATCAGAGGTTTTCTTTTAAAGAGCAATTCATAACCTGTTTTCCCGCGCGTCTTTACAATTAAGACTCTGTTAAGAACATAACAGGCGGTATTCACAGCTTCAGCCCAGAAAATGATCGGCAATTTAGAGTCGATAAGCATGGTTCTGGCCGCTTCAATAAGTGTACGATTTTTCCTTTCAGCAACACCATTCTGTTGAGGAGTTCTCGTAGCACTGTACTGAAGATGAATTCCTCTGTTGTTGCAGAAAGTCACGAAACTTTGATTTTTGAATTCAGTTCCGTGATCACTTCGGAATGATCTAACTTTTGTCTTTATTATGTTCTCAATGAGAGGAAAAAACAACATCAATATCTCAGCAGCTTCACTTTTGTATTCCAAGAAGTACACCCATGTAAATCGAGAAAAATCATCTGTTATCACCAAACAATAAGACTTTTTAGCTAGACTTTTAACACTAATAGGACCAAAAAGATCCATGTGCAATAATTGAAGAGGTGAGTCTATAGAGTTCACAGGTTTGGACTTATGCGATTTTTTGTGTTGTTTTCCTTTGGCACATGCTAAACATTTTTCAGAAAAAGGGAATTCCTTGGAAGGAAGACCTCTGACAAGATTTAGTTGTAAAAGCTTATTAATGTTTTTGAAGTTAACATGTCCTAATCACCTGTGCCATAGCAGTGACTCTGACTCGGATGCTTTAGAAAGTAAGCATGTCATTTGACATTCAGACTTTGCATCTCTCATGTTTATCACATAAGTGTTATTTTGTCTAGGAGCTTTAAGCATAATCATATTGGTAGGAGGTATGAATCCTGGCTTTAGAAAGATGCACTCCATGTCATTAAATAACACTGAGATTCCTTTGTCGCAGACTTGTGATACACTCAGCAGATTGTAGCACAATTCTGGAACATAGTTCACATTTTCTGAAGTCAGTGCATCAGAAATCACGTCTCCTATCCCAACTATCTTTCCGCCTGATTTTTGACTTGTCAAAGCCAGCCTTTCCCAGTCCAACCCTTTGACCTGTTCTGTCCTGAAACCTCTTCACTCTTAGAGTAATCACGGCCATTTGCCATTTTTGATCCAACTCCTCCATATCATCGGGATCCACTTGATACATATCTTCCGGACTCATCATATCATTCTTCAGGTCACCTGTCTTCAATGCTTCAAAGCTGGTCATGAAGGCGTTGAAGAGTTCAACGTGTTCATTAGCAAGCTTTGTTTGTTGAGGATTGAGAGTTGAGGGTTGAGAGTTCTTGCCACTGGATTGAGAGTATGGAATGGTCTTTCCTGAACTGGAGCTACCACCAACCATTCCATCAGCATACACATGAGATGAGCTTGAACCCATGTTACCCACTGGAGTCATTAATGCCAAGTTTTTCATTGCAGTGATGGGTACTGCCTGCGGATTGGTCTGGTTCATCTCTCTCTTTGTGATATCCATCTCAAACGACTTCAGGGTGTTGATAAGATCAGCCAAGGTAGACTGGGCGTCTAGATATTCTTTCCTGATCAACATACACTGGATGCTCCATTCTTTTGGCAGTGAGTCTAGCAGCTTCTTGATTGAATTTCTGTTGTTCACAGGAATTCCCGCCTTCTTCATCTTAGTCCACATACTCATGAACCTCTCGATGTGTGAGCTCAAACTTTCCCCACGAATACTGCCGAACATGTCATATTCTTTCTGCACCATGTCTTGCTTGTACTGGCGCATCTCTTCGTTCCCTTCATAGTGTTCATTCAATGCAAACCATAGATCATGAGCAGTGCCATACTCCTCAAACATGTTATAAACATCGTTTGATAAGGCCATGGTAAGCGCACCATAAGCCTTATGATCTCTCTGGAGTAATTGTTTATCAACATCGGTGTAAGTGGTTGGATCAGGGTTAAACTCTTCTCCTGTGGCAGTGGTTCTCATAGGAATGTGAGGGCCCAACTGGATAGAATTCCACTGGGTGAAGTTCGTAACATAGAAGAATGACCTCATTCTGTTCTTCCAAGTTCCATAGTCCTCAACACCTTTTAACTTAGGAACTCTAGTTGTGGTTCCGGTTTCAAGTTCTTGTTGAGTGATAGGATTTACTGTTGAATGGTTATCGTTACCGGCCATAACTTAGATGAATTTTAAGGGTTTAGTTGATCAGATTTTAGTTAACAGTCCAGAAAATGTCCAAGTCCTTAAGTTCACAACAAGTGCGCAGATAAGTGCGCAGCTAAGTTCACACAGTCCAGATAATTATGCAGCAACCTGTAAGAATGTAAACAGCCTTGTCAAATTGTAGTCTTTTGTTAAGTGCACAGCTCGGAAGTATACGTGTGGCTGTGTTTCTTGATAAGTGCACAGATCAGTCAACACTTGGGCATGATAAGTGCTCATTGTTTACTGATCAGTCTGCGTACAAAAATAAGTGCGCAGACACTTAAACTCTCGTTTAAGATTTTAAGTTCGCAGAAACCCTAGCCAAGTACTCAAGACTACACCTTTCAGTAAGTGCGCACAAATCCAAGATTTCTATTTAAGTGCGCAGAAACCCTAGATAAGTGCTCAAGACAATGGAAATGCAATAAGTGCGCATAAACCTTGATTGCGTACTAAAATCAGAGATTTAACTACTCACAGTAACAAGTATGCAATATATGAGCCAAGTACTCAAAACAAGAAACAAATGCTCATCTAAGTCCCTTAGGAACCACTAATATGGGGATGTAGCGGGGAAATGTGGATAGATCTATTGGGCCTGACAAACCCCACTCGATGACTGGAGGCCGGGCGGGTGCATATTGTCTCGATCACACAAGGCCTATCGGCGATGACGGTAGTCCGTAAATAAGGGTATCACATTATAAATCACAGTCAGCAATGGTTTCACCCGTAGTAGTAATATACATAACGCCTAGCTAGCATTCACACAAGCATAGTAGTAACGCTAATGGTTTTAAAGGATTAACGAAACATTTATTGAAAAACCTGTGAACTCACCAGCATTATATGTTGACGTTTTTAGCTTGTTTTCTCATGTCGCTAAGGTAGCAGCAGTCGGACTAGGCGCACGGAGTCGCACTCGCTTCTTGGATCATGTTTTGGATGTCGAAACTTTAAACTCGTGTTTTATCTTTATTCGGTTTTTTTTAAACTTAAATTGTTTCCGCTATGTTTTGGATCATGGTTTTTAATTATTGCATGGTTTGGTTTACGTATCTTTTTACATATAGTTGTCGTTCGTTGTAACCATTGACTTGGATCCTGGCATGTCACGCGCCTCGCGGTAAAACCCCACATGTGGAATTTGAGGGTGTGACAGATTGGTATGAGAGCCAATGGTTCTAGTGAACTAGGACTGCATTTTGAGTCTAGTCTATAGCCGAGTCTCACACACATTAGACAGTCACACATATTTATAGGTCGTTTCTTTTGATAAACATACTAACCTTGTCGGGGTGTCGGTGTCCCCATCATACAGTATCATATTATCTATCTTTGGTTATCTCTACCTTTACTCTATCTTCTTCTTCGGATTTGAATACGAAGAAGCTTATCGTTTATGCACGGCGGTAGTGTACATTGGGGTGGCTTCAACACATTCTCGAGATCTGTCCAGGATTTGGATATCTCCCCTTTATGCTCTAATGGACACACTTGCCTACACACACACACACACTATCATGCACTAGTACTTGTTATAGTATAGCTCTAAGTGACTGTTCACTCTGGGATCGTTATGCGATAAAGGTCTCTTTTAAGAATGTGGGTACCGGGTGACTTGAAGTTCTAGCTAGGAGCACACCTAGAGGACCATGTAGAGCGATTTATCATTTCGGGTGCACACGAAATCACAAATCGAAATGCATGAAAACCTTGGTGGACTTCGTGTTCGGATCGATGGTCATGGTTGAACCCAGCTCTTAATTCTTTTGGTCTCTAGTGGGTTGGTCCTAGTAGTGATTCTGAACGTCATGGCATTTGTTTTGGCAGAAGATGTCTGGGTATCGTAGTGGACGAAATGGTGGCGAGAGTCGTGACAATATCAACATAACCCCAGAAGAGCTGAGAAATCTAATCCAGCAACAAGTGACTGCCGCTGTTACTGCTTATCAAGCCACTTAGCAAGGCGTCGCCGGGAGTGCCGTTCATCCTCCACCACCGCCTCCTCTAGGTCAACAAGTGTGTACTTTTAAGGTGTTCATGAAGTGCAAGCCCCACATCTTTGGCGGAACTGAGAACAACAAAATGAAATGGGAGAGTATCGAGGAGAACATGGTCCCAAACCAGCAACAACAGCAAACAGGGAAGTTCGGAGCATTGAGTTCATCGTCTGGCCAGCAGCAAGGGAGATTTGCTGGGAAGAATCCAAGATGTGTCGTGTGCGGGTACCATCATGTTGGGAGTTGCAACACGTATCGTTGTAACCGTTGTCATCGGGTTGATCACTAGGCTAGGGACTGTAGGTCCAACCCTCAGCTGAGGCAGTATAAGGACAGCGAGAGTGGGTATACTGGGAAGCTCCCGAAGTGTGCTGAATGTAGGTTTCATCATACGGGTGATTGTGAGAGGTTCCGCTGTCGTCGGTGCTAGTGTTTTGGGCATCATGCTAAGGATTGTAGGACTACTCTTCAGCTACAGCCGACTCAGGCTACTACTACTACTGCTACCGCTCCTCAGTGGAAACAGGGGTGTTATCATTGTGGGGATACTGGGCACTTCAAGCGGGATTGTCCTAAGAAGAAGCAAAACGAGGGTGGCAGACGAACTGGTCAGGAGGATCCTGATGCTGTTACTGGTGAGTTTACTTTTCTTGTTATTCGTTGTACTTTGGTTTTATCCTTATTCACATCATTAGGCGTTTCGTATTCATCGAGTGTTTTCGGTATTGGACTTGGTCATCATTTTGCGTTCATTGGTTTGATGTTGGTTCTTTGGAGATGCTACTTGGATGGTACCGGTGCGTCATTTATACCGATCATAGTAGTCTCCATTAGGCCTTCGATCAGGAGGAGTCTTTTGTCTTGTGTTCACCTTGGGGAGGTGGTTCCCCGGTTGTTGTTATCACCTTTCGTTCATGATTCTCATTTTATTTGCATATTCAGGGGAAATGTTACTTGGGCCATCGGGTTCCCGGTTGGGAGAGGGAAATGTTACTTGGGGCATTGAGTGCCCAGTTGGGAGGGGGTAATCCTTCGGTTCATGTAGTGAATCGGGGTCCTTGTGGTCTAGATGGGGGATCTAGACAACCGCGACCGTTACTTGGGTTAGGTCGGCACTCATTACTGTTGAAGCTGAGTGAATCTCGGGACGAAGTTCCTTTCAATAGGGGGATGATGTGACGACCAGAAAATTTTTCTTCCTTATCATTTCATTCTCTTTGACTTCGGAAAATTTTCAGGACGAAAATTCTTTCAACAGGGGGTTGATGTGACACCCGACATGTTCAGGTTAACATTTTAAAAACACATAACTCTACCTTAGCGAAAAACGTTTATTCAAACATACTTAACTAGGTCAGTTGAGTCAGATCTCATTACGTATTGTCCGGGGTTCAATGATTTGGGAGATCATTGGATTAATCACACACACACAAGTCATGAGTCCCGTTGTTGGTGAATTACATGAATTAGATTAAGTAACAAACATGAATTGATCTGTATTGGGTGTATAATGTACAAACACATGTTTAAACGGTGATTAAATAATTATCCATGATTATATATGCTTAACATATGCTAGGATTGCATGTTCATGTGTTAGGATGTGTTAAAATGCGTTAAAACGACAAAACTAGAAAATCTGGAAAACACATGTTAGGTTTGACCTTAAGGGGGGTCGAACCTGGGAATGGGAAAACTAAAACTCTCATTCGACCACAAAGACTCTCATTCGACCTAGATAAGCGGTCGAATGAGCCCTATGTATAAATACCACACTTTGTCATTTTTCATCATTTCACAAACCCTAAGCACCTCTAAACACTCTCTATCAACTTTAATCACTGGGGAAGGAGTTTTTGCTCTTGTTTTTCATAACCTAACCTACAAACATCTTCTAAACAAAGATCTTAGGTGTGTTCTTTATCCAATATCCTTTTTAAAGCATTTTGATTCATTTTCATTAAACCCCAAAGGTCCAGATCTGTTTTAAGATGGTTTTCATAATTAAAAACCTTCCTAACAACTTTCCAAACAAAACCTAATCATTAAACATGAGTTTTCATACAAGTTAACATGTGTTAAGTTCTGTTAATGATGTTTTTATGTGTTTTATATGTTGTATGATGATTATGTGCTGCATAGATGTTATAGGAATGTTCTAAGGCTGCTATGGATGATAGGTTTTGGTTATCTTAGGCTATTAATTGTTGGATGATGACATTTTGCTCATTTTGAGGATTTGATAGATTTAGGGATTTGATTCATGATTTTATTATGGATAATATGATTAGGGGCTTTGTTTCACAAGATAATCTGAGCATGTTGAGTTGATTGTTGAATGATTTTAGAAAGTTTCCTAATTGGGTAAGGTTTTCATGCATGATGTGACGTTTCCATAATTTTGCCATTTTGGGTAACTTGTAAAATGGACGGATTTCGGGATAAAATTGGTAGGGTTTTGTGGGAATATGTTAATGATAGTTGACTGTTGTGATTGGTGATGTTTCGTGATGTTTTCGGACTGTTTAGATGCGTTTTGGTGAGTTTTTTGAAGTTTTGTAGCAAAAGGGTCGAACCAGAAACTTATTTGACCCTTCGTGGGGTCGAATGAGCCTCAAATGGGTTGAATGAACTTCAACTAGGTCAAATGTGCAGGCCTGGGGTCGAATGAACACTGTTTAGGTCGAATTAACACGTGTTAGGTTCGAATTAACATATGTTAGGGTCGAATAAACATGTGTTAAGGTCGAATAAACATGTGTTAGGTCGAATGAACTTGTGAATAGGTTGAATGGACATTATGAGGGTCGAACCAAGGGACCATCGGTCGAACCAGGAGCCCTAGGGGTCGAACCAAACCCAGAAATCTTCTGGTTCGACCTTACAACTCCATATGTGCGATTTTTTTATGCAAACTAAGTGTTTATGCTTGAAACTTATGTGTTAACCTTATGTACTTGACTAATTGTTGTAATGGGTCACCAACGGGATGTCTGGTATGTCTGGTATGTCCGGTTAATGTTCAAACACACTTTTAAACACACATAGTCAAGATCTGGACAATCGGGGACTAGTTAACCTTCGGGGTAGTGGTCAACACACTTACTTAATCTCATTGATAGGTCGCCATTGTCAGGATTATCACACACATCTTGGATTACTTTTAAATGGAAGGAGCAGTCTAAGGTGAGTTCATGGCCCCACACTTTACTAGTTTTGTTTTCGGGGGAGAAACATGCTTATACATTTTAATCACACATTTTCATGTTATACTATGGCTAACATTTTATTACAATACGGTTCATCTAAGTCCCTTAGAAACCACTAATATGGGGATGTAGCGGGGAAATGAGAATAGATCTATTGGGCCTGACAAACCCCACTCGACGGCTGGAGGCCGGGCGGGTGCATATTGTCATGATCACCCAAGGCCTACCGGCGATGACGGTAGTCCATAAATAAGGGTATCACATTATAAATCACAGTCAGCAATGGTTTCATCCGTAGTAGTAATATACATAACGCCTAGCTAGCGTTCACACAAGCATAGTAGTAACAGTAATGGTTTTAAAGGATTAACGAAACATTTGTTGAAAAACCTGTGAACTCACCAGTATTATATGTTGACATTTTTAGCATGTTTTCTCAGGTCGCTAAGGTAGCAGTAGTCGGACTAGGCGCACGGAGTTGCACTCGCGTCTAGGATCATGTTTTGGATGTCGAAACATTAAACTCGTGTTTTATCTTTATTCGGTTTTTGTAAAACTTAAATTGCTTCCGCTATGTTTTGGATCATGGTTTTTAATTATTGCATGGTTTGGTTTACGTATCTTTTCATATATAGTTATCGTTTGTTGTGACCGTTGACTTGGATCCTGGTATGTCACGCGCCTCGCGATAAAACCCCGCATGTGGAATTTGAGGGTGTGACAACTCTTATGCATTGTTTCAAGTGTGCGATGTGCAAAGTGCGTCATCATAGTGCATCATCAAAGTGCCACATTCTGAATCATTTAATCCACGCGCGTGTAAGAATGCCGGTTAAGTCCATACCTTTTAGTGTCCCCACTAGTGTTTCCCTTTATTGAAACAACACACAATGAGTGCTCCTCCTTATAAACCATTTCAAGTTTTGTCTTCCCACATATGTAGGATAATTTAGCAAATCTTAATCCATTTTTCTTATCATTGGTTGTTCCAACGATACAACTGCGAGCTTTGATATCTCATTCATTTTAGCTCTAATTTAGACGTGGTTTGGTTTGTTGTGATACTCTCACAACGTAGTACATATAACCGAAAACAGTTATCTATATAATTAAAATATAGACACATTTATTTAAGTACAAAATTATTGAAAATTTATTTTCACTACTATTTTTAACATGATTTTAGGGACGATTCTAGGTTCTGAAGAATTTTCTGCCCATATGTCCTTAGAGTTTCACTGGTGATTGCCCCCACAAACATAATATGTGTAAAAAACCTTTAAACTACAAATTGATTAGGTGATATATAAAAGCAAAGTATCTATCGTTCAAATAAAAAGTATCCAACTTTTCATTTTAGAATACTCGATGATAAGTTAACAAAATGATGATACGTCAAAATTTGATGCTATTGTTGATGTTACATAAGACCTCTCTTTAGTAGATCTTGACTATGATTTTTGATATAGACGCCTAGATGGTGAGGGCATATTAGTTTACTATTTTTTTGGAAGATAAAAACTTTAGTTTTTGTGTTTTTATGCTACTTGGAAGGACATTATTGAGGATACAAAGGAAAATTTATGGCAATATTTTTTGTAAGTCTCACATCTATTTTTAACTTCAAATTATCTTTTGTTTTGCTAAAAATTTTATTGCCTATGTTTATGTTTCAGGTATATCTTGTAGTTGACAAAAACAACCGAAAGCAAATCCTTTAATCAATTGGGACCAAGTGTAGAAACTTCAAACATACTCTATACATAGAGTATATTCAAACACAAAAAATGACCCTAAGGAGAAGAATAATTTATTCGGTCCTTGTGCTAAGAAGCATCCGTTCTTGAAAAGAGAAGACTAAAAACTTTTTGTATCACAAAGCCTTTCGAAAATGTGGGAGGTTTCTTAAACATGACTCTTTTGGTAAAAGAATTATATTGTCTCATTCAATTTGAATTTCTTGAATGGTTCCTGTCATAAACTTTGATTTAGGATAGATCTTACGATGGCTAAAAATTGCATAATAATAGCTTAATGTCTCTAATGCATGAGAAAATTAAAAAGGGTAAATGAATTTTAAAAAGGGTAAAGAAGTCTGTGCACATCATAAATCTTGACTTGGTATACAAAGAGTTTTTATTATATTTATTCAAAAGTTATCTTACACAAACAAGGAACCAGCAAATATAAAGGACACCTAGTGGACCTATACATGGAAACATGAATTAGTACATAAGACCCTAAATCATTGAGTCAATATTTGATCACATAAATTATGGAGTCAATATTTGACCCAACTATTACTCCTTGAATTGTGCCTTTGAATATTCTAACATTCCCCCTCAAGTTGTGTAGTGGGATCTCCAATACCCAACTTGAATAAAACGGATTCGAACACTTTTGTTGCAACAACTTTTGTCAGAATATCCGCCAGTTGGTCTTCAGACCTGACAAACAGGAGTTCGATGGTATCGTCTTCAATTTTTTCTTTTATGAAGTGACGATCTATTTCATTGTGCTTTGTCTGCCATGCTGCACCGGGTTTTCTGAAATTTTAATAGCAGCTATATTATCGCACAATAACTGAGTTGGACGTTTAAGGGGAGACCCGATTTCTTTCATTATCTTCTTTAACCAAAGGATCTCGGTGATACCTTTAGCAATACCCCTAAACTCCGATTCTACACTTGATAATGACACTACCTTGAGGGTTGTGCATGAATTGACTTACGACTCCTACTGCATAAACAATGTCGGGTCAAGTGTGAGACAAGTAAATCAATTTTCCCACTAACGTTTGGTACCTTTCTTTATTTACTAGTTTGGCTCCTTCAACAACTTTTAGTTTATGATTCACAACCATGGGAGTATCATTAGGTTTGCAATCAACCATGCCCACTTCAGCAAGTAAGTCCAATATATAGTTCCGTTGAGAGATAAAGATCCCTTCTCTTGACCTAAGCACTTCAATCCCAATGAAATATTTTAGTCCCCCAAGGTCTTTCATTTCAAATTCGGTAAAGAGATTTTTTCGAAGAGAGCTAATTCTTCTTCGTCACTTCCTGTTATTATCATGTCATCGACGTATAAGACATGTGACCAATTTTCCTCTCCTTTTGTAGAACAAGGTATGGTCGGCATTACTTTGTTTATACCCATATCGTTTCATAGCCATAGTAAACTTTCCGAACCACGCACGCGGAGAATGTTTGAGCCCATTCAATGCACGTTTAGTTTACATGTCTCATTCTCTTGAAAATCATCTGAGAACCTAGGAGGGGGCTTCCATATACACTTCTTCTTTCAAGTCTTCGTGCAAAAAAAAAAAACATTTATTACATCAAATTGATGGAGAGGCCAGTCTTTGTTTGCTGCTACTAAGAAAAGAACTCTAATAGTGTCAACTTTAGCAACTGGGGAAAAAGTCTCGGGGTAATCAATGCGATATGTTTGTGTATACCCTTTGGTGACCAATCGAGCTTTGTATCGCTCGATGGTGCCATCAGATTTATACATGATGTTGAATACCCATTTGCAATCAACTGGTTTATTTCCTTGTGGTAACGTACACTTTCCCATGTGCCATTTTTCTTCAGAGCCTCCATTTCTATATTCATTGCCTCTCTCCATTCAGCAGTCTTCTTAGCTTCCTGGGCTGTGTTCGGAATTTTTTCTGAAAGGAGAGTAGCCGAGAATGCTTTAGCAATCTTAGCCACTCTCACCCTGTCAGTTTCTAATGAGTATTTGGAGGCACGAGGAATATGCTCCGGTGAGTACCGATTGGGAGGGACTCCTCTATTTCTTTTTGAAGGAAGGACATAAGTGCTTTATTGTTCCTCTCGTTCCAAGGACGGACTTCCTGAACTGTCATGATTATAAGTATTTTGTGAACTATTGTGTTGTTGTAAATTGTTTACCTCATTGTTTGCTTCGATGGAAGTTGGCTCTGTGGCTTCGACCTCTTCGACTTCTTTTTGGACATCGCCCTTAGAAGAATCGTTGGTTGTGTGAGCTGACTCGTCATCCTCTTCTATATTGGAAGAAGCGGGGTTCGGTGGCGCCATCTACCGACTCTGTTAGAACATCTTCAAAACAACTTTGATATGGCAACCAATCGAGTGACTCACCTATTTTCTCCCCCTGATCACTAGATTGGTGGTTGATAAAATAGTCATATTCTATGAAGTCACAGTCCATGGTGACATGAACTCGACGAGTGCAAGGATGTAGCAACGATAGCCCTTTTGACGGGCACCATACCTAACAAAGACACATTTTTCGGCACACGCATTTAGTTTTTTTCGATTAGTTTTTGGGGGTATGAATGAACACCGAGCAGCCAAAAATACGTTGAGGTAAGGTTATAATGGATGGGATATTTACTTGGGTAGCTAGAACATATAAAGGAGTTTTATGTCCAAGAATTTGAGTTGGAGATGGTTAACAAGGTATGCCGATGTAGCAAGAGCTTCTGGCCAATAAGATTGTGGTACCCGAGATTCAATCATAATAGCACGAGTTTTTTCAAGCAACGTACGATTTTTCCGTTCCACGGTACCGTTTTGTTGAGGGGTATTAGGGCACATAGTTTAATGGATAAGGCCGTTTTCTTGGAAAAAAATTCATGGTTTTGTTCACAAATTCAGCTCCATTAACAGAACGGAGGATCTGTATTTTTTTTCCAAATTGAGTCTGAACCATTTTATAAAACGTAAAAAAGATCTCATGGACTTCTGATTTATGTTTCATGAACTATATCTAATTCATTCGTGAAAAGTCATCTACAAAAAGAACAAAGTATTTGAACCGGCTATTGGTGCTATTTGGAGTCGGGCCCCAGACATCGGAATAGATTAATGAGAAAACAAAATTAACTTTGGTATTACTTTGATTAAAGGAGACTCTATGACTTTATGCAAGAATGCAAGTTTCACACTTCTCCTGCATGGAGTTATTCAAAAAAAGACTAGGAAATAAAGTTTTAAGATAACCAAACGAAGGATGACCAAGACGTCGATGCCATAACCAAAGTTGTCTTTCGGTTGTTCCATGAGCAAGCATGGCATGTCCTTTGTGAACTACCTCATCAACATAGTAGAGACCTCCTCGTTCAGTACCACGCCCAACGATCTCCTTCGTACAAATGTCCTGTAGAATACAAAATTTTGGATACAAAAGCACCACACAATTAAGTTGTTTTGTAAGTTGGCTGATAGATAATAATTTGGAAGACAGGGACGGAATGTATAAACAATTGTTTGTTTTCATTTTGTCTTAAAACATTATAGATCCTCCCCCTTTGACTTGAACAATTTCTCCACTAGCAGTCTTAATATGGGACTTAGATGGGGTTGAAATATTACAAAAATCTTTGGAATCATAGGACATGGTATCTATAGCCCCACAATCAAAAATCCAATTTTTTGAAGTACTAGAATGAGGGGTGGGCTGAACATGGCAGGCTTTGGTTTTTTTTTTATTTTTTTCATTTCCTTCTTCGTTAAGTTTGTCAAAGAACGAAATATTTGGAGGAAAAAATTTAAAGTTTATAATAGAGGGGCTTGAGATGTAGTTCTCAAACCCTTTACCTATGAGATTATCATCCGAAGTTGCTGCAATTCCCCCAAATATAGCAATGCCTTCTTGTTGCCCTTTTCAATTTGATCTCCTTCACCACCTGATGCCGAAGCCCCTTTGCCATCAGTCCTCGAACGCTGGCTGCTCTTTTGCTTCTGACCGTCTCCCCACCACTCCGGGTAACCAACAAGTCTGAAACATTGTTCTTTGGTGTGTCTTTTCATCTGGCAATAGGTGCAAAAAAGTTTGTACTTATCTTCTCTTTCTCTGGGGCAAAACTTTGGTCTTTGTGACGGGTCTTTGGCACCATCGAGCTTAATTCCTAAGGATAAATTTTTAGAGTTAGTTGTTTGCTGTGTTTCGAGACCATTTCTCAAAAGTGTAGCAATCTGCATCGTTAATTCATCAGGAATTTGATTGATAGTGGTTTCGGTGTCAGGCATTTTGTTGAGGATTGATCGGAATTCCCAGGATTAAACATGCTCTGATACCATCTTGACTTGGTATGGAGAGAGTTTTTATTATATTTATTCAAAGGTTATCTTACACAAACAAGGAAGCAGCAAATATAAAGGACACCTAGTGGACCTATACATGGAAACATGAGTTAGTGCATAAGACCCTAAATCATTGAGTCAATATTTGACCCCATAAATTATGGAGTCAATATTTGACCCAACTATTACTCCTTGAATTGTGTTTTTGAATATTCTAACAATAAATAAAATCATCATTTGAGCATGAAAGGATATGAAAAACTCCTTGTTGAGATTTTATGAATTAAATTAATCGAATAGTTTACTTGTAATTTATTTGTGTTAATGTTAATTCACTTTTGTTACTCTTGTTAATTTAGATGCTACAAACACACAAGACAAAAGAGGAGATTAATAGGGCACTATTGTGGAAAAAAGCAAGAGTATTGATAACATGAGGTTTTGACATAGATACCAAGTGATTGTGGATATAATTGTATGCTAGAACGTTACTTGGTTTGTGACCCAATTACATGAATAGCCCAAACAGAAGCACCTGGAGGTTAAATGTGGAATACATGATGTTCTTACGCAGGCCTTGGATACTATGGAGCAAATTGGGCATGTACATAATATTTGTAGCGTAACAACAATATTTTAATTTACCTAAGACCGTTAATCATTACTTGGACAATGAGAAGAAGAAGTATGATCAACGTTTCAACAAACTTGAAGATGAGTTAAAAAATTGAAAATGCATCTAGAACTAGAAATTACCAGATGAGGGGTGTTAGGACAAAGAGGATTGGTGAAACCACTTTTGGAAACCTTAGTCTAATTCACTTCTGTCATTTTGGTTAAGTATAGAAGTACTGAAGAGAAGACAAGAAACTGCTGAAGAGAAGATATGAGAAGTGCTGAAGAAGAAACTTCATCAGAAGTTCTGAAGTCCAAACCAGACAAGTTCACTTCAGAAGTACTGAAGACAAACTACTCATCAGTAGTTTGTCATTCATCAGCACTTAGCATCAGATATTTTCCACCGCCTTTTGTATCAGTAGTTTATTGTTTATTATTACTTTTAGCTGTAATTGTTAGTTTCAATGTTGCAACTTGTGCAACTTGTTTCTGATGTTTCTGTACTTGCTTTATGGGCAAGATACATGTATGTAAACGTCTATACATAGGAGGCTTCAACCTTCTATTTTAGACATTGATTTTAATAGAAAAATCCTTCAAATACTTTCACTGTTCTATTCCATTTCAGTATTTATTGTGAATCTGTCTAAGTATCTAATTCTCATTTACTGCTTAGATTCATAATAAATACATGTCATTATTAGTTTCAATCATCAAGGGGGAGTAATAACTCCTCTTAAGTATAAAAAGTGTTACTTTAACTTATACATTTCGCTGTGCTTACAATCTGATATACAAGAGCTTGCTAAACACTTAAGTGTCAAAGATAGCAAGTTCTTACTTAAACAAAGAGCATACTGATCCTACAATTGGTATCAGAGCATTGGTTTATCTGATCACATATCAATCTAACAAATTGAGAATCAGACACAAAGCTCTTATTGATACTCAATAAAAGATCAAAAGTTCACTTTTTATCAACATCCATCACTTAAAAGAGTCATCTGACAAATCAATACTCTTTAAAATGGATCCACATAATACTGGTTCTTCTACTAAACCTGCCATGCTTGTAAGAAATGAATACAACATATGGCAAAAGAGAATGGCACATACCTTGTCACAAACCAACACAGGTTGTTGGAGATCTGTGATATATGGTCCTCACAAACCAGTAAACATAATTGAAACTAAAGTTGAGGTTCCTAAAGAACCAAAAGACTATACAGATGATGATTTCCTAAAACTTGAGCTAGATGCAAAAGCATTCTCTATGTTGGCAATGGCTCTCCCAAATGAGATATACTCTGGCCTTTTACATTGTGAAAGTGCCAAAGAACTCTGGGATTGTCTTAAAGAACAGTTTGGAGGAACTGAAGAGGTGATTGCCAACACCAGAGAGATTTTAGCTCAACAATATGAGACATTTGCTCACATTAATGGGGAAACTTTAACTCAACAATTTGAAAGATTCTCCTCATTAATATCTGAGCTAAAGTTAAATGGTCAGACCTATACAACAGTATCTATGCTACATAAATTTTTAAGGTCTTTACCAGACAAATGGGAAACATACTCCATTGTTTTAAGATCCTCACCAGATTTTAGCTCCCTCACTCTTACAAAACTCCATGGGAGATTACTTACTTTTGAGAGAGAAATTGATCAAAAGAAGAAATTGCAATCATCTGGTAAAACTGCTGATGACTTCCTACCAGGTAGTACAACACTTTTGGGACAAGACTCACCAAATTGTTCCTATGGATCTTATGACAACATTGACATAACAACTGGGATCTCATCAGAAAGATCTTTCCCAGGTTATGACAATGATGACCAAAGTCAAACTGCTGATAATCTATGTTTTATCATGGATGATTTGAAAAACTTTAGCAGTGATGACTTAGAAGAAATGGGCATTTTACACCAACTGGCCATGCTAAGCATTAAAACTAACAAGTTTTATAAAAGGTCAGGAAGGAAATTTCCAGGATTGACCAGTAATACAAAAATTGGTTTTGACAAATCTAAACTGAGATGTCACAAGTGTTAGAAGTTGGGACACTTTGCTAGAGAGTGTAGAAACTCTAGCTTTAACCAATCACAATCTGGAAATAACTTTAACCCCAATTATAACAGGAATAATGGAACTCAAGGGAGTGCTCATTTTGTACAGGCACAAGCTCCTCAACAGCAATACATGCCACAAGTACAATATGTTCAAATGCCTGCTCAACAGATGCAGAGCCAACAATCAATCCCTCCCTTTCCAGCTGCTCAACAACCTCCACAGCCTCAACAACCCTCTCAACAAAGTCTTTTCACCTCAGGGTATGTTGACTGGAGCAGTCTTCCTTTTGACACCACAGAGTGCAATCCTGATGCAGACAACAAGATGTTTGACATCAACTGGGGAGAACCAGACAATGGCAGAAAGAACTTTGCCTTAATGGCATTTGAAGGTTGTACTTCAAAATCTGCATTGTCACAGGTATCAAAAGAGTCTTTGACAAAATTTTGCTCAAATTCTTGCAAAGAATCTTTTGCTCTCATAAGAGAGACAAATGTGCACTTACAAGGAAAAGCCAATGATTTAGAAAGAAAATACACTCAGATGAAGTGTGATTTAGAGAGAAAACTTACTGCTAAAACAAAAGAAGCCTCTAAATTAACTAACTCAGCTATTGAAACCCAAGCACAGATTAAAATGATGATAGAAGATCTTGGAAATGTCAGAAAAGAGCTTGCTGACACTAAGATCAGTTGTGAAAAATGGGTGGATTCTTGTAAGGGGTACCAGCTATTGCTAAACAAACAGAGTGCTTCAAATGTTAAGTTTGGCATAGGGTACCATCATGTTGAAACATCAATAGATTTCTCTCCCAAAACTACTGAAGATGGGAGAAAAATTGTTTCAAATGAAACTTCTGAAGGGAAAGACTGCACATCTTTCCATGAAAACTTTCTAAACAGAAATCCTGGTATTTTCAAAGAAAGCACTTCAGAAGTATTAACAAAATCTGACAACAAGCCATCAGTAGTTTCATCTACATCAGGAGTTGAGACCCTGAAAACTACTGATGAGCAAAATCTTTACACTAATGTCAGAAATTTGCCTTTAGATCAAAAACAAAAGGCAAAAGAGTGTGAAATTTGTGGTCTGTTCAACCACAAAACAGAGTTTTGTAGATACAGAAAAGGAATTCAGTTCAATCATAAAATTAAACAACAGGTTGTGGGAAATCAAATCAGAAATGATTATGAAAGAACCTTTAATCCCAAGAAACAACAACCTGAAAACACCTTTTCTCAGAAAAAGATAAAATCTCAACTAAAATCTTTTTCTCAAAATTCTTTGTCAGTAGTTAGACCTGAATCATCAGCAGTTTCACAAACTGCTGAGATTCAAAAACTAATGAACTTGGTACAACTACTGATGACCAAGGTTGATGGTGGTCCTAAAAAGGATACCACCATGGTTCTTAATGAAAAATCCATGGCCAAAAAGACATGGATTTCTCAACCTGGTCAAGAACAAACTGTAACTGTTCTCAAGAGCAAACCCAAAGCCAAACAGGCTTGAGTTCCTAAATCTAACTAATTTGTTATTGTGTGCAGAGAGTTTCCAGGGGCTTAAACAGCATATGGTATGTTGATAGTGTTGGGTCTGCTGACCTGGAGAAGAACAGATGATTGGAAAGCCAAAATATGCTATCTATTTGATCCTTGAATAAACAGTCTTTACAACTTGCTTCTCCCAAAAGACTGCTGACCCTAACTACTGTTCTATCCAAACAACTGCTCAACAACTGCTGATATAAAGAACTGCTGAGGAAACAACTGATGAAGAACAACTGCTGACCAAAGGTCTGATGAAGAGCAACAGCTGATACAAAGTACTGAAGACCAAAGCACTGCTGGAACCAACAGCACTTAGGCTCCAGCAGTGGATACAAGACCATCAGAGTTTATCTTCAACAGCTGTTTATTATCAGTGCTTTCAATGTAACAGTAGTTTGTATAGCAGATGTTTAAGTTTGTTATTCTGTTAGAGGTCACTGTCTTAGGTGACGTCAGCCTAGGTCATCAGTGGTTTGAGTCAGTCTATAAATAGAACAGTGCATGTACTGTTCTATTGCATCACACACAAAACATTCTCTCTGACAAACACTGTGTGATCAGGCTGAGGGGGAGTAACTTGTACGATTGTAATCTTTGAATTAATGAAAGCATTCGATCTAAAAACATTTACTCTCTTGTTTTGATTTACAGTTTATTATTCCGCTGCACTTTCATTCTATTTTCATTTCATCATTACCATCATTTAGTTAAACAATCAAAACAAACAAACTCAGATCCTAACAATTGGTATCAGAGCTTCACACTGAGTTCCAAGAAAGAGGGTATGATGGTCAGATGACTGGATCAACTCTTTTCAAAAAGTTTTTCCCTCCAGTCATGAAATTTTTCTTCCATACTCTTCTTCTTTGTGTCTCTGCTAAGTCCACATCCTTTAATGAAATTCCATTGAGGATGCAATATCTGGGATATGCTATGTTGTCAAACTCTGACTTCAATCTTTCCCTGGGATTGTTCATGGACTTGGTCTCAAATGTGAAAGCAGTCAAGTCTGGGTCAAACAATGCTTTTCTTATTTACCCAAGAATTCTTAGTGTAATTTTACAAAAATTATTACCAGAAAAAGTTTTCAAAAAGGGTGCTGCTATGCAAATGAAAAGCTTAACTGATGAAACTTTCACAAGAATGCTGGGTGGAAGCACCCAAGAAAAAGTGTCAAAAGTGTCAAAAGTTTCTAAAACACAAACAAAGAGGACAAAGGCAACAACTGTTGTCAAAACCTCTGTTGTTGAGCCCACTGCTCCTGGTGATCATGGCACTACATCCAGTGCTGTGAAACCCACACCAGCCACTTCCAAAAGGAAACATCCATCCACAAAAACCACCACTCAACCACAAATGAGGCTTCTGGATGTTGAGGTACCAGAAGAAACCTCTGTTGCACAACAAAAGCAACCTGAAACCACTGTTGTTACTTCCTCACAACAGTTGGACATACCTCCACCTGACCAAACTCCTCATGAATCCTCTCAAAAGGATCATGTTGTAAGCCAAGGGGACACACATCATGATGCATATGAGTCACTTGACCATATGTTCACAAGCCCCTCTCCCAGGGCTAATTCTCTTCTTACTCCACCACTCTCACCATCACATGTCCCACAAACAATGCAACCTCTGTTTGAAGCAATTGAAAAATCTCAGGAAGATCCCAGTTCCTCTCTTCCACCTGTCACTGAGAGTATACTCCAACAAGTGACTGGCCCTGAGAATATTCAATCTGCTATCCCACAAACAGAAGAGGAGGTTACACCACCTGGGTTCAATGAAACTCTAGGTGAGTTTTCAAGTGGAGCAGCCACTACTGATGTAGAGACCACTGTCTCACATCAGGACAGTGATTTCATAGCTAAGACTCCCTTGAAGGCAACAACTGTTGAAGCCACCATAGTGTCTCCAAAAACAGTTGGAAGTCCCCAGTACCAAGACAAAGGGGCATCTGATTCACCTATTAGGCCTGAATCAGGTAAAACTACCACTGGTAGGGACTCAGATGATCCTATTAATTTAGGAGATGGGTCAAAATACCAAGAATTGACGGACAGAGTTTCTGTTATTGAAACCTCTGTTGCTGACATCAAATCTGATGTCAAGCTTCTACTGAGCTCAATTGCAGATCTCTCCAAGAGTCAACCATCCACTGCTGATATAGCCAATGAGTTATGGAAATCTGTTTCCCCCATCATCATAGCTCACAGAAAATTGGCTGATCAGACACATGAAACCTACATGGCTGAGATCAGAAATATGGTAGATGCAAGTTACAAAGATACCCATGCTGATATCAAAGCCATCAAGGACCACCTGCTGAAGACTACTGGCTCTGCCCCTACCACCATCCTCAGGGATGAAACTGATGATGTTTTCACGGCTGATGATGCCAAAAAGGGGGAGAGTGGCAGAGATAGGCTACCAAAATTAGATCCTTTTGGTTGTCCTCCTTCTCAAAAAGGTCAAGCCAAGTCTGCCAAGAAACCAGAGTCTACCAAATCAGCTCCACAACAACAACAACAAGCAACACCAACAGCACCACCATCACAAACCACTGAAAAGAATAAAGCAGTAGATGACTCTGCAAACATAGAAGCTGAAAAGACTGCTCAGGCCAAACAACAGAGGGCTGACACCTTGGAAGTAAAAGCAGAGTCATTAGTTGAACTCAAAAAGAAACAACAAAGGGAAACTGAAGATGTGGGATCCTCTAAAAGGATGAAAAGACCTGCCAAGCATGTTAGAAAACCACCATCTAAGTTGAAAACCTCTGTTGATAAAACCACTGCTACTGAAACCACTGCCACCCAAAACACTGAAACTACCCAAACCATTGAAACCATTATACCCAAACCAACACACACACCTGAACAAACAACCACCAAACCTACATCACCAGCCAAAACCCCAACATCTGCTGGTTCTTCTAAAAGGCCAACAGATGTTAATCCAACCACTGCTACCAAATCACCTTCACCAAAAATCATGTACACAAGGAAGAGAAAATCAACCTTTGTAGTGCATGATGAAAACATACACACATCACCAACCACCATTTCAACTGCCCAATCCACTCCTCCCATCACAGCCATTCCACTCACATCATTCTCACCACATACATCCAAATTCAAATCCCATAGACCACCACCAACCATTACACCATTGGTTGTTCAGTATCCCCTTGAACTTGATCTACTCAAGGGGGAATTACAATCCTTCTACAATACTGAACAACCATCTGAAAGATCCTTCCCATCTCTCCCAAACTTCCCTGTTCCCCTCAATATTGATACTTATCTGAAATACAAGGGTGAACAGGTGGATGCCATCATCAGGGAGAAATGCAAAAGGAAGGATGACAGGACTGCTCAGGGCATCCATTCAGCAGAGCTTAGCAAACTCAGAAGGATTGAAGACTTTGCTAAGACCCTGAGCAATTCCATGTCCTCCATGCCACTCAGTGTAGATTTGGAAAAGGAGGTAAGGGAATCCCTTCTTGAACAGATAATGGCAACCAAGACTTACAAAGCAAACAAAAAGCAGTTCAATGGCTGGACTACTCATGCTTTGAGAGAAGAACTGATCAGAATTGAAGAAATGGCCAAAGATCCCAAAGCTAAAGTCTCCACTCCCAATTTTGGCAAAGGCAGAGACCCAGTCAGAGCCTTGAAGTTCAAAAGGATGAGGCAGGAGATTGTAGCTGCCAACTATGGGGAGATGAGGTCTGTTTCCAGATGGTCAGAGCTAAGATTGGTTGAAACCTACAAAAGTCTGGAAGAGAACTGAAAAAAGGATCCCAGCCTTCCAAGAAAACCAATTTACACTGATGAGCCAATAATGAAGAGACCCCAACAGACTTTTAATCTGGACAGCTTACTTGAAACCTCTGATCTCACAGCTGCTGCAAGTAGACAGTTCAAAAAGCAGAAGGAGATGTCAGAGGAAGATCAAAGAAAGTTTGCTGATACATTTATCAAGGAAGGGCTCTTCAATCAAATACATTATTTCTCTGATCCTACAACAGAGAAACTCAGAGAACTCATTGGAAGACCACCTTCACCCAACTCATCAAGAATAAAGGTTCATCTCAGCAAATCCACTGACTCAAAAATTCTAAAGTGGAAGGTCAACAAAGACAACCACGAATTGACATTGCTCAGGTCAGATGGAAAGGTTCAGAAGATCAGCATGGATGATGCTTACAGCCTTTGTGCAGAAGATCACCAAGCACTGCTAAATCTGGATCTAGAAAGAGATGAAGAAGACCTATTTGCTTTGAACTTTGAACTACAATTCAAAGGTCAAATCAGAGAAAGTCTGATGAGAAATAAAGATCAATGAATAAAGCTGAGTTTTGGCATCATCTGTTCTAGGGGGAGATTGTTGGGTCTGCTGACCTGGAGAAGAACAGATGATTGGAAAGCCAAAATATGCTATCTATTTGATCCTTGAATAAACAGTCTTTACAACTTGCTTCTCCCAAAAGACTGCTGACCCTAACTACTGTTCTATCCAAACAACTGCTCAACAACTGCTGATATAAAGAATTGCTGAGGAAACAACTGATGAAGAACAACTGCTGACCAAAGGTCTGATGAAGAGCAACAGCTGATACAAAGTACTGAAGACCAAAGCACTGCTGGAACCAACAGCACTTAGGCTCCAGCAGTGGATACAAGACCATCAGAGTTTATCTTCAACAGCTGTTTATTATCAGTGCTTTCAATGTAACAGTAGTTTGTATAGCAGATGTTTAAGTTTGTTATTCTGTTAGAGGTCACTGTCTTAGGTGACGTCAGCCTAGGTCATCAGTGGTTTGAGTCAGTCTATAAATAGAACAGTGCATGTACTGTTCTATTGCATCACACACAAAACATTCTCTCTGACAAACACTGTGTGATCAGGCTGAGGGGGAGTAACTTGTACGATTGTAATCTTTGAATTAATGAAAGCATTCGATCTAAAAATATTTACTCTCTTGTTTTGATTTACAGTTTATTATTCCGCTGCACTTTCATTCTATTTTCATTTCATCATTACCATCATTTAGTTAAACAATCAAAACAAACAAACTCAGATCCTAACAGATAGTGGAGGCTCTATGCACATGACTGGATGCAGATACCTGATAAACAATTTTATCAGCCAAAGAGAAGGATCTGTATCCTTTGGGAACAATGCTAAGGGGTATGTGCTAGGACATGGCAATGTCTCCTCTGGCAAAATACAGTTTGACAAGGTCAATCTGGTTGAAAACCTTGAATACAACTTGCTGAGTGTGTCACAAATGTGTGATAAAGGATATTCTTCCTTTTTCACAAAGACAACATGCAAGATCATCTCACCAGAAGGCCAGAAGTTGATAGAGAAGATCATTGAAGATCATACTTTGCTGATTGCCAAAAGATGTGGCAATGTCTATGCAGTGGACATTGAGAAAGACAAAGTATTGAACAACACTGCCTGTTTCTTCTCAAGGGCATCAACTTCAGAAACTGATCTCTGGCACAGGAGACTTGGCCATGTGAACTTTAAAACCATAAATAAAGTCACAAAAATGGGCTTGGTCAGAGGTCTACCTTTGAAAGTATACCAGTGTCAAGAACACTGTGTATCCTGTTTAAAGGGAAAACAGCATAAGTCCTCCTATAAGTCTATTGAAGAATCAAAAACAACTGCATGTCTTCAACTACTCCATATGGACTTATTTGGACCTGTCAAGATTATGAGCCTTGGTAAGAAGAAGTACTGCTTAGTCATCATTGATGACTACTCAAGATTCACATGGGTATTCTTCTTATTCTCCAAGGATGAGGCTGCTGAAATCATCAAGTTCTTCATTCTACAAGTGGAGAAACAACATTCTCTACCTGTCAAAACCATTAGAAGTGATAATGGGACAGAGTTCAGGAACAAAACTCTGGATGAATTCTGTTTGTCTAAAGGGATTATTAGACAATACAGTGTTCCCAGAACTCCTGAACAAAATGGTGTAGTAGAAAGGAAGAACAGAACCTTAATAGAGGGAGCAAGAACAATGTTAGCTGATTCTGGACTGCCCTTGTACTTTTGGGCAGAAGCAGTTAACACATCATGTTATGTTCAGAATAGAGTTCTTGTAGTCAAGAGACATTCCAAGACTGCTTATGAAGTTCTTCATGGCATGAAGCCCCTTATCTCCTTTTTTCAGGGCTTTTGGGTGTCAATGTTTCATCTTGAACATCAAGGAATCTATTTCAAAGTTTGCTGCCAAAGTTGACTCAGGTTACTTTCTTGGTTACTCTTCAACTAGAAAAGCCTACAAGGTTTTTAATTCTCACACCAGGATAGTAGAAGAAACATTGAATGTCAAGTTCAATGAGTCAAAACACACTCTTATTCCAGCACATCCTGCTGAACTTTTTGACCTTGAAAACTTCCATTTTGGACCTGAGAAGGCTGTTACTTCATCAAAACCTACTTATTATGGTGACAAAAGGTTTGATGATGAGGATCCCACACCATGGACTCCTCAAACAGTTATCAAGTCAACTTCAAAATCATCAGAAGTTCCCCAAACTTCTGATCAAACAAGTACTGAGGAACAAACTCAAACTTCTAGTTCAGTAGATCCAACTACTGAAGATCAAGGAACATCTGAACCAGATATTATAGACCTCAGTAGTTTGTTTGAAGAACATGAGCCACCTACACCTGTCAGTGGTTTACAACAACTGATTGAACACAGAGATCATCCACTTGATCAAATCATGGGTGATATAGCTTCAGGTGTTCTTACCAGAAACCAGCTCTCCAACTTTTGCCTATTTTCAGCCTTTATCTCACAGTTGGAACCAAAGAAGTACCAGGAAGCCCTCAAAGACAATAATTGGGTGCAAGCTATGCAAGATGCACTGCTTCAGTTCAACAAGCAACAGGTCTGGGAAATCTGTCCCTTACCTCCAAACAAGCAACCAATTAGCACAAGATGGGTTTTTAGGAACAAACAAGATGAAGCTGGTATGATAATCAAGAACAAGGCAAGACTGGTAGTTCAAGGGTACTCTCAAGAAGAGGGAATTGACTATGATGAAACCTTTGCTCCAGTTGCAAGGCTTGAGGCCATCAGGTTATTTCTGGCCTATGCCATTTCCAACAAAATTAAAGTTTATCAAATGGATGTAAAGAGTGCATTTTTGTATGGAAAGATAAAAGAGGAGGTGTATGTCTGTCAGCCACCTGGGTTTGAGGATCCTTCTCATCCTGAGTGGGTGTACAGACTGGACAAAGCTCTTTATGGGCTCAAACAGGCTCCAAGAGCCTGGTATGATACACTCTCAACGTTTTTACTCAAAAATAACTTTACAAGAGGTGCCATTGATAAAACTCTTTTCATTAAACATGTTGGAAATCATGTCCTACTTGTTCAAAAATATGTTGATGATATCATTTTTGGTTCAACAAACACAAAACTGTGTGATGATTTTAAGAAACTCATGCAATCAAAATTTGAGATGAGTACCATGGGAGAACTGCAGTACTTTCTAGGACTGCAGATCAAGCAAAAAACAAATGGAACTTTGATACATCAATCAAAATATGTTAAAGAATTATTAAACAAATTTTCTTTAAAAGACTGTAAATCATGTTCCACTCCCATGACACCAATCACACAAGTTGAACCTGATGATCAAGGAAAACAGGTTGATCAAACCATGTACAGATGAATGATAGGTTCCCTTTTATATCTAACTGCTTCTAGACCAGATATTATGTTTTCAACATGTGTCTGTGCTAGATATCAATCAGCACCAAGGGACTCACACCTTATAGCAGTCAAAAGAATTTTCAGATATCTGAAAGGAACTCCAACACTTGGAATTTGGTATCCTGCTTCAAGCAATACCAAGTTATCAGCTTTTTCAGATAGTGACTATGCAGGGTGTAAGATGACAAGAAAGTCAACATCTGGTGGTTGTCAATTCTTGGGTAACTGTCTAGTGTCATGGCAATCAAAGAAGCAAACATCTGTTGCAACTTCAACTGCTGAAGCTGAATACATTGCAGCTGCAAGTTGTACATCACATATACAATGGCTCCAATATCAACTTCTTGATTATGGAATCAAAGAAACCAAGACACCTTTGTTTGTAGACAGCAAATCTGCCATTAGCATCATTCAAAATCCGGTACAGTTCTCAAAAACTAAACATATTGAGATCAGGTACCATTTCATAAGAGATTGCTATGAAAAAAGGCAAGATTGAGGTGTAGCATGTAGCAACAGCTAATCAAATAGCTGACATCTTCACAAAACCCCTTGACACATCAACATTTCAGAAGTTAGTATCCATGCTTAGGATGCTAAATTTGTAAGTGTTTATTTTATTGTTCTGCACATATTTTTCATTTTTCACTTACAAAAAGACAAAAAGTCTGAAACAAAACTTCTGAAAAGAGAGAAACTACTGATGAACAAAACATCAGTATGGGGATAATTTCTGAAATGTGAACAACTTCTGATAAAATAACCTTCAGAAGTTGTGAATAAAGTATTTATAAAACATTTCTCATCAGCTGTTAAAACTACTGAAGAGAAAAATGGGAACTACTGATGAAGATAATCCTTCATCAGCAGTTTAGTCAAAAAGGGCAAATCTGACTTTTCCCATCATCAGAAGTTTTGACCTAGTCGGTTTAAAACTTCTGATAAAGAGATTTTTAACCTAGGCGGTTTAAAAAACTTTTAATAAAGAAGATCCAAGCGGTTAAAAACTTCTGATAAATATCTTTTTTCAACACTTATCCTTTCAAAAACTCAAAAATTCCCTCCTTCTCTCTCAAGAAAGCTCTCAAACCTAAACCTGCAAATCAACTGTTCGATCAACAAAACCCCAAACCACATGGCTCTCATTCTAAAACAGGGACACAATCAAAGGTCCTTTCTTGAAAAACAAGAAGGCTGGTCCCAATACGATGAGATCATTGATCTTGTCGTAAAATCCCAATATTTTACTGCTCTCACAATCGACCCACCAATTCATACTGAAACTCTAAATGAGTTCTGGGCTAATGCTAAGACGGTGACGGCTGATGATGAAATTATTTCCCTCAACTCAAGAATAAAAGGGAAACCACTGACCATCACACCGGCCACACTGGCAACAAGACTGGGCCTGAATGATGTAGCTGCCCCTGATCATGTTGCTAGCTCTGATATTCACCTAACCATGACAGAGTGTGGTTATTAAGGTACTCTCTCCCATGCTACTATCTTCAAAAAATATTTTGAACCAAAATACAAGCTTTTGTTTCATTATATTATTATGTGTTTGAGTCCAAAGACAGGGTCTCATGACCAGATGCCCTCTACTATTCAACCAATATTTCATTCCATAGTGAATGAAACCAAATTCAGGGCATCAAAATTATTTTTCAATGAGTTGGTGTTACATCATAATAATACCAAGAAAAAGTTTTTGTTATACCCAAGGTTCATTATGCAATGCATAATAGGGGAACTGGGTAATAAGGTGCTTGTGGGAAAAGTTTCAACTTTAAATCCGTTAACCTCACAAGCATACTCTAGGCATAACAAACCGGCTACCTGGCCAGAAGATGATCAGGGAGAACAACAACAAGTCCCCCTGAAGCCCACATCTTCCAAACTCACACCACCAAAAGCCAAAAAGCCCAAGCCAACAAAAACAAAAACCCACCAACCCAAAAGAAAAGCTGTTCAGGAGGTTGAGATGCCTGAACATGCTCATGAGCAATCTGCTCTTCAAATAGGTGAGACTGAAACACCCTCTCAGTCTCATCCATGTCAAACCCCACCAAGAGCACCCATAACAATCTTATTCAAAAGAAAAAGACTTAGAAAAACTGTTGTAACTCACTCTTCTTTTGAAACTGCTGACCAACCTATTCAACCTATTGCACAAACTTCTGAACCAACCCCTCAAATTTCTAAACCAGAGGCAATAGAGATTGCCAAACTTCTCTCTGGGCTAAAAGAGAAAGTCCCATCTGATAATGTCAGTCCCCTACAACCACAACAAACAGGGGACATAACCACAGCATCAGACATGGATGTGGACATCACTAGCCCTAACCCAAGAGATGAGGGTGGACCAGAGTCTTTAAGCCCAATCTTAGAGACTCTTGGGGCATCTGAGGCTGCTACTACTCAGTTACCACCCAGTGGTGGATCTGAGGACAGAAGTAAAACAGCTAAGACCTCAGATGTGGCAACTACTGATGAAGGCTTAATGCCTGAAGTAGGAAATCTTCAGAACCAAGAACAAGAGGTTCATGAGAGAACTGAGTTGGGCTCAGCTCATGATTTAACTGAGACAGTCCTCAATGAGGACAACATCAGGGATTCAGATGATTCCATTAATTTGGATGATGTTTCAAAAACCAAAACTACTGAATTGACGGCACTTTATGAAGGTCCTGTTTCAGGGGTATCCAAGCTCAAGAAGCTAGTCACCCCTGAACAGGTTAAAGTCCACTCAATCCCAAAAACCCCTAGAGTGGCATCCTCTGTACAACATGAGGATCTCCCAAAAGCACACCCTTCACATCAAATGCCTACCCAATTCCCTGGGCAAACAAGCATAGACATGAACCAGCTATGCAGCCCAGAGGGTCCCCTGTACCACATGATGAACACTCTCATCAAGAATCACTTCCAAACATACACAGCTAACTTGGAGCTGTCAATCAAAAACCAATTTGGAGTGATCAAGACAAAGATGAATGATCTGTCCAACAAGATTGAATTCAAGAGCAAACAGATTGCTCATCTTCAAGGTCAATTCTCCCAACCCTCAACCTCTAAACTTGATGAATCCAAAAAGGGGGAGAAAATTAGTGAACCTAAGGAGTCATTCAAAGCCAGGATAAGGGCAAGAGTGGCTATCCTTGAAAGAGATCAGAAGAATCAAGCCAGAAAGGAAAAACTGGCCAAACAGTTTGGTGTCTCTATTCAAGAAATAGAGGATGCTGAAAAATCTGATGAATCCCAAGGGCATAATGAAGAAACCTCTGATGGCCAAAGTTCTGATGAAGAATCAGAAAGTACTGAAGACAATCCTTCAGTAGTTGACAAACCATCAGTAGTTGTCAACCCATCAGAAGTTAACACTTCCAAACCTCAACAAACTAAACCTTCCAGATCCACTGAACAAATCAAACCAACTTCTGCTCCTCCAAGGCCTACAACAACCACTACCATGACTGTCCTAACCCCTGCTCCAATCTCTCAATCTACTGAACTTCTTGAGCAGAGGTTAAAGGCAGTTCAACAAAAAGCCAAGGAAGACCAGATTTGGAAAAGTCTGGAACAAAGGGATGATTTAGAGTTTGAAGAGAAGCTCCAGGCTTATCAAGCTGAACTGGAAAGACAGGCTGAAATTGATTATGTTGCTGAAGAAGACAAAAGACAACAAATGATGTCTTACATCACAAACAACAGCAAGACTAAAGCCTACACACTCAAGGGACTCTCTATGCAAGAGCTGACAAGAAGGGCACAACTGATTGCATACAAACTGGCCACAAGTAAAGAAGGAAAGGCCAAGAGAGCCCAAATGATAAATGAATTAGTAGCAGATGGCTATGGTTCAAAAGCCTCAGTATCCAGATGGAAAGAAGAAAGACTGATGGATACTTATCGAAAATACAAGGCTGCCAAGGCTGCAAATCCAGAGAAGTTTCAAACTGCTGATCCTTCAAGATCAGTAGTTAGAACTTCTGGTATGTCAACAAGAAGGCCTGCTACTCAAAGAAAGAAAGCAGAGGACAATGTCAAAACTGATTTCAAAATGGTACTACTTGAAGGAAGTTCAGTAGTTCATTCAGATTTTGACATTGAGGAGAAACCTCTGTTAACCCACCTGAGGTTTACTGATGTTTCTGTACTTGCTTTATGGGCAAGATACATGTATGTAAACGTCTATAAATAGGAGGCTTCAACCTTCTATTTTAGACATTGATTTTAATAGAAAAATCCTTCAAACACTTTCACTGTTCTATTCCATTTCAGTATTTATTGTGAATCTGTCTAAGTATCTAATTCTCATTTACTGCTTAGATTCATAATAAATACTTGTCATTATTAGTTTCAATCATCAAGGGGGAGTAATAACTCCTCTTAAGTATAAAAAGTGTTGCTTTAACTTATACATTCCGCTGTGCTTACAATCTGATATACAAGAGCTTGCTAAACACTTAAGTGTCAAAGATAGCAAGTTCTTACTTAAACAAAGAGCATACTGATCCTACAAGGGGCAATGAAGATGTTGAAGATAACCCACTTGAAGAACCAACTATAAGTTTTGGGAACAAGAGTTTATGTTAACTAATTTCCTTAAAATTATAGGTAAGAATTCTTTGCAAGTCTTAGAGCATTCACAATAGAGCCCTCATATTTGTGTGAGACAAAACCTTAAAAAATTTTATGGGGTTAGAAGTGGTTGTGAGTGAAGAAAATGGGGAATCTACTGTTTATCGGTAAATTTTGGGTTCTTTGGGAATCTTTTGGAGAAAATGGGAAAACTGTATTTATTTTTTAATATTTGTTGAAAGTGGTTGTGAGTAGAGGAGAGAGAAACTGTAAAGGGGTTTAGTGTAATATGTGGTTGTGATTGGTTGTGAGTGGATGGGGATGGGGAAACTAATGTGAATGCTCTACAAGTATTATCCTATATATTTTTGTTGGATTATTTTGTGTTATCTTATGGTTTGCGTTACCCCAAAAGAAATTCCAAAGGACCCTAATGATGGATACTTGTGAAGATGAGTTCATTGAAGTCATGATGGAAATATCTGTATATACAGAAGCTTTATTACCAATTTCACTTGAAAAAGAGTTTATTATAAAGGGTAAAGATAGTACCCAAGAAATTTAACATGACATTCAAACCGAAGGTTTTAAAAATCGTTTTACAGTCTTAATCACCAAGATTTAGAGACAAGGATACAATAAACGACCAGGGCATTCTCTTCAAGTTTGGTATCCAAGTATGCAGGCAAAAAACAAGATGGGCACTCTCTTGGATAACGACATCCTTATAAATGACAACAAAATATTGGTGAGTTCACGAACTAGTTTGGAAAACTTTGGTATAAAGTTTAAGTAAGCTTAAAAGTTGTTACTCAACGCATTGTTTGAGAAAACTCGTAAATCAATATCTCGCAATCCCCAACGAGCATTTTTTGGAATATTTAGAAAACCTTTCTCTTGGAATGTTTAACAACACAGGCCAATCCCCTAAAACATTTATGAACACCGTTTGTGACAACTGACAAATTCCGTACAATGTTTAATGTAATTTTAATCGGGCTTTCGGAGCAATTAACCTGGTTAAAAGTTAATTTGGATTAATTGATTCGTTATGAGTCCTACGATGTCTTCTCGAAGTTCGTAGAAGCCTCGATGCCTTTAAAGAAAGACTTCGGGTATTTAACGTTAAAGAATTGACATCAATAAAAATTTGTCAAACTGGACTAGCATAAGGTCATTCTATGTAAATACGACACGTATTTCCTATTGAAGCAATCGAATGTGAAATCGGCACGGTAAATGGCCAAAAATGCAACGTTTTGGAAACGCGGAAAGTAACTGACACAGGAATCGGATGTCAAAATGCGTGGTTTTAACCGTTAGCGAACTTTCAGAATAATTATTTATTGTAAGTAATGTCATTTATTAAGTTTTGAAAGTAAACGGGTCGTTTAAATGAAGGATAGTACGACCAAATCGATTAACGCGACATAAATGCGTGTTCTGAAAGCACGCGTCGGATTTCAAAAATAACATTAAAATAGCTCGGTTTGGTTGTGATTTAAATTACGAGCATAACCGATTAAGATTTGTGTTTATATACCAAACCAAAAATAAAACCGAACTAGATACGTTATAACAGGTTTGAGTATACGGTACCCACCCACCAAAGAACCCTAGATATAAAATCCACTTTATCTCCTTTCCTCCTCATCTTGTTCCAGCCATAACCCATCCAAACCCTACCCGCCTCTCTCTCTCTCTCTCTCTCTCTCTCTCTATAAACCACCCTCTCTCTCTTATCTCGAGCTATCCCTCTCTCTCCCCTTCTGTGTGCAGCGGCGGCTGACCACCATGATCTCTGGTGGTGGCGGCATGTGATTTTAGGTCTGAAAACTAGCTGGAGGAGGAGTCGATTATCTTGGTTCATGATGGCTGTGTGTTGCAGTGGTGTTAGGCGGAGGTGGATTTAGATGATGATCGGGGCTGTAGTGGAGGATAACGGTGGAAGTCATGGATGTGGTAGGCGGTTTAGGTGAACAGGGGTTGTGGTTGCTGTAGGGTGGACCAATCGGGTTTGTGGTGGCCCGATGATGGTGGTTATGGCGGTCTAGAGGGTGGTGGCTCACAATACAACCGAGTTCAGGTCGCGTCTAACCAGTTTGAGATGGGTACAACTTGGGTCAAATCTAGGACGAGTTTGTTTCGGGTATGTTTATTCTCAGTTGGAGCTGGGTCGTTTGGTGATGGTGGACGAGGGCGGCTATGGTGGTTCTCGGTGTAGATTCGGGTAGTGGTTGGTAGTGACAGTTGTAAAGGGTGGTGTTAGAACCCGATCTGTGATGTTCAGGTCAGATCTTGTCAAACTAGTCAACTCGGCCACCTTTGGTTTTTTTGGTGTTTAGGTCAAGTTCGGGCCGGGTCAAGCCAAGTCAACTCGATCAAATTTGGTCAACCCAATCAAATCTGACCAAACCAAGCCAACTCAGTCAGATCCGGTATGGTTAACGAGTCACCTCAGTCACCTATTGGTCAACTCGGTAACGCGCACACGGACATGGTATACATTATTTCGTATTTATTTTGATTTCATATTTATAATATATTTTTATAAATTACAAATACGAATAACAATTGGGGTAAACTCGCGAACGAACCTAGCTCAATAAACGAAAAGTATTGTACGATAAGTATTTGCATAATAAGCGTGATATGGTTGTTGATTATTGGACTTAAACTGTTGGAGTATATGTATAAAATCTGAAGCGCGAAGATGCTATTGTTTTGCGCTTTAAAAACCACTTTCCAAGTTTTTGACAATTGTATTTTACGCTAAATAGTGTCATTGGGATATGAACACTTAAATATTTTGAATACTTAATTATTTACTTTTGGTTTTGGGCGCGTTGATTTGCGCACACTATTGGTTAACTGTTTTCTTTAATTACGCTTCCGCAACTATTTAAAATGTTTGGTTATATATGAAACTTGATTTATAATAACGAACTTAATAGTTTGGGCATTTAGAGTCGTTCATGTAACTTATGGCTATGGGATTCCGATTTGTCATGCGCCTCGTGGTATAAACCCCGCAGTATTTGAGGGTATGACATTGACTCTAAAAACACTAGTTTTATACGATACGACACCATATGGTACGATATGATTTGATATGATGTGTTATAATATGATACAATACGATATGATATGATATGATAACATACCATACCATAAAATATGATATGATTTGTTATTACAAGATGTAATAGGATTTTACATAAAGAATTTAATGAGATATTATATAATATATCATTATTGACATGTGCATTTAGTTTTTGTTCTTTCTCTCTATATCTTTTATCTCTCTCACTCTCTATATATATGGTCATATGCCTTCATTTAGTCGTACAACTATAAAGCTTTTATTTTTCATAACACAAAACAAACATAAAGGAAAAGCCATGAAACCTATATCTATTTTGGCCCTGTTTGTTGTTGCTAGCACATTATTGCTTGGTTATGGTAAGATTTTATATTTGTCACAACTAAGAGTTATTTTATTATTTATGCAATTTTATATGTCAAGTTAACCATAAACGTAAAGAATCGTCAATACAATCTATATGAATGCCGGAAATGAGTTACCAAGGAAGGAAACTACACTATCATGCGAGATGACTATCATAGTAGGAGATTGTCAGCCATCAACATGTGAATTTAGTTGCAACCACTGGAATAGAAATGCACATGGAAAATGCCTTGACAAAAATGATTGCCATTGTTCATGTAGTTCTTTGTTTCCATAAGGCATGTGGTTATAATAAACAAGTAAAATAAACGATTACCATGTTTTAGTAATTTTTTCCTCTTGGGTTTCCAATTATGTATCACCAAAGAATGAGAGTGTATATATATATATATATATATAGTGAAAGTTTCAATAGGGAACCACAAAAAATTGGGGAACTAGGGAACCCCTCTTAGAACCCTTGGATTATGAAAATCAATGGATAAGATCAAACCAATTAATCATAAGCTTAATTTTTAGCTAAGGGTAAAATTGGAATTTAAAGAAAATACTGTTCACTTAACTTTCTGTCTATACTCTCTCTCTCTCTCTCTCAGCGATCTTCCCTCCCCCACTCTCTCCATCTCTTCTGCTTTCTCTCTACTCTCTCTCTCTCTCTCTCTCTCTACGATCTTCCTTCTCTCTCTATCTCTTCTGTTTTCTCTCTCTACCCACTCTTTCTCTCTCTCTCTCTCTCTTTGCTTCAGTATTCTTTCTTACTCGTCTCTACCTGCAACCATCCATCTCTACCAGAATTGCAATCACCGCTTCAGCATTTCGCCAATCATAATACCATACAACAAAATCAGAACTAAAATGTTGTTGTATTGGCATCAACGGTATCTTCTTCTTGACAACCGGGGATTTATACTTTAAAGTCACCTTCTTTCTTCCAGTTTTTGAATCTATCTCTTTGTGAACTTTCCTTCTTGGATACTGAGGTTTAAACATGTTCCACCTCGTCCTACTCTCCCAAATAAGCTTATCAGCAAACCATCCTACTGCACTATTATTCACTGAAGCACCGGAAATAGGAAACCTACATATATCTCTCACCGCCCAGTACGGTAGAGTCTGTAAATCATGAAATATGTAGAAGTAAAGTATTCCCTTTTCCCACTTCACAGCTATACACTTCAGATATCTTAGATACTTCCAACCCAACGCTCTGCCTTTAAACAATTGGTTGTGGTATCTGTAGAATCCTCCCTGTGCTTCAAGCTTTGGTCTTTTCTCATCTATCTCTTTCAGTTTCTGCAGCAAAGTCTTCAAATCATCACTTTGCTTAGTAGTTGGTTTCTAATTTCTTTTTCCAAACACATTCTTAATAAACGCTTCACTTTTCTTCTTTGCTTTATACTCAGCCTCTTTTAGATTCACTTCAGTTAGATCTGGGAAAACTTCATTACTTGTATCTTTGAAGTATTTAGGATATTCCTCGTGTGTTATATCCTCAATCTCAATCTCTTCTGTTTCAGGAGTCTGTTTGTCATTAGAATGATTACCAACATCATTCTCAGGAATATCTGGAATCACCTGTTCAGTCATAATCTCCTCCAGTGTCTTACCAACTTGCTATGCTATTCCTTCCAATATTTCTTTCGAAACTGCAGCAGACACATCACCCTCTTTCAGATCTGGATCATTATACTCAATACTAAATCACATGTCGTCTGCTTCAAAGATTTCATGATATTTTCCTGTAAGCTCAATAGTCCAAACTCCTTTGTTGAGCATCTCTCTATACACATTCTTATCGTCAGCAGACAATGCATTGATCTTTTCTGTCCAGAAAATATCATTATCAGCATCTACATTCTCTCCAGACTTCTTAGAACTTGATTGGCCAGAACTGCCTTTCTCCGTCTGTCTTTCTTCAAACTTAAACTTACTCGTATCATCATTATCATCATCATCACTATCACTATCTTCCTCATCATCTTTCTTCTCTCCACTCTTCCCACTATCATCATCATCATCAAAATCATCATCCGATCTCTCATCATCTCCTTTTTCATCGGATGAATCACCATAGTCTAGTTTCTCTTCTTCTTCTTCTTTATCTCCTCTCCTTCTTTCAACTTAGGAGCTTCATTATAGAGTTTATCAAGCAGCTTACTCATTTTATCGTTGTCTTTTAAAAACTTCTTATTATCAATCCTTATCCCTGTAATCAACCTCCTGTTTCTCTTACATGTTTCATCAATCTCATTCTTCTCTTCCTCCAACTTTTTCAATTTCTTTTCAAGTTCATCTTGATTAGCTTTGGAGGCCACAACAATCTGCAACATTTTCTCTTCATTCTTTTTGAACTTTTCTATCTGTGCTTGTTGTGCAGATATCATCTTCATCATTTCTTCCATCTGCTTATTCACCACTTCCATGACATTATCAGAAACTGTCACTTTAGGTCTAGAAGATTCAGCTTCAGGAGATTTCTTCTTTTTTTGGAATAAGTTTAACACATTCTCCAAAGTAGCATTTAAATCGGGAACTACTTCTGGTTCTTTTGTAGTCTTTTTCTGCTTTTTGGCAACTGGAGAAGAAACTTGTGATTATGTGCCTGCTTCAGGAACTTTCTTTCCTTTTAATAACATCTCAACTTCTTTCTCTCTCAATTTCTTAGTATTTTCTTTCACATCTCTTTTTGCCATAGACTTGTGCTTGGGATTCTTCAAATTAACAACAACAGTTGAACCCTCAAAATCTCCCGCACCAAGTCCTAAATCACCTTCTAAATGAATCGTCTCTTTCTGTAATTGTTCTTCTACAGCTTTGTTCAATAATTCAGATTCTCCAGCAACAGTGGCCTTGCGCTTGGAGTTCTTCTTCAAAGTTTCTGCTTCAGAATCCCAACGTTCCTCCTCTTCTGTTTCTTCAGAATCCACAGAAGATTCCTGATCAACCAGTTGGGTACCTTTCTTAGCAATACTCTTCTTTCTAGTCTTTTGTTCTTAGCAGATTCAGATTCACCAACCTTTGCCTTGCCCTTTCCTTTGGCTCCGGCATCTTTAACTTGTCTTTTCCTCTTTGTTGTTGCATCAGCATGAACAAGTGGATCATCAGGATCAGATTCACTCTTATCATGTCTAGCTCTGTTCTCTCCTGGATCAGTATAACCCGGATTTATCAAGTGTCCAAAAAGATTCTTATATGGTGGCTTCTCATTGTCAGGAATCCCTTTGTATCCCTTCATCCTTATCAACGTCCTCATATTCATGTGATCCTGAACTAAGATCTTTGTAGGATCTTTCCTCAACGTTGGATACTTCATATCAAATATCATCATCAGAAAGCTAGGATACAACAAGAATTTCTTTGACTTCAAACCCCTTAGTGGTTCTAGCATGTGATCTAGTATCATCCCTGCTACATTGAATGGTTTGTTCAACGTCAAAGCTACCATCAATGAGCTCAAACTCTTCCTCATAACATCGTAACCTCCACTCACTGTTCCAAACACATGGATATTGTCACATGAGCAAAATATTTGAATTGAACACTCAGTTTCCCTTTGTGCAAAGCACCATCAGTAATAGGTCCGTTGTATTTCATTCGTAAGAAACACAATCTCCGCTCCATCTAGGAAAGACATCTTGGATCAGTACATTCTTCATCTTTCAGCTTCAATGCTTCTCTTATATCATTTTCTGTCACCATTGCTAGATTACCCTGTATCTCACTAACAATCGTTGTCTTTGAATCCCAGAAATTATAGCGAGCATTCCTCCAGAATTCTTCAACAATGTCTTGATAGATGATTGTAGGTGTTGCAATAGCATGAATGATTCTGCTTCTTCTGAGAAAATCCACTATCCTAGAGAATTCTGTGAGCTTCTGTACATCTCCAGCAAAAGCACAGCAATTATGAGCGGGTTCAAACGGCCACGAAACGTTTTCAACGAATAATTATTTGTGGCGATAGAGATGTTATCAAACAATATTTCCAAAACAAATATCTAATATTTATCGAGCGTCAATTGTGACAACCTTCAATGGTTTTTGGTAACCAAAACATTTTTAAATATACGGATTTGAAATACGTAAATGCTTGGCTTATTTGGGAAAGATTATATGAAAATTTATGTTTTGAAACCTTTAAAATAACTCGGATTTTGGGAAAAGAAATTACAAATGTTATTAAACGGATTTAATAACTATATTGTACTTCCTCAAGGTGTATTTTCATAAAATTAGTATACAAGACAATTACATTTATCCGATTTACGGGATGAGCCACGACTCGGGATGAGTCATACGTTTCGTAGTATTGGTCGAACATGGTTTACACACGAGTAGTAACAGGTGAGCAACTTGGGTGCTATGTCGTATCTTAACACATGTATTAATTTAAGTCACGATCGTTTCATCGAGTTAAAACACTTAGGACTCGGGTTTGTACACCCAAGTCTAGATAGTTGGATAAACTATCTTGTAACCGGAAAATAAGCTAGGATTATATGTGATAGACTTTTAAGGTGTCCTTTGTTGGTAATTAGGGTACAGGGAAGTCGGTTAAAGATTCGGGCTTTATTTGCTAGCTAAGCAAGGAAATTAAGGTGAGTTTCACGACACCTTTTTACTGTTTTGTTTTGGGGGGAAAGATATGTTTTGTCAAGTGTTGTTACATGTCAAAATGTTTTCCAATGTTAAAAGGTGATAAGTGGTATGATGAGTACTTGGGTTTGTTGTACACCACTCGGGGTGAGTCCTCACCTACTGTAACTGTTAGGATTTGAGTTTGTTTGTTTTGATTGTTTAACTAAATATGGTAATAATGAAATGAGAGTAGAATGAAAGTGCAGCGGAATAATAAACTGTTAATCAAAACAAGAGAGTAAATGTTTTCAGATCGAAAGCTTTCATTTATCTAAAAGATTACAATCGTACAATTACTCCCCCTCAGCCTGATCACACAGTGTTTGTCTGAGAGAATGTTTGTGTGTGTGATGCAATAGAACAGTACAAGCACTGTTCTATTTATAGACAGACTCAAAGCACTGATGACCTAAGCTGACGTCACCTAAGACAGTGACCTCTAACAGAATAACAAACATAAACATCTGCCTATTACAAACTACTGTTACATTGAAAGCACTGATATTAAATAGCTGTTGTAGGAAAAACTCTGATGGTCTTGTATCCACTGCTGGAGCCTAAGTGCTGTTGGTTCCAGCAGTGCTTTGGTCTTCAGTACTTGTATCAGCAGTTGTTCTTCATCAGACCTTTGGTCAGCAGTCGTTCTTCATCAGTTGTTTATTCAGCAGTTCTTTGTATCAGCAGTTGTTGAGCAGTTGTTTGGATAGAACAGTAGTTAGGGTCAGCAGTCTTTTGGGAGAAGTAAGTTGTAAAGACTGTTTATTCAAGGATCAAACTGATAGCATGTTTTGGCTTTCTAATCATCTGTTCTTCTCCAGGTCAGCAGACCCAACAATCTCCCCCTAGAACAGATGATGCCAAAACTCAGCTTTATTTATTGATCTTTATTCCTCATCAGACTTTCTCTGATTTGACCTTTGAATTGTAATTCAAAGTTCAGAGCAAATAAGTCTTCTTCATCTCTTTCTAGGTCCAGATTTAGCAAAGTTTGGTGATCTTCTGCACATAGGCTGTAAGCATCATCCATGCTGATCTTCTGAACCCTTCTATCTGACCTGAGCAATGTCAATTCGTGGTTGTCTTTGTTGACTTTCCACTTTAGAATTTTTGAGTCAGTGGATTTGCTGAGCCGAAGTTTTATTCTTGATGAGTTGGGTGAAGGTGGTCTTCCAATGAGTTCTCTTAGCTTCTCTGTTGTAGGATCAGAGAAGAAATGGACTTGATTGAAGAGCCCTTCCTTGATGAATGTATCAGCAAACTTTCTTTGATCCTCCTCTGACATTTCCTTCTGTTTCTTGTACTGTCTTCTTGCAGCAGTTGTTAGGTCAGAGGTGTCAAGTAAACTGTTCAAGGTAAAGGTCTGTTGGGGTCTCATCATCATTGGTTCATCAGTGTAAATTGGTTTCCTTGGCAGGCTGGGATCCTTCTTCCTATTTTCTTCCAGACTTTTGTAAGTTTCAACCAACCTTCACTCAGACCATCTGGAAACTGACCTCATCTCCCCATAGTTGGCAGCTACAATCTCCTGCCTCATCCTTTTGAACTTCAAGGCTCTGACTGGGTCTCTGCCTTTGCCAAAGTTAGGAGTGGAGACTTTAGCCTTGGGGTCTTTGGCCATTTCTTCAATTCTGGGTAGTTCTTCTCTCAAAGCATGTGTAGTCCAACCATTGAACTGCTTTTTGTTTGCTTTGTAAGGCTTGGTTGCCATAATCTGTTCAAGAAGATATTCCCTTACCTCCTTTTCCAAGTCTACACTGAGAGGCATGGAGGACATGGAATTGCTCAGGGTCTTAGCAAAGTCTTCAATCCTTCTGAGTTTGCTAAGCTCTGCTGAATGGATGCCCTGAGCAGTCCTGTCATCCTTCCCTTTGCATTTCTCCCTGATGATGGCATCCACCTGTTCACCCTTGTATTTCAGATAAGTATCAATGTTGAGGGGAACAGGGAAGTTTGGGAGAGATGGGAAGGATCTTTCTGATGGCTGTTCAGTATTGTAGAAGGATTGTAATTCCCCCTTAAGTAGATCAAGTTCAAGGGGATACTGAACAACCAATGGTGTAATGGTTGGTGGTGGTCTATGGGATCTGAACTTGGATGTGTGTGGTGAGAATGATGTGATTGGAATAGCTGTGATGGGAGGAGTGGATTGTGCAGTTGAGATGGTGTTTGGTGATGTGTGTATGTTTTCATCATGTACAACAAAGGTTGATTTCTCTTCCTTGTGTACATGATTTTAGGTGATGGTGATTTGGTAGCAGTGGTTGGATTAACATCTGTTGGCCTTTTAGTAGGTCCAGCAGATGTTTGGGATTTAGCTGGTGATGTATGTTTGGTGGTTGTATGTTCAGGTGTGTTTGTTGGTTTGGGTATGTTTGTTGGTTTGGGTGCAGTGGTTTGGGTAGCAGTGTTTTGGGTAGTTTCAGTGTTTTGGGTGGCAGTGGTTTCAGTAGCAGTGGTTTTATCAACAGAGGTGTTCAACTTAGATGGTGGTTTTCTAACATGCTTAGCAGGTCTTTTCATCCTTTTAGAGGATCCCACATCTTCAGTTTCCAGCTGTTGTTTCTTCTTGAGTTCAATTAATGATTCTGCTTTAACTTCCAAGGTGTCAGCTCTTTTCTGTTTTTCTTGAGCAGCCTTTTCAGCTTCTATATTTGCAGAATCATCTACTGCTTTATTCTTCTTAGTGGTTTGTTGTGGTGGTGCTGTTGGTGTTGCTTGTTGTTGTTGTTGTTGTTGTTGTGGAGCTGATTTGGTAGACTCTGGTTTCTTGGCAGACTTGGCTTGGCCTTTTTGAGAAGGAGGACAACCAAAAGGATCTAGTTTTGGTAGCCTATCTCTATCACTCTGCCCCTTTTTGGCATCATCAGCCGTGAAAGCATCATCATTTTCATCCCTGAGGATGGTGGTAGGGGCAGAGCCAGTAGTCTTCAGCAAGTGGTCCTTGATGGCTTTGATATCAGCATGGGTATCTTTGTACCTTGCATCTACCATATTCCTGATCTCAGCCATGTAAGTCTCATGTGTCTGATCAGCCAGTTTTCTGTGAGCTATGATGATGGGGGAAACTGATTTCCATAACTCACTGGCTATATCAGCTGTTGATGGTTGACTCTTGGAAAGGTCTGCAATTGAGCTCAGTATAAGCTTGACATCAGATTTGATGTCAGCTACAGAGGTTTCAATTACAGAAACTCTGTCCGTCAATTCTTGGTATTTTGACCCATCTCCTAAGTTAATAGGATCATCTGAGTCCCTACCAGTGGTAGTTCTACCTGATTCAGTCCTAATAGGTGAATCAGATGCCCCTTTTTCTTGGTACTGGGGACTTCCAACTGTTTTTGGAGACACTATAGTGGCTTCAACAGTTGTTGCCTTCAAGGGAGTCTTAGCTATGTAATCACTGTCCTGATGTGAGACAGTGGTCTCTACATCAGTAGTGGCTGCTCCACTTGAAAACTCACCTAGAGTTTCATTGAACTCAGGTGGTGTAACCTCCTCTTCTGTTTGTGGGATAGCAGATTGTATATTCTCAGGACCAGTCACTTGTTGGAGTATACTCTCAGTGACAGGTGGAAGAGAGGAACTGGGATCTTCCTGAGATTTTTCAATTGCTTCAAACAGAGGTTGCATTGTTTGTGGGACATGATGTGATGGTGAGGGTGGAGGAGTAACAAGAGAATTAGCCCTGGGAGAGGGGCTTGTGAACATTTGGTCAAGTGACTCAAATGTATCATGATGTGTGTCCCCTTGGCTTACAACATGATCCTTTTGAGAGGATTCATGAGGAGTTTGGTCAGGTGGAGGTATGTCCAACTGTTGTGAGGAAGTAACAACAGTGGTTTCAGGTTGCTTTTGTTGTGCAACAGAGGTTTCTTCTGGTACCTCAACATCCAGAAGCCTCACTTGTGGTTGAGTGGTGGTTTTTGTGGATGGATGTTTCTTTTTGGAAGTGGCTGGTGTGGGTTTCACAGCACTGGATGTAGTGCCATGATCACCAGGAGCAGTGGGCTCAACAACAGAGGTTTTGACAACAGTCTTTGTCCTCTTTGTTTGTGTTTTAGAAACTTTTGACACTTTAGACCCTTTTTCTTGGGTGCTTCCACCCAGCATTCTTGTGAAAGTTTCATCTGTTAAGCTTTTCATTTGCATAGCATCACCCTTTTTGAAAACTTTTTCAGGTAAAACTTTTTGTAGGATTACACTAAGAATTCTTGGGTAAATAAGAAAAGCATTGTTTGACCCAGACTTGACTGCTTTCACATTTGATACCAAGTCCATGAACAATCCCTGGGAAAGATTGAAGTCAGAGTTTGACAACATGGCATATCCCAGATATTGCATCCTTAATGGGATTTCATTAAAGGATGTGGACTTAGCAGAGACACAAAGAAGAAGAGTATGGAAGAAAAATTTCATGACTGGAGGGAAAAACTTTTTGAAAAGAGTTGATCCAGTCATCTGACCATCATACCCTCTTTCTTGGAACTCAGTGTGAAGCTCTGTTTTAGTAAAGGAATCCTTACCTGCCAGGTCATTCAGTGTGAAGGTTGTGGATATGGTTTCAGGAGTAATGACGATACTGGTTTCTCCAATTTTGGAAATAATGGAAGTAGGCTTTTTGTCTTGTAGTAGAAACTCAGCATTCAACCAAAATTCTTGGAGTGTATCAAGATAAATGGGGGCGTTAGCGGTTAGGATGGGTAAGTATTTGGAGTTAAGGAAAATGTCGATGGTGGAATGAAATGGAGTGTTGTCATCTGTTTTAATCAGATAGGGGAGACAATTGTGTGTAGCTTTGGCTTGAAGATCCATTATAATGGATTTCGAAGGTGAAGATGATTGAATATTGATGGAGGGTTTGAGAATGAAGAAGGCGGTTTTCAGTATTTTGAATACAATGAGACAGTGTAACGTCTGTTGTGGTAAAACAGGGTTTTTATAGACTCAAGGAAACCGCTGATGTGGCCAAACCTCTGCTTATATGAGCAGACGTGGCAATCATCTGATGGATGAAACATCTGGTGGAGAACAGCTGTTTTTGGCAAACAACTGATACAAACAGCTGTTTTGGCAAACAGCTGATACAAACAGTTGGTTTTTTTTTTAAATATAGTATATATATATAAGGAGACAGTTGTTTTATCTGAACAGATGTTCTGAAACAGATTTTTCAACTAACAGTTGTTTTATCTGATCAGATGTTTTGAAACAGACTTTTCAACCAACAGTGGATATGAATGAAACAGTGGTTGTTTTATCTGATCAGATGTTATAAACAGATTTTTCAACCAAACAGCTATTTAAAAATTTGATTTGCTGAAACATGTTATTAAGATTTATTGAAAATTTATTTGTTTAATCCATGTTTAACATACCAATTCTGGAAATCAGGTTTGTGAAGGTAGATGTGTCTGAAGCTTTTGTTAACACATCTGCCAACTGATTCTCTGTTGGAACATGGTGTAAGGAAATCAAACCTTTTTCATAGCTGTCTCTGACAAAATGATGTCTTATGTCAATGTGTTTGGTAGTGGAATGAGAGACTGGATTCTTGATGATATTTTCAGCAGCTTGGCTGTCCAACATGAGTGGAGTCCTAAGTGCAGTTATCCCAAAATCCAGTAGTTAATTTTGAAGCCACATGAGTTGGGCTGTACAGCTTGCAGCAGCAATGTATTCAGCTTCAGCTGTTGAAGTTGAAACAGCTGCCTGCTTTTTGCTTTGCCATGAAACTAAGGCATTCCCTAGAAATTGGCACCCTCCTGAAGTGGATTTTCTTGTGGTGTGACAGCCAGCAAAGTCACTATCTGAATAACCTGAAAGCTCAATGTTTCCATTAGCAGGATACCAGATACCAAGTGTGGGAGCACCTTTGAGGTATCTGAATATCCTTTTCACAGCAATAAGGTTTGACTTTCTGGGTGAAGCCTGGGATCTGGCACAGACACAGGTAGCAAACATAATGTCTGGCCTAGATGCAGTTAGGTACAATAATGACCCAATCATACATCTATAATGTGTTTGATCAACCAGTTCATCCTTGTCATCAATAGTGAGCAGTTTGACTCTACTCATGGGTGTGCTACATGGCTTACAATCATTCATCTCAAATCTGGTTAATAAGTTCTTTACATATTTGTTTTGGTGAATGAATGTGCCATTTTGCAGTTGTTTCACTTGAAGACCAAGGAAACACTGAAGCTCACCCATGGCACTCATCTCAAACTCTGCTGTCATGAGTTTTCTGAACTCTTCACACATTTGGTTACATGTGGATCCAAAAATGATGTCATCCACATATATTTGAACAATCATTAAGTGTTTCCCATTCCATTTAAGAAATAAAGTTTTGTCAATTTTACCTCTTGTGAAGCCAATGGATAAGAGAAATGTGGAGAGAGTTTCATACCAGGCCCTTGGTGCTTGTTTAAGTCCATACAAAGCTTTGTTGAGCTTGTAGACATAGTCAGGATGGAATGTGTCTTCAAAACCAGGTGGTTGACATACATAGACCTCCTCCTGAATTTTGCCATAAAGGAAAGCACATTTGATATCCATCTGATACACCTTTATGTTGTGGTTGACAGCAAAGGCTAAAAAGAGTCTGATGGCTTCTAGTCTTGCTACAGGAGCAAAAGTCTCATCATAATCTATTCCTTCTTCTTGTCTGAAGCCTTGAACCACAAGCCTGGCTTTATTTTTGACAACAATACCCCTTTCATCAGTTTTGTTTTTGAAGACCCACTTTGTTCCTATAGGACAAACATCCTTAGGAAGTGGTACAAGCTCCCATACTTGTTGTCTTTTGAATTGAAGGAGTTCTTCCTGCATGGCTTCTACCCAAATGTTGTCTTTCAGTGCCTCTTGGTACTTGACAGGTTGTGTGAGGGATAAGAAACCTGCAAAAAGACAGATATTTGAGGATTGGCTTCTTGTGAGCACACCCTCTCTGATGTTGCCAATGATCTGGTCTGGTGGATGAGTTCTTAAGTAAATAAGATCTCCTTGATATGGAACAATGGCATTTTGAGGTGATGGACAGAGGTTTGGTGACTCTGTTGGTGTAACATCTGTTGGTACTTCTGTAGTGCCATCAGATGTTTGGAATGGTAATGGAGGAATGGGTCCAAGTGGTGTGAAACTTGACTGACTTTTGTCAACAGATGATTGACTTTTGTCAACAGATGATAGGTCAGTGGTTGTGAGGGGTGAGGCAGTGGTTTGAGGATAAGACTAGCCAACAGTGGTTGACACAGCTGTGGCAGAGTTTTGACAATTGTTTTGAACAGCTGCTTCCTCTGAGGCAGAATAGACTTTGTGGTGACTGGGAATCACAACATCTGTTCTGTAATCTTGTTGTGGAGACTGTGGAATACCTGCATTGTTAGCTTTAACAGTGATATCTTCAAATTTGAATTTATCTAAATCAAATAGTTCAGCAGGGTTTGCAAGGATTTTTAGAGATGAAAGTTCATTGAACTTTACATTCAGAGTTTCTTCTATTGTCTTAGTCCTTGTGTTAAACACTTTGTAGGCCTTAGCAGTAGAAGAATATCCCAGAAAATAACTACAGTCTACTTTGGCTGCAAATTTGAAATGGAATCTTTGAGATTTAAAATGAAACATGGGCAGCCAAAGATTTTGAAAAATGAGATTAATGGTTTGATTTTGAACAAAATTTCATAAGCAGTTTTTTGATGTATGGGGTTGATCAAAACTCTGTTTTGAACATAGCAAGCAGTGTTTACAGCTTCTGCCCAAAAGGACAGTGGCAAGCCAGAATCTGCTAGCATGGTTCTTGCAGCTTCTATAAGAGTTCTGTTTTTCCTCTCAACCACCCCATTTTGTTCTGGTGTTCATGGGATGCTGAACCGCCTCACAATCCCTTTTGACACACAGAAGTCATCCAACTCCTTATTTTTAAACTCTGTTCCATTGTCACTCCTGAAGACTTTTACTGGCAAGTCATATTGCTTTTCAACTTTGGTGACAAAGTCCTTCAATATACCTACAGTCTCATCCTTAGAATGTAAAAAGTAAGTCCATGTAAACCTAGAAAAATCATCAACTATGACAAGACAAAATCTCTTTCTTCTTAGACTCATGATTTTAACAGGGCCAAACAAGTCCATGTGCAACAGTTGTAGACACTGACTAGTTTTGGACTCATCAATGGATTTGTAAGAGCTTTTATGTTGTTTCCCTTTTAAGCAAGAAACACAATGCTCATCACATTTAAATTCTTTTGATGGTAAACCTCTGACAAGGCTTTGTTTGGAGAGTGTGTTGATAGTATTAAGGTTGGTGTGACCCAATCTCCTATGCCACAATTCTGTCTCCTTAGTGGAGGCAGCAGAAAACAGACAGACATTTGCCATAGGATCGTCCTTTAACATATCAACAACATACACATTGCCACTTCTATGAGCAACAAGTTGTGCTTTGCTCTCAGCAATAATGGTATCAATCTTTTTCACCACTTCTGGCCCAATAATCTTACAAGTTTTCTTTGTGAAAAATGAGCCATAACCTTTGTCACTCATTTGTGAAACACTCAGAAGATTAAACTTGAGATTATCAATAAGATTGACATTTTCAAACTTGAGTTTTCCAGCCTGTACAGTCCCTAAACCCAACACCTTACCTTTTGAATCATTACCAAAGGATATATCACCCCCTCCATGAGCCAAGAAGTCCAGAAGAAGGGCTCTACATCATGTCATGTGCCTGGAGCCTCCACTATCTACATACCAAAGACTATCTAAACAAGCAGAAGCTCCCTGCACATCAGTAAATGATTAGTTTTGGTGAGTGTCCAAAGCCAAGTTGGCTTTGGATGGGTCCTCAGACCTTTCAGACTCAAGCTTTGGAAGGTGATTAGTGGTTTGGACCAATTTCTGAATTAAAGTCAACAACTGCTGCTGACCATTTGCCAGTGCTTGGATGTCAACACTTGGGGCAGCAGTTGTTTGATCACTTCCTGACAGATGATAATACCCATATGGATTTCTGTTCACTCTTGGTTTAGAGGGTCTTTTTGGCTCCTCATAAACATGTGGCAGACTGTGACATGGAGGTTGACCATAACCTCTTGGGTATTTGCTTGTGGGTGGAGCATCTGTTACTTGGACATCTCTAGAAGCAGATGTTTCAAGCCTTTTTGTAACAGATGTTTGGACAGGGGTGAAGGTCTGTTTGGGCTTTCCTTTTGAAGTACTAACCACAGGGTTTGCAAGAGTTTTAGCTTTGTATTCTTGTATTTTAACATCAAAATTTTTGAGATACAAGCACTCTTTGGTCTTGTGATTCTTTTTCCCACATATTGAGCATGTGGCTTTGGAATCACATTCACTTGTTCCTTTGTTAATATCATATGCTTTTAGAAGAAAACAGTTTTTGGTGACATGGTTCTTCTTTTCACAGAAATCACAGAACAAGTTGACAGTCTTTTCTTTCTTCTTCCCCTTTTCAGCCTTCTTTTCAGCAGATGTTTGAGCATCTGCTGGAAGATTTTTCAGGGGAATGACTTTAGCCAAGGGAATGACCTTTGCCTGAGGAGCTGTCTTTCCCTCAGGTGTTTTAAAATCAACAGGTTTGAAATTCTCAAGAGTATCACACTCATCAGACCAAGTAGGTTTAAATTCATACTTTTCAAGTTCAGTAAAAGATGAGGAACCTTCTGGTTTTTCAAGAACAATTTTCTTACCATTTGGTTCAGTGATTTTAATCTCTTGACCCTGCAGGTTTGTTGGTATAACCTCAACAGACTTTTGACTCTTTTTGTCAGTGTTTTCAAAAGCTGGAGCAGTGGTTTCAAAACCAAAGCCAAACTTCACATGACTTTTAGTTTGTTTGTTGAGTAACATTTCAAAACCTCTACATGATTCCACCCATTTCTCACATTCAACTTGGGTGGACTCTAGCTCACTTTTGCAACTTTGATATTTTGCTATCATAGTTTGGAGCTGGTCTTTGGTTATGGTTGCTTCATGTTTTAAGCTACTAATTTCAGACTCTTTTGCAGTTAAACTTGTTTTCAAATCTTTTGTGAGTTTTTCAAATTTAACTTCATCATCCAAAATTTTCTTTCTAAGGTTTTCATTCACCTCTTTGATGTTAGCAAATGCTATTACACATTTGTCAGAACACAACTCTTTAAGAATTTGAGGAGATACCTTAGCAGCAGCCATCAATGCACAATCACACTTGCACTCACAGTCATCAGATGCACCCCAGGGATCTGTGAGATTCACAACCTCTTCTTCAGGTTTTTCACCTGTAACAACTTCACTAACAACATCATCAGTCACAACATCAGATTCAGTTACCACCTCCTCAGATTCAATTTCATCCACCATGGCCATGAAACAGAAATTTTCTGGTTCATTTTCAGCTTTGGCAACTAGTGCAAAATTCTCATCTGTTAGCTCATCAGGTAGACTGCTCCAATCAACAAAGCCTTGTGTAAAGAAGCTCTGTTGACTGGTCTCTGCAGGAGCAGAGGATGGAGCAACAGTCGTTTGCACAGGTGCTTGAGCAACAGGTGTTTGCACATAGTGGATCTGAGGAACAGTGGTTTGGACATACTGGACAGGAACAGTGTTTGAGGACTGTGCAAAATGAGCAGTGTTTTGCACATTTGGTCCAGGGGCATTATAGGAATTCTGATAAGTGTTGGTCTGTGGTCTTTGATTTGGATAGGTTATTATAGGTGCACCATGTTGACCCCTACATTCCCTAGCAAAATGACCAAACCTATGACATTTGTAACACTTGATCTTTGATTTATCCAACCCAACCTTAGATCTGCCAGTCAACCCTGGAAACCTTCTCCCAGTTTTCTTGTAAAAATTATTAGTTCTTACACTGAGAAGGGCCAATTGGTGCATAATGTCCATTTCTTCCAAATCATCAGGGTCAAAGTATTTCAGGTCATCAAACTCAAAGGATATATTGTCAGATGCCTGGATATCACCACCACTTGCTGTGAAAGCATAGTTTGGTGAATAAGAATCAGAGTTAAAACCTGAGTTAAAACCTGAAGTTATGTCAATGAAATGATCATAACTCTGATCCTTTGTGTTTCCAGGCACCTCATCATGACCCAAAAGTGCTGTATTCCCAAACACATAGTCATCAGACACTTTTCCAGAGTCCTGGAGCTTCTTTTTCTGGTTAAGCTCTCTCTCATAGGTCAAGAGCTTACCATGAAGCTTGGTCATTGATACGTCTTTAAATCCTATTGAGTTTCTCATCACAATAGCAATAGTGTCCCATTTGTCTGGTAATGATCTTAAAAACCTATGGTTCAAGGTTGAATGAGGGTAAGTAAGACCAACCAATTTTAGTTCACTAATTAAGCAATTAAATCTCTCAAACTGTTGAGTTAATGACTCTCCTTTGACATGACTGAATGTTTCATATTGTTGGTTAAGTATTTCACGATTGTTTTCAATAACCTCCTCAGTCCCACCAAACTGTTCTTTCAGTGCATCCCACAACTCCTTTGCACTGTTACAGTGTAACAACCCAGCATATATGTCATTGGGTAGAGCCATGGCCACAATACTGAAGGCCTTAGCATCTAGCTAAATTTTCTGAAAATCCTGGTCGGAGTAGTTTTCAAGTTTCTTTGGCTCAAACACTTTGGGATCTTCAGTACTCGGCACAGTCGGAACATGTGGTCCGAAGATAACCGACTTCCAACACCCAGTGTTTTGTTGAGCTAGAACATGGCTCATCCGACGTTGCCAGATATTGTATTCAGATCTGACAAGCATCGGTGGCTTGTTGTTCGTGCCAGTGTTATGTGGATCGTGATTGATAGAAGCCATTCTCTGATTTTTCAAAAAACAATGTCTGTTTAAAAACGGTTGAAACGAAATTAAACAATTACTCTGTTTTCAATCTAACAGACAAACGATATCAATAATTGTGAGCTGATTATTAAATTGATTTGTTAGATCGAATTTAATTGACCAAGCTCTGATACCAATTGTTAGGATCTGAGTTTGTTTGTTTTGATTGTTTAACTAAATATGGTAATAATGAAATGAGAGTAGAATGAAAGTGCAGTGGAATAATAAACTGTTAATCAAAACAAGAGAGTAAATGTTTTCAGATCGAAAGCTTTCTTTATCTAAAAGATTACAATCGTACAATTACTCCCCCTCAGCCTGATCACACAGTGTTTGTCTGAGAGAATGTTTGTGTGTGTGATGCAATAGAACAGTACAAGCACTGTTCTATTTATAGACAGACTCAAAGCACTGATGACCTAAGCTGACGTCACCTAAGACAGTGACCTCTAACAGAATAACAAACATAAACATATGCCTATTACAAACTACTGTTACATTGAAAGCACTGATATTAAACAGTTGTTGTAGGAAAAACTCTGATGGTCTTGTATCCACTGCTGGAGCCTAAGTGCTGTTGGTTCCAGCAGTGCTTTGGTCTTCAGTACTTGTATCAGCAGTTGTTCTTCATCAGACCTTTGGTCAGCAGTCGTTCTTCATCAGTTGTTTATTCAGCAGTTCTTTGTATCAGCAGTTGTTGAGCAGTTGTTTGGATAGAACAGTAGTTAGGGTCAGCAGTCTTTTGGGAGAAGTAAGTTGTAAAGACTGTTTATTCAAGGATCAAACTGATAGCATGTTTTGGCTTTCTAATCATCTGTTCTTCTCCAGGTCAGCAGACCCAACAGTAACCATTTACTCATGTTTTGTGTGTGTGAAATCGAGAACCGAAGGAATATTTGGATAATACTATTGGTGCCTAACAAGGCCCACCCCTAATCGATAGCGTCGATTATGCAACTGTGTATGCTAGGGGTTCACGTATTCTGAACTAAGTTGTTATTTTCCGAGAAACAACTTCCGCTCGCGGGACATTACTTGTCTTGGTTTGGTTATGGGCTAAAGGGATTGTCGTCATAGTTTGTAGGAGTTAGCTACTCATTACAAAGTTCACTACGTGTGTTTGTTCTGCACATGTTGTTGTTAAAATGTTGTTGTTATGAAACTAAAACCTGTGAACTCACCATATTTTATATATTGACGTCTTTTAACCATATCTTTCGGGTAACTAAGTGCTGAATACATATGTGGCTAGTACGATGGAATATGGGATGTCAGACACTTGTCGGCGGTTCATCTATATTTTCCATTGGGTTGGGACAGATACGGAAACACCTCATGTTGGAACCTTATGTTTGTTGTTTTGTGAAATGTTTGAAACAAGGTACTTCTTTTTCGACATCCTAATGAAATGATCTTTTCTAATTAAATATGGTTTGTGTTAATATTGACTTTGATATGCTTTTGAGCGTTGCGCCACGTGTTTCCGCCATTGGAATGCTTGATAAAAGCAAGCCATTCCCCTGAAACATTTATGAAAACCTGTTCCCTAGGAATGGTTGTTAGCATAAGTCATTACCTTGGAACATTTAGGAAAAACCTTAACATGCGAAAAAGCATACGCTTAGAAAATACAAACCAGTTTAATCACATCAATAACCAAAGTGAAACCATAACATTTAAAAGACTGTATATGTAGTTAATAAAATTTTTGATGATCAAATCATTATCTTCAAGAACAATGGTGTTTATTCCCACATAATCCTATAACCAAACTTTGACAACGATCCTTCGTCTGGCACATCGTACGCATTCGACGATGCAAAACCACATTGGAAACCAAGAGCGGGGAATGTCAACCACAATAGATCTATTTTTTTTTTGTTCTGCCATCTCAACAAACTAATGGTTAAAATTTTAAACAAGACAAGGATTTCCGAGCTCACAACCCATGATTTGGTTATGTGGTGATCACAGGTTGTTGGAGTTTCTCATATGAACCAAGAGATAGACGAAGACCGAGCAAGGGCAAGGATTATATGGGGACCGGATCAAGTAATTTGATAAATATGTATTGTTTTATATGTATTAAATAAGAATGATAGACGTAATAACCGAAATATATTTGCAAACGTTTTCTAAGTAAGTTATGTAGTATGTTTGTATATATATATATATATATATTAATATTAGAATAATTTTTTTGGTTCGCATTTCCGTTGGTGTTTTTCACTTAGAATGGTTTAGGGTGTTATAACACATTCAAAGCAGAGCAACGTGGAACAATCTGGTTTAGCTTCTTGACATTCAAAAAGGGTAAAGATGGAAAAAAACAATAAAGATTAGCAAGTTTTATCCTTAAAATATAATAGAGATTAACTATTTTTATTTAATTCTTAAAGAAAACTATTTTTATTTAATCATCTATCTATACTTTCCATAATAGGAGAAACGTGAGTGACGTCAGAAAGCTGACGTGTCAACCGGAGAGATTGGCCACCAATGCCTGTATGATGCAAAAACTAACGTCATTAACCGCCTTAAAATATTCAAAAAAAGACGTAGGCCTCGTGAAAGCACCGCCGTTGTTCTCAACAGCGGTTCTGAATCATTGGGTCTGCCAACCAACAACAGACGTTATGCACATATGTATTCAGCTGTTTAGGCCCTACGTTTGAATTTTAAGGGGGAAATTTTAAATCGACGTAGGGAAACGTGCCTCGTAAGCTCCTTATATATAAGCACATAACTAATCCACCCATTTCTTATATCAGCTTTGAAATTTCTAAACAAAGATTTTCAAATTTCCCTCTTAAAATTTAAAACAATGTCGACCTCAATGGACGATTAAGAAAACCATTGTGATCTGAATCCAGCCAAAGACATGTGGTACACGAAGGCTCGAGTTATAAGAAAGTGGAAGAGAGCTTATCCATTACGGAGTTTGATGTTGAAACAAGAAGAAGAGTATGGTTGCACTTCTCAAACCGTTCTTTCTTCCGAGGCTGTAATTTATCCATTGCGTCAGGAATTCTTAGTTGGAACACAGAAGAAGCGTTTTGATGTTAGGACAAAAAGGATTGGTGAAACCACTTTTGCAAACCTTTGTCTAATTCACTTCTGTCAAAATATTCTAAGTATAGAACTGCTGAAGAAGAAGGATCAAACTGCTGAAGAAGAGATTCAGAAGTACTGAAGAAGAAAAGTCATCAGAAGTTCTGAAGTTCAAACCAGACAATTCTACTGAAGAACTACTGAAGACAAACTACTCATCAGTAGTTTGTCATTCATCAGTACTTACATGAAGATCTTTTCCACCGCCTTTTTGTATCAGTAGTTTATTACTTTAGTGTTTCTTTTTGCTTTATGTACAAGTTCCAAGACTGCAACTTGTTTCTGAACTTGCTTTTTGCAAGGTTCATGTATTTGTAAAGTCTATAAATAGAAGGGTTCATCCCTCTGTTTTAGACATTGATTTTAATACAGAAATCCTTCAACACTTTTTTTTGTTATTTCCATTTCGTGTTTATTGAGAATCTGTCAAAGTGTTTCATTCTCATTCAATACTTAGATTCTCAATAAACACTTATCATTTATTAGTTCTTGAATCCAGGGGGAGTAATAACTCCTGTTGATAAGTGTAGCTTTAAACTTATAACATTCCGCTGCGCTATCACTCATCAAGAACTTGCTAAACACTTAAGTGTCAACTAGCAAGTTGATACAAAAGAGCAATATACTGATACAACAATTGGTATCAGAGCACTGGTTTATCTGATCACATATCAATCTAACACATTGAGAATCAGACACAGGCTCTTATTGATATTCAATAAAGGATTATAAGCTCACTTTTATCAACATCCATCACTTTAAGAGATATTTGACAAATCAATACTCTTTAAAATGGATCCTCATAATACTAGTTCTGCCACTAAACCTACCATGCTTGTAAGAAATGAATATAACATATGGCAAAAGAGAATGGCACATACCTTATCACAGACCAACACAGGTTGTTGGAGATCTGTGATATATGGTCCTCATAAACCAGTAAATATAAATCTTGAAACTAAGGAAGAGATTCCAAAAGAACCAAAAGACTATACTGATGATGATTTCCTAAAACTTGAGCTTGATTCAAAAGCTTTCTCTATGTTGGCAATGGCACTCCCAAATGAAATCTACTCTGGCCTATTACATTGTGATAGTGTCAAAGAGCTTTGGGACTGCCTAAAAGAACAGTTTGGAGGAACTGAAGAGGTGATTGCCAACACCAGAGAAATCTTGGCTCAACAATATGAATCTTTTGCTCACATTAATGGGGAAACTTTAACACAGCAATTTGAAAGATTTTCCTCATTAATATCTGAGCTAAAGCTAAATGGTCAGACCTACACAACTGTATCTATGCTTCATAGATTTTTAAGGTCTTTACCTGATAAATGGGAAACATACTCAATAGTCTTAAGATCTTCACCAGACTTTAGCTCCCTCACTCTTACAAAACTTCATGGGAGATTACTTACTTTTGAGAGAGAAATTGATCAAAAGAAAAAGTTACAAAATTCTGGCAAAACTGCTGATGACTATCTACCAGGTAGTACAGCACTATTGGGACAAGACTCACCAACTTGTTCAAATAGTTTTGGATCTTTTGACCACATTGACATAACTGATGGGATCTCTTCTGAAAGATCATTCCCAGGTTATGACAATAATGACTTTGGTCAAACTGCTGATAACATGTGTTTTATCATGGATGATTTAAATAGTTTCAGCAGTCATGACCTAGAAGAAATGGATATTTTGCACCAACTGGACATGTTAAGTTTAAAAACAAATAAATTTTACAAAAGGTCAGGAAGGAAGTTTCCAGGACTTAACAGTTCTACAAAAATTGGTTTTGACAAATCTAAACTTAGATGTCACAAGTGTCAAAAGTTGGGACACTTTGCTAGAGAATGTAGAAGCTCTGGCTTTAACCAATCTCAGTCTGGAAACAATTTTAACCCCAATTATAACAGGAATAATGGAACACAAGGGAGTGCACATTTTGTACAGGCACATGCTCCACAACACCAATATGTGCCACAAGTACAATATGTACAGATGCCTGCTCAACAGATGCAGAGCCAACAATCAATCCCTCCCTTTCCAGCTGCTCAACAACCTCCACAGCAACAACAACCCTCTCAACAAAGTTTATTTACTTCAGGGTATGTTGACTGGAGCAGTCTTCCTTTTGACACCACAGAGTGCAATCCTGATGCAGACAACAAAATGTTTGAGATCAACTGGGGAGAGCCTGACAATGGCAGAAAGAACTTTACCTTAATGGCATTTGAGGGATGCTCCTCAAAATCTGCCTTGTCACAGGTATCAAAAGAATCTTTGACAAAATTATGTTCAAATTCATGCAAAGCATCTTTTGCTCTCATAAGAGAGACAAATGTGCACTTACAAGGAAAAGCAAATGACTCTGAGAGAAAATTCACCCAGATGAAATGTGATTTAGAAAGAAAACTTTCTGCAAAAACAAAAGAAGTTTCTAAATTATCTAACTCTGCTATTGAAACCCAAGCACAAATTAAAATCATAATTAATGACCTAGGGAATGTCAGACAAGAGCTTGCTGACACCAAGGTCACATGTGAAAAATGGGTGGAATCTTGTAAGGGGTACCAACTATTGCTAAACAAACAAAGTGCTTCAAATGTTAGGTTTGGCATAGGGTACAATCATACTGAAACACCAACAGATTTCTCTCCCAAAACTACTGAAGATGGGAGAAAAATTGTTTCAGGTGAAACTTCTGAAGAGGAAGAATGCACATCTTTCCATGAAAACTTTCTAAAGTCACACAAAGAAAGTTCTTCAGAAGTACTGATTAAATCTGACTTTAAGCCATCAGTAGTTTCAACTACATCAGGAGTTGAGAACCTGAAAACTACTGATGACCTAAAACCAATCAAAACAGTCAGAGACTTGTCTTTGAAAGAAAAGACAAAAGAATGTGAAATTTGTGGTCTGTTCAACCATAAAACAGAATTTTGCAGATATAGAAAAGGTATTCAGTTAAACAAGAAAAATCAACAACTGGTTGTGGGAAAATAAATAAAAAATGATTATGTAAAAACATTTTCTCAGGAAAAGACAAAATCTCAACAAAAGTCTTTTTCTCAAAATTCTCTGTCAGTAGTTAGACCTGAATCATCAGCAGTTTCACAAACTGCTGAGATTAAAGATCTTATGAACTTGGTACAACTACTGATGACCAAAGTTGATGGTGGTCCTCAAAAGGAAACCACCATTGTTCTTAATGCAAAATCCATTGCCAAAAAGACATGGATTTCTAAACTTGGTCAAGAACAAACTGTAAATGTTCTCAAGAGCAAACCCAAAGCCAAACTGGCTTGGGTTCCTAAATCTAACTGATTTGCTATCTTGTGCAAAGAGTTTCCAGAGGCTTAAATAGCATTTGGTATGTAGACAGCGGAGGCTCAATGCACATGACAGGATGCAGATACCTGATAAACAATTTTATCAGTCAAAGAGATGGATCTGTATCCTTTGGGAACAATGCTAAGGGATATGTGCTAGGACATGGCAATGTCTCCTCTGGCAAAATACAGTTTGACAAGGTCAATCTGGTTGAAAACCTTGAGTACAACTTGCTGAGTGTGTCACAAATGTGTGATAAAGGATATTCTTCCTTTTTCACAAAGACAGCATGCAAGATCATATCACCAGAAGGCCAGAAGTATATAGAGAAGATCATTGAAGATCATACTTTGTTAATAGCCAAAAGATGTGGCAATGTCTATGCAGTGGACATTGAAAAAGACAAAAAACTGAACAACACTGCATGTTTCTTCTCAAGGGCATCAACTTCAGAAACTGATCTCTGGCATAGGAGACTTGGCCATGTGAACTTTAAAACCATAAATAAAGTCACAAAAATGGGCTTGGTCAGAGGTCTACCCTTAAAAGTATACCAGTGTCAAGAACACTGTGTATCCTGTTTAAAGGGTAAATAACATAAGTCCTCCTATAAGTCTATTGAAGAATAAAAAACAACTGCATGTCTTCAACTACTCCATATGGACTTATTTGGGCCTGTAAAAATCATGAGCCTTGGTAAAAAGAAGTACTGCTTAGTCATCATTGATGACTACTCAAGATTTACATGGGTATTCTTCTTATATTCCAAGGATGAGGCTGCTGAAATCATCAAGTTCTTCATTCTACAAGTAGAGAAGCAATACTCTCTACCTGTCAAAACCATTAGAAGTGATAATGGGACAGAGTTCAGGAACAAAACTCTGGATGAATTCTGTTTGTCTAAAGGGATTATTAGACAATTCAGTGTTGCCAGAACTCCTGAACAAAATGGTGTGGTAGAAAGGAAGAACAGAACTTTAATAGAAGGAGCAAGAACAATGTTAGCTGATTCTGGCCTACCTTTATAGTTCTGGGCAGAAGCAGTTAACACATCATGTTATGTTCAAAATAGAGTTCTTGTTGTCAAAAGACATTCAAAGACTGCCTATGAAGTTCTTCATGGCATGAAGCCCCTTATCTCCTTTTTCAGGGCTTTTGGGTGTCAATGTTTCATCTTGAACATCAAGGAATCTATTTCAAAGTTTGCTGCCAAAGTTGACTCAGGTTACTTTCTTGGTTATTCTTCAACTAGAAAAGCCTACAAGGTTTTTAACTCAAGCACCAGGATAGTAGAAGAAACACTGAATGTCAAGTTCAATGAGTCAAAACACACTCTCATTCCAGCACATCCTACTGAACTCTTTGACCTTGACAACTTTCATTTTGAACCTGAAAAGACTGTCACTTCATCCAAACCTACTTATTATGGTGATCAAAGGTTTGATGATGAGGATCCAGCACCATGGACTCCTCAAATAATCATTAAGTCAACTTCAAAACCATCAGAAGTTTCAGAAACTTCTGATTCAACAAATACTGAAGGACAAACTCAAACATCTGCTTCAGCACCTGCAACTACTGAAGACACTGAAACTGCTGAACCAGATATAATAGACCTCAGTAGTTTGTTTGAAGAACATGAGCCACCAACACCTGTCAGTGGTTTACAACAACTGATCGAACACAAAGACCATCCACTTGATCAAATCATGGGTGATATTGCATCAGGTGTTCTTACAAGAAACCAGCTTTCCAACTTTTGTCTATTCTCAGCATTTATTTCACAGTTGGAACCAAAGAAGTACCAGGAAGCCCTTAAAGACAACAATTGGGTGCAAGCAATGCAAGATGAATTGCTTCAATTCAACAAGCAACAGGTTTGGGAAATCTATCCCTTGCCACCAAACAAGCAACCAATTGGCACAAAATGGGTTTTCAGGAACAAACAAGATGAAGCTGGTATTATAATCAAGAATAAGGCAAGACTGGTAGTACAAGGTTACTCTCAAGAAGAAGGAATTGACTATGATGAAACCTTTGCTCCAGTTGCAAGGCTTGAAGCCATCAGGTTATTTCTGGCCTATGCCATTTCCAATAAAATAAAAGTTTATCAAATGGATGTCAAGAGTGCATTTTTGTATGGAAAGATAAAAGAGGAAGTGTATGTTTGTCAGCCACCTGGGTTTGAGGATCCTTCTCATCCTGAGTGGGTGTACAAACTAGACAAAGCTCTTTATGGGCTCAAACAGGCTCCAAGAGCCTGGTATGATACACTTTCAACCTTTTTACTCAAAAATAACTTCACAAGAGGTGCCATTGATAAAACTCTTTTCATAAAACATGTTGGAAATCATATCTTACTTGTTCAAATATATGTTGATGATATCATTTTTGGTTCAACAAACACAAAATTGTGTGATGAATTTAAGAAACTCATGCAATCAAAATTTGAGATGAGTACAATGGGAGAACTGCAGTACTTTCTGGGACTGCAGATTAAACAACAATCAAATGGAACTTTTATACATCAATCAAAATATGTTAAAGAATTATTAAACAAATTTTCTTTACAAGACTATAAATCATGTTCCACTCCCATGACACCAACCACATAAGTTGAACCAGATGATCAAGTAAAACAGGTTGACCAAACCATGTATAGATGTATGATAGGTTCCCTTTTATATCTAACTGCTTCTAGACCAGATATTATGTTTTCAACATGTGTCTGTGCTAGATATCAATCAGCTCCTAGGGAATCACACCTTATTTCAGTCAAAAGAATCTTCAGATATCTGAAAGGAACTCCAACACTTGGAATTTGGTATCCTGCTTCAAGCAATACCAAGTTATCAGCTTTTTCAGATAGTGACTATGCAGGGTGTAAAATGTCAAGAAAATCAACATCTGGTGGTTGTCAATTCTTGGGAAACTGTCTAGTGTCTTGGCAATCAAAGAAACAAACATCTGTTGCAACTTCAACTGCTGAAGCTGAATACATAGCAGCTGCAAGTTGTACATCACAGATACAATGGCTCCAATATCAACTTCTTGATTATGGAATCAAAGAGACCAAGACACCATTTCTTGTAGACAGCAAATATGCCATTAGCATCATTCATAATCGTGTTCAGTTTTCAAAAACTAAACACATTGAAATCAGGTATCATTTCATAAGAGATTGCTATAAAAAAGGCAAGATTGAAGTGAAACATGTAGCAACAACTAATCAAATAGCTGACATATTCACTAAACCCCTTGACACATCAACATTTCAGAAGTTAGTATCCATGCTAGGGATACTAAATTTGTAAGTGTTTCTCTTTATATTTCTGCACAACTTTTTTATTTTTCACTTACATCTGTTTTCAAAAACTTGAAAAACTTCTGAAAAGAGAGAAACTACTGATGAACAAAACATCAGTATGGGGATATTTTCTGAAAAGTGATTAACTTCTGATAAAACAACCTTCAGAAGTTATGAATAAAGTATTTATAAAAGTATTTCTCATCAGCTGTTCAAAACTGCTAAAGAGAAAGTGGGAACTACTGATGAGTAAAATTCTTCATCAGCAGTTTAGTCAAAAAGGGCAAATCAGACTTTTCCCATCATCAGAAGTTTGACCTAGTCGGTTTAAAACTTCTGATCAAGAGGTTTTTAACCTAGGTGGTTTAAAACTTCTAATAAAGAAGATCCAAGCGGTTAAAAACTTCTGATAAATATCTTTTTTCAACACTTATCCATTCAAAAACAAAAATTCCCTCCTTCTTTCTCAAGAAAGCTCTCAAACCCCTGAACCTGCAACAAAAACACTGTTCGATTCATACACACACACAAAACCACATGGCTTTAGTTCTTAAACAGGGACACAATCTCAGAGCCTACATAGAAAAACAAGAAGGCTGGTCCCAATATGATGAAATCATTGATCTCGTCGTCAAATCCCAATTTTTCACCGCTCTCACAATAGACCCACCAATACATCCTGAAACTCTCAATGAGTTCTGGGCTAATGCTGAGACAGTGATGGTGGATGATGAAGTTATCTCTCTCAACTCAACAATTAAAGGGAGACAAATGGCCATCACACCGGCCATACTTGCAAACAGACTGGGGTTGAATGATGTGAATGCCCCTGAAAAGTTTGACAACTCTGCAATCCACCTAACCATGACTGAGTGTGGTTATTGTAACACCCCAACCGATGGCGGAAACATCGGGGTGCCACGTATTGATGATTGTTTTCAGTAGCACATGGTATAATATAAATTTTAAATAATTTATTCAAACATAAATATCCAAAATGTGAAATAATGTCTAAGAATTCAAATACATAACATCAAATAGCAACTTCAATAACTTCAAATAAACTTCAAGAAAATCCTCATGCTAACTCAAGCCTCAGCTTCATTGTTACCTGAAACATGTTAATTTTGAAAGTATTTTGGGTCAACATAAGTTGGTGAGAATTACATAGGTTTTTGATGATAAAATGAATAAAATGTTATGCAATTCATGTGTCATGTTAATCTAGCCCATATGTGAGAACATATTAGAAATAAATCGAGTGCATAATCAACCCTGTTGACTGTTATAAAATGATACATACCATACACTTATGGTCCCAATGAATATGTTATGCGATAACAAACACCCACGTAACCTTGGTAGGAGGCACGTATCCGGGTGGGATTGTCAGTCCAATAGATCTATCAATGTATACCGTCGGCTGATCAATGTTAATGATTATGCTAGAATGGTGCTTACTCTAATCATGCTCAAGACAATATGCAACATAGAAAACACATAGACACATTGATGATTGAATTGCAATGAAAATGTTATAACATGTTTCACCCCAAAAATGGTGATAAAAGGGGCTATGTAAACTCACCTTAGCAAATGTTAACTTGTTGAAAAGATATGATAATTGTGTTGCCCAAAGTGATTTCCAAATATCACCCTATAATAAGGTAATATGTAATAAGTCTAAGTCTAATTAACTAATATGTGTATCCTAGGGTTTTGATTTGGGGAATATTAATTGTTGAAATTTAAATTAAAATGTTTAATTAATAAAGGAAAATTTGGATAATTAATGAAAGATAGTCTTTTTATAAAATTTAAATTTTGAGTGAGCACATTAAAGTGTTTGAAGCAATAAAATAATTTTTATAAAATTATTTCATTTTAAATAGATTTTTAAATCTATTTATTTATAAATAGCCAATTATTAACTTTAATATTCAAAAAAATACTAAAATTAAAGAATTCTAATTTTAAAAATCATATTTCTGTTCTAAATGATTAAAAATAATTTGTATAAAATTTTGGTGCAAAAATGATGAAAATTGGATTTAATATGATTTAATTATGATTAAATTTAACAAAAATTGATTAAAAATATAAAATAAATGATTTTACTGAATTAAAAATTATTTCAGTAAAGTTTAACTTTATAAAAAGTTAGAATAATTTTTGGAGAATTTAATAAAACTGTTTTGATATATAAATGTATTTTTATAAATATAATTGTATAAAAATGATTTAATTATTATAATTATTAAATAAATGAATTTCTGAAAAATAAAAATTACAAATAAATCTTTTATATCAGATTAAACAATGATAATTTTTTTAGAATTTATAAAATTGTTTTGGTATTTTAAAAAGAATTTAAATGATTAAAAGGATTAATATATTTATATGATTATTGTTTGCTAAAAAAAGAAAAGAAAAGAAAAGAACACCAAAAACCGGTCAGAGCCGGGACTCGAACCCGGGTGACCTCAGTGGATAACAAGGGTCACAACCACTTGGCCTAGGCCGGTGGTTGTGTCATCCTCTGTTTTAAAATATATAAATACAATACACGTTTCCAGTTTTATCCCCAAACCAATCACGATGAACCCTAGATTTCCAATTGAATGATTCAGGCAACAATAGCCCGATTAATGTTAGGGCTATTGTTGCCTAAACGCCGATGAATAAACCCCACAAAAAATATCATACTTACAGTGTTGGATTGATGTTATTAGACGGGTCAAGACAAAAGTCAAACCACGAGCAAAATAATCAATATCAGAGTGTAATTGAAAGAATTGGAGGTGGAGAGAGTGTTATGAGCGAGTTGTCAAGGTTTGCAATGCATCTATTTATACAGGGGATTAGGGTTTGAGTTAATTGGAATGTTTGACTTCCAATTGAATACGTACGCGTCAATTTAAATAGAAAGTCAACAATTGACGTGTTATTGACGTGTAATTGTATTGTAATAGGCCGGTCATTGCACGAATTAGCCAAAAATAGATCGATCACTCGTTAATTAGACGGATTGCTCATCAAGCTATCCCACAGTTGACTTTTCTTGTCAACTGTGAGGACTTAAAGCGTGTATAAGATTAAAAGGTGTCCGGGTTATAACAAAACAGAAGTCCAGCCCAGTTGGTTTGTGCACTTGTGTATGTGTGGCCGGCCTTTGGCGCGGGTTCGATTCCCGGCCAAGGCATGATTTATTTTTTTTTTTGAGATAATTATATGGGCCGGCTCTCTAGGCCTTGGGCCTGATTTCCAGATGGGCTTGGTTAATGGGCTGGGAAACTTGGGCTTCAAATAAGGGTGGGTTGTATGTGGTAAAAATCCAACAATGTAATAGTTATAATTATATATATATATATGTGTGTATAAGTATGAATAATAATCATCGTAATAAAACTTGTCGTTTTGTAGCGTATAATAAATGCGTAATGTTACAGTCTCCCCTACTTTTAGAAACTTCGTCCCGAAGTTAAAGAAAATACTAGGTTTGCGATTGGTCAACTACTGAAAACCTTGATAAAATTTCACACTACCTTCATGTACCTGTAAATTCATGATTACGTTCCGGACCGTAATAACCAATTTACCTTACATTAAGGTTTTGTATCCTTTTACGACTTTCCGATTGTTGAGTAGGTCTGATAGTCCTCACCAGTCGTTGAGCAGGTGGTAGGGCCTCTCCCGACTGTTGGATAGACATGATGACCTCTACCAATCGTTAAGTAGGTTGTTTGGTAGTTAACTAATTGTTGTACAAGCAAGCAAGTAGATATAGCAATTCATATTCAAACAAGTATGCACGCAGATGTTATGATAATACTTGAATTTATAATTTGATTCAAAAGTGTCAATACATGTAATTAAGGAGAAAGTAGATATTATTCCAATGGTAGGGTTTGATGTTGAGCAGTTGGAGGGTCTCAAGCGGGATTATTTGGAGCATCAAGAGCGTTTGTAGCAGGGATTCGACAAGCTTCCGCAAGATGCCCATACCTCTGACAATTGGTGCACTGTCGACAGGGTACTTGAGTTGGATGGTGATACTGGCAGGTGTCACACTTAGGTAGGTTCCCATTGTATTGTTTCTTGGTGGGTGGGGTAGTGGTGTCTATTGCAAAATTCCTGACCTTGTTCTTCCCGTTGGTTGAGGCCTCAGTTTTGATTTCGACGGCAGGTTGGGGAGTATCCTTTTTCTTTTCCCCTTTACGAGTCAGGGTTCCTGCCTTCACATGGTTATCTGTTAGGGTGGCAGCCAAACGCTTTGCTTCTTCCAATGTAGCAGGGTTCCTTCCCCACAATGTGTCTTGAATCTGCATCGGTAAGCCACCAATGTATTTTTCGATCGCAATGGGCAAAGGAGTGACTTTGTGGGGTAGCAGTAAGCTAAGTTCGTGAAAGCGAGTGTTGTAAGCAAGGTTTTCCCCACTGTCTTGAGCAAGATCATAAAATTCGTCTTCCAGTTTCTTGATTTCATTACGAGGACAGAACTCTGCCTTCATAATGTCTTTAGCTTGATCCCAGGTTAAGGCTAGTGCAGCTTCAGCCCCGCGAGTGCGTTTTTCTTCATTCCACCAAGTGAGTGCTCGCTTATGAAGAACACTCATGGCATAACGGACTTTAAAGTTGTCGGGGCATTCACTGTTAATGAAGGTATTTTCAATGCCCTCAAACCATTGTAGGAGTCCAGTAGCTCCTTCTTCACCGCTGAACTTTGGAGGGTTACAAGAGTTGAAATGCTTAAGGGTGCAAGCTTGGGGTCCATTACCATTGCCATTGCCATTTCCGTTCCCATTGTTGTGACCATTCCCGTTGCCGTTCAATTGGATGACCTGAGCAAGTAAATTAGGAACCAGAGTTGCGATTTGCTGTGCCATTTGTTGAGAAATGATTGCAGCCAGTTGAGCATCGACCCCATTGTTGTTGTGGTTAGGAGCTTGGTCATGGTTGTGGTTATGGTTATCACCACCTTCTTCGTGATTCTCACCATTGTTGTTGCGAGTGCTGCGACGAGGAGGCATGATCTGTAATAGACACAATGAAATGAATGAGAGTTTATATAAGGAATGTAATCATTTATTCATTAATTAAAACGAATAAACGAAAACGTTGACTTATCAAAGATTCTAAATTCTAATAACATATGAAGACATGCTTTAGCCTATAAGTGAACACTCATCCCGAGAATTCCCAGGTAGGCATCCGGGTCCCTCGTCTGATTGGGATATATGCGCAATGCCAGCCTAGACAGAAGACTCAGAATACAGGCGTTCACCCTTCCAGATTGCACGTGTTCGTTATTAAGATCTAGAACTTCGACGAGATTCCAAGGGGGGTTCAGGTTAAACCTGAGGAATTTGTCTTATTAGTCTAAGAGTAGATCCACTGATGGAGAGCAACCTTCTTGTAGGAATGAAAGTAGGGATAAGAAGTAGGAGGGAGATAGAGAATAGCAAGTAAAGGAAGCAAGTACTTGTTAAATCCTATGGTTATAGACTAGATTATTTTTCTAATAACCTAATTCCCTATAACCATGGCTCTGATACCAATCTGTAACACCCCAACCGATGGCGGAAACATCGGGGTGCCACGTATTGATGATTGTTTTCAGTAGCACATGGTATAATATAAATTTTAAATAATTTATTCAAACATAAATATCCAAAATGTGAAATAATGTCTAAGAATTCAAATACATAACATCAAATAGCAACTTCAATAACTTCAAATAAACTTCAAGAAAATCCTCATGCTAACTCAAGCCTCAGCTTCATTGTTACCTGAAACATGTTAATTTTGAAAGTATTTTGGGTCAACATAAGTTGGTGAGAATTACATAGGTTTTTGATGATAAAATGAATAAAATGTTATGCAATTCATGTGTCATGTTAATCTAGCCCATATGTGAGAACATATTAGAAATAAATCGAGTGCATAATCAACCCTGTTGACTGTTATAAAATGATACATACCATACACTTATGGTCCCAATGAATATGTTATGCGATAACAAACACCCACGTAACCTTGGTAGGAGGCACGTATCCGGGTGGGATTGTCAGTCCAATAGATCTATCAATGTATACCGTCGGCTGATCAATGTTAATGATTATGCTAGAATGGTGCTTACTCTAATCATGCTCAAGACAATATGCAACATAGAAAACACATAGACACATTGATGATTGAATTGCAATGAAAATGTTATAACATGTTTCACCCCAAAAATGGTGATAAAAGGGGCTATGTAAACTCACCTTAACAAATGTTAACTTGTTGAAAAGATATGATAATTGTGTTGCCCAAAGTGATTTCCAAATATCACCCTATAATAAGGTAATATGTAATAAGTCTAAGTCTAATTAACTAATATGTGTATCCTAGGGTTTTGATTTGGGGAATATTAATTGTTGAAATTTAAATTAAAATGTTTAATTAATAAAGGAAAATTTGGATAATTAATGAAAGATAGTCTTTTTATAAAATTTAAATTTTGAGTGAGCACATTAAAGTGTTTGAAGCAATAAAATAATTTTTATAAAATTATTTCATTTTAAATAGATTTTTAAATCTATTTATTTATAAATAGCCAATTATTAACTTTAATATTCAAAAAATTCTAAAATTAAAGAATTCTAATTTTAAAAATCATATTTCTGTTCTAAATGATTAAAAATAATTTGTATAAAATTTTGGTGCAAAAATGATGAAAATTGGATTTAATATGATTTAATTATGATTAAATTTAACAAAAATTGATTAAAAATATAAAATAAATGATTTTACTGAATTAAAAATTATTTCAGTAAAGTTTAACTTTATAAAAAGTTAGAATAATTTTTGGAGAATTTAATAAAACTGTTTTGATATATAAATGTATTTTTATAAATATAATTGTATAAAAATGATTTAATTATTATAATTATTAAATAAATGAATTTCTGAAAAATAAAAATTACAAATAAATCTTTTATATCAGATTAAACAATGATAATTTTTTTAGAATTTATAAAATTGTTTTGGTATTTTAAAAAGAATTTAAATGATTAAAAGGATTAATATATTTATATGATTATTGTTTGCTAAAAAAAGAAAAGAAAAGAAAAGAACACCAAAAACCGGTCAGAGCCGGGACTCGAACCCGGGTGACCTCAGTGGATAACAAGGGTCACAACCACTTGGCCTAGGCCGGTGGTTGTGTCATCCTCTGTTTTAAAATATATAAATACAATACACGTTTCCAGTTTTATCCCCAAACCAATCACGATGAACCCTAGATTTCCAATTGAATGATTCAGGCAACAATAGCCCGATTAATGTTAGGGCTATTGTTGCCTAAACGCCGATGAATAAACCCCACAAAAAATATCATACTTACAGTGTTGGATTGATGTTATTAGACGGGTCAAGACAAAAGTCAAACCACGAGCAAAATAATCAATATCAGAGTGTAATTGAAAGAATTGGAGGTGGAGAGAGTGTTATGAGCGAGTTGTCAAGGTTTGCAATGCATCTATTTATACAGGGGATTAGGGTTTGAGTTAATTGGAATGTTTGACTTCCAATTGAATACGTACGCGTCAATTTAAATAGAAAGTCAACAATTGACGTGTTATTGACGTGTAATTGTATTGTAATAGGCCGGTCATTGCACGAATTAGCCAAAAATAGATCGATCACTCGTTAATTAGACGGATTGCTCATCAAGCTATCCCACAGTTGACTTTTCTTGTCAACTGTGAGGACTTAAAGCGTGTATAAGATTAAAAGGTGTCCGGGTTATAACAAAACAGAAGTCCAGCCCAGTTGGTTTGTGCACTTGTGTATGTGTGGCCGGCCTTTGGCGCGGGTTCGATTCCCGGCCAAGGCATGATTTATTTTTTTTTTTGAGATAATTATATGGGCCGGCTCTCTAGGCCTTGGGCCTGATTTCCAGATGGGCTTGGTTAATGGGCTGGGAAACTTGGGCTTCAAATAAGGGTGGGTTGTATGTGGTAAAAATCCAACAATGTAATAGTTATAATTATATATATATATATATATGTGTGTATAAGTATGAATAATAATCATCGTAATAAAACTTGTCGTTTTGTAGCGTATAATAAATGCGTAATGTTACAGTTATCAAGGTACTCTCTCACAAGCTACTATCTTTAAAAAGTATTTTGAACCAAAATATAAACTTTTGTTTCATTATATAATTATGTGCTTGAGTCCTAAAACAGGGTCTTATGACCAGATGCCCTCAACCTTTCAACCAATTTTTCATTCCATTGTGAATGAAACAAATTTCAGGGCATCAAAACTTTTCTTTAATGAGTTGGTGTTACATCACAATAACACTAAGAAAAAGTTTTTGTTATATCCAAGGTTTATTATGCAATGCATAATAACTGAACTGGGTAATGAGGTGCTTGTGGGTAAAACTGAAATTTTAAAATCCTTAAACTCACAAGCATACTCAAGGCACAACAAACAGGCTGCCTGGTCAGAAGATGACCAAGGGGAACCAGAACCAGTCCCCATGGAACCCTCATCTTCCAAACCTACTCCACCAAAGGCCAAGAAACCCAAGGTACAAAAACAAAAACCCACCAAACCTAATAGAAAAGCTGTTCAGGAGGTTGAGATGCCTGAACAAACTATTGTGCAATCTGCACTTCTTAAAGATGTGACTGAAACATCCTCTCAGTCTCATCCATCTCAAACCCCACCAAGAGCACCTATCACAATCCTTTTCAAAAGAAAAAGACTTAAGAAAACTATTCCCATTGATTCTTCTTTTGAAACTGCTGAACCCACTGCCTAAACTACTGAACCAGCACCCCAAATTTCTGAACCAGACATTGAAATAGCCAAACTTCTCTCTGGGCTAAAAGAGAAAGTCCCATCTACACATGTCAGTCCCCATCAACCACATAAAACAGGGGACATAGCCTTAGAAATTGACATGGATGTGGACACTCAAAGCCCTAACCAAAGAGATGAGGATGAACCAGAGTCTCTAAGCCCAAACTTTGAAACTTTTGGTACTTTTGAGGCTGCTACTACTCATTTACCACCCAGTGGTGGACCTGAGGACAGAAGTAACATAGCTAAGACCTCAACTGTGGCAACTACTGATGAAGGCTTAATGCCTGAGGTAGGAAATCCTCTGAACCAAGAAAAAGAGGTACATGAGACAACTGAGCTGGGCTCAGCTCATGATGTAACTGATACAGTCCTCATTGAGGATGTAATCAGGGATTCAGATGATTCCATTGACTTGGATGATGTTTCAAAACACCAAACTACTGTGCTAAACCCTTCTCCGATCTCTCAATCAGCAGAACTACTTGAGAAGAGTTTAGTGGCAGCCCAAAAGAAGGCCAGAGAAGATCAGATCTGGAAAACACTGGAAGAAAGGGATGACTTGGATCTAAGCCATGAAGAAAAACTTCAGGCTTATGAAGCTGAACTCCAAAGGAAGGCTAGCCTAGACCAGATTGCTGAAGAAGATAAAAGACATCAACTGATGTCTTACATTACAAAGAACAGCAAAATCAAAGCCCACACATTGAAGAGACTCTCTATGGAAGAGCTGACAAGAAGAGCTCAACTTATTGCAGATAAACATGCAACAAGTAAAGACACAAAGGCCAAGAGAGCTCAGATGATAGAAGAACTGGTAGCAAATGGTTATGGTTCAAAAGCCTCAGTGTCCAAATGGAAAGAAGAAAGATTGGTGGACACATATAGAAAATACAAGGCTGCAAGGGCTGCAAATCCAGAGAAGTTTCAAACTGCTGAAGTTTCAACTTCAGTAGTTAGAACTTCTGGTGTTCAAAGAAGACCAGCTACTCAGAGAAAGAAATCAGAGGAGAAGGTAAAGACTGATTTCAGAATGGTACTACTAGAAGGTAGTACAGTAGTCCATTCTGATTTTGATATAGAAGAAAAGCCTCTGATCACACAATTCAGGGATCCTTCCACCTTTGCATATCAAATCCAGAAGACCATCACAGACAAACTGCACACTAAGGTAGTAACTGAACATCATTTGCCAACATTTCAGATACCTAATGTGATGGAACAACAGTAGGGAAGTGAATCCCACCTGAGAGTCACTGAAGTTGAAAACATCCAACACTCAGGAGAAACCCAGGGTACCACAATGGTTCCCTACACTTTAGACTTTGACAAGTCTAAAGAACCAATCATCAGATGGTCCTTTACTGGTAGAAACTCAGTACTTGTGACAAGAAGAGATCAGACAAGCAGGGCCTATAGGTCGATGAATGATCTGAAGAAACTATCAACCAAAGACCTGCTTACAATCCAACACTTAGAACCACAGAAAGGGTCTCTTACTGATGAACAGCTCAACCAGCTCAAGAATTTCATGTTCAAAGGAATATGGAAAATTGTGAAGGACAGAAAAGAACAGTAAGGAATTAGTAAGGTTTTGGCTTCATCAATCCAGGGGGAGATTGTTAGGACAAAAAGGATTGGTGACACCACTTTTGCAAACCTTAGTCTAATTCACTTCTGTCAAAATATTCTAAGTATAGAACTGCTGAAGAAGAAGGATCAAACTGCTGAAGAAGAGATTCAGAAGTACTGAAGAAGAAAAGTCATCAGAAGTTCTGAAGTTCAAACCAGACAATTCTACTGAAGAACTACTGAAGACAAACTATTCATCAGTAGTTTGTCATTCATCAGTACTTACATGAAGATCTTTTCCACCGCCTTTTTGTATCAGTAGTTTATCACTTTAATGTTTCTTTTTGCTTTATGTACAAGTTCCAAGACTGCAACTTGTTGCAACTTGTTTCTGAACTTGCTTTTGGCAAGGTTCATGTATTTGTAAAGTCTATAAATAGAAGGGTTCATCCCTCTGTTTTAGACATTGATTTTAATACAGAAATCCTTCAACACTTTTTTTTGTTATTTCCATTTCGTGTTTATTGAGAATCTGTCAAAGTGTTTCATTCTCATTCAATACTTAGATTCTCAATAAACACTTATCATTTATTAGTTCCTGAATCCATGGGGAGTAATAACTCCTGTTGATAAGTGTAGCTTTAAACTTATAACATTCCGTTGTGCTATCACTCATCAAGAACTTGCTAAACACTTAAGTGTCAACTAGCAAGTTCATACAAAAGAGCAATATACTGATCCAAAAGTTGATGAACTCATTGTTTTAGGAATTCAAGAGGTTTTAATATTTTATACGTAACTTTTATATGTCTTCACTTTACGATATTTTTCAATTGTTTAAAAGTGTATGTTTAATTTACATTGTGTTTGCAGCCAATGTCTTTTGTTGTGGTTGCCACCATAAAAAGTGTTGAAGAAAGTTATGGTTGGTTTTATGCTGCCTGCCGCAATTGTAACAAGAAAGTTTTAAGTAAATCTGAGTTTTTGCAAAATGCTGAAGAAGTGTGTGAAGCAATTCTCAAATTGCCTGAAACTGCGTTGGTTTGTGGAAAATGCAAGTAGGAATGTACTTCCATTACAACAAAGTATGTAAATCAGTAGATGTATACACTTTTTTTGTTTCCAGATTTTTCATTTCATTTCATTCAGGTTTTTTTAGATAAAGTATGTTTTATTTGTTTTAGTGTCACACCCTCAAATTTCCACTTGCAGAGTTTTACCGCGAGGCGCATGACAAACCAGGATCCAAGTCAACGGTCACAATAAACAACACTATATGAATAGGTAAAACCCAAAACATAGTTCTCAAATTATCAAAATCGTAGCGGAAGCATTTAACCAGTTACAAAACCATGTACGACAATGTTCAAACAATTTTATTCAAAACATGAAGCTAAGCCTAGACGCCATGCAGACTCGTGCGCCTAGTCCAATGTTGCTACCTTAGCGACCTGAGAAAAACATGCCAAAAAGACGTCAACATATAATTCTGGTGAGTTCACAGGTTTGTTCAATAAGTTACCAAAGTTACCAAAACGTTACCATGTCCATACTATACCAATGTCACCAAGTACGCTAGCTAGGCGTATGTTTTATTACTACTACGATTGAAAACCATTACTGGACACGTTTAGCAATGTTTAGCATATGTTTAAGCAGCCCGAATAATGTTCAGAATGTTTAGCAAAGTTCGAGACAACATGCACCCGCCCGGCCATCCAAGCCGTCGAGTGGGGCAGGTCACGCCCAATAGATCTATCCACATTTCCCCCGTTGTGCATCCCCGCACATTCATGGTTTCCCCGGGGACTTCCAATGATCGTATAGCAATACAAAGTTTAAACCATAGTATGACATATGTTACCAAAATAGTTTAGCGCATGTTTTCTCCCCCAAAAGTTAAAGCTGTAAAAGTGGGGCCGTGAACTCACCTTAGATAGCGTTCTTCGGTAACTAGTAAAAATGCTAAGCCCTTGATAATCCCTCTGCCGGAGATCTATCAAAATGTTCACATAAGTGTTCCGACTAATAACCATAAGGTTATCTAGTCCCCGATTGTCCAGATCGTAACCAAGTATGTTTTAAAACGTGTTTAAATGTTCAACCGACACACTAGACCGACTCGACATCCCGTTGGTGACTCATTACCCTAACTAATCAAGTATACATAGATTACACACAAGGTTCAAGCATAAAATACTTAGTTTGTATCAAAAATCTTATTTTTACATCAGAACGGTCGAACCGGACAGATAAAGCCACCTTCGCCCCTTTTTAAGTCTCCTTCGCCCGTTTAGTGTCACGTTCGACCGTTTGATGCCACGTTCGACCGTTTGATCTGGTTCGCCCAAACATTTCCCAGGTTCGCCCCTGTTACATAAATTTTCCTAAAAATGCTTCAAACACATTCGAAACATCGCGAAACGTCATCAAACACAGCAGTCAAGTATGAATAACTTATCCCTACTGAACCCCACTAATTTTGCCCCAAAACTTATCTGTTTCAGCCCTTTCCCAAAATGGCAAAGATTATGGAAGTGTCACATCATGCATGTAATTTTTACCCAATTTGGAAACTTTTTAATACTAATCCATAATCATCCACAAATGCTCAGCTTATCTTGTAATTGAAAACCCCCATTCTTTTTATTAATAATACTTAACATGCACAAGCCCTAGATTTCATAAAATCCCTAAAATACCCATAATATCACCATATATCTAATTATAACCTTTTACAATCTTAAACTATCATTCATAGCAGCCCTAGATCATGTTTCTAGCATTAGAACAGCAGCAAATCATTAAACAACACATAACATCACATAACACATAATTAACATATGTTTATTGATACAAAACCTATGTTTAATGATAAAGTATTGATTTAGAAAGGTGTTTAAAAGGTTTTTATTGATAAAAACATCCTTAGAACAGATCTGGACCTTTAGGGTTAGATAAAAATGAATCAAAATGCTTTAAAAAGACTTAGGATTAAGAACACACCTTGGATTCTTATTTAGATGTTGTTGATAGGTTAGATTATAAAAAAGAAGAGCAAAAACTCCTTCCTTAGTGATTAAAATCGTTTGAGAGTGTTTTGAGACGGTTAGGGTTTGTGAAATGGTGAAAAATGACAAAGTTTGGTATTTATACTAGTCCACCTTCGACCCTTGTTCCTGGTCGAATGTGGTCTCCTTCGACCCTTTCACAGGGTCGAATGTACCCTGTCCTGGTCGAAGGGAATTCTTTCAATTCCACATCCCAGGTTCGCCCCTTTGCAAAGGGTCAAACCAAGACATATTTCCACCTTCGACCACTCGAAGTGGTCGAACCAGGACCTATGTTTATCTAGTTTTCCAGTTTGTCGTGTTTAACGCATTTTAACGCACCTTAACATATGAGCATGCAACCTTAGTCTATGTTTATCATTTTTAAGCATGGATGATTATCTACACATCGTTTAAACACATCTATGCATATAATCCACCATACAACAATTAATCTACACATACACTTAATTAGTTCATGTAATTTCACCAACAACGGGACCCGGTACTAGTGTATTCCCAAAACGACTCCCAATGATCCTCCAGATCATTGAACCCTGGACAATCCTAACTTGACCCGACTCAACTAACTTAGTTAAGTTCGTTTATAAACGTTTCCCGCTAAGGTAGACTTAGATGTTACTAAAAGGTTTAAGCCAAATATGCCGGGTGTCACATTTAGGTTCAAGTTGCAGATAAGGGTACAAGATGAATCAGGCGGTGTATCATTTGTGATGTTTGATAAAGATGTAATGATGATCATTGGAGCTGCTGCATGGTATATTAGGGAAAGGGTGTTGAAGCAAAGCAACACAAAAAGTTTGCCGCTTGCATTGTCTCCAATTGTTGAAAACAAACTGGCTTTCAAGATTGAGGTTTGTGATTACATTCTTGCAAATGAGTACCATGTGTACACTGTCGTTAAGATTTGTGTTCATTCTGTTATAATTGAAGAGTTAGTTGATGGATATGAGAATGTACATGATAGTTCTGGCAAGGTATTTATTCTTTTTTTTTTTTTTGGTAATAAGCATTTATTTTTAGTAGACGTTCAAATCTGTTATGTTTCTTTATATATGAGCACTTTTTAGGTCATTCAGGAAGTTTGTCGAAAAGTGTCTATTATGCCTTCAGAATCTTCACAACTTGGGTTTCAACTTAATTCTAAGGTATTTATACCTTTGTGCAAGTATGTCTAGGTTGTTTCTACAGCTTGTATTGTAATGTAACGTTTTATTAGCTACTTCGTGTTTTGTTTGAAGGATATTGTATGTGTTGATGCGGTTGTTGATATTGCCACAAGTCCCAATGGAAAAAGAAGTCTTGATGATTGTTGTAATGTAAATTTTGTTGATCAAACTTCTAGGAGCAAAAGATTGAAGAAGAAGGAAGCTAGATTTGAAGGTTAAGAACTTATTATTAACGTATTCAGATGTGTGTTAAGCATTTCGAGTTGTAAGTTTTTGTTAACATATTTGAAGTTCAAAGATATATATGATAATTTTGTACACAATGCTTTAACAGCTTGGTATGAATATATGAATATATTTTAGTTAACAGCTGTTGTTTAACATCTGTTGTTGCCGTGGATGTTATGTTATTTTGTCATCCTCATCTGGTTTAACTTCTGTTATCCAATATCTGTTCAAACAATAATTTTGCAAAGTCTGTTTTAAAACTCTCGTGACATCATTCTTTAGTTGAAAATTGTAATTGATCACAGTTGTTTGATAACATCCGTTGACAACTCATGAAATATTGTATAACTTGAACTTAGAATAGGTTTCTAAACCAAAGTTATTATTAGGACATTGAACATAATGATAATATTCATATTAATAATTTAAACAGATGGTTATAATAACTTAAGTAAGTTATATGTAAATATTCAGTTTACATATATTAAAATATTAGTTACAGTGAGTATATTTCATGTCATTTCTTAAAAAAGTTTTTCATGAAAATATTATTTATTTAAAACATAATAAGTCGTCAATAAAAACTATAATTACACGTTTTATAGATGGTGATATTTTTCTAGAATTTTTATTGTCATAAAATATATATTTAAAGTTATAGGAACAATAAAAGACTTCAAATAATACAATAGTTTTAATTGTTTAATTAATATAAAAATAATAATGTTTAAATTTATGGTATCTTTCCATCTAGATCCTTCGTTTGTACAGTGTTCATCAAAGACTTTTAGGGCTGTGACGACTGTTCATAATTATGAATTTGAAAAAACTGATCTAATTTAAATTTATAGTTATTTTGTTAGATATTGATTACAAGTTAGGTTTTACAAAGTCTGTTTTAAAACTTTGGTGACATCATTTTTTAGTTGAAAATTGTAATTGATCACAGCTGTTTGACAACATCCGTTTACAACTCATGAAATATTGTATAACTTAAACTTAGAGTAGGTTTCTATACCAAAGTTATTATTAGGACATTGAACATAATGATAATATTTATATTAATAATTTAAGCAGATGGTTATAATAACATAATTGATTTATATGTAAATATTCAGTTTTCATATATTAAAATATTAGTTACAATGAGTATATTTCATGTCATTTCTTAAAAAAAGTTTGTCATGGAAATATTATTTATTTAAAACATAATAAGTCATCAATAAAAACTATAATTACACGTTTTATAGATGGTGATATTTTCGTAGAATTTTTATTGATATAAAATATATGTTCATTTTTTAAAGATATGGGAACAACAAAAGACTTCAAATCATTTGTAAGAATAATAGTTTTAATTGTTTAATTAATATAAAATAATAATGTTTAAATTTGTGGTATCTTTCCATCTAGATCCTTCATTTGTACAGTGCTCTTCAAAGACTTTTAGAGCTGTGGCGACTATTTGTAATTATGAATTTGAAAAGACTGATCTAATTTAAATTTATAGTTATTTTGTTAGATATTGATTACAAGTTAAGTTTTGCAAAGTCTGTTTTAAAACTCTGGTGACATCATTCTTTAGTTGAAAATTGTAATTGATCACAGTTGTTTGATAACATCCGTTTACAACTCATGAAATATTGTATAAGTTGAACTTAGAGTAGGTTCCTATACCAAAGTTATTATTAGGACATTGAACATAATGATAATATTTATATTAATAATTTATATAGATGGTTATAATAAAATAATTGACTTATATGTAAATATTCACTTTTCATATATTAAAATATTAGTTACAGTGAGTATATTTCATGTCATTTCCTAAAAAAGTTTGTCATGGAAATATTATTTATTTAAAACATAATAAGTCGTCAATAAAAACTATAATTACACGTTCTATAGAAGATGATATTTTTGTAGAATTTTTATTGATATAAAATATATGTTCATTTTTTAAAGATATAGGAACAATAAAAGACTTCAAATCATTTGTAAGAACTATAATTTTAATTGTTTAATTAATATAAAATAATAATGTGTAAATTTATGTTATCTTACCATCTAGATCCTTCGTTTGTATAGTGCTTATCAAAGACTTTTAGGGCTGTGGCGACTGTTTCTAATTATGAATTTGAAAAGACTGATCTAATTTAAATTTATACTTATTTTTTTAGATATTGATTACAAGTTAAGTTTGGAAAGTCTGTTTTCAAACTCTGATTACATCATCCTTTAGTTGAAAATTGTAATGTATCACAGTTGTTTGCAACATCCATTGACAAGTCATCAAATATTGTATACCTTGAACTTATAATAGGTTTCTATTCGAAAGTTATTGTTAGGACATTAAAAATAATGATAATATTCATACTATTAATTTAAATAGATGGTTATAATAACTTAAGTGACTTATATGTAAATTTTCATTTTACATATATTAAAATATTAGTTACATTGTATATTTCATGTCATTACTTACAGTGAGTATTTTTCATGTCATTTCTTAAAAAAGTTTTTCATGGAAATATTATTTATTTTAAACATAATAAGTCGTCAATAAAAACTATAATTACATATATTATAGATGCTGATATTTTTGTAGAATTTTTATTGCTAAAATATATGTTTATTTTTTTTAGTTATAGGAACAATAAAAGACTTCAAATCATTTGTAAGAATAATAGTTTTAATTCTTTACTTAATACAAAAAGAATAATGTGTAAATTTATGATAACTTTCCATCTAGATTGTTCATCTGTATAGTGGCCATGAAAGTCTTTTGGGGCCGTGTCTACTATTTGTAGTCATGAATTTGAAAAGACTGGTATAATTTAATTTTATAGTTATTTCGTTAGATATTGATTTCAAGTTAGGTTTTACAAACTCTGTTTTAAAAATCTGGTTACACCATCCTTCAGTTTAAAATTCTAATCTATCACAGTTGTTTGAAAACATTTGTTGCGAAGTCATTAAATTTTGTATAACTTTCCACTTAGAATAGGTTTGTATATGAAAGTTTATTATTACGATGTTGAAACTAATGATAATGTTAATACTAGTAATTTAAAACGTAATAAGTTATGAATAAAAAATATTATTACACTATTTACAATAATGATTTTTTTAACAATTATTTTACCAACCTTTCATATGTGTTACGGAAATAGTAACTTCTATTTTAAAAATCATTCATATGTACAGTGGGCATTATTAACTTTCCTTGAATTTTAACATATGTTAAATTTTAGTTACAATCAGTAAATTTCACGTCATTTGTTAAACAAGTTTGTTATTGGAATACTATTAATTAATTTAAAACATAATAAGTTATCAATAAAAACTATAATTACATGTTTTCGATATAGTGATATTTTTTTTATAATTTTTGTTGGTTTCAAATATATGTTCATATTCTAAAGTTATAGGAACAATAAAATATTTTAAAACATTTCTATGAAAAATAGTTTTAAATGTTTAGTTAATATTGAATTGATAATGTGTAAAGTTTTTTTTTTTTTGAACGGCAAATTTTTTTCTCCTTGTGGGACTTGAACCCATGACCTCTCCTTTAGGTGTTCCTAGAAGCTTTGCTTCTACCATTGGGCCACCAACCCCAATGGCAAAAATGTTTGCATGTGCCAGGATTCGAACCCGAGTCCCTGGCGGGCTAAACCTTAACCACACCACACAAACCACTACACCATTTGGTGTTTTGTTGATAATGTGTAAAGTTATGTTTGATTTTTTATTCGTTTAATAATACTAAAAAGAAGTACACTTTGCATTAATTATGGCTGTATCATCTGTAAGTTTTCATCTATGTCTTTCATTTGTGCAGTGGTCATGATATACTTTTAGAGGTGTGGGTTGTTTTGTAATTATGAATTTGAAAAGATTGATTTATTTTAAATTTATAGTTATTTTGTTACATATTGACTACAACTTAAGTTTTATAAAGTCTGTTTTAAAAATCTGGTTATATCATCCTTGAGTGAAAAAATTGTATTGGATTAGAGTTGTTTTGGCAACATCTATTTACAAGTCATCAAATATTATGTTTTTTTATTACTATTTGTAAACTATTAATCAAATTAGGATGAGCATTGTAATGGATGACAGTTCTTTGACTATATATGGTTATTGTTTGTTTTTGTAGTTGTTTTTTACTTGACGTAATGGTCCACTAAGTTATTATGATTACTTTAGTACTTTATTTTTAGTCGAGATCACTTTTTTTTTGCATTCTATAAAAGCCGAGAAATCATTATTTCAGTTTGCAACTTTTTATATCTCTTGAACCATTCGAAAAAGAAAGCAACCTTTAATACGTGCGGATAATGTTCTTTTCTTCAAATTTCCTACTATTAGTCTTCTCGAATTTTTTTCCAATGAAAGAAATATTTATTACTAATATATCTTTGTTGGTAAAGATTGAATTTTTGTTATTTGAATATTCTTACAATAAAAGAAAAATGTTATTTGTATTAGAACGACATCTAGAGCCTGTCTAGAAAGAGATGTGATTTTAGGTTAATAATATGTTTCTGTTTCTTGAGGAGTTAGAGGCATTAACGTGTTATGTTTGTATTTTTTTTTTCAGTTTTGTCTTCTTTGGTTTTGTGGTTTTTTTCTTGTGTTTTGCCTGTATTTTGTATCTATTTTGTAGACTATTCGAGATTCTACACCAAGGCTCGAACTTATGTTCACATGATTTATGATTGTATCTGAATAGCACTTAGAATAAATTTGTTACTTGGTATTATAAGTTTGATTTTGCTTTATCATTTATTACACATATCAAGATTTTAATTATGAACTTGAAAAGGTTTCTGTATTATAACTATATAGGTATAATTAAATAACAAATTTAATGGTGTAATAAACGATTTTATACTGAGTTGAACGACATTTGTTTCTGAACAAACAGGATATAAATTATAATGAGGATACTTTAAAAAGTGAAAGATTTTTTATTTGCCATAATAAGTTTGAATGATATAAAAGTGATGAACTTGATTAAATTAATTGCTTTTATATTATTGCATTCTCAAATATAAATATTATTAAAATGTTTTTATTTTTTATTGTAATGTTTATGGTTTATTATTAAAAAATATTGATTTTAAACTTGATGTTTATTATATATGTATGTTTTGTTTCAATATGTAACTATAAGTTTATTATATGTAAACTTTTAGCAAGAGTTACTAAGGTTTTGCGATTTTGCTTTATCATTTATTACACATATCAAAATTTTAATTATGAACTTGAAAAGGTTTCTATATTTTAACTATATAGGTATAATTTAATAATAAATTTAATGATGTAATAAACGATTTTATACTCAGTTTTTTGACGTTTTACATTTACAAAGTTTTGTTTTATAACAACTTTTGAGATGATAACAGATTTTATATAAAGGTCCAAAAGTAATGATTACTATTTTTAAGTTACTCTATTGAAAGGACCCAAAGTAGTTTCCAACTTCATATTTACTTAAAATGCAACTTATCAAGTTGAAAATGAACTTTCCGTATAGTTACTTTGTTACTTTTTTATTCATCTTATATGATAAAATAATAATAAAATAATATTATTAAAAACTTAATATTATTATCACTATTATAATAATGAATAATTCGATTTAATAAAGTTGAATGAATAAATTTTCAAAATGTTTTTGTAATTTATTTAACTATAGTGATACTTTAATAACAAATTTAATGTTTTGTGTTATAACAATTGTTGAGAATTAACAGATTTTATAAAAAGGTCTAAAAGTAATGATTATCATTTTTAACTTACTTTATTAAAAATATTATTTTATTACTTTTGTGTTGCAATTGTTTTCCACTTTATTGAAAGCCCCAAAAGTAGTTTTCAAGTTCATATTTACTTGAAATGTAACTTATAAAGTTGAAAACGAACTTTTCGGATAGTTACTTTGTTACTTTTTTTTATTCATCTTATATAATAAAATAATTCGATATAAAGTGAAATGAACAAATTTTCACAAGGTTTTTGTAATTTATTTAACTATATAGTGATACTTTAATAACAAATTTAATCTTCTCATAAAAGATGTTACACTAAGAGTTTTGATGGTCTTTTGAACAGATGTTACGTAATATGGTTGTTCTATGTACTGTCGCAATCATAGAATTTTAGGCTTCTCAACTGTTGTCACCACCTCAAATTCCACTTGCGGTGTTTTACCGCGAGGCGTGTGACATACCAGGATCCAAGTCAACGGTCACAATAAACGACATCTATATGCAATAAAAGTTACTTAGAAATACCAACCACGCAGTTTATAAGTTCAAAAGTAAAGTAGACAACGACAGCGGAAGCTTTAAAAATATTTACAAAACCAAAGTCAAAAGTATGAATGCAAACACAACCCGGTTTGCTTATGAATGCAAGACTAGACGCAACACGACTCCAGTGCGCCTAAGACTCCCTGCTACCTTAGCGACCTGAGAAAAATGCGAAGTTAGATAACACATAAAGTGCCAATGAGTCATAGAGATAAAGTTTGCAAAATGTTTCCACAAAGTAAACCAAACCCAACAATCCTTACATCTATACCTAATGCTAGCTAGACCTTGTTACATGATACTATAGTGTCGTGAACCACTGCGGAACAATAAGAATGCCTCAAACCCGTCACCGGTTCATCACCCGGTGCCTTAAGATATAGGACAAATATGCACCCACCACCGACCTCCAGTCGGCCCGAGTGGGGCTTGCCAGGCCCAATAAAGAGAATACCGACATTTCCGTACACAAGTTCCGGACCAGTGAGCTGACTCTCGCCCACCTCAGCACAACAAAGAGGATACCGACATTTCCGTCCGTAAGGAGCCTCGAACGGAGCTGCCTTAATGCTAGAATGGTAGCTATTGTTGTAAGAGAACTCTACCAATGGTAGGTGATTCTCCCAACCTTTGCCAAAATCGATAACGCATGACCGAAGCATGTCCTCCAAAGTTTTAATCGTTCGCTCACTCTGACCGTCAGTTTGCGGATGATAGGCCGTACTCATATCCAACTAAGTACCTAAGGCTTTATGCAGAGCCTCCAAAAACGCGAAGCGAAACGAGAATAACGATCAGAAATGATAGAAATAGGCACCCCGTGCCGAGAAACCACTTCCTTAAGATAAATGCGAGCCCAACGCTCGAGTCCGTTAGTTTCCTTAATAGGAAGGAAGTGTACCGATTTCGTCAACATGTCGACAATCACCCAAATCATATCGCATCCACTTGGTGATTTCGTCTGTTTGGTGATGAAATCCATCGTGATCCGTTCCCACTTCCATTCGGGAATCTCAGGTTGTTGCAGGAGACCAGACGGCTTCTGGTACTCCACCTTGACTTTAGCACAAGTCAAGCATTTGCTCACATAGGAGGCTATGTCAGCTTTCATGTTTGGCCACCAATAGAGTATCTTCAGATCCTGATACATCTTATCGGAGCCAGGGTGAATAGAATACCGGGATTTGTGAGCTTCATCCAAGACAAGCTTCTGTAATCCCCTAAACAAAGGTACCCAAACTCGTTCTGCAAGGTAGTGTAGGCCATCATACCTAAGTTCAAGGTGCTTATCGGCACTATGCATAGTTTTAGCTTTAAGGTTTTCCTCCTTCAAAGCTTCAAGTTGTGCAGAACGAATTTGATCAGGTAAAGAAGAATGGATACTGAGCTGCAAAGCTCGAACACGACGTGGTTTCGCAGATTCCTTCCTGCTCAAGGCGTCAGCCACAATGTTCGCCTTGCCATGATGGTATTTAATAGCGCAGTCATAATCGTTAAGTAGTTCGACCCGGCAACATTGCCGCATGTTCAACTCTTTCTGATCGAAAATATACTGGAGAGTCTTGTGATCGGTTTAAATATTGCACTTGGTACTGTACAAATAATGTCTCCAAATCTTCAGAGTGAAAACCACCGCACCCAATTCCAAGTCATGGGTAGTATAGTTCTTCTCGTGAACTTTAAGCTGACGAGAAGCGTAAGCAATAACCTTCTCGCGTTGCATCAACACGCAACCGAGACCGCGGATAGAAGCGTCGCAATACACGACGAAGTCGTCCGTACCATCAAGTAAGGATAAGATAGGTGCATAAAAGAGTTTAAGTTTCAGCAACTGAAATGCTGATTCCTGCAAATCACCCCAGTCAAACTTCTGGTCTTTCTGGGTGAGAGTAGTGAGGGGTTGAGTGATCTTCAAAAATCCCTCAATGAAACGACGATAATAACCCGCAAGACCTAGGAATTGCCGCACCTCAGATGGCATCTTTGGTGCTTCCCAGTCTTTAATGGCTTCGATATTAGCCAGAACGACATGGATTCCTAGTTCATTCACCACATGACCTAGGAACTGAACTTCGCGTAACCAAAAGTCACACTTCGAGAACTTAGCATACAGTTGTTATCGCCTCAAAAGCTCCAAGACAAGCCACGAGTGTTCCTCATGGTCCACCTTGCTCTTGGAATAGATCAGGATGTCATCAATAAAGACAATGACGAATTTATCAAGATAAGGCTTACAGACACGGTTCATCAAATCCATGAAAACCGCTGGTGCATTGGTGAGACCAAAGGGCATGACCAAAAACTCAAAATGGCCATAACGAGTACAAAAGGCAGTCTTCGGAACATCGGCTTCCTGCATGCGCAACTGGTGATAACTGGACCTCAAGTCGATCTTCGAATAATAGCTGGAACCCTGAAGCTGGTCAAAGAAATCATCAATACGAGGAAGAGCATAACGATTCTTGATGGTCACCTTGTTCAGCTCACGATAATCAATACACATACGAAGGCTTCCGTCTTTCTTCTTCACAAACAGAATAAGGGCTCCCCACGGGAAAGAACTAGGTCGGATGAAACCCTTTTCCAAGAGTTCCTGCAACTGGTTAGATAACTCTAACATCTCGGGAGGTGCAAGACGATATGGAGCTCGAGCAATAGGGGCTACACCGGGTGCAAGATCAATGCTAAACTCAATCTGACGATGAGCAGGAAGACCAGATAAGTCGTCAGGAAATACATTAGGAAAGTCACGAACCATGGGAATATCCTCAATCTTCTTCTCACCTTCAGAAGAAACGGAAACAATTGCCAGAATGGCCGAATAACACTCCCGAAGGTACTTGTGGGCCTTCATACAAGAAATGATACTCAAAGGAGCACCGCTCTTCTCACCATGCACCGAAAGAATCTCTCCATCAGGGAAAGGGATACGAATAACCTTATCGAAACAAACGATCTCCACACGATACAAAGACAACCAATCCATGCCCATGACCACGTCAAAACTACCCAAGGATACCAGTATAAGGTCAATAGGGAAAGACAAACCCGAAAGTTCCAAACGACACTCCCGAAGAATTATGTGTCGCTTCAATTTTCTTACCATCAGCCAATTTTATCAATACATCTAGCAACTGACTAAATCCTACCGATACAAAGCTCCTATCGGCACCAGAATCAAACAAGACAGAAGCATAGCGATCATTAAGGAGGAACGTACCGGTAACAGTGTCTGGGTCCTGCCGGGCTTCCCCGGTCCAATGACGAAAGCACGTGCATTTCTTCCACCGCCTCCATTGTTCCCGTTACCACCACCATTCTTCCCACCATCGCCCTGCTTCAGCTTGGGGCAATCCCGCTTAAAGTGACGATTCTAACCACAGTTGTAACAACCCTGGTTCGCCTGGTTAGTAGTCTGAGGGGCAACTTTGTCACTCAAATGGACACGACAAGTCTGAACTTAATGTCCCGGCTTCCCACACCGCTGACAAGTTGAATGTTTGCGGCATTGCCCATTATGATGATAGCCACACTTGTTACACTTCGGGTAACTACCTTGATAAGAACCAGACTTCTGCCCAGACGAAGGGGTAGAAGATTCAGACTTCTTCTGCTGCTGCTGGGGCTGGGATGGGGCAGAGTTCTTCACAGAGCTCTCCCACTTACGTTTACTACCACTGTTAGGGGCCTTCACAACAGAACCCCTCGGTGGCAAAGTACCTTCTTCCACCTTCTGGTTGGTCAGCTTGTGAGCTAACCGAATAGTACCCTGAAGAGTAGCACAATCATTCGTGGTAACCAACCCACGAATTTCAGGTACAAGCCCAACAACAAAGAATTCAATCCTCTTATAGTCCGGCGTATCAGCATCCAAACACATAAGAGCCAACTCATGATAACGAACAACATACTCATCTATCTCGGATCCAACCATAGTATGACTCCACAACTCATGCTCCAGCTTCTTGATCTCATCACGGGGACAGTACTCAGTCTTCAGACGAAACACAAACTCATCCCAAGGCATGGCATTGGCCTCAACCAAACCAACAGTCTGAATAACATAATTCCACCAAGTCAAAGCACGATTCTCAAAAGTACCAGAAGCATACTTCACTTGGTCCACAGCAGGACAATTACACATCGCAAAAGCAGACACGACCTTCTCCAGCCACCTTAGTAAACCCACTGCACCCTCATTCCCACTAAAGTTATGAGGCTTGTAGTCCATAAACATTTTGTAGGAGTATGTAGGAGGAGCAGGATTAACAGCATTATCTGTATCAACACACAGATAAACAAAACGAACAAACCACAAAGGTATAAAGAAACAGAAGTAGTAGTAATCAAATTATCACCGGCAAATCCCTGCTGACTAGCCTGGAATGCAGCAAGAGCAACAAACACCTGTTGCTGAATTATGTTGTTCATCTCGGATTGGATCATAGTGATAGGCTCATCACCACGACCGCCACCGCGACCATCGCCGCCACCACGGCGTCCACCACCGTGAGTAGCTGGCATCTTATGGTACATAAAGAGAACAAGAAGTTCAGATTCATCACTAGTATCAACAACTAATGATAACGATAGAGGGTCATCCTGATCCGACCAATCCATATCAACCACAAATCATCAGATCAGAATACTAAGTGTAAAAGGATTCTGAATGAACAATCATTTCAAGATGTACTAGTCCAAGTACAAGTGCAAGATAGTGTGTGGGAGCAAGTATGTCCATTGGAGCAGAAAGGAAGATGTCCGAGTACTGGACAGATCTCGAAGATACGTCAAAGTCGCTCCAATGCGCAACACCACCATGCCAAGAATCAACAAGTCCGTCCCTTCGTCTTCAAATCCCGATGAAGAAGATAAGATAAAGAATAGGCCAAGACCAAACAAGAAAAGATAAGTTTCCCACTAAAACGACTCATAACGTGTGACCGTCTAGTGTGTGTGACTCGGCTATAGACCAGCCTCTACATGCAGTCCTAGTTCACTAGACGCAGTGCGACTCCAGTGCGACTAAGACTCCCTGCTACCTTAGCGACCTGAGAAAACATGCGAAGTTAGACAACACATAAAGTGCCAGTGAGTCATAGAGATAAAGTTTGCAAAAGTTTGCCACAAAGTAAACCAGACCCAACAATCCTTACATCTATACCTAATGCTAGCTAGACATCGTTACATGATACTACAGTGTCGTGAACCACTAATGAACAATAAGAATGCCTCAAACCCGTCACCGGTTCATCACTCGGTGCTGTATGATATAGGACAAATATGCACCCGCCACCGACCTCCAGTCGGCCCGAGTGGGGCTTGCCAGGCCCAATAGATCTATTCACACTTTACCTGCTATGTATCCACATATTAATGGTTCACTAAGACATCAGAGGACTTTACAGATGAAATAAGAATCACTAAGTATCCATGTGATATAATGTAATATGTTGGTCTAAAGTTTGAAAGTTTATACCGCATGTTTCTCCCGTAGAAAAGTTCTGAAAACAGTAAAGGATGGGGCTGTGACACTCACCTTAGTTTGCGTTCTTGAAATAAGAATAAAGATAAGCCTTGATAATCCCAAATACCGATGATCTTAGATCTTCACTTGTAATGATATAGAGCGTTAGATTATAAAAAACGAGATCAAAAACTCCTTCCCCAGTGATAAAAGTCGAAAGAAAGTGTTTAGAGGCGTTTAGGGTTTGTGAAATGATGAAAAATGACTAAGTATGGTATTTATAGTATGTGTAGGTTCGACCCTGTACAGAGGTCGAACGAGGGCTTAACTGGTCGAATGAAGCTTTTAACAATCTGATGGTCAGGTTCGATTCCCCTTAAGGTCGAACCAAACAGGGTCTTTTCCAAATTTTCCAGTTTTATCGTTTTATCGTTTTAACGCCATTTAACATATCCTAACACATGAACATGTAATCCTAACATATGTTTAACATATTTAAGCATGAATAATCATCTAAACACCGTTTAAACACGTGTTTGCATATAATACACCATATATGAATCAATCTACGCATAAAACTTAATTTACTTCATGTAATTCACCAACAACGGGATTCAAGACTCGTGTGTATATAAAAGACACCAATGATCCTCCAGATCATTGAAACCAAGACAATACGTAAGATAATCCCGACTCAACTAACCCAGTTAAGTACGTAAATAAAACGTTTCCCACTAATGTAGACTTATAAGTTTAAAAAATGTCAAGCCAAATATGACGGGTGTCACATCATCTCCCTGTTGAAAGAATTTTTGTCCCGAAAATTGCATGAAGCCCAAAAAAGAAAGAGACAAAAAGAAAAAAATTTACCGGTTGTCACATCATCCCCCCGTTGAAAGGAATCTCGCCCCGATATTCACTCAGCTTTAGCGGTAACATGTCTAGATTCAAACGCACACTTAGGAAAAAGATGAGGATATTTAGACTTCATCAAGTCCTCCCGTTCCCACGTGAGCTCCGATCCACGATTTGAATTCCAACGGATTTTAACGATTCGGATTTTACTCCGACGAAGACTACGAATCTTGTAGTCAAGAATTTCAACCGGTTCCTCCACAATGCGAAGACGATCATCAACCTTGATCTCTTCCAAAGGAACAATAAGAGATTCATCCGTCAAACACTTCTTCAAGTTAGACACATGGAAGACGTTGTGGACACTACCAAGCTCCGTCGGCAAGTCAAGTCTGTATGCCATCGGTCCAATCCATTCCAGGATTGCAAACGGTCCGACATAACGAGGGTTAAGTTTTCCACGCTTTCCAAAGCGTATGACGCCCTTCCATGGAGAAACTTCTAGAAGTACCCTGTCCCCAACCTGGAACTCCAAAGGTTTGTGACGACGATTGGCATAGCTCTTCTGATGATCCCGCGTAGCCGCTAAATGGTTACGAATTTGTACGATTTTCTCTGAAGTTTCATACACAAGTTCCGGACCAGTGAGCTGACTCTCGCCCACCTCGGCCCAACAAAGAGGAGACCGACATTTCTGTCCGTAAGAGCCTTGAACGGAGCTGCCATAATGCTAGAATAGTAGTTGTTATTGTAGGAGAACTCCACCAACGGTAGGTGATTCTCCCAACCTTTGCCGAAATCGATAACGCATGCCCGAAGCATGTCCTCCAATGTTTGAATCGTCCGCTCACTCTGACCGTCAGTTTGCGGATGATAGGCCGTACTCATATCCAACTGAGTACCCAAGGCTTTATGCAGAGCCTTCCAGAAACACGAAGCGAAACGAGAATCACGATCAGAAATGATAGAAACAGGCACCCCGTGCCGAGAAACCACTTCGTTAAGATAAATGCGAGGCCAATGCTCGAGTCTGTCAGTTTCCTTAATAGGAAGGAAGTGTGCCGATTTCATCAACCTGTCGACAATAACCCAAATCATATCGCATCCACTTGGTGATTTCGGTAGTTTGGTGACGAAATCGATCGTGAACCGTTCCCACTTCCATTCGGGAATCTCAGGTTGTTGCAGGAGACTAGACGGCTTCTGGTACTCCACCTTGACTTTAGCACAAGTCAAGCATTTGCTCACATAGGAGGCTATGTCAGCTTTCATGTTTGGCCACCAGTGGAGTATCTTCAGATCCTGATACATCTTATCGGAGCCTGGGTGAATTGTGAACTTCATCCAAGTCAAGCTCCCGTAATCCCCCAAACAACGTTACCCAAACTCGTTCTTCAAAGTAGTGTAGGCCATCATATCTAACTTCAAGGTGCTTATCGGCACTATGCATAGATTCAGCTTTAAGGTTTTCCTCCTTCAAAGCTTCAAGTTGTGCAGAACGAATTTGATCAGGTAAAGAAGAATGGATAGTGAGCTACAAAGCTCGAACACGACGTGGTTTCGCATATTCCTTCCTGCTCAAGGCGTCAGCCACAACGTTCGCCTTGCCAGGATGGTATTTAATAACGCAGTCTCGTTAAGGAGTTTGATCCAGCGACGCTGCCGCATGTTCAACTCCTTCTGATCAAAAATATGCTGGAGACTCTTATGATCGGTATAAATAGTGCACTTTGTATTTTAAAAAAAGAAAAGAATTTGAATAGTTGTCTCAGTGGGAAACTAGCGAAATTCATCATTTACTACGCATATCAACAGCCCAAAAATAATGATTACGGTTTTGATGTAACTTTATTAAAAACATTATTTTATTATTATTGTTGTGTTGCAGTTTTCTTTCATTCTATAAAAAATATATTAAAATTTTGAAAACTAACCTTCAACTTTATATTTACTTGAAACTCAACTAATAAAGTTGAAAACCAACTTTACGAATAGTTATTATATTTCAATCTATAAAAGGGGATGAATTCCCATTATTCATTTCAATATTCTCACTTTACATCTCTCCATTCAATATGCATTATGATATTACTTTTAAATCTGTTTCCATAAATTTTATTAGTTGGATTCTTTCAATCAAAGGAAAATAGATTACCAACAGTTTGTTGGTAAACTACTTCAAATTGATGTTTTCCAATGATTCTTCCAATCAGAAGAAAACATCAATTTATTATTACATATATACATCCACTTCCTATTTTCAATGGTTATGGTTTTTGGATCTGGATGATATTTAGATACTAGCTGCTGTCGTGTACTGGTTTTCATTGTTTTGGTTTCTGATTTGGTTTGATGATGCTGTGAAGAAAGAACAATGACAAGGGTTTCGTTGTTAGTAGGGTTTTTTTATATTTCCTTGTATTTTTATTTAGTTTGTAATGTCACATATTGTAATTCTGTTATAATTAAAGTAGTTTTTTAGAGATATTTTGTATTTGTTCTTTTATAAGTGAACAATTTTTTATTTATTTCTGTTAAATTCAATGTTTAACTCAAATTATAGAATTGTAATTATGGAAATTTGATTGACGGTTATTTGGTAAGAATTTTTAGATTACCATTGTTAGTGACAATGTCTTTTTAGCGAACCAAGTTAAACAAGTTTTTCATGTTCAATTTACATAAGACAGAATTTAAACAGTTATTTATAATAAGAAAAACGTAAAACATCACATGTTCATATTTCTACAAATACTTGTAAATTATTTTTGTGTTTGCTGGAAATTTGTATTTAAAAAAAAAGAAAAGAATTTGAAGAGTTGTTTCAGTGGGAAAATTAATTAAATAGTTTAATTTACGATGACAGTTATTTGATAACATGTAGATCCTTCATTTGTAAGTTTCGATCTAGATCGTTCGTTTGTACAGTGCCCATCATATACTGTAATTGAAGACGGTTGTTTGATAACATCTGTTGGTAAGTCCGCAGATATTGTACAGTCGTCATCATAGAATTTAAGTTTTAGTTATTTATATTATTAGACAGGCAATATTAGTTATTAAGATGAGAGTTGTATAATAACATCTACTTTTATGCTCTGTTTTTTGGTTTTGTTTTAGTTCTGTGTTAATTTACTTTTCTTTTCTTTGCATTTGTTTATTTTATATGTATTTTGTTTATTGATAGTAGTTCACTATTGTAGCGATATTGTATTTTTTTTATCAGTATACAGTATCTTGCATGTTTTGTTAACAATTTGTGTTTGTTGGTATTAGTTTGCTTTTGTAGTGATATAAACAAAAGAATTCAAATCATTTACCAATTCAAATGAGTATAAAATAAATACTTTTTGTACATTAATAAAAATAATAAATAATAATGATAATATGTAAACTTGTGGTAATATTTTGTAGTTGTCTAATAATAGTAAAATAAAGTACTTCTATCATTTACTACTGTCGTATTTTTCAAGTATCTATCTACTTGCTTTATCTGTATAGTTGTCATAATTATGAATTTGAAATGACTAATATTATTTAAAGTTGAAAATCAACTTAGGAGTTATTAGTTTATTCATTTTATAAAAAATGGAGGCATTCGCAATATTCTATGTTTATATAACACTGAAGTTAAATAATTAAAAGTAAAACGTATATGTTCATATCAAATTTAATGGTTTTTATATACTTGAATTTCAAATATGAATATTATTTTAATGTTAAGTTTTATTATATGTAAAACTTTTAATTAATAATTTCCAATGCTTTATCGGTTTTGCTTCATCATTTATGACGGGGTTTTTCCTTCCACGGATTACACAATTTGTTGCAAAAAATACTGAAAAACTTTGATGTGACAACAGCTGTTTTTACTGTCAACAGATATTATAAAAAGGCCCTAAAATAATGATTATGATTTTGAAGTTATGTTATTAACATTATTGTTTTATTATTGTTGTGAAGCAATTGTCTTTCATTATATAAAAAGTAAATAAAAAGTCAAAAAAGTAATTTCAAATTTTATATTTACTTGAAATGCAACTGATAAAGTTGAAAACCAACTTTACAAATAGTTAGTGTATTCACACTCTAAAAGGGGGCGAATTTCAAATAATCATTTTCCATCTTTATATATTCATTTAACTATTCTCACATACATCTCTCCATCCCATATGCATAATGATATTACTTTCAAATGTCTTTCCACAAATTTTCGAAAGATTATTACAATCAAAGGAAAATTGATTAACAACATTTCGTTGGTAAGAAAGTTGGAATTGATGTTTTTCGATGATTCATACAGTCAAAGGAAAACATCAATCAATTTTTATTTTATATATATGTTGCACCGGTTCCCTATTGTCAATCTTTAGGGCTTTTAGATTTATTATCCTGGATCTTGTATATTAAATTTGCAAAGGTCTTGATGAATATCTTCATGAATCTTCTTGATCCACGCATAAGTGTGAGACTCCTATTTCCCTTTGGTCGTCAATAACAAAGAGATGATCCTTTTATTCGTTAGGGCTTTTAGAAATAGATGACATTTAAATATATTCCGATGATGCTGGCAAGAAATATCATTCTCTATTGTTAGGTTGTGATAAATATTTTTTTTGTTTCCTTGTATTTTTATGTAGTTTGTAAAGTCGCATATTGTAATTCTATTGTCATTGAAGTAGTTTTTTTTTTAAATATATTTGTTTTTCTTTTTTTATAAGTCTTCCATTTTGTATTTATTTTTCATAAACTAAATATTTAACTCAAATTATTGAATTGTAATAATATGGTTGAATCGTATAACAGCTGTTTGGCAGAAACTTTGTTAAAGAGATGAAAAAAGATTTAACCAACTGTTAAACGCAGATTAATCATTGAAATGTATTTGATATTATTATTGGTCTAAATACAAATTTGAGTATAATAAAACTGATTAAATAGTCTACCGGTAAAATCAATAGATCATTGATCTTTAGTAAGCAAACATTTAAAATGTAAATGTGTTATAGTTGTTAGTAGCAACTGTTTAAGTCAACAACTGTTTGAACCAAACACTTAAATTTACATCTGTTTTAATCAACAGTTTTTTAAACACAGTGTTTTAAAAATTCTGCTATATTGACAGCGTGCTTTAAACGACATTATCAAATACGGTTTTTCTTTCAACTTTAGATTTACTTTTTAATTTGACCATCCTCTTTTTTGTTTTGATATGTGTTATCTCAACAGAGCTTTAATTTGTCTGTACATTTAACTGACATTGTGAATGGAACAGACCTTACAAAATACAGTTTTTCATTTAAACAGTAGATTGACGCTTTAATTTGGCTTTTACCAAACAGATCATAACAGTTGGTGTGTTTATTTATTTATTTTTTATATTTTGGGTAGTAATTGTTTTAAAGAAAGAAACAGATGTTACTAAATAGGTTTACTTTACAGTAGACGATTGGCTTCATAATGTTGGTATAAGTAAACAGACGTTAAAGTTATTGTTTTAAGAAAAACAGATGGTAATAAACAGAGGTTGTCAAACAACAGACAATAAGATTCTTATTGTTGTTTTTACTAAACAGTTCTTAACATTTAAAACATACATAATAAAAACGATATCTACTACATAAATTACTTAATTAAAATTTTGAAAATCCTTTCGTTCTTTTTCATAATCTCGCTTGAAAGATCCTTTTTTAACATAATCAACCCTTCATGAATGTTTTTTTTTTTATTTGTAGTTGTTGTGTCAAGTAATCTTCTATCTTGTCTCTCAAAGCAGTTGCTGGTTGATGCAAAACCATATCTAGAAGTCCAATATTTGCCCATGATTGTTGCTTAACTGTTTCTTCTATCCTCTCTACTATATTGCTAAATATCTCCATCTTTTATCTTTTCTTTTAGCGACCAAGCGCTGGATAAAGACTTAACATCTGATGTATCAGCGAAATGATAGTATGATCTGTTTGCCATTTTTGTAGATGAAATTTAGAATATGTACTGTGTGTAACATATATATAAATTTTAGATTGGATGTTAACATATTTATAGTAATAATTTCGAAATATAATTAATTTCACGCGATATTTGGTGTAATTATTTAACCCGGTTCATTTGTTAAGTTGATACTTGATTATTTCGTCTATTCGTTTTCCAAAGCATTCGTTCATTTATGTTTCACAAGTTGTATCAACTTTTTAGATACTATAAACGTTTTGAAATTAAATAATCATTATAAGAAAACCTTTTGTTTAACACGTTAACCCAAGTATAATAACTATTTTACCGTATGACTTTTCATTTTTAACGCGTTATCAGTGTATAAAATAGTAAAGACATCCGGAAGTTCATCATAAACCATTTTAATATTAACATTTACATTTCAGTCTTCACCAATTGCATCAATGGCAGCCCCAAGTGATAAACGTGAAGATGAAATGAAGGAATTTGTTCTTAATCAAATTACAACACAATACTATGAAGATTTGAAGACTACAAGAGACTTGAAGATTTGTTTTGACGGTTTGCATGTGTGCACATTTGAACGAGACGATGTGCAACGTACTTTGAAGTCAATGCCTTCGACTGCTATTCGTGATTTGTCCGTGCTGTGCAATTCAGAGTCCGGGATTAAGGACTTAGAATTTTTGGCAAGATTGAAAGATCTGCATGCACAGCTTGAAGCTTCAATGAAATTGAAGCTTAAGTTTATTAATTCCTTTAACTAGCTATTTATATTGATGTTTAAGATTGATTATGTTTGTTTTGTTTAACGTTGATTATATATGGTGTTTTATATATTGCTACATAATGACTTGACTACAGCTTTTTAATCCGTCAGTAGACTTTTTATTCCTTGGTTGTAACATTTCAGTTATTAAACATCTGATCAGTGTTATTAACTGCTATCGTGGAAGGAACAACAGTTAACAGTGGGTCTGCTTATGCTTTTTTTTATGTATATAATAATAATAATTATAAAAGATATAAACAATCGTTGCTAAATAGTGGTTGTTCAAAACAGACGTTTGGTTTGTTGATGTGTCGGTGTTTACCAAACAGCGATAAGGCTGGACTCACTCCTCCCGTGTGCTAATCCTGTCAAATAACATTTTTGTTGTAGACATTCGTTAAATATGAGACATGAATTAAGGGCTTAATCTCATATGGTGTCCAACTATTATATATTATCAATTAAGATTCAAAGTGGTCTTACGAACTTTCAATCTAAACATGGCTAAACATTTTGCATCAGTTTCAATCACCACTGAGGCGCTAGGGCATCAAACTCTCACATGCGCAATAGAACAAAATCTCATATCCACAATATATTTTTTTTTTATATCAATTCAATGTAAATTTTTGGAATCCTTGGATTCGCGTAAACCTAACAGTTGAAATGATTTTCTTTTATGGAATTTTAATTTTACCGCTAAGGGGGACGGGGCGCTACCAGATTTGGTCACGGGTACCCCACTATCAGAACGGTAACACCGCCGCCACATGTGCGGGTAGTGGATCCATGAACCAAATTCTGATTGTAGTTAACGGATGTGAACCCATAAATCTAAATAAAATATTATTTCTTTCTATGCAACCTTTTTCCCAACTATCATCATCACCACCACTCAGGGAAGAAACTATAGGTAGGTTCGGTGACCCTCCAGCCAACCCACCTTTCCTCACGGCGACATACAAGTCCGGTAGCAGAAGTATAGGGAGGAAGTGAAAAATGTGTATATTTGATTTCGTTTTGTGGTGATGAAGTGGCGGCTAAAGTTGCAGGTTTTGTAGGTTCAAGGGAAGGAAGTATTAGATTTGTGGAGACTTGATTTGGGCTCGAATTAGAAGACATATAAGTGGCAGACCAATTAAATTGAACACTTGGCCCGTTTTATTTAATTAGCCCATTATTAGTTTTCTTGGGGATTAAGTATTAAACTCTAATCTTGTATTATAAATAGAATATCTTGTACTTGTAATTCCTCATCACGAGTGAGGCAGAAAGCAATAATAAAATATCCTGGTTGCAGCCCGTGGACGTAGGTCAGCCGACCGAACCACGTAAATCCTTGTGTTCTCGTGTTCGTTTATTTTTATCTATTGCAGTTTGTTTGTGTTTGGTGTGTTGATCGAGAGATCGAATCCTAACAACCGATATCAGAGCTACGGCTCGTTACACACGGGTAAAACACAACGCAAGAGAAAAGTTGATCTAGGGTTTTCCGCCTGTAGAGGGGATCGCTGAAACCCAGCCGATCGACCAGCAGAAAGAGGTCCGTATTTTTCTGTTTCGTGTTAAGGTTTAGTCGGCAGATCAATTAAGCAAAAGAAACATATATTTGTGGTGATTATATATATAGTTTTTTTTAGCCGTCATCTCTTACACCAAAAGTCAACAAGGGTTTGTTAACCAACCAATAGTAGCCAACCAAGAAAGCAAAGAAACTTTTATTTTTTTTGGAGAACCGAAAATTAATAAAAAAAAGGGGGGATTCATATTAATTAAGAAGAAACACGAAGTGATTTGTTTCAGTTTTCTAATTATTGATTAAGGTTTGGGTTATTTCAAGTAATATTGGTTGGCGTATTTACTTGGCAGTTTAGTCGGGTGGTTTGGTTGTTGTGGGGTTTGTTTTGTTTGTCCGAGATTATTTTTCTGATTGTTTTACCGAGATCCAAAGTTAGGAAACTACTCAGTTTGAGACTATGGCTGAGAGTGGGAAACTTCAGATTGAGAAGTTTGATGGAAAAGACTTTGGTTGGTGGAAAATGCAAATGGAGGATTTGCTGGTTCAGAAGGATTTGGACATGGTATTGGGTGACAAACCGGAGAAGTTAAAACAGGACGAGTGGGAGGCCTTGGATAAAAAGGCTAAGGCAGTTATTAGATTGTCGCTAACGAAGGATGTTGCGTTTAACATTCTGAAGGAAACCACAGCGCGTGGGATTATGGATGCACTTTCTAATATGTACGAAAAGCCTTCGACAACTAACAAGGTTTTCCTGATACGTGAACTGGTGAACACGAAGATGAAAGAAGGAAGTTCAGTTACAGTGCACATCAACAACTTAAACTAGATTTTGTCAAGACTTGGGTCAGTTGGTATCAAATTCGAGGATGAGGTTCAGGCTTTACTACTATTATCATCACTGCCAAATAGTTGGTCAGGGACTGTTACAGCGATTACTAGTTCTACCAGCGAGTTCATTTTTTATGGGATTCGGGATCTTATTCTGGGCGAAGATGTCAGACGAAGAAATTCAGGTGGATCATCAAGTGAATTACTGAATGTTGGCAAAGGAAGGAAGAATAACAGAGGTAGTGGGAGCAAGAACAGGATGAGGAGTCAGTCTAGGGCTCGAAGTGATGTAACCTGTTGGAACTGCAAAGAGGTTGGACATTTTAGGAATCAATGTCGAAACGAGAAGAAAGAAGTTAACACTACATCAGACTGCTCAGATGATGATGCATTAATTTGTAGTGTAGAGAGTTATGTGGATTCCTGGGTCATGGATTCTGGTGCTTCATTTCATGCTACCCACAGCACTGAAGCATTGCGGAATTTGATGAAAGGTGACTTTGGTAAGGTAAGACTAGCGAATAATGATGTTTTTAATGTTACGGGCATGGGTGATATGGATATAGTAACTTCAGCCGGTTCATGGACTTTGAAGGATGTCAGGGTGATTCCAAGCTTAAAGAAACAGTTGATTTCAGTTGGACAGTTGGATGAACAGAGGCATGAGATTAAATTCGAGAACGGGCGGTGGAAAGTTATCAAGGGAAATCTTGTCATAGCTCGAGGAAGAAAGCGGGGTTCGCTTTACATGGTCAGTTTACCGTCTGAGGGAGTGATCGTCCCAGTTCAGAAGAGAAACAAAGTCGGGTTCACAGAGTCTTGTGGGCAGAAGAAGGTTTGTTTTGCAGATGATAAACCCCGAGCCACAGGTAAGATTCAGGTTGAGCGTGCTAGGAAAGGTTCAGAACTACCAGTCAGGGGTTTTCGTGGCAGTGGGAGCATGAGTTGTGCCTCAGTCAAAGTTACTAGACGAAAATGGGTTAATAGAACCAGTATTCCAGCTTTCAAAGTCTCTCCAGGTGATTATCTGCTTTATTCGGAGAGTGTTTGTTCTCAGGGTGTTTCAGGATCCGACAGTTCGTGTCAGTGGGAGTCGGTAGAGACAGAGAATGGGTCAGGGGCAGACGTAGCCATGACTGATGTGTTGGAGCTCAGGGGAGCTTCAACGGGCCTTCAGGTTAACTGATGAGAAGGCCGCTGCAACCAGGAAAATGAGGAAGATTACAAGAGGTACAAGTTCATAGCGGATGGCAGTTTGAAGATTATCAAGCCTCCAAGTGGAAGATTATTGGGTTTGTGGAGACTTGATTTGGGCTCGAATTAGAAGACATATAAGTGGCAGACCAATTAAATTGAAGACTTGGCCCGTTTTATTTAATTAGCCCATTATTAGTTTTCTTGGGGATTAAGTAGTAAACCCTAATCTTGTATTATAAATAGATTATCTTGTACTTGTAATTCCTCATCACGAGTGAGGCAAAAAGCAATAATAAAATATCCTGGTTGCAGCCTGTGGACGTAGGTCAGCCGACCGAACCACGTAAATCCTTGTGTTCTCGTGTTCGTTTATTTTTATCTCTTGCAATTTGTGTGTGTTTGGTGTGTTGATCGAGAGATCGAATCCTAACAAGAAGAAGACCTGCAAGTGTTTTAAAACACCACCGATAGGAGTATTATATTATTGTTATTAATTATTATTATTAATATATTAATAGCTTAGTTATAAACAATACTTTTTTTTTATAATGGGCTGGACGTGACTTTTGCTAATTGTTATTATTATTATTATTATTATTATTATGTGTGAAAATAATTGATGGTTAAAGAATCAGTGGAGTGTTGTCTCTAAAATAATGTTTTTGTGAAGGAAATCAGTGAAGTGATGTGACAGTACAGGATTACTAGAAATCAGTGAAGTGAAAACATATTCAGTGGAGCGCCCATTTCCTCCTAATTTCAAACTATATGTCACATATTACATTTGTTACTAAAAAAGTGCTCGTAGAGCGTTTTGCATGACCCACTCCACCAACCCACGGATTTGAATGGTGCCATACGGAGTCATAAAGAACCTGATATGCGATAGAACACTTCCCAATGTAGTCAGTAATGTAGGATAAGAACGCTTTCCAAGGTAAATCATCTTCGGTATTGGGTGGTCAGCCAATTTAATATTTACTACCAACTCTTTTGTATTATTATTAAATCTGTTGTTAATAATATTTTTTTATATTATTGGATATTTTTATAGGACCAGCAATGGTTGCAAAAGTAGTTAAACGGTAACCTAGTTTTACTAACAAATTATGTGTACTTGATCATAGTCGGGGAGTACTCAACGATTAATCAACACCTAAGCGGGATTTTTACAAACATTAGACCCTGTGTAGCATGACTCCACTTCACCTCTGCAATTCCTTTTGTAAAACAACTTACACCTAGTTAATGGGGGCAGAAAATACAGGGTGGCAACACCAAAATTGAGGGCGCAAAGGCAATTTGTGTGGGGACTTATTTTTCAAACCAATAATAATAATCCAATCCTATTTTTATAGAGAAGAATAAATTATCTTTTTAGTTAAACCGCTACACTAAGTTATTACGTTGTTTTAACTTCAAAACACAAAGTTATGATAATGTTTATTTATTGCCCCACCGCCTATGTGTTAGTGACATAGCAATAATTTTATCACTTTTAGTCATTCCGGTGTACTTGATCTAAGAACCTTTGTTCATTAAATTTTTAAAATTGCAAATACAGTTATGTATGTTTATTTTGTTTTTCAACATTCCGATAAAAACTTATTTAAAAAAAAAAATAGAGTTGTATTTAAAATAAAATATTTGTGGTATTGCTAACTATTATAGGTACTAGCAACAAATAGATACCTACTGACACTACTAGAAAAAGTGCTTTCCTTGACACACATTTTATGACACGTGCTCATTAATGACACTAAAAAGCGTGTGTCATAAAAAAATTGTCATGTTTTTAAAAATCTGGTTAATCAATGACACATTTTTTTGTGTGTCAAGAATGCAGTATCAAGAAATAAAAAACATGACATTATATAATTTTGTGTGTCATCTTTTTATGTCTTGTTAATTTAACGAAAATTGAATTTCCCTCCCATAAAAGCTAAGTATAAAATCTCTCTATCTCCTTTCCTTGCTTGTATATATGTGCAACCACCAACCAAAATCCCTAGTTTCTCTCTCTCATCTCGATCCTTTCTCTCCACTGCTTCTTCTCCTCCTTCATCTTATTATTTATCTCCTCCAGCTCCTTGCAATACGCTTCGTCAAACCTAGGGTTTCACTAACCTGCACCGCCGTTCTCAACAGCCACTGTTGTACATTATTAATTTGTTCTTGTTTGTTATTTGGAAGGATGCCGGCTGTGTACCACCATGTATCAGAGCCTTCTTTGTTTTTTTATTGTTTTTATGATATACTCACTATTATTTGGTTCTACAAATTGCTAATTGTTTATTAAGTGGTTAGAATTCGTCAATTAGACATTTATTAGAAAATTAGGTAACTATAAGATCCTAGTTTTTGCTTCATCAGATGGAATTAAGAGCTTCTTCAAATAATAATCTTTTTTTTTTCATTTGATGGTTCATTGAATTTGATTGTTTTTAATCTGTTATGAAATTAGTTAATATTATGTATTAAATTTGATTGGATTGTTTTGAATTCGTTATGACCGAAAGGTCTGTTCATTTGCTTGTTCGTGCAATCTAATTGTTTTGAATATGATATGACATGACCTTGTTTGTTGTTTATTGAATTGGATTGGTTTGAATCTGTTGTGATTACGGTTAAGGAGTTTTTAGGGGAGGGTAGGAATGTGTTTTAGGTGTGTGATAGGGGCTTAGGTTTGCATACACTTTAGGTGGATTTGAAGGTTTTTGCATCAGCATACAGAAGCATTTCATCTTCTGTCATGATTGAACAGAATTAGATGCTGTGTAAGATCTCCCCTTGTGTGAGTAATAAGCGTTTTCATGAGCCATCAGGTTAGATACGAAACATAAATTTCCTTGTATATGGCAACTTTTCTTTTCATCTTGAAAGACATCTCAGGATTAAAAAATATAGTTCAAAAGGTTTTGTTTTATTCACTGTGTATGGCAACTTTTCCTTTCAACTTGAAAGACATAAATTTCCTTGTATATGGCAACTTTTCTTTTCAACTTTAAGAGGGATCCACGATTCCCATTTCATGAAGCGAACCCTCCTTGTCTCGTTATCTTCCCTAATCATCTCTTTAACTTTGGCGACTGTAAACGAAGCATTTTCATCCGTATCCCAGAACCATGTATCTTCCGAAACTGAAATGGAAACGTTATTAAGCATAAAACTGAGGTCCCGTTGTTCAGAAATTAGCTGCACAGTATCAGCTTCCGGTCCTCCATCGAACAGCAACTGAATTCTTCCGTTTACGCTCGATATCCTCTGACACACCAAGGCATTTTTCTGCTTATCTTTCTTAAACAAACAAGGCCAACAAGCCTTCAATGTACTGCTGCCAAACCAAATGTCATGCCAAAAAGATGTGCAGGCCCCATTCCCAAGTCTAACTTTCATGAAAGAATGAATCTTGGTACCTTTAATAGAATATTTATCTAGCTCATGTACAATCCTCTTCCAACACCCATTTATACCTTTGTTAACTGGTAAATGAACCCATTGACCCCTACCCCCATGAAGCGACTCTACAATAATACGCCACTTGCTATTTCTTTGAGTTTTAAAATGCCACGCCCACTTTGACAAAAGAGCAAAATTAACGTCTTTTAACTTGGTAATTCCCAACCCTCCATTTTTCTTAGACGTAGTGATAATATCCCACGCCACCCAACTAAGTTTTTTTACCTCCATTAGAGCCGGCCCAAAGAAAATTTCGCATGAATATTTGACTAAGAATAAAATAAGGGGAGAGAAATATGCAATCTCAATATTTTTTATGTATTTTTTTTTCAACATTAACATAAATAGTCAATTACCTAGTTATTTATTTACCAGGTGGGAATATGCTACATGATTTGGAGCCTTGTGCTCTCAAATCTCTTCAGGAACTTCATGATCATGTCAATTTTCATCATTAAGCTATAAATGCATTGATTTGGGTCATGTTTAATCTCTAACGGGGCAAACAAGCAGAAAGTAATGGTTAAGTATATTGAAATACGCAAAACATCGAAAGTCGATTTATTAACAATGTAGTTTTTGTAATCATACTAAACACAACAACTATAGATAAGTAAAGAAAATGGATAAAAGATTGTTGCTGGTCAGCCCAATATGACCTAATTCCTCGTCTTTTACTTGCACATTTTGGCCTAACCCCACTACATTATTGTTTGTGTTGATTTGTGCTATCAGGTAATAATAATTTTTTTTTTATAATTGTACTCTTGACACATTAAATATTTTTATAAATTTTTAAAAGTTGGTGTGTTGGATATAAAGGTGTCGCAGCCCTACTCCCTTGTCCTGCACTTGGGGAGTACATAGTTTGACCCACACCCGCTTTAGCTCAATACCCGACCCATATTTTTATATAGCCATCTTTAAATGATTTGCACTATGTTAGCATCATTTTCCAAGAACTTTGGAGGCTTTAGTACTGCACTTGGTTTCACCAGTAGGAATTGAATTGCTTACTAGAAAATTTGAAGAGATGGATCAGCTAACTAACGAAGAAGACAGGTAAATATTCAAATCGTTCAGAATTTGTTGCTTTGATTACCCTCCTCGACAAACAAAAATGGAAAAGAATTAATAGTTACTGAGAAAAGGTTAAAGTATTAAACTATAGTTTGATTTTGCTGCTTCCAGGAATTTTATGGTGTATTTGACGACCAATTTTCTGTAACGGTAGTTTCTTAACAAGAATGAATATTGTGTTGGCTGTAATTTATGAAGATATGTTGCAAGAAGGTATTAGCAAAGCTTATTCTATCACATTCTAATGAACATTTTTTTTGTTTTGTGAGTAGGCCAATAACTCTGTATCATATCTTGATCTTGTTTAGATGCAAACATGTCATAGAGCTGCTGCCTATGATCTTTCCATGGGATTGGAACTCTTAAAGAAACCCAGTTTGCCCTTACAACAATTGTTTACTATTAGGTAATTATTTATTTCTTACACAAGTTGATATATAGGTACCTTTCATCTTAATTAATTTAATTGTGTCTCAGGTTGGGCGAGAAGTGGATGTTTACACGGATGCGGATATTGATATTATTCGTGAAGAATGGTCAAGTTATGCCGCGACCTTCATTTTCAAGTGATTCGTATGTTTAGGTCTAGATCTACTAACGTCATGTATTAACATAATGTTTTTGCAACCGTTAATACTTGTGGTGGGATTCGACAAATGATTGTAATGGGTTTTTTTGTGGTATATATAATATATGCAGTTTTATTATCAAATTTATTAATTTTGTAATTATAAATATTAATATAAATCCAGAAATATTAGTCATTAATTTGTAGAAATTTTTTTTTAGGTAAAAAAAACCATGACACGCAAAATAAGTGTCATAAAAGTGTGTCAAGAATGTACGTCATTAAAGCGTGTCATAAATGTGTGTCAAAAAAAGCGTGTCATAAAAGAGTGTCATTAACGCGTGTCATTAAAAGATGACACGCGCTTGCATGTCATAAAAATTTAATGACATGTTCTTCCTTGACACTTTTTTGTGTGTCATAAACACCCTTTTATGACGCGCAATGCGCGTCAAGATAGGGGTATTTTTCTAGTAGTGTGAGCAAAACCCGAAGGACACCAACCAAACAACATTACATGAGTATCAATTCCGGTATTATTTTTATGGTTTTTGGCTCCTGCTACCGATGTTCACTTCTATGACTTTCTGTTTTGATAATATGTAATTTGTTATATAATTAAACATTAATTTTATACCTCTTCAATACCATAAAGAGGATCTTATATTTTGTGCACTAATGTTCAGACTCAAATGCTAAGTTTTTTAGAGGGGAAGTTTAGAGTTTAAATCTAGGCTAGCCCAAGTGATAATGACGTAAGTTTTTTAAGGGTGCAAAAAAGTGTAGTTTAGGGGAGAGTTTTCGTATTTTTTGTATTTTAAAAGAGCCCAGCCAATTGTATCATGTGCTTCCATTTTCTACCTATAAAAAAAATCCAAAGTTGCTGCATATTATATCTCAACACAAAAAGATGGAGAAGACCACTTCTTTGGCGGTGCGGTGTCTCCACTTGATATTCACCTTGGCTGCTTCATCCATCCTTACACAATCTCAGACCATCGTCAAAACCTTACCCGGCTATCCTGGTCCTCTGCCTTTCAAATTAGAAACCGGGTCTCTCTCTCTCTCTCTCTCTCTCTCTCTCTCTCTCTCTCTCTCTCTCTCTCTCTCTCTCTCTCTCTCTTGACATATTTATTTTCTTACAACAACAAAGTAATGTATTGTTTTTTAAAATAAATACATCAATCAATCATATATGTAACGTTTTAAACTTGCAAACTTTTTGTTATAGACTACATTACTCGTAAAATACAAAGGTATTATGTTATTCTGGCGGTTCTCAACATAGAAAAGAATTACGTATATGTATTAATCCGGCCAGGTATATCGGAGTAGGAGAAGATGAAGCCGTGCAACTATTTTACTACTTTGTTGAATCGGAGGGGAACCCAGAGGAAGATCCTCTCATAATTTGGCTTGCTGGAGGACCTGGTTGTGCCACTCTCCGGGCATTCTTTTATGAAATCGGTACGGTACTTCAATTAATCTGCGCGATTAAATTTAAATTAATTAATATCATTTTGCTTTTATTTTTTATTTAAACAGTACGTTCTCTAAACTATGTTATAAATTTTTTATGTTGAAGAGTTTGGGTGGTGATATGAAAGTGACAACACTTCTTGACTTTTGTAAGTAATAATGATTTCACGTGTACGCCTTAAGGAACGGTTAGTGCACTACTTGACTAACGGATACTTGTTGAAATTTTTCCCCTTTACAAATACCAACAAACAATTCAATAGTTGGCGCACTTATAAGTTTTATAATTTGACTGGTACGGAGTTCAATTGGAGTTCAGTCAGTTTTCTACGTCTTTTAGGTTAAGGATATTGGGTATCTAAATTCATAAGTTTATGTGTATAGGTCCAATGCAAATTAAGTATGGGAATTATATGGATAATGTCCCTGCCTTACAATTGGACCCGAATTCCTGGACAAAGGTCGCAAGTGTGATATATTTGGATGCACCAACATTAACCGGATATTCATACACAAAAACACCTGAGGCGGTTCATTCAAGTGATACATCATCAGCCTCACAAACAGCTGAATTTATGAGAAAGGTTAAATTCGTACACACCTTTATAATATTTTTTAGGAAAAATTACGAAAACTGACATTTGACCTACCGGCCGACAATCAATGTCAATTTCTTTTGGAAATAACTTGGTCAATTATGTTTCTTTTGAAAACTTCACCTTAGTTTTATTGTATATGTATTATAATTATATATTAACACATGCAACTAACTAATGACACATGAAGTTTGTTAGGGATCATCCAAAGTTTCTAAAAAACCCCGTATACGTTAGTGGAATTTCTTATTCAGGGATCATCATCCCAATGATCACCGAGGAGTTATACAAAGGCAACGAACAAGGACAAGAGCCGGTTTTAAACATTCAAGTAAGTAAATATGTTTATATAACAATCTAGTTCATTACTTAGTCATAGAATCAATCAATCATGTTTACGCTTATGGTGTGGGTAGGGATATATAGCAGGAAACCCGTTGACCGACAAAACCGGCGACTTGAATTCTAGACTCGAGTATGCTTATCGTTTGGCATTTATATCTCAAGAATTATATGAGGTAACAAATATAACTAAAGTTCCATTGATTATATGTTTTCTATAACACAATTAAAATTTAACTTATGATTAAATATGTGTATATATATATATATAGGCAACCAAAAAGGACTGCAATGAAAATTATGCAAATGCTGACTCTAACAATGTACAATGTATGTTGGATCTTTATGAAGTTGACAAAGTAAGCATATATGATTCATTTATTATCTTTTACTAAAACTAAATGTTACAAACCAAACATTGTTCCTTGTAATAAGGTTTTTATTTTTACTTTTTTTAATGATATCATACAGCGTGTTAAAGGCATCAACATTCAACAAATATTGGATCCTGACTGTAAGCCAGAAACCCATTTGTTTAAAAGTGGAAATCCAGTAGCAAAGAGTAATCCAATTAAAATGCTTCCCACACTTGCGGATTCTTTTTGTCGAGTAATTCTCTTACTCCTCTTTTCCCTGTAATTATCATATACGTTGAAGACGCCAAATTTTATCTCTTGTCCTTGTTGTCAGGATGAGTTATATGACTACGCAACCGTTTGGGCTAACGATGAAAATGTCATGAAAGCACTAAACGTACGCGAGGTATATATACATACACAAAACCTATACAAGTTTAGGTAAATGGTTAAAAAAACAAATACATAAATTAGTTTCATGGTTTTTTTTTTTTTCTTACAATTTTTTTAACTGCAAGTGTTACTCGTGTAATACTTTTCACCAATAATTCTAAACTACTCATTTGCAGGCCAGGTTTGAATTAAGACCTCTCTATAAGATACATATACATAACATACACATCTATTTATAAGAAATACACAGTTTTAAAAATATGAACCACAAATAACAAACTTATAACGATTTAGATTTTTTTTAATTCTCGTAATAATTTAATTTAGCGCTATATATATAGAATGAACCCCACCCTTATGTTACAATTAATAAATGTGATTAGGGAACAGTGAAGGAATGGTTGTTATGTAATTTGGACATGAAGTACAATTACAGCAACCCTTTTATGCCACAATACGAATTCAATGTCCAGAGTAGTGTTGTCTACCACGAAAGGTTAACTAAGAGAAATTGTCGAGCTTTAATATTCAGGTATTGGTTAATTAAATTCATTTATGCAGACCATATATGTTGGTTTCTAAATATTTATTTGTTCAGCGGAGATCATGACATGATGGTTTCACATGTGGGCACACAAAAGTGGATAAATTCGCTTAACTTAACGATCACAGAAAACAATTGGGACGCATATTATGTGAACCGTCAAGCATCAGGATTCACAACCAGCTATGCCCGTCATAACTATTCACTAGTATTCGCTACCGTAAAGGTAGGTAAATACCCTTAGAAAATTAGTTAATAGCTAAGTGTGTATTAACTAATTGTGATGATGGATTTGTAGGGAGCCGGTCACACAGCACCAGAGTTCAAGCCAGCGGAATGCTTTGCGTTGGTTAGGAGGTGGTTTGCTCGAAGACCTATTTAATAAGCGGTTTCTTACTTGTTGCTTTTGATTAGTTGAAAAATCTTTCTGCGGTATTGTTCCAAAGTTCCCTTGCAGATCTAATGCTTTGGAATTTATCTTACATTATAACATTTAAGGTGTAACCTCCACCAATTAAGTCATTCTTCTCTAATTTGAGACTATCATAAGTTGTTGTCATTGTTTTAGTTTTCTGTGGATTTGGTTTGATGAATACGTAATGTCACACACCCCAGCATTAGAGGACCTCTTGTGATCGAATGAGATTCCAGACGTACGCAGCTGAAATTAAAACTTTTGTGTATGTCCTGTTGGTTTTGACCTCACAAATACACTCAAACAATTGATACCAAGTATGAAATGAAAAATAAGAAAGATTCAGTTGCAGCAATAGAAGAAAGCAAACGTGCAGGTATTTTATTCAACAACTCAACAAGCCTTTAAATAAGCTACAAACCAACGTACATTAGGACTCAATCAAAAGGCTTCTCTATGACTCTCCTTAATAACAGGACAACACAAAGACCCGTTAAAATCTACCTAACTAAACAAACACTTATTCAAACCCATATGTAAAACTCAAGTCACTACTAGAAAAAAGACATATCTTGGCACGCATTTTGTGACACGCACTCATTTATGACACTCAAAAGCGTATGTCATAAAAAAATTGTCATGGTTTATAAAAGGTATTTAGGAATGATACACCCTATAATTAGGATTCATACCCCCCAAATATGATGTCACATAGTGTATGAATCCTATAACCCTTATAAAATTTGGTTAATTAATGACACGCATTTTTGCGTGTCATTAATTAAGTGTCAAGAAAATAGGAACATGACAGTATGAAAAATTGTGTGTCGTCTTATTATTGTCATAAATTAATTTCCTAAAAATTTAAAAATTTTAACCTCCCACCTATATTTTCTTTCCCTCTTTCTTCCCATCCATAACCCACAATACAGCTCACTCTCTCTCTCTCTCTCTTTTACTCAACAAAATCAAACACAATAATTTCTTTGGTGTTTTAAGGGATATGCAGATCAGTTTTATGGTGGTGTGGGAGGTGTAGGATGATGGTTCTAGAGAGGGTGAGGTGTACGCGGTGGTGGTTTCTGGTGACGGGAGGCGTACGGTAGTGGTTTTACAGGGAGCCCTACGGTGGTGGTTTTTGGTGGTTCTGGAGAAGTTATTTGGTCTTGGTGACACAAATCGACGCGTACAGAGGAAAGGAGATGAATAGACGATATGGCCATCCAGCGATTCCTTTCCCAATGGGGTTTCCATAATTTTCCGGTGAGTACTTAATGAACTGGTTAGACTTAAGCATTTGAATAAGTGTCGGTCTTTTTTCTTGCACACCAAGTGTTCGATTGGTGATGTTATAGCTTGTTTTATGTAATCTAGTATATATAATTCTTGCACACCAAGTGTTCGATTGAATGCCTAAGTGAAAATTTAAAAGAGTATGACATGTGTTATTTTATTCGGTTTAAGATTTCATAGTAGAACTTGATAGGATGATCCATTTTTATTAGTAACTCAAAAGCAAACTTGATATTGAGATGCGAAAATCCAGGAAGTAATGAGATTTTGATTAGTTGATTAATAGATACTGAGATATACATAGCTGTGGCTATTTGTTTGTTGTTCAACTTGAAGGAGATCATGCCGTGCGTTGAAACGTCATTGTTTAGTAGATATCCTAATCTATTTGAAGCTGAACAAAAGAAATACTGTATGGTTTCGGAGAGGCTGCCAAGTGATAATGGAAGCTGGGCGTTGAATACAGATAACATCCGTTTCCCACTGACATACAGCTGCAGCAATGAGTTAGAAGAGCTGCAGAGGGCTATTACATTGCTGACCCGTTCCAAGGTGTCTGCAGAAGACAGGTGGGAATGGACCATGGATTCCAGCTGGTTAAGGTTCCCTATGTATATGTTGTAATGTGCCGGAAGTCCTCGCTTTGAGGACTTTTGTTGGCGTTTTTTGAATAAAGTTGAAGTTTCAAAAAAAAAAAAAAGAATTTAATTACACAGATAGTCATGTGGTATATGGTTTTGATATTTAAGTTTTATATTTGTTACATTGTTTTGGTTCCATGATCATGACATTATGGTAATAATTATTATTTCATAAGTAATCAATATATAAGACTTCCATCATTTTAAACTTTGGCTGTAGGTTAAATGGATGGGAGATGCAGGATCAATTATCATCAATGACACCAAGTATGCTTTGAAACAAGCTTATTGGCACTCACCTTCTGAGCATACTATCAACGGCATAAGGTTTACTTACTTTTTCTATTTGCAGATTATGTAACATAGTCTTAGTTAGTTGAGTCCCTTATTTATATAGTCTCAACGAGTCCCTTATTTATATAGTCTCATTAGTCTAAACGCGTCCATCATTATATAGTTATTTTACACTAATAAGTATTATATTTAATTGTGACAAAAACTTACAGCCATATATTTCAGGTTTACATAAAACTTATAACTAATAGTATATATAGTAGTAACGAAATGAGTCGAGCTCGAGTCTTAGAACTAGAGCTTGAAATAAGCCACGCCAAAGCTCAAACACCATAAGCTCGTTTACTTATTTACACGCCTACATATCAACTACAAAACGGATATCAACAACAAAACGGATAACAATGATTGTAAACACAAGTTTTAGATTTTTATTTTTTGATTTGTAGTTGGCTCTAAACATATCGTCTATGATAGATCGAAAGGGCATGCGTGAACACAGCGGGATAGTAAATCCTAGAGAGATTCAAATGAGCAGTAGGATGTATTACCGATACATGGGCTCACTCACGGTCCCTCCTTGCACCGAACAAGTTGTTTGGACCATTAGTAGAAGGGTAATAATCAATATGTTTGTAATTATATACATGGAATGTCATTTATTTTTATACCAACTAATGATTTTATGTTCATACAGATAAGAACAGTATCAATACGTCAAGTTAAACTACTTCAAGAGGCTGTAAATGATGTAAGTATATATCAATATTAATCAAATGAATGCCAAGTTCATTCTGATTTCTTTTAGGTGTGTGAAGTAAATAAATAAAGTTAGGGGTGTGTATGGCCCGGTTTGGTTTTTTGGTAAAACCATAGGTGAGAATTTACTATCATTTCATATTGGGTAATTTGTCCAGCTTAAAACTCTAATATAACAACTTTAACATATGTGATGTAATGATATTGTTGGCTTGCAGACTTACAACCAATTCTATTTTTGGGGATATTGAAAATATGGACCGTTCTTATGTCTAGAAGGTAAGGGAACTTATGCCAAATTCTGTTTTGGATTCTGTATGCATGTTTAGTTTGTAAACAAGCATTGTTATTAAAAAAAAAAGTCACTAATTTGTTTACAGCAACCAATTAAGGTTTATACACTGCATATTTGTATTATACATTTGTTGGTTTTTTATTACTTTGACTTAATTGGATAATTTAGTTTAGTCCATTGATAAATGGTAGTTAAAATAGATTATAGGCCTTGGAAATTCTATGGTTGTGGATAATCTAAAGTTCTTATGTTAAAAAGGTTGTAGATGGTTACAAAGTTTGTTGCTTACAGTTGAGGATCATTTAGTACAACAATTTTTGTTTTAAACGGGCGCTATGTTTTTACATTCGCGTTGGGCCCCTAAAATCGTTGAGCCGCCCTTGAATTGTTCTTGAGTACCAAATTTATTCTTCAGTAATGAACATGTTCTTCAGTACAAAACTGATGTAACTGTTAGTGGTTGACAATTATTGCAGTTATCATAGCCAATTGTCATGTTGTTTTCAAGTAGGGTTCTGATGGTTCATTGCGCCTGTTGAAACCCTTATACAAATGAATCATTTGGCCTGTGCTGGGATATCGAATTCATACGAATGCTGGTACGCTTTTCACATAATTTTTTCATACCCGATATTGGAAACGTTGTCTTATCCTACTAAAGTGTTCATCATAGTTTTCTGGATTACTTATCTGGTGGATGTGAATTAAACTTCATGGTGGCCATAGATTTCACAGGTAACTAAATTCTTCTTTGTAGCTTCACACAGGCATATGTTATCATCTATAATACCATTATATGTTTATTCGTTATTTTGCTACTTCGCTTGTCTATTGAATTTCTAGCTTCAAATGGAAATCCTCGCTTGGCTGATGCATTGCATTATATTGGCATGTTGATGTTTTTTTTAGAATAAAAATAATAATAGAATTTTTCTACTGTTCTATATACTTTTTTTCATTCAACACAATTAAGATCGGAATATTTTGAAGCGATTAACTGATTATATCTAAACTATGGTGATAGAATGTGCTAATATGGATAGTTGATTTTTTTTTGGCTGGACCTAAATTGCTAGAAGTTTAACACCTTAGTTCTTAGTCTAGAGATGAAAAAAAAAACGATTTTGAACTTTCTAACCAACCTAACCGTGAACTGTGAAGAACTGAATTGCTTCCGAATCAAAACTAGTTTGGCTTAGAACCAGTCCAAGTTGGCTTAGAACTGAATTCTTTTCTTGAAACTAACACCATCGCGAACCGTAACCTTTCATCTTATTAATTTAATCGTGTCTCAGTTTGGGGGAGGAGTGGATGTTTACACGGATGCGGATATTGATTTTATTCATGAAGAATGGTCAGGTTATGCCGCGACCTTCATTTTCAAGTGATCCGTATGTTTAGGTCTAGATCGACTAATGTAATGTATTGACGCAATGTTTTTGTAACCGTTAATTCTTGTGGTAGGATTCGACAAATGATTGTAATGGGTTTTTTTGGTGGTATGTAGTTTTATTATCAAATTTAGTGATTTTGTAATTATAAATATAAATTATATCCAGGGATATTAGTCATTTTGCAGATTTTTTTTAGGAAAAAAACTATAACACGCAAAATGAGTGTCATAAAGGTGTGTCGTAAATGAGTGTCAAAAATGTATGTCATTAAAGAGTGTGTCATAAATGTGTGTCAAAAAAGCGTGTCATAAAAGAGTGTCATGAACGCGTGTCATTAAAAGATGACACGCGCTTGCATGTCATAAAAATTTAATGACATGTTCTTCCTTGACACTTTGCTGTGTGTCATAAACACCCTTTTATGACGCGCAATGCGCGTCAAGATAGGGGTATTTTTCTAGTAGTGAGTTGGGCTTTGACCCATTTTATTTAACACGTTAAACTAAACTCCATACTAACCCATGCAAGCCCAAGTCAAGATTAACCCACCATGTCCTAATTTAATACCACTTGAAATGAAATAGTACAAGCAGTGGCGGATTCATGTAGTAAGTATGGTGGGCCAGTACCCACCGTCCGTCTCCGGCCGATCGCCATTTCTTTCACTGGAGATCCACTGTGTTCTGGTGATTTTCATGATGTTTGACCTTTTAGTTCATAGATAAGCAAGCTAAAGTGTAATGATGGAAGCCAATAAAGTGTTAAATGTTGTTTTGGGAAGGTGAAGATCTGGATTTTTTTGGTGTTGTGAAAGAAAATGGAGGAAACACCGGTGGTGGGAAAGAAAATAAAGTAGTGGAACTTTACAAAATAAAGTTTATTTTTAATTTTATGTGTGGGGTAATAATTTCGCCTAGTTAATAATATAAAATACTCCTTTTTATCATATTTTTTTGGTCTAGCCTAATTTTAAAGGATCCGTATTGTGCCCAGTGCCCACCGTACATACAAATTCTGTATTCACCACTGAGTATAAGTCAAAGCCAAAGCTAACAAGTTTAACATAAACAACCAACAATTCTTAAGCAATGTGCCCATATTCCAAAAACATTAAAATATACTTCTACACCCACCCTATCCAAGACTCAAACGTAACTGTCAAGTCACCAAATGATGCCTTGAAAGTTGAAAATACATGCTTAAATAAACATTAACATAAAGCCGGTGAGTTTGCTACCAAACGATGTTTTGAAAATACATGCTTAAATAAACATTAACATAGAGCCAGTGAGTTCGCTACTAACTGATCGACGCATAAAAACAAGTTTAGTGTAACACATTATATATTCTAAACTAATTAGGTGATCTTCATTCAAGGTAACCTAGAATGCATGATAAAAATATATACACACTCCTGGTGTACTTCACGTCATGTCCAAAAATCGATAATAAGAACACGAACACGAATATTGTGACACCCGACAAACTCATTTTAACTTTCCTAACAATGTAACACCCCAACCGATGGCGGAAACATCGGGATGTCACGTAGTGATGATTGTTCAGTAGCTCATGGTGAATAATGAATTTCATTAAATGATTTAAATAATGTACATACAATTGTTCTACAAGAATTCGTACATCAAATTTAATAAAACTATGCACATATCTTCAAGCAAATCTTCAAACAAGTAGAACCTGAAACATGTTAAGTTGAAAATATTTTGGGTCAACAAACGTTGGTGAGAATACATAGGTTTTTGAAAAATAATTGGTAACAATAATTTGTACAACATTCAAAGTTGTATGATGATAGAGTATGATGCAGACATGTAACAATGCGTCTTTGTACAACCAAACCTTGTGTCGACTGTTGACTAACTCGCAAGTTAGTTAAATGTTGTTACTGTTATCGATCATCCCTGAATTTATGCGGGGGATGGGTTTGTCAGACCTATAGCGCTATAATCTAAACAGGCGGCTTGATCATTGTTAATGATTGTACTGTGTCTTTTTGTTACAGTCAAATGATAGAATGATGTGGTAATTGAATCACAAGTAAATATGAGTAAATGATAGTATAGAATGTTTAAACATGTTTCACCCCAAAAATAGTGAAAATAGAGAAAAGGGGCTATGTAAACTCACCTTAGCAAAATGTTATATCTGTTGAAAAATAGAATAGTGTGTTGCCCGAATATGTCAAGTATCACCCTATAATGAGGTAATAAATATGTCTAAGTCTATCAAGCCTACAAATGTATAAGTTTCTAGGGCTTCGAATTTGGGGATAAATGCTTGTTTGATTATTATTAAAAATGCTTGATAATTGAGAGAATTTTTGTAAATAAATAAACAAAATTTCTTTTTATGAAATTTAAATTTAAGATGGTCACAATAATGTGTTTAAAGTGTAAAAATAATTTTTACAAAATTATTTTCTTTAAAATAGAATATTAATTCTATTTATAACAAATTGCCAAACTTTAACTTTTAATATTTAAAAATACTAAAATTAAAGAATTATTAGTTTAAAAATTATACTTCTGTTCTAAACATTCAGAAATAAATTGTATAAAATTTTGGTGCAAAAATATTAAAAATTGAATTTATTATGATTTAATTATGATTAAAACTAACAAAAATTGATTAAAAATATAAAATAAATGATTTTTCAGAATTAAAAATTATTTTAGTAAAGTTTATCATTGTACAAACTCAGGATAATTTTTGTGGAAATTTATAAAATTGTTTTGATATTTTAATGGATTTTTATAAATATAATAGCATAAAATTGATTTAATTATTATAAATATTAAATAAATGAATTTCAGAAAACTAAAAATTGTAGGTGGAACATTTATATCAGATTTGTTAAAAATAATTTTTTTAGAATTTATAAAAAGGTTTTAATAATTAAAAACGATTTTACAAGATTAAATGTAATATATATAATTGGTTTGTTTTTTTTTTAAATGAAAATAAAAGAAAAAGGGGCGCCATGGCCGGGACTCGAACCCGGATGGCTTGGGTTATAAGCATCAGTCACAACCACTTGGCCTAGGCCAGTGGTTGTGATTAACTCTGTTTCATTAAAAATAAATATACCAAGCGAATTCAATTTATCCCCAATTCCAAAACACGAACCCTAGTTTCTGCAATAGCTTGATTCACACATCAATGGCCCAATTAATCATGGGGCTATTGATGTGTGAACGCCGATGAACAAAACCCACTGAAATAATTGGACTTACAATGTTGTATCGGGTTCGATTGATTGGTCAACCCACAAGGTCAAGAATGCAATCGTGAAGAACAATCAGAGTTTAATAAAGAAGATTGGAGGTTGAGAAAGGATTATTGGCGAGTTGTGAAGGCTCGCAGATGATCAATTTATAGTGTGGATCACTGGATCGATGAATTGGCAAGGATTGACCACTAATCAATGTCATACGCGTAATAGGTTCAATTGGTCAACGATTGATTGACAATTAGCGTGTTGCTTAGTCACTGATGGCCGATAATCAAGTATAGATACCAAATTTATGCAAAACACGAGTTAAGATGGTGATTATGGTATGTCGCGTGATGCACAGTTGACTTTTCTGAGTCAACTGTCATCATAAATACACATTATATAATAATAATGCTTCGGGTTTAAAACAAGAACAAGTGCTGGATCAGATGGTTCGTGTGGGTGAGGTTTGTTGGCTTGGCTCCGATTCGAGTCTCAGGAGCAGCGCTCTTTTATTTTTATTTTATTTTTTTTTTGATAAGGGGGAGGCCAAACTTGGGCTTGGGCTTGTCTGATTGGGCCTGCCTTTGGGTTGGGTTATAAAAATCACAATCAGTTATAGACTATAGTTATTATTTACTATTATTATTATTATTATAAACTTTTATATATATATATATATATATATGTATGTATATGTATGAATATATATCATTGTATTAGGCTTCAAAATGTCATCCAAAAATAAAACTTGTCGTTTTAATCCGTAACGTACAATTATTTAACGTGAAATGTTACAAACAACACTTAGGTCTACCTTAGCAAAACATTTGTAAAACAAACTTAACTGAGTTAGTTAAGTCAATCTACACACAATGGTCATGGTTTGGTGATTCGGGGAATCATCAGGATACGAGTCTTGTATCCCGTTTGTTGGTGAAAAAATAATATAAAATAGGTAACATATTAATAATTATATAATATATGATCATTGGTAACTGAATTGATATGTGATATATGATCATTGGTAACATATTGATAATTAAGCCCCTTGAGCCTGGATTGCTATTAAGCATTTTCTAATAACTAGTATTTATAATTTGAGTAAATGTTGGGGAATAACCATAACAAACGAACAATAACGGATAACAGAAATCTCTGAAGGCACGTGATCGCTTTCAGATTGAATCAATTCGACGGTTCTATCGAATATTCAATCGGATACAATCAGAGATTGAGAATTTTCTGTATGTTGTGATTGAGATTAAAGAACCAGAGAGTTTTGATCAAGAAGAAGAGGAATTCGTTATGAAACAATAGGGCCAGAAACTGCCTTTTAGGCAGTTTTTCCAAGGTTTTCAAAGTTGCCAAAATAGTCCCTCTATTTCTGAAAATTAATTTTCGGAGACATTTTTACCGCAGCTCGACCCCAACCAGGGGCTCTGCCCCTTGGACCCCACCAGGGGCTTCCGCCCCTTGGACCCTGCTCCCAGGGGCGCTGCCCTCGGACCCCCGTTCCTTAGGGGCTTCGCCCCTAAATTCATAATAAATTCAAATAGGCGTGCACTCCGCACCACCATACCTACATGATGTATTATTATGAAATTATCTATTCATAATTTTTAGCATCTCTTGACTCAATGACAGAGTGAACAGATACATAATCATTTGGTTCTATGACATAGAACCTATAAACAGGGGAATGATCAGCATATCCAATAAATATGCAATATATGCCTCTTTCACCAATGGTACTCATTTTGGGCTCAGTAAGCCTCACAACAGCTCTACATCCCCAGACTTTGAGAATACTCAAATTTGGTACCTTTTTGTACCAAAGTTCATATGGGGTTACCTTAGACCTTTTATTAGGTGCTCGGTTCAATAAGTAACAGGCTGTCAACATAGCCTCACCCCAAAATCCATCACTTAAACCAGAATAGGACAACATGGAATTCACTGTTTCTTTCAATGACCTATTCTTTCTTTCAGCCACACCATTTTGTTGTGGTGTATAAGGAGCAGTTGTTTGATGTATTATACCAGTAGATTGGAAACACACTGGATCATAATACTCTCCACCTCTATCTGTACGAAGGTTTTTAATCAAACCATTTCTATGAAGCTCAACCTCTTGTTTATAAACTTTAAATTTATCAAGAGCTTCATCTTTTGAATGCAATAGATATACATAACAAAATCTAGTTGCATCATCAATAAAGGTTACAACATACTTCTTATTTCCTAGAGAAGGAGTACTATGAATGTCACAATCAATTCTAATACATTAGAATTCCCTTTGACATCTTTAAATGGTTTTCTTGTAATTTTTGCAATTTGCAAGTATGTCGATCATTACATTTTTGTATGTCAAAAGTAGGTATAAGACTCATTTTAGACATATCTTTCATTCTGCGATAATTAACGTGACCTAATCTAGCATGCCATAATTCTGATTTACTAAAATCATTGCTAGAACTAGTAGAAGCCATACAAACAGAATTATTAACAAAAGGGACATCTAAATTCAACTTAAACATGCCATTCAAATAACCAAATCCAATAAAGGTTCCATGTCTTGACAAGATATACTTGTCACTTTCCAAGACCTGCTTATAACCACAATTATTCAATACAATACCAGATACTAAGTTCTTACGAATCCCAGGTACATATAGAACATTATTTAATAGTAAAGAGTTTCCAGAAGTAAAGACTAAAAGAACAGATCCTATTCCTTTAATTGGTTCAGTAGCAACATTGCCCATCTTCAGTAAAGATCCATCTTCAATTGACTTAAAATCATTGAACCATTGAAGATTTTTGCAAACATGACATGTTGCTCCCGAATCCATCCACCATGAAATATCATCATTCTGCACATAAAATGCTTCAGAGATTATTGACACATAATAATTCTCAATATAATGATCACATGGTACCAAAAACGAACCTGATTGCTTTTCGGGATCCTTAGATCCACTTGTACCAGCCACGTTTTTGCCTTTTCCTCCACTCTTACCAGACCTGCAGTCTTTCTTGAAGTGTCCGGGTTTATTACACTTCCAACAAACCTTTTTAGGCTTCTTATCAGAACCCTTATTGTTGTTCCCTTCAAACTTTCGTTTCCCTTTCCAAGCCTTGGAAGATTCACCCTCCTCCACCATGTTCACAAAAGAACAACCAGCCATGGTTTTAGTACCAACACCAGAACCCTTTTCCATATCACATATGTTTTGTTCAATTTGGAAACTACTTCCCAATTCAACTAGATTCATTTCCTCTTTCTTATGTTTCAGATTATTCTTAAAATCTTTCCAAGAGGGTGGCAGTTTATCAATAATAATAGAGACAGAAATCGCTTCATCCATCTTCATTCCATATTGATGAAACTGCCCTAGTATTCGTTGCAATTCATGATACTGTTCCATAACAGGCCTAGTGTCTACCATTTTATAGTTAATAAAATTTCTAACCAGAAATTTCTTACTAGACGCATCTTCTGCCATGTATTTGGCTTCAAGGGCATCCCATAATTCTTTTGCAGACTCTACGTTTTGATACACATCAAATAAAGAATCAGACATACCTAAGAATATGACCACGCCAGATGTAGTCTGCGTTTTCCCACTTTGAACGAGTTCTGGTTTGTTCCAGTGTTTCATTCTCAACAATCTCGGGACAAGGAGTGCTCAGAACATACACCACTTTCAGACTCGTGAGATAGAAGTGCATCTTCTTTTGCCTGCGTCTAAAATCCTGTCCAGAAAACTTGTCCAATTTCGTAAAGTTCTTCGTGATATCTTTCACAGATTCATTGTTCGTCATCTTCAGAAATTGATTCAATCTTTGTTGGGGAATAACCGTAACAAACGAACAATAACAGATAACAGAAATCTCTGAAGGCACGTGATCTCTTTCAGATTGAATCAATTCGACGGTTCTATCGAATATTCAATCGGATACAATCAGAGATTGAGAATTTTCTGTATGTTGTGATTGAGATTAAAGAACCAGAGAGTTTTGATCAAGAAGAAGAGGAATTCGACCCCAGCCAGGGGCTCTGCCCCTTGGACCCTGCTCCCAGGGGCGCTGCCCCCGGACCCCGTTCCTTAGGGGCTTCGCCCCTAAGTTCATAATAAATTCAAATAGGCATGCACTCCGCACCACCATACCTACATGATGTATTATTATGAACATATTGATCAAACAGTCAATCCAATTACACTAAAATATCCAACAGAAAATAGTTAAAATCGTCCCTAATGTTTTTTCCTCATTTGCTAGATCTATCCAAAAATGCTTACTAGAACCATTGATGTTTCTTAAAAGTTGCTAAATCTATCCAATATACAAGCTAAATTATAAGTTAACGATTTAAGAGGGACATTTTTACACCCCTTACCTCCACCAAACGTTTTTTTCTCCACCAAATCTAATAACTAATTAATGCAACTATTTTTCATTATGGATTTTCATGGAAACTAGGTTTATTAACAGGGCGCGCGTTGCGCGCCTTCTAATGTGTTGTGAAAAGATAATCGTGTTTCGTGAATTACTGATTTCTCATAACTACGACTATGCTAGCTATTTGCCTATTTCAAGACTTCATTATGACTTCCTGAACCGGCCATTACTTAAAAAGTCGTTGTCAGCAAAAAATCATATACATGGAAACCAAAAAAGTAATGAGAGAACAAAACCGAGTCATTAGTTATTATGGTATGCAAATGTGAAATAACTGTATTTACCTAAAGAAATATGTAATTGGACTTATATTGCAACAAATAATGTCATAAGATGGCAACATATGCAAGCCTTAATGTACAGCACATATACACACTTAAAAAAACCTTTAAAACACAAAAACTAATGTAACTACCAACCAAAAGAATTCCATTTTTGTGCCTATTACTTAAAAGACATCTCCATTGTGCCGCCTGCATAAAAGACGTCTCCATTTCCTGTCAGGAAGTCCCGTGTCAAGAAGCATTAGCACACTCGGATTATTTGTCAACGTGCTAAAAATGTGCCTAAAAATGCCAAGCAAAAAAATAGAAGGATTATGAAACTATAAAGTAAAACAACCACTAATAATAATTGACGATCTAATGAGCGGAGCTCAAGCTTAAGCAAGCTCGAGCTTGACTAAGCTAGTTTACGCCCCTAGCAGTTTTTGTGCCCAATAGTATTGCATATGTGAATTAACTTTGTAGAACCATGGTTTGCCCTTTACAGTTCATACAAAACAAAATTTCTACGAGAAAAAGAGACAAAATGCTAACCTTTAAAGAGCAGAGAACAATAACAAACAATTTCAAGTTGCAGAAGAGAGTGAACTCTCGTCTCATCTGAATAATATTAATGTAAACATACATAACGCAAACTAATTAGTATCATACCTGTAGCACCATTTAATAAAAAATACATAGCGTGAACTCAGTGTTATTCATTTCCACTAAACTAAAAACGTACGGCATATTACATACCTGTGTTGGAGGCTTAAGTACAAGAGAATTGCCTGCAATGAGTGCAAGAGCAATCTTTGAGACAGACAAATTGACTGGATAATTGAACGGTGGGATCGCTAAAACTACACCCAACAGAATCTGCAATAATTAAACACACAATGTCATCGATCTAAGTATTTATCATTTTGTCCATATTAGGTAATAGAAATAACGTTTTTTGTACATTAAATATAATGTGGTAATTTACATTAGATGTTAGACAATATTTCGTCCGTTCATTTCCCAGGAAACTATCTGACACCAAAAATTCCCCTTCTCCAAGGACTCTTACAGTCTTACACCTTCCTCGGCACAATATGACACCAAATCTCCCGACCTCGCAACCTTCAAAATAATATAAATATAAGTTGCACTCTGTAAAATGAGAGATGTGTACAAATTAAATATTCAATAGGTTTTTCGTGCAGCTTTTGTTTACTTGATTCTCTAGAAGATAACATATGTCTTATTTGGGGTCCAACAATAAAGGATCAACCATTAGTGCTGCATTTTTCTATCTTTTTAGTGCTGCATTTTTTTTAAAAGAAGAAAGCCTAAGGACAAATTTCTATTACTTTTAACGAAAACTTAAATTAAGGGCGCCTTAAATACCTTGAGAGGGTGTTTCTTCCCAAAGCACTTCAACCCGGGATAATCAACTCCTATTTGTAAATTATGTTGAGAGTGGGATTTGAACCCACACCCTTTCGGACCACAACCTTAATCTGGCGCCTTAGACCAACTCAGCCATCTCAATTTGACGCTCTTTGTCTTTGAATGCCTATAATAATACTTGGAACAAAAAACATATTAAACGTTCATGTTTCATTACCTTATCATTACTTTTATTCTGGCAACCGTATATATTTATACCAAGGTAATAAAAGCATTTTACATTGTATTTCCAAGAATATTATACGTGCCTTAAAATCATTAGAGAAATAAATTCCATTTGATTCTTTATTTCTATAAATCATGCTTAGCTTGTTTCATATCTAATTTTATGTTTTTAGTGTATATAGTAGTTTATTTTGTGTATGCATTGTTATAATTTAAATTAAATATGTAACAGAACAATTAAAGCTTACCAACTAAATCAAACTCGGTGTAAATCATCATCCATCTTAGACACATGCTGATCAGCACCTCTTTTAAGATTCGACATCACAGACGCCTTCTATTACTCACCAACCGGCTTCTCAAAGAAATTTGTCTTCCCTTGTAACGATATCAACTCCATCCAATCAAGCGGATACTTTTTGCAAGTTCCTTCTCCTTAGCTGCCGCTGCTCTCCTTAGTTTTGCAGCTTGAGCAAATGTTGAAGGCCTAACTTGAATGATGGGAAAGACATTTTATGTATTAGACTTTTGGTCACATGTGCAATAATCAAAGTTTTCTTAATGAGAATGGATAGAATTCACTATAAGATAAACAATGAAGGTTGTATGGTTTATGATAAATCATATTTTAGTACACAAGACATCGTTTATAATATATGCATCCGGAGTTCAACTGCTTTCACCACAAACATTTAAACTTTAAAGGTTTTAATGATGTAAAATTTTGGTTGCAGAGCGCTAACGATATGGTGTGAACATAGAAAAGTTCAGACATGAATAACTGTTGCAGAGCATGAAAGGTCCCGGCGGGACGCTTCCCTGGGTCTTTTTGCCACAAAACTTAATCGTATGGCGATCTGATTTTGACTCGACCCCGCACTTTTGACAATTTGATATATTTAATAACAAATATGAGCTGAATGAAATTCACGATTCCCACTATTGACTTCCTCTTATGTAAAGCATTCGGTATATTATCAGAACTTTCAGTTGTAGTTTGTTTTGCCAAACATGTTAAAAAACGCCATATACCTTTTAAAACTTCTGAAGCAGAAAATCATGGAATGCATAGCAGGGAAAAAACAGAGATAAATGATCGCACATAATACTGTTAAAATAGTGATTTGAGTAAAAGTTTTGAGATTACTGACTGTGATAAAGCGGTTGCCTCTTTCAACAGTCTCTTGATCTCAGAACGCAGCTGCAGATCCTTCTCACTCATCGATGCTTTCTGAAATAAGACAACAAAGTTATTTTTACTTGCAAATAATTTGATCCTTGAGATATAAAGGACACATTCAGTAAACATACTCTTCATCCCATGATAACTGAGATTTTTCGCTAAATATGTAAAAGCTAAAAAAAATGTTTATATTGTTGTGATTATTACCCATATATAATGTATTTATATATGAGTTGTAATTTCATTGTCATAAAACATAAAAAAAGCTGTGTATGGATTAGGCAAAAAATTCAATCATAACCACATTTTTAATGGCAAGTGTGTGATTATCTAAAATAAATTATTGATAGAAGAAATTTATAAAGGAACGGTCTAGATGTTTAATCCCCCATTCGATCCCAACCAATCCACAAGGCAACGCAACACAAACAAACTCCCTTTCGATCTCAACTGCATCCGCAACAATCACTTTCACTCGCTCTTCGGTTACTTTCATTTTCAACAAACTGTAGAGTAAACACGCGAAATCACAGTGTAACCCCTCATCTCGGGATATCAATTCGTTTGAGAATGTTAACCCTGGCATTAACCCGCGCTTTTTAAGTCAAAAGATAGCGCAGAAGCTACCAGAGAAGAATATTCCTTCAACACAAGCGAATGCGACGATTCGCTCAGCGAATGATTCGGATCCATCGATCCAACGAAGCGCCCAATTCGCTTTCTTCTGAATACAAGGAATCGTATCAAGTGCATGAAACAACCTCCTAAACTCTTAAAACCTAATCATTTATTCCTAATATATGCTATATAATGAAACTTTGAAAACCACTTTACCCTAATATAAAGCGGTTGCAAGTTGGAAGAAAATTGAAGCATCAAAGATTACCTTGCCAAACATCATGAACTCGGTTTCGTATTCCGTGTATACCCTTTCATGTATTTCTTCATTTGTTCCTTGCTCTTGCCTAAGAATCTTCCACAAAATGAAAGTCACATAATTTACTAACAAATTAACTCTACACAACAGGGCCAGAACACCAAAGTACCTCACCCATGTCCGAGCACATATACAAAACCTATAACCCATTCCTAACTTTAAGCTACAATTCACATATCCGAAACATAATCAAGCACTAAAATCACCAAAACCATAAATTCAATCATCAAACAACATGCTTATTTAATCAATAAAATAAAAAGATCGAAACATTGAAACAAATACCTACATACATGAAATGCATCAAAGAAAAACAAAAAAAAAATACAATATTACTGATATGGATACTTAATCTCCACAATTATAGAAACAGTACAGATCAAATGCATCAATAACCCTACAAAATTTCAACCAAACAATGACATCATCAGCAGTAAATCAATCCAACAAAGAAAAACAAAAACAAAAAATACAATATTACTGATATAGATACTTACTGTAGGCGAAACACATTCAAGAATGTATACACATTCAAAACAGATTCAAACAATTGATTTCTAATCAACACCAAAAACAATTTTTTTTAAAGCAAAACATATTGTCAAGCAATTGGTAGGCACACATATAAGCAAAACAAACAACTGAATAACAACAATTTTTGGAAGCAAAACAAACCCACTCAAGATTAAACCAACACTTAAGAAAAAAATTATTAAAAATAGATTCAAACAAACATGACACAATTCAAGTGACATCATCATCATCATAAGTATGAAACATTTAGTATCCTAACATTTTAATTTAATTGTGAGCGAAGTATTATTATTATTATACATGAACTAATAATATGCAAGTTTTGTTGTGCAATTGAGTGATTAGTTACCCGAAGCAACAAACAGGTTGATTGGTATGAGCCATGAGGTTTCCACTTTGTTGAGTGAATTGAAGGAATTGAGGTCTTAGTAAGATCTGCATTGGAGGTTTTGACTGATTGTGTTTAATAACATTATTATTATTATTGGTTGATGAATACATGAGTTTGAAGGGATTTGTGTTTCAAAGAGAAGTAAATAGTGGAAGTGAAATGAATTGAATGGGTATAGATAGGCGGTGGCAAAAACTGGTCAGGGTTGTTTGAAATGGGAGGAGAAAAAGACACGTAACCCTACAACTGAACACGTATGCTCCACCGCTACTTCAAGTAGGTGACTCACCCCATGGAGAAAAATATAGGAAAAAAATTAAACCACAAAAACAGGACTATCATATCAAGCCTCGAACCCGAGTAGACCTTCTATAAGAGGAATCATATCACCACTACACCACCACCATCAGATGTTAATATTATTGAAAGAAAACATATTTATCAGCAAACAAATTTAAGGCAGAAAAAAAATCACTGTTCAAATCCTTTGGTCTATTATTATAGTTAAATTAACATCATTCGATCTAATAGGTGACTTACAATATTTTATGTTAACAAAATGACAATGTTCAACACCATCAATTAATATATTCAACAAAATAACATTATTCAAATGATCATAAAAGTGTTTTGCACAGAAATTGCCATAAAACAGCGAATGAATTCAAAATTGGAAGAAACATTTGAAGGCAAAAACCTTGGAACTTGGATTGACGGTGGTAGTAAACTAGTAGTTGCTTGGGAGCAAGGGTGAAGCTTTGTGAGGTTCGGGGGTGCCTCGGCCCTCACCGATTTTTTACTAAATAGTGTAAATTTCCTCGATCGGTTGTATTAAAAAATTTTGTATTTTTTGATTCCGGCCCGATCAATTTGAAAAAACAAATTGGGTCTCGTGACTTTTGGACCCCACTATCCAAAAATTTAAGTTTCGCCACTTGAGAGTTTCAATTGTTCTTTTCTTCAACATCAATATTTTACGGTTCATTTAAAACTCTAATTTGTGTTTTAAGTTTGCATAAAAAAACTATCAAAAAATGCCTATGCATGTTATGTTTCAATGGAGGCACTGAATTGATGTTAGTGATCGGTGGTATGAAAAATTGAAAACTTAATTTGGGTTCAGCATTTAAAAAAAAAACTTAAAAAAAGCCATAAAAAGGGAATGAATTCAAAATTGAAAGAAACATTTTAAGGCAAAAACCTTTGAACTTGGATTGACGGTGGTAGTATACTAGTAGTTGCTTGGGAGCAAGGACGAAGCTTTGTGAGAGTTAAGGGGTGCCTCGGCCCTCACCGATTTTTAGCTAAATAGTGTAAATTTCTTCGGTTGTATTAAATTTTTTTGTATTTTTTGAGTCCAGCCCTATCCAACTGAAAAAAAAATGGGTCTCGTGATTTTTAGCTCCCACCATCCAAAAATTTAAGCTTCGCCACTGCTTGAGAGTTTTAGTTGTTCATTTATTCAGCATCGATATTTTACGGTTCATTTAATACTCTAATTTGTCTTTTAAGTTTGCATTAAAAAACTTACAAAAAATGCCTATGCATGTTATGTTTCAATGGAGGCACTAAATTGATGTTGTAGGGATGAGCTCGGGACGGTATCGGTACCAACCGATACCGATCCCGAAAATACCGATCCTGAAAACTCTCAAAACCCAATACCGAAAATATACGGTGCGGTATCGGTTCGGTATCGGTATTTTACCTTAAAATATATACCGATACCGATCCCATACCGATACCGAAAATACCGAACCTCTAAATGTGGGTTCCGATACCGATACCGAACACCCTCGATTTGGTACGGGATCGGTATCGGTTTGATATTCGAGGTTATATGCTCATCCCTAGACGTTAGTGATAGGTGGTATGAAAAATTGAAAACTTAATTTGGGTTCAATATTAAAAAAAAAAAAAACTAGGGCAAGGATTGAAATTGGGACCAATATTGGGACCAATCATTTAGAAGTAGGAACAACCATGAACCAACCATTAAACCATTAATTGATGTTGTTGAACACAGTTATTTTGTTAACATAAAATATTGTAACTCACGTATTAGATCTAGTAAATGTGGGAAAACCTAAAGGATGATTCTGTTTATTTACTCTTATAATTTTATTTGAACTTTATATGATCACTAAGTTAGAGACCCGTGTACTACACAGTTCAATAAAAGATAAAATGTCAAGTTAAATGTTTTTTTACAAACTTAAATCTTCTCTTGGGTGAGGTTGAGAGTTCAATTCTAAGGGTGTGCAAAAAAAATGTGTAAAGAAAGGGGTGTAAGAAATTTGCCGTTAAAAAAATCTTTTTTTTATATACTTAAATGTCAAGTTAGGTAAGATTTTCATAATATGATATACTTATACGTGATATAATTAACATGTTGAAGCTAGCATGAAGTAAATGACACATAATATCATCGACTTGTTGTGTCTAGAAAATATGTAACAAAAAACTCTCCAGCATATAAATAGGTTACTTTTTTTAAATTACGTTTCTTTCGTTATTGTATTGGGTTTCGCAAGATGAAAATTGTGACACCCAGCATGTTTGGGTCAACATTTTATAAACACATAAGTCTACCTTAGCGAAAAACGTTTATTAAACATACTTGACGGGGTCAGTAGAGTCGGAACACAGTCCGTATTGTCCAGGGTTCAATGATCTGTATGATCATTGGGAGTCGTTTTGGGAATACACTAGTACCGGGTTCCGTTGTTGGTGACATTACATAAACTGATTGAGTGCATATGTAGATTATGGGTCGTGTGGTGGATTATATGCATAGATGTGTTTAAATGATGTGTAAATGATTATCCGTGCTTAAATGTGTTAAACATAAACTAAGGTTGCATGCTCATATGTTAAAGTATGTTAGAATGCGTTAAACACGACAAACTGGAAAACTAGATAAACATGGGTTCTGGTTCGACCACTTCGAGTGGTCGAAGGAGAAATTTTGTCTTGGTTCGACCCTTTGTAAATGGGCGAACCTGGGATGTGGAATTGAAAGAATTTCCTTCGACCAGGACAGGGCTCATTCGACCCTGTGAAAGGGTCGAAGGAGGCCACCTTCGACCACTGATAGGGGGCGAAGGAGGATTAGTATAAATACCAAACTTTGTCATTTTTCACCATTTCACAAACCCTAACTGTCTCAAAACACTCTCAAACGATTTTAATCACTAAGGAAGGAGTTTTTGCTTTTCTTTTTCATAATCTAACCTATCTACAACATCTAAACAAGAATCAAAGGTGTGTTCTTGATCCTAAATCTTTTCAAAGCATTTTAATTCGTTTTCATCTAACCCTAATTGTCCGGATCTGTTCTAAGGGTGTTTTCATGATTAAAAACCTTTTAAACATCTTTCTAAATCAAAACCTTATCATTTAAACATAGGTTTTCATGATGATAAACATATGTAAATTGTGTATTATGTGGTGTTATGTGTTATTCAATGATTTGCTGCTGTATCTATGATAGAAACATGATATAGGATTGTTATTGATGCTAGGTTATTGTTGTTTAGGGTTAGAATTGGATAGATGGTGATGTTATGGGTAATTTGGGGGTTTTAACGAATCTAGACTTGATGCATGATATTTATGATCAATGGAACTAATAAGGAAAAATCGAACACTCGACAAACTGAGCATTTTAAGTTGAATATGGATCGATTTCAAAAGTTTCCAAATTGAGTAAAGAATCCATGCATGATTGTGACGTTTCCATAATTCTTACCATTTTGGGAAAGGGCTGAAATGGTCGTATTATTGGGGGAAATCGGTGGGGTTTTGTAGGGATAAGTTATTCATACTTGACTGCTGTGTTTGATGATGTTTCGAGGTGTTTCGAATGTGTTTGAAGCGTTTTTAGGAAAATTTGTACAACAGGGGCGAACCTGGACTCCTTCGACCAATCGGGTGGGCGAAGGAGAGAATCCAGGGTCGAACCTGGGGAAAACTTGGGCGAACGTGGTAAAACGGTCGAAGGAGACATCAAACGGTCGAACGAAACATAAAACGGGAGAAGGAGACTTAAAACGGGCGAAGGAGACTTAATCTGACTGGTTCGACCGTTCTGATGCAGAAATGAGATTTTTGATACAAACTAAGTGTTTTATGCTTGAACCTTGTGTGTAATCTATGTGTACTTGATTAGTTAGGGTAATGGGTCACCAACGGGATGTCGGGTCGGTCTAGTGTGTCGGTTAAACATTTAAACACGTTTTAAAACATACTTGGTTACGATCTGGACAATCGGGGACTAGTTAGCCTTCGGGTTAATAGTCATCACACTTATGTAAACTCATTGATAGGTTGTCATTAGTTGGGATTATCATACACGTGTTGGAATTCTAGTTATCAGAAGACGCACTCTAAGGTGAGTTTCACGGCCCCTCTTTTATACTCTTTTCTCTCGGGGGAGAAGCATGCCACACGTTTTAACAATGCAACGTTTATGATTTGAAAACGCAACTCTTATGAAACTTACCACTTTTGGAAACACAACACTTTTAGAAACATGACGCCTTTTGGGAATGTAACTCTTTTAAGAAACGTGACACGTTTGGCACTTGGCATATTTAACATTGGCACTTGACACTTTTAAACATTGGCATTTGGCATATTTAAACATTGGCACTTGACACTTTTAAACATTGACACTTGGCATTTGGCACTTGGCGCTTGGCACTTATTTACTATACGACGAAACCTAAGTCCCTATTGAAACCATGAATGTGCGGGGCACAACGGGGGAAATGTGGATAGATCTATCGGGTGTGACGAACCCCACCTGACGGCTGGGAGCCGGGCGGGTGCATATTGTCTCTACTTGACACTTGACACTTGGCACATGGGCAGCAACTCGAGCAACGTTTGTCAGTAATGGTTTTAGCAACACAGTCGTAGTAGTAAGGGAACGTTTGTTATTTACTTGGAACTTTTGCACACCTGGCACTTTATGAGGAATTGCCTTACACATGAAAACGTTTACGAACTTAAAACCTGTGAACTCACCAGCATTATATGTTGACGTCTTTTTGGCATGTTTTCTCAGGTCGCTAAGGTAGCAGCATTGAGTATAGGCGCACGGAGTCTCACGGCGTCTAGGGATCATATGCATGCTTTGTTAAACATTTCAGATTTTGAGTTTTACTTTTAAGTTGTAATAATACATTTTGCTTCCGCTGTGTTAGAACGGTTTTGAAACTCAATGGTAGTTCACGTCGTTTTCTTATCACATAGATGTCGTTTATTGTGACCGTTGACTTGGATCCTGGTGTGTCACGCGCCTCGCGGTAAAACCCCGCACGTGGAAATTTGAGGGTGTGACAAAAATGACTCATTAAACTATAATACATCATTGCTTTCGCGAAAGATGTCCCGTGGCTCAGTATCAATAAAAATGTTATCATTATAAGACTTGGACACGCTAATTGATGACAAAAAACTAATCAACAGAACGGTGGATTGCTTTCCATTTCAAACCACAAATCCTTGGATGTATAAATTATGGCCATCGTGATGACGTGGCTTCTTCGGAACTTTAAATAATCCCATATAAGAAAGTAGATAAATGGTTTCAGGAAAAAATTGCATCCATTTCATGTTTTTTACACCAAACCATAAAATAGAACTATTTTCAAGAATCTTTAAATTGCATCATGTTTGATTCTTTTCTCACCAAATCAGAAGGAAAGTACTTTTTTTAACGGTCAACAAAACACACCACTTTTATTAATCACCAATCGTAAGCGAGGCGCTCACACTATCCACCAAATACAACAACAAAACAGAAAACCATATTTTTCTTTAATGTATACTACTACTTTTCTTAACCCCCGTGGCATGTTACATAACCAACTGGAAGCAACATGCAAACAATATTGAATTCTATCATTTTTTACAATTTTTTCATCAAGATTCTATGATTTACGATAAATATTAGTTTCTCTCCAATGAATTATCCACATTATTTTGACCAAAAGTTACACAAATGGTCCTTCAAGTTTACCCCCAATGTTATTTTTTTATAAAAACTAACTAATCTCAAGTTAGTTTCTAATATTATTTTCTCATTTATATAAATAATAACATTAACTTGGTTATTCCTATATTAGAACATAACCCGTATTCCCATTGTCTAAGCTCCGTTTTAATATTTTGTTAATCAAGCCTAATGGCGTAATTAAGCGAAACGGGTTTTTGGGGCGTTACAAATCTACCCCCCTTAAAGAGGTTTCGTCCTCGAAACCTTCCTTGTGTTGTTGCTTTGGTTACACCAAAGAACCTTAGTGTCTCTAATCAATTTTGAGCACCGCTCAATCCCTTGACATTCTATAGTCTGACGAGTAATACTATATATTTATTGTTTGTATTCCTTTACTCGGCTTTCTAACTTTTATTATATGGAAGCCTTAGCTTTCATAGTATGACTTGAATCATTATATTATTTCGGTTAACTAGGGGCAATATCTACATACTTACCCCCTACCCGACATTTTAGCTACTTATGCTCTCCTAGGTCTTCCCTAGATCCGTAAACTATCCCCGTCTACTATTATCACGAATGATGTAACGGTTTAAGGGGCCATTCTGTCATACACCATAGGGCATCTACTGTAATACTCGATTGTAGCATGCATATGCATACATGTCTATGCGTCTATTTCTAACAAGTAATTCGTCTTGGTTTCCAAGACTAACCCGACTTTTTGACATAGCCGTTTTCTAGCTTCTTGGATACATCCCCGAATCCAACCCTTGTTTCTTTTTGGTTTGCTAAAATGTTATAAACAAACCTTGCTTTACACTAACACTTTCCTTTCTTTGGCTAATCCTATTTTAAGAGTTTGCCATTTATTTGGTTTACCCAAGTTCCCGTTTTGCTAACTCGATTGGTGATCATTGCCCCAACCGACCCGTTTAAAAACTTTTGAGTTTTAGACTTCAAATCGTTTATATATTTGGAACGCTTAGTTTCTAAAAGTCCTTTTTCTGATTACCGATCTCAACATAAATTGAGATAGGTTTTCTTTTCATAAAACACGGTGTAAATTGGTCATTACTACGTATTGTATCGACTAATCTCATGTTATCACGGTTTGCATCAGATTGTGATAACTATACAATCCAACCGTTATTATGATTTGTATTAGATTGTACCAACAATACAATCTAATGTTATTGCGGTTTACACTTTTTCATCCTTAACCCGAGGGTTGAATGATTTACTGATCTATCACGGCCCAATTCGCTGTTTTAGGTCATTAACCCCAGATTCATGACTTACCCGAATGTGATTATGACTCAAACCTCGATTAAGGTTCAAGTCCCTCTTTACGAATTTAACCTTCTATAAAAGTCCGAGTTTAATTATGACTTAACCTTGATTAAGGTCCAAGTCTGTTTTCAAGCTAAATCTGTTTATGACTCAACCTTGATTAAGGTTCAAGTTTATTTCCGAACTAAATCTATTTATGACTAAACCTTGATTAAGGTTCAAGTCAGTCTTTGTATCAACCCAGGATATCTCGTATCGTATATTGCCCATTTTGCTAGCCCAATGTATAAGTTGGTGCCTCGCTTAAGGTCTTGCATGGTTCGCATCCCTGCCGTGTTAGACAGTGGACTACGTCCAAACGCTCCAGTTTGTTGTCCTCTTCGCTAGCCCAGCGTATTCTAGCTAGTGCCTCACTCAAGGTCTTGCATGGATCGCATCCCTGCCGTGTTAGACAATGGACTACGTCAAAAATCCCCCGGCTTACTAAGCCTTTGTTACATAGGTTGTATATGTATTAATCATAAGAAACCCATGGTATCATATGTTTAACGCTTACCTGGTCAGGGTATGTAATTCGCATATGGTACACACGAACTTATTATAATTAAGGCATCACACCCTATGCAAGCAAATTTTCAGCTCATGCTTGTGCCCCCTATTTTATTTGGTAAAACCTTTTTATTGATATTTATTGGATATTTGGTTTTACCTTTACTCATTTTGAACCAACGATGTGTTTTCGTTTCATAAAACTTTATGTGATCATATTCACTTATGTGACCACTACACGACTCTGGTATTCCTTACGTTTTAAACATTAAACAGGATGATTTCCTCATTCCTGGTTTTCGTGTTTAGATTTGCCTTTGTGCATTGGTTCTTCACTATTGTGAATAATGCACAATTCCAACTTACTTTCACTTGGGAATTTGTACTTTGAATGTGAATTCCTGTCCAGTTTTCCCAAGTCTTATGTTGCTGTATGCAACTATCATTCATTGAGTGAAAGTTGCACACTAATAAGCATGACATGGTTTCGAGCGTGTACCTGATTGATACTTGCTCCTGTGTTCCCTTTCGTTACCGATCCATTAGCTCGAGTAGTTACTTGACTTGGTCCTTAGCGAGCATGCTATCGGCCATGCTCCCAAACCCTCCACCACTTCGTTGGGTGAATCATTCGATCCCATCTTGATCGAATTAAAATGTTCTCATACTTGTCACATTTACAATTCCAATTGATTAGTAACACGACATATCGGTATTAGTATGCATCATTACAGTAATATTTATTCTTGTTACGCAAGAATTTCGTTGCCCGAATAAATCCTTGGCTAGGTCCCATACCACCTAGCCTTTTCTTTACCAAACTTTTGAGATAGCGTGCATCTACACGATATCACCATTGCTTACTTATAACAATCTCTGATCAAAACCAGATTGTTATTACTGATATTACTTACCGGATTCCTCGATCAAGCCCCGAACCGAACACCCTTCAACACTTTGAGCGCACAGTTTGAGTCCAAGTATCCTTCCCGACACTCAGATCCCTCAAACCAATGGCTCTGATACCACTTGTAAGACCCTAACCCGTAATCACGCGATCAACGCCCAAATCATACGGGTTTGGACCTTACTTAAACCACTCCCGATTAAAACTTTGAAATTTGTTATAAGTCAACCCATTAAGATCAAATACATGCTTGATTCACACAATTTTTTTTTCATTTTAATAGTTAAAACATATTTTAAGATGTTGCGTTTCAACGGGAGTTCCTTAGATTCTAGTGCAGAAGCTTGAATGAGTGATCGGGTGTGTTCGGCTCTTATCGCGACTCGATCCTTGCTCTGGGACTTCCATCACATGTTTACCTAGCACCATTACACAAAGAATGGTTAGTGAGTGGTCAAATGAAACATTTAAACTAGTACGATAGTCATTACACGTCGAAACGGAACGAACCAGGCCAAACGGCCCTTTATCAGGAGAACAAACTGCTGCGACTTATGCGCAGCAGCTGTTCGGAATGCTTTTACCCCTCCTAAAACCCAAAATCTGACTTCGACTTTCAAATGAGAATTGTTCTACGCTCCGAGATCTTTCCAGGCATATAAAGAACACCTCCTAACGATTTTTCTACGATTTTATATGGAATTTTAAAGATCGTGCTGACATGCAGGTCTCTGTGCGCGGCCGGTCGGTCTAAGTGCGCGACCGCGCACAGCTTCTGATCATTTTTTTGATGATTTTTAAGCATGGGAATCATGTCGCAACTGCATTTGATGATTCCCGAAGCCTAAGTATTGACTTGCCGACTAAATACACCTTTGTTTGACTGAAATTATAGTCCGGTTCATGATGCTATGACCCGGTTCAAAGTTTTAAGTGTTTATGTTGATTTTTACCCCATTTGACCCATTTAGACATTTAACTTAACCATAACACCATTTGACCACGCGCAACGCATCTAGTTTACGTTGTCAGGTCGTTAGAAACATGACCAACTAAAGTGTTTGTCCGATTCGTTCATTATGATTCCGATTATTAGATTTATCCTTTAGTAAATCTTTATAAATTCCCAATCCTAGCCAAATCTTTCGATTTAGCCATTCGTGGCGACACTTCTTGGTTCAAACCCATTGCTGTTGACTCATTGACATGTTTAAAAACCTCTAAGTCCTTCTGGATTTAGATTTTCACCTTTTCTAAAGTCTTCACTTGTTTAATCAATTATAAGCGCATTAGCGCGTACTAGACATTCTTATGAACAAGACTCGCCTATTTGACACCCACACTTCATGTGGGTGGTTTCATCCACTTGACTACTCGCATATGGCCATTTCTTATACTACGGACTTACCCGGTAGTGTTGACCCATTTCCATACCTCTTGAATCTCCCTCAAGAAAACATGGCATCGCGTGCCATTCCATTCCAATTTATCCATCTGTGCAAAAACTCATTACCCTATTAACATTCCGGGATCCAAAGGGTGTCACACTACCAATTGGCCCATCTAGCTTTTTCTCTTAACTATAAATGCTTAGTATAGGAGCATTATGTACCAAGTTCAATTGATGCTCACAACATCATTTGACCCGTTTAACTATTTATTCATACAATCTTCAATCTTCAAGTTTTATACATGAGTTTTAATAAAAATAACATTTTAACTCATTAGACCCATTTACAAAGATTTGTCCATTATCTAGTTAGGCGTCCCAACCGGACTTATCAATTTTATTTATTTAGGCGATTCTAGCCCATTACAAGCTAGTAACCCATTCTTTACAATCGATATAAGAATTCATGATTCAAGAATGTTTACAAGATCTTCTAGTTTCTAAGAGGCTTATTTAAGATAAGTCACTTACCTTGTCCTCATGTATGCCCTCCATGACCCGCTTAGCTCATTTGATCCGGTTTGTTCCAAGCCTCCACCTAGCTTGACAAGATCACTTCACTATACTCAAGATTAATTCAAGTTAGTCATCATACCAATAACTAACTCATATCATGAGTTTTCATACACCAATTCATTCAAAACTCATGTTTGAATCAGTTTGACTTTTAGAGGTCAAACTAACCCTTTTATACATAGTATGCACTAATCATAAGGCAATAGTCCTAACATGAACTAGCCTTTTGTTTAACATATCAAATTCATTAAATTTAGTGCACATTCAACCTCCTATTCACCATTAGGCATCCTATTGCATCTTATGTTGTGTTTCCAACATCATATTCATTCGATAATATTAACTAGGCATTTTCACAAACACCTAGTATTCATACTCTACTTTCCTTTGTTATTCCATTTACTAGTTACATAGTGGGTACCCAAATCATGAATTTATCATCAAACATCATTCTAGCCCTCATATAAGCTATATCTCTAATTCAACTTGCAATCAACCTAGCATATAAGTATCATGCAATACACATAGGATGTAATTTTTACACAACCCATGGTAGAAACATAGATTTCCTTACTATTTTAGTAACATCAAAGCCACTAATGAAATCTAAAATCATCATCTTTGCACACAAGCAAGTTTCCAACAATCTAAATCATTCCTAAGCTATTAGGGATGATCAATATTACTTATAATCAATAATAACACGAATTTAACATGTTTTGCTCAAAACCCACAAGTGGGTTTCGAATCTTACACTAATTGAGGGTTAGGGTTCTTCCCAAGGCTCCAAAACTTGTAGAAAACCCTTAATTTGCAACCCATCAAGTCTACCCTCAAAACCCCTTGCATCTTTTCTTCAATTTAGTGTGATTAGGGCTTGTTAAGGTGCAAGAATCTCCCATTTGGGGCTGAATTCGTTTCCCTTTTTTGGGGTGTTCTTGACCATATTATTTTGACCAAAAGTTACACAAATGGTCCTTCAAGTTTACCCCCAATGTTATTTTTTATAAAAACTAACTAATCTCAAGTTAGTTTCTAATATTATTTTCTCATTTATATAAATAATAACATTAACTTGGTTATTCCCATATTAGAACATAACCCGTATTCCCATTGTCTAAGCTCCGTTTTAATATTTTGTTAATCAAGCCTAATGGCGTAATTAAGCAAAACGGGTTTTTGGGGCGTTACAATAACCAAGAACCAGACAATTAAGGTCGTCAACCAATGAAATTAACTTGTAGGCGAATCGGTCACCGGAGCTTCTTGAAGCCGTCTTCGTCACTCCCCCTAACCACCACAGTAATCACCAGTGTTGCTCAAACTGTCTCGTTTGTTTGCCGTTGTTGCTCGTCATTCTGGGCCGCCTTCACCATCGAGTTCCGCTGATTTTGCTTCAAACAACAATCAAAACTACAATGGTGGTTTTGGGTTTTCTGGTCAACATACGCACAAAACTGTTGCCACCACCGCTGTTGGCGCCTGAAAACGTCAATTGAAACCCTGTCACCCTTGAGTTCCAGTTGGGTTTAACCGTAGCACCACTGTTGTGGTATGTGGAGCGCCAGGCGTTTGTGTGACAAAGAGAAATAAAAAAGGATGAGCAGGTAAGGAAAGGAAGGATTATTATTGATTTAAAAGGATGTGAATGAGGGTAACGTGGCTTAAAAGGAAGTCTCTTTGTTTTTGACACGCAACATCATCCGATTGCCAGCTGGTGTCACACACAGCACCATCCAATTGACAGCTGGCTGGTCGGTAACATCATCGGATTGCTATTCAGGTGTTTGTACCCTTAATCAAATAACAAAAATGCCATTATTCTAAGTGACAAGAATAACCTCCAAAATCAACAGAATCACCAAAAGGCCATAAATCACTATTCCCAGTCATCTGTTATTAATAGATTGATAATTTGACAAATCATTAAATCTTCTCTAGCAAAGTCACAGACAAAGAATAGCCCCGGGCATAGTAAACTTTTTCTTCTTTTTTCTAGCAAAGTCATTGACAAAGAATAGCCCCGGGCATAGCAAAGTCACTGACAAATCATTAAATCTTCTCACACAAAAAATAGCCACAATTAAACCCAAATATCACACCTGTCACTATGTATCAGCAAACATAGAATTCAATTAATTATCGTGCGGAAGAACATACCTGGATCAATAAGCCAATGACATTTACTTGGGTCAACCGGAACACAGGGACTATATTTAAGAGGTCCTTTCACCACTGCATTGATCAGAATTGAACTCCATCCGGCTTATCGTGCTACTTTCCACCGGAGGAAGAAGAGGCAACGAAGAAATTGTAATTAGGGTTTAGATGGACGCGGGTAAGGAGAGTAGAAATGACAGAATCAATTGTTAGGGTTTGTGGAGAAAATCGCCTATGAATTTTTTAGAAAAGCGTAATCAAGGTTGATGAAGAATGAAGAAGCTATGGAAGGGTTTGTGGCTGAGGAATGAGGAAGAGGCGAGAATGAAAATAGGGTTTGATATGCAATAGGGTTAGAAAAGTGTGAAACGGGTTAATGGTGCAACCCGCCCCGCGTGTTTTTTAGACTGAAAAGAATATAGTGGTGACATGTGGACAGTATAGGTGGAGCTTAGTTGGAGTCAATGTGGAGGCTCTAGATAAATGCCATGTGGCGCTCGAGCTACTCTTTTATTAGTGTAGGTAGATTGGTAACATATGAATCAAGTTGACCTGACCAATATTTATAATTTTTATTTGAACTTCTAATAGTTTTATCATTTTGTCATATGAATCAAGTTGACCTGACCAAGGTTGGAAAAGTTTTAAATTTAACCGATAGACAACTGTAAGATAATTGATTCAACTCTCGAATTCCATTGATTTGATTGAGTTTAAATAATACAAAGAATCTCCTATAATTGAGGAGTGATAATTACATAATAATTACAATTACAATTTACCAAATATAACATATTAATACACCCCCGCAGTTGAAACGTCGGGAGGACCGATGTTGAGACTGGTCTGAAAATCATCAAATAGCACGCGAGGGAGACCCTTGGTGAAAATATCTGCAATTTGATGGCGGTATGGAACATGTAGCACTCGGATGTGGCCACGCTGCACCTGTTCGCGAACGAAATGAATGTCAAGCTTGATATGTTTAGTACGTTGGTGTTGAACGGGATTACCAGAGAGATACACCGCACTAACATTTTCACAGTAGACGAGAGTGGCTCGAGAAAGGGAATGATGGAGTTCGAGAAGGAGGTTGCGTAACCAGCATATATCCACAACAACATTCGCCACGCCTCGGTATTCGGCTTCAGCACTGGACCTGGAGATGGTGGACTATCGTTTCGAAGACCAAGAGATCAAGTTGTCTCCTAAGTAGACACAGTATCCTGATGTGGAGCGGCGAGTATCTGGGCAACCAGCCCTGTCAGCGTCTGTATAGGCTACTAGGGAGATGTTGGGAACAGCGCTCAAGTGAAGACCGTGATCCGAGGTTCCTTGAAGATACTGAATGATGCGCTTCAATGCGTTCCAGTGATGCAGACGAGGTTCGTGCATGTGCATGAAAATCTGCTGTACCGCATAAGAGATGTCTGGTCTGGTGAAAGTAAGGTACTGGAGAGCACCAGCTAGGTTGCGGTAAGTAGACGGGTCATCATGAAGTGGGCCAGATTCAGCAGATAGTTTGGACTGGGTGTCAACTGGGGTGTTAACCGGTTTGCATGAGTCCATAAAGCCCGATGAATGATGTCTTGAACATAAGCCTGCTGTGAAAGAAACATAGTGTCGCCTTTTCTTGTGACATGAATGCCCAAGAAGTATGAAAGAGGTCCCAAGTCCTTCATTGCAAACTCACTCGATAATGTCTGTACTAAAGTAGTTTGCAGAGTCTCATTGGACGTGGTGAGGATAATGTCGTCCACGTAAATGAGAAGATAAGCGGTGTCGGCCCCCTGATGATAGATAAATAAGGAATTGTCAGATTTACTTTGACGAAAGCCTTGTAAGGTGACAAAATCAGTGAACCGCTGGTACCAGGCCCGTGGGGCCTGCTTTAACCCGTAAAGAGACTTGCGAAGGTGACAAACATGATCTGGGAAGTCTCGGTGTCTAAACCCCATAGGCTGGTGCATGTAAATGGTTTCTTCCAATTTGCCATGAAAGAACGCATTAGTAAAGTCCAATTGATGTATAGGCCAATACTTGGAGAGAGCCAGGGAGAAAACCAACCGTATGGTGGACAGTTTGACGACCAGGCTAAATATTTCTCCACAGTCGATGCCCGTCTGCTGTTTGCGACCATCACACACCAGTCGCGCTTTGTAACGCTCCAAGCTGCCATCTGACCTGTATTTATGTTTAAACAACCACAAACTACGTATAATGTTCATGTCAGGAGTCTTGGGTACAAGCTCCCAGGTCTTGTTTTTAATAAGTGCACTAAATTTAGTTGACATGGCATTGTACCACTCCGGAGAGGACAAGGCAACCTATGGGTTTTTCGGTATAGGGATGACGGTGGAGGTGTGGAGGTTGAACGGCTGTTTGGGCTTAGAAATGTCGCTCATCGATTTGGTGTGAATGGTTCGGGTGGCAGGTGGGGGCGGAGGAGGAGGAGGCGGATGTGGCGGGGAGGGAGAAGAGTTGGTGGCTGGTATAGGCTTGTGGGCCGATGGGTGTGAGGTTTGGGCCGTAGGGGAAGGGGCGGTATGGGCCGAGGGGTGAGGGGAGTTTTGGGCCGTAGGGGAAGGGGCGGTATGGGCTGAGGGGTGAGGGGCAGTATGGGCTGAAGGGGTAGCGTTTATAGGAGAATAATTGTGGGTTGGGTTTGTATGGGCTGGGGAATTTATTTGGGAGGATGTGGGATCAGCGACGGGTGTGGAGTGAGTGGGGGAGGCAGATGTGGTGGTGGGAGGTGTAGGTGAGGGGTGGGATTTTTGTAGGTAGTCCCACACGAGCGGGTTGATGGTAGGATTGAGAAAGTCATAGGAAGGTGGTTTGGTTTATGTTTGGATGGTGTAAGGAAAGATAGATTCTTCAAAGTGGACGTGTCTAGAAATAATCAATTGGTGTGTATTAAGGTCTAGACACTTATATCCACGGTGGTTTGCGGGATACCCTAGAAAGACACATGGGTGAGATCGGTAGTTGAGTTTATGAATGGTAGTGGAAGGGTGTAGAGGGTAGCAAAGGCACCCGAAAACATGAAGATGATCGTATTCCGGGATGCAGTTGTAGAGGAGGGAGGTGGGGGACTTGAAGTTGAGGAGTTTGGTAGATAGGATGTTTAAGAGGTATGTGGCAGTTTCAAGAGCATGATGCCACATGTTGGGAGGTAGGGAGGCTTGTGCAAAAAGGGTGCGAATCATGTTTTTAATGGTGCGGATTTTGCGTTCCGCTTTCCCATTTTGAGAAGAGGTATAGGGGCAGGAGAAACGGAATTGCATGCCGTTATGATTGCAAAAGTTGTAAAAGTTTTGATTGGCATATTCTTTCCCGTTATCACATTGAAATTGTTTTATTTTCTGGTTAAATTGTGTGTTAATGAGGTTGTGGAGGGTGGCAAAAGTGTGGAACACTTGTGATTTATTAGAAATAGGAAATGTCCATAAAAAATTTGTGAAATCATCCAAAAATAAGATGTAATATTTATGACCGCCTGTACTAAGTACAGGAGAGGTCCATAAATCACTGTGAATAATATCAAAGGCAGATTTAGTAATATTGACGGAATCAGAAAAAGGTAGTCTAATACTTTTACCAAAAATGCACGGTTCACAATGTTTATTATTAAATTTGGAATAATCAACAAACGAGGACAATTTTAAAGAATGCAAAATATTAGTGCCAGGATGACCCAATCTTTGATGCCAGCGATCTTGAGTAACAGCAACGAAGGTAGATGGTTGAGGGGACTTGAATGGAAGAGGTTCAGTCAATGGATAAAGATCGCCAGTGCTATTGCATCGTAGGATAGGAGCCCGGGTTTTGAGATCCTTCACAAGAAAGCCAAAAGGGTCAAATTCAACAGACACTAAATTATCAGTAGTAAGGCGACGAACAGATATGAGGGTTTTTATAATATCGGGGGCAAACAAGACGCTAGTTAGTTTGAGTGGGGGGTAGGGTGGTGGAAGGACTTGGTTGCCTTGGGCCAATACGGGGATGGTCATGCCATTACCAATTACAATATTTTTTATTAGTACATTTATTAAAAGTAGACGGGGAGTATGTACCTTTCTCGTTGGCAGAATGGGAAGAAGCACCAGTATCCATTAGACCATGATTCGGAGGGTTAAGTGCAAGAGAATAAAGGGCTTGCTCAATGTCTGTGGGTGAGTAGCTTGTGTGATGAGCCTGATCTGGGCGAGGACCTAGAATACCTTGAGATTGCTTATTGGTGGGCCTTGACGGGTATGGGCAAGGCGCTTGGGATTGGGCCGGGTTTTGTTGGTTAAGGGCCGTAGCCCATTGAGAAGCAGTCCAGGAGGATGGGAAAACAATGTACGGGTGAGAGGTATTGTTTGGCTGAGAGGAATAATTGGTGTTGCGGGTGGAACCGGATCTGCCTTGGCGGCGACCACGACCTCCACGGGTCCGATTTCCGGTTGAGGGTTGGTTCGCGGGTGGGTTTGGAGTGTTGGTGTGGGGCGAGTATGTAGGGGCGGCGGAGGCAGTTGCGTGTAAAGCGGTGGCAGCGGACTGGGAAGCCCGAGAGGCATGGCGTTTCTTTTTGTTTTCCTCCTGATTCAACCGAGAGCGGACATCCCGAAAATCAGGAAGAGGGTTTTGGTTTTGAAGCACCGTAGAGATGCTATCATAGGCTTCGGTGAGACCCGTCAAGACTTTGAGCACAAGCATTCGGTTGTCAACTGGAGAGCCAACGCTCCCGAGTTGATCAGCCAAAAGCTTCGCTTTTTGACAATAATCATCCATAGACTGAAAGTTTTCAAGGTACAGGTTAGAGAATTCTTGGCTGAGGTATATGGCCCGGGTATTTTGGTGGTCTGCCCGGGTTCAAGGATGGCATGAAGAAGAGGCTGAGATATGGTGGCGTATATCCACTGGCGCACAATGGCGTCCAGACGCGACCAGAGGGCTTCAGCGGCGGCGGCGACCGCCTCTGTAGTAGCGGTGGCGATCGGATCAAAAGAAGACACAGGGGAGGGTGCGGCATGTTTCGGTTCAAGATGATGAAGAACCTCATAGGCTTGACAATGGACCTTAAATAAGGTTTTCCATGTCGTGTAAAAGGTTGAATCTTTTTCCAGAATAATAGGGACATGGGATTTTATGTTAGTGACGGTGAGAGCAAGGTGAAGAGATTTGGATTCCATGGGGATGAAGGGATGTAAAGGAAGAAAAACGGGATTGATGTGGGGAAGGAGGTTGCAACGGCACTACAATGGTGGAGAAAGAATAGGGTTAGCGGCGGAAGGGTGGGAGGATGGTTGGACTTGATACCATGTAAGATAATTGATTCAACTCCCGAATTCCATTGATTTGATTGAGTTTAAATAATACAAAGAATCTCCTAAAATTGAAGAGTGATAATTACATAATAATTACAATTACAATTTACCAAATATAACATATTAATAACAACCAACACCCGAGATTTCTGACCCCTTGAAAACCATTTATAGGTCCGTCATTGGTTCAAGGTAAAAGAAACAAGCACGCAAGCCTAACGAGTTAACTAAGAACTAGAACTACACATCAATGATGCATATTTTTTTTTTGAACGGCAAATTTCTACTCCTTGTGAGACTTGAACCCATGACCTCCCTCTTAGGTGTTCCTAAAAGCTTTGCTTCTACCATTGGGCCACCAACCCCAATGGCATCAATGATGCATATTGTTTACCAGTTACGAAACTTAAGTTCCACAACTCGTCTCAACACTTGAGAATGCATAGCATTATTATACTAAGGTAAAAGTAACATGAAAACATTTGAAGAGAATATAAAATAGACAATTAAAGAATTAAATTACACAAGTGGAGGATTAACACAAAATTTGCATTAAAAGAAACTTGGATGCTTTGCACTAGGAGAAAGGTTGATCAAATCACATATCAAGGTGGGACTTTAATCAAATCACAAACAAAATGTCTTTATAATGAGGGATGTGGAGTTGCAAGAATGATGGGTTTTCTATGTGTCCTGTAATCTTATTAACATACAAAATGTCTTTAACTACGTTTTGCATAAACAAACAAGCTTCCAAGAATTAATTCACAAAAGCTAACAAGTTTGCAAGGAAACAAACAAGGTTCCAATTATAAAGAGCACATGTTTATATGAATGTTCCATTTTACGTTGAGAACATAAAAATTACAACTAATAAAGAACACATATGGTCCTAAAAGGCCGAACACCCAAAATGAGACTAAAAATATGAGCAACATAGGTGTCGAAACTAAGAAGTATCACGGTACGTGTAATAACATGAACTTATAATAGATAAATAAACTGCTACCATGAAAACCTGCAAATTGTGCAGCAAATGTTCACATAATTATACAACAAGAAAACATATTGAACAACAAGAAGTTTCAAATACGTTACTCTTGCCTAACGTTGGTAATAATTGGTCGATGCTATATTAACTTTTGAATCGAGGACCTCAAAGCTCATTATCACATCAGTGACTAAAAGATTACTCTGGAATTGAAGTAACAGATACATATCATAGTCATATTCATTACATGTACAAAAACATGTGTTACCAGCCCAAAAATCAGCAAAACACCATGCAAATACACCAGCATGCAATTTAGTTTGAAAATGCAAGGGAGGATATGAACTCCAGATACTCTTTCTTGGCCTCTATTTCATCGCCTGTTGAAGTTTTGTTATCAGCAAGCCATTTCCTTGTTTCGTCATATGCGTACTTCATGTTCTTTAACACCTCTGGGGTCCAATCATCTCCTTTCAACTTCTTCTCCAAGACAAATAAGCTATCTTCCAAGCCATTGCATGCATCCACTTTCCTCTTGTACTCTTGATCCTCAACTTTGAACTTCTCCGCATCTTTAATCATTTTTTCAATCTCTTGCTTCGACAATCAACCTCTATAATTGGCTATAGTAAGACTTTGTGTCTCACCAATAAGAACTACTTTTGATGTGACAATAAGGATACCATTAGCATCTATTTCAAAGCAAATCTCAACTACTGCGTCTCCCTTAGGAGCAGGGGGGATCCCAAAAACTTTAAATTGCCCCAACAAATAGTTGTCAGTAGATCTAGTTCGTTCACCTTGGTACACCGGAAGATTCATAGCAGATTGCTTGTCGAACACGGTCACATAATTTTCAGTAATCTTCGTAGGTATAAAAGTGTTTCGAGGGATGACAACACTCATTTTCTCTCCTCTTACCTGAACACCTAGTCCCAAAGGAGTAACATCCAATATCACAAGCTCCTTTAGGATTTTTGGATTTTCACCAGATAACATCGCAGCCATAACTGCTGCTCCATATGCAACTGCTTCATCAGGATTAATGCTCTTGCATAGCTCCTTCCCATCAAAGAATTCCTGCAACAAACGTTGGACCTTTGGTATTCTTGTCGACCCACCAACAAGAATCACCTCATCTACACATCTTTTGTTCAGTTTGGCATATTCTAAACATGTCTCCACTTTCTTGATACATTGGGTGAAAAATATCATATTTAAATCCTCAAATTTGGCTCTGGTAATTTTCAAAGAAAAATCGATAGCTTCATGCAATCCATCGAGTTCAATAGATGTTTGGGTGGCAAATGAAAGAATTCTCTTTGCTTTCTCAGACGCAGCTTTCAACCTCCCTAACGCCTTTTGGTTTCCAGTCATATCCTTGTTCCATTTCTTCTTGAACTCCTCAACACAATAACTCAGAATATTGTTATCTATATCATGGCCCCCCAAATGAGTGTCACCAGCAACAGCTTTAACCTCAAAGGAACTGCCTTCACCAATGGAGATAACAGAGACATCAAGAGTCCCACCACCAAAATCAAATACAAGCACATTCCTTTCCCCAACAATTCGTGACTTGTTGTCCACACCATAAGCAATTGCCGCTGCAGTTGGTTCATTGATCATGCGCATGACATTTAGGCCCGCGATGGTTGCTGCATCCTTTGTTGATTGACGTTGAGAATGATTGAAGTAAGCTGGAACTGTGATTACAGCAAATTTTACGGTGTCACCAATATATGCCTATGCAATTTCTTTCATCTTCACAAGAACCATTGATGAAATTTCTTCAGTAGTAAACTGTTTCTCTTGACCTCTGTAGGTAACCACAACTTTTGGTATGTCCTTTGGGCCTCTTACGACCTTAAAAGGCCACAACTTCACATCATCTTCCACCACGATATCACAGAATCTCCTGCCTATCAACCTCTTTGCATCTAAATTACAAATATACATAAATAAAAATATATCAGCCCGGCCAGCCATGTGCGATAGTATAAAAGATCAAGAAAAACACATGAAGTGTTGAAAAATAATTAAACAGTATGTATCCGTAGGAAGTCTAGAATAATGAGTCGTTAGTCAAGCTGTTATTTCTGGTTGGTCAAATCACTTGGTTACAATCTAATAAGTGTGGGTGAAATGTGAATTGATGGAAGATGGCTATATATGCCTTAATATATTTGATAATGGGGGCATGTTCCATCAAGCGATCTAAATCATGTGCGACTATCTCTAAGATGCTAATTGGGCGTTTACAATCAATGTTACACAAAAGCAGGTACAAAATAATTATTTAATGTTACACAAACTTATCCAGTAGGTATATTGAATAAAGCAAGCTTTTCCCAAGGCAAATAAGCAAGTTTTGTGAGTGAGTGAGTGAGTGCGTTAAGTTTAACATGTAGATCGACTAACCATAAACAGTATTAGAAGGGTTCATAGTGATCTGATTCATGGCGCCATCACCAACGAGACGTTCAGCATCAGTGAAAGCAACACATGATGGAGTTGTTCGGTTTCCATGGTCGTCGGTTATGATCTCTATTCGGTCATCTTTCCAAACTGCAACGCACGAATATGTGGTTCCCAGGTCAATGCCGATTGCAGCCATTACGTACTCTCCGGTTTTCGGTTTCAATCCCACCCAAAATGTTGAAGGTTGATATCACATATAAGTAAAATGCATAGAAAGTCATGAAAAATAATCACAAATAATGACCATATATGATGGGTTCGGTGCATAATCACTACCTTCGCATTGGTATAGGCTGTCTCTTCGTTTCCCATTGTCAGACTGTAATTACAGGAAGAGTTTAATTGAGGTGATGTGGAAAAACTAGCCGCCCTACTTTGATGTCTAGAAATATATTAAATATTTCGAACTTTATTTTTTTTCTTTAAATTGTACTTTTATTGGTTTTTTTAATTACCAATGAAATTTTTTATTAATCACTAAGCTAGTGGGAAACTAGCAAAATCATCCAAGAATATTTACATCATAGTCATAACAAACTACCACCCTATTGAACATAAATTAAAACCACACCATATCTCCCAATCTACCAATTGTTGTTTTGCCCGCGCCTTAACCCATAAGAGACTCAAAGATTTTACTTTGCCTATGATCATCTGCAGTGACCATTGAACCTGATTGAATACTACATCGTTTCGAAATTTCCAGATGGACCATATAACAACATAAAAAGTCTTCATTTTGATCCTCGACCCCCAATAAAATGGTGAAATGTGAGCAGATCACGAAACTGAAATGCGTAAACCGGTCCGACCTTGCACCATTGAGAGACCACCTGCCAAACCGAGTGAGCAAATGTGCAGTTGAAGAACAGATGCTCGACCGTTTCCGGATGCTCATGTCACACCCTCAAATTTCCACTTGTGGGGTTTATACAAATGTGGGAAAACCTAAAGGACGATTCTGACTATTTACTCTTATAATTTTTATTTGAACTTTTATATGATCATTGATAACATATTGATAATTAAGCCACTCGAGATTCGATTGCTTTTAAGCATTTTCGAATAACCAGTATTTATAATTTTTATTTGAACTTGTAATAGTTTTATCATTTTGTCATATGAATCAAGTTGACCTGACCAAGGATGGAAAAGTTTTAAATTTAGCTAATAGACAACCAAGACCTGAGATTTCTGACCCCTTGAAAACCATTTATAGGTCCGCCATTGATTCAAGGTAAAAGAAACAAGCACACAAGCCTAACGAGTTAACTAAGAACTAGAACTACACATCAATGATGCATATTGTTTACCAGTTACGAAACTCAAGTTCCACAACTCGTCTCAACACTTGAGAATGCATAGCATTATTATACTAAGGTCAAAGTAATTAACATGAAAACATTTGAAGAGAATATAAAATAGACAATTAAAGAATTAAATTACACAAGTGGAGGATTAAAACAAAATTTGCTTTAAAAGAAACTTTGATGCTTTGCACTAGCTAGGAGGAAGGTTGATGAAATCACATATCAAGGTGGGACATTAATCAAATCACAAACAAAATGTCTTTAACAGAGGTAATGAGGGATGTGGAGTTGCATACAAAATGTCTTTAATTCATAGTCACCTAATTCGCGGTTCGCTCCGGTTCGGGTATGCGGTTCGGGTTCGCAATTCGCTAGATGGGACGAATTCGGTACGGAGGGGGTAGGTTCATTTCGGTACGATCCGGTACGACATACCATTGAGTCTGGTTCGATATAAACAAATTGAAATAGAATTACTAAGGTCATTCATCCAAATAACTGAAATTCAAAATTCATATTACCAAATAGAAACATAAACAAAAAAAATTATGTCGATTCTGGTTATATTCACGCTTTGCCTCCATCCCGCCAATTTTATAACTATCATTGATCTCCAATAATCAAACATGGTTTATGTTTTAATTTTCGAAAGATAAGGATATAATATGTTATAATTTTATTTTATTTTTAAACCTAAATTAGACATGTTTGAAAAGTTTTAGGCTAAATATGAAAATAATTTATATTGCAAGGGTCCTAATCTAAGTTTGCACATTAAGAAAATAAAGAGGCCCGTCATCTTCATTAACCTCAACCTGTAACCTTATTTTTTTTATTTCGCCTCCATCATCATCATCATCATCTCAGTTCATGAAATTCCTTCATGTTCGTCATAGGCTCCAATTGCTCTAAGCCAGGTACGCATTAAAACCAAACCAATCATCGAACTCCAATACGAATTGGTTAGCTAGAACACCGAATTTATTATCCCAATACTACCGAATTGGAACCCTAATTTGCGAATTGACACCGAATTGGTACGTTTTTGAATTTCGTATGGTACGAAACATACCAAATCGAAAATCGTGGCATTTTGAGCGAATTTTGTGACTAACTACGTTTTGCGTAACCAAACAAGCTTCCAATTATAAAGAGCACATGTTCCATTTTACTTTGAGAACATAAAAATTACAACTAATAAAGAACACATATGGTCCTCGGTACGTGTAATAACATGAACTTATAATAGATAAATAAACTGCTACCATGAAAACCTGCAAAATGTGTAGCAAATTTTCACATAAATATACAGCAAGAAAACATATTGAACAGCAAGAAGTTTCAAATATGTTACTCTTGCCTAACATTGGTAAATTATTGGTCGATATGCTAAAGGATGATTCCTTTGTAACTAACTAACCCTGAATTACTACACCAGTTGTAAAACAAATTGAAGAATCAAGCAGTGCATCGTAACCTGTTTCTCATAAACGGTTAAAATAACTCTCAACAAACACTATATTAACTTTTGAATCAAGTACCTCAAAGGTCATTATCACATCAATGACTAAAAGATTGCTTTGGCATTGAAGTAACGATACATAGTCATAGTCATTACATGTACAAAAGCACGTGTTACTAGCCCAAAAATCAGCAAAAGACAATGCAAATACACGCGCATGCAAGTTAGTTTGAAAATCCAAGGGAGGATACGAATTCCAGATACTCTTTCTTAGCTTCTATTTCATCAACTGCTGCAGTTTTGTTATCAGCGAGCCATTTCCTTGTTTCGTCATATGCGTGCTTCATGTTCTTCAACACCTCAGGGGTCCCATCATCTCCCTTCAATTTCTTCTTCAAACCATACAAGCAGTCTTCCAAGCCATTACATGCATCCACTTTCCTCTTGTACTCTTGATCCTCAACTTTAAACTGCTCCGCATCTTCAATCATTTCCTCAATCTCTTGCTTCGATAAACTACCCCTATAATTGGTTACCGTTAAACTCTCAGTCTTACCAGTAAGAACCACCTTTGATGTGACTGTAAGGATACCATTAGCATCTACTTCAAAGCAAAGCTGAACCACCGAGACTCTCTTAGGGGCAGGTGGAATCCCATATACTGAAAACTGCCCCAACAAGTAGTTGTCAGTCGATCTTGTCCGTTCACCTTGGTACACCCTAAACTTTATAGAAGATTGGTTGTCTTTGGTTGTTACATAATTCTTAGTAAACATTGTAGGTATCAGAGAGTTTCGAGGGATAACAACACTCATTTTTTCTCCTAGTACCTCAACACCAAGTGCCAACGGAGTAACATCCAATAGCACCAACTCCTTTAGGATTTCGCTGGTTTCACCGGATAACATTGCAGCCATGACTGCTGCTCCATACGCAACCGCTTCATCAGGGTTGATGCTCTTGCATAGCTCCTTCCCATCAAAGAACTCCTGCAACATACTTTGGACCTTTGGTACTCTAGTCGACCCGCCAACAAGAATCACCTTATCTACACTTGTTTTATTCATATTTGCATAGGCTAAACACTTCTCCACTTTCTTAATACACTTGGCGAAAATATCCATATTTAGATCTTCAAATTTGGCCCTAGTAATTTTCAAAGAAAAATCAATGAACTCATGCAAACAATCAACTTCAATGAAAGTTGTGGCGGCAAATGAAAGATCTCTCTTTGCTTTCTCACACGCGACTTTCAATTTCGCTAAAGCTTTTTTGTTTCCAGACATATCCTCCTTCCATTTTTTCTTAAACTTGTCAACACAATAACTCACCAAATTGTTATCAAAATCATGACCCCCCAAATGAGTGTCACCCGCAACAGCTTTAACCTCAAAGAAACTTCCTTCTTCAGAGAGAAGACAGACATCAAGAGTGCCACCACCAAGATCAAATACAAGCACATTCTTTTCTCCAACTCCTGACTTATTCTCCACACCGTAAGAAATTGCAGCCACAGTCGGTTCATTGATCATGCGTGTTAGACATAATTCTTATTTCCCTCAATTATCCTAAGTATATATATATACATATATAGTGTGACATATTAGTTATCCTAAGTTGAATAGGTATGTTGGTTATTAACTAACCATTGTGTCGGTTAGAGTCATTGGGGACACACCCCTTCATTTGTATAAATACCAAACATATTGTATCATTTCATTTATGTATTGATTCTCAAGTTTATTATATTCTCTCTCAAATCCAAACCCTCTCCATCGATCCTGCAACCTTCATTTGGCATCAGAGCGGTTACTTAGATTGTTCTATCCGATCATACAATTATTCAGCGACGAAGAAGAAGTTTTATCAATACTCTGTTTTTTTCATTCGAAAGAAAGAACAGAAGGCATCAAAGCCGCAGATTATCGGAACAATCATTTTAAAGCCATCAAGGATTCGTAGAAGATCAATACATCAACCCTATAACCGTTCAAGGAAGAAGACGATCGGAAAACAAGTTTCCGGCCAAAACCAGAAATTCCGGCGACTTACCGGTTACGCAGAAAATTCATTTTAACGCGATAAAACGGTTATATTTTCTCCCTGCCCTTCGTTTTTAATTGAAATCGAGTACATACATCTTGATCCAATCGAAGAACATCAAGTTTTTATTACTCTGTTTTATTTTTTTTTCGAACACAGTTCCCGCCAAAACTTTTATATATCAAAATCAAGTTTTTACTTCACTATTGTGTTCAAAACAAACTTATAAAACATATAAACAGAGTCATTCTTATAAAGGAAAACATTAAACAGAAGATTAAGATTATAATCGGGTTTTTTTGGAAGAACCGGGTTTTATTTTTTCTAAATTTTTTTTCCGTATTCGATCATAGTTTGGATTTAGAATCCAAAAATAAGTGTTTGTGGAACATAGATTAGTAGTTCCTATATTGTTTTGATCAAAGGGGATCAAAACAGAAAAATTGTTTTCGGGGCAGTAGTGTTCGCAAAGAACAAAGAAGGAGAAGTTGACTTTTCAAAAGTCAAACAGAAATTATAATATCATTATTTGAGGGTATTTTATTGTGAAGGGTATTATATCAGTGTTTGTTTGTTGGAATTTATCACTGATTAAACAAAAAAAGAAAAGAAAAGGATTGAAGCATAGTAGAAAAACAAGTGATTTGTTTTAAGAAGGGTGTTTAGGATTGACAAAGGGTGTTGTTAAAGGACACTAATCAATCATCGTTGGAGGATTATCAAGTCATAGGATTGACTTTAGAATTTGGAATACTAGTGGTATAAAGAAATATTATAGCAAGGATCTTGATATTTTGTTGTGGGCCCGACAAAACATCAAACTTTGTTAAACAAGAATATTTTCTTCAGACATATCATAGTCGTGTTTGACAAAGCTAGTCAAACAAAGTTCCATAGAAGCGTGGGATAGTCCATATTAGATTTGGACAATAGGGAAGAAGAAGAACAAAAGTCCGCAGAAGCAGACGCCCATTAAACCCACAATGTCGAAAGAGACAGCGTCAAAGGAGACAGTCACGAAGGAGACTCTCACTTTCAACCTCCAGACACCAATGTTGACATCTACAAACTACACGATTTGGGCTGTTCGTGTTAAAGCAATATTGAGTGCAAATGGTCTTTGGGAAGTAGTGGAACCCGAAGAAGGCACGTCGACGGTAGATGTAAAGAAGGATAGGACAGCGATTGCCTATCTCTTTCAGGCAATTCCAGAGGATATGGTGATGCAGGTGGCGTCACATCCTACAGCGAGAGAAATCTGGGAAGCATTAAAGTTAAGATTTATTGGAATTGACCGAGTCCAGAAAGCAAGACTTCAATCATTACGCACAGAATTCTAGATGATAACAATGAGAGAGACAGAAACCATAGACCAGTTTGCTGGTAGGTTAAGTGCGATTAGTACAAAGTCAAAAACCTTAGGAACGACAATTGAAGAGTCGATGTTGGTACGAAAATTGCTGGACTCCGTACCAGAGAGGTTCCTACAGATTATTGCATCCATAGAGCAATATTCAGATATAGATACCATGACGTTAGATGAAGCGCTTGGTAGACTTAAAGCTTATGAGGAACGCCTTAAGTCAAGAGATGAGAAGAAATTTGGACCGTTAGGTCAAGAGAAGCTGTTATTTACAAGGCAAGATAGAAGGCCTTTCAGCAACAACAACAGGAACTACAATCAGAATCGAGGTAGACAGAACTTTAGAAAGTTCAATAGAGGTCAAAGAAATGAGAGAAAGAACTTTGACAGAAATGGCCATCAAGATCAGAGAAGTGATCGAAATCCCACTAAGAATCGTCATGACGACAGTAGTTATAAGCCCAAGAGAGATGGCAGCAGTGTAAGATGCTACAACTGCAATGAATTAGGACACATAGCTCCCAGATGTCCTAAACCTCGAAGTAAGCAAGAGGAATCTCACCTAGTAATGGAAGAAGAGGATCCCACATTACTTATGGCAGTCGGTGAAGAAAGTAGTGTAGTTCTAGAAGAAAAGAAAGTCATACCAGAACGTTATCATAGTGAAGATAATGGAAATGAAATATGGTATTTGGACAACGGAGCAAGCAATCATATGACAGGAAGACGCTCCTATTTCACAGAGTTAGATGAAAAGATAGCAGGAAGTGTAAAGTTTGGAGATGGATCATGTGTCAACATCAAAGGTAAAGGCTCAATATTATTGGAATGCAACAATGGAGAACAAAGACTAGTTACAGAAGTCTACTACATTCCAACACTCCAAAGCAACATCCTAAGTCTCGGGCAAGTTACAGAAAATGGATGTATAGTGATTATGGAGAACGATTATCTATGGATTTATGACGCCTACAGCAACCTATTGATGAAAGTCCCAAGAGCTAAGAATAGACTCTATAAAGTAAGGCTCAGAATAACAAGTCCGATTTGTTTACAAGCCAGAATAGTATCACCTGCATGGTTATGGCATGCACGTATGGGACATGTGAATTTTGATTCACTAAGACAGTTAAGCGTTAAAGGAATGGCACGTGGAATACCAAAGATTAAGCACCCATCTCAAGTATGTGATGCATGTATTACGGGAAAACAAAGCAGGCTTCCGTTTCCCTCTCAGGCAAGTTTTAAAGCAACGAGACCTCTCGAGCTCGTACATGCAGATTTATGTGGACCGATTACACCCACATCATTAGCAGGCAACAACTATTTTTTCCTGATAGTTGACGATTATTCAAGATACATGTGGATCTACATGCTCAAGTCAAAAGATCAAGTTTATGAGAATTTCAAGAAATTCCTAAGTGAAGCTCAGACAGAGACGAGTCAAAAGCTCAAGAGATTAAGAACGGATCGTGGAGGAGAATTTACTTCTAAAGCACTTACCACGTATTGTGAGGACAAAGGAATCCTCAGACAGCTTACAGCACCTTACACACCTCAGCAAAATGGTGTAGTAGAAAGGAAAAACCGTTCAGTAATGAGTATGACAAGAAGCATGTTAAAGGCTATGAACGTACCACAGAACTTATGGGCAGAAGCAACAAGACAGGCGATTTACATACTAAATCGGTTACCTACTAAAGCAGTACAGGGAATGACACCCTACGAAGCAGTGAATGGAAAGGCACCCAATATCAAGCACATTAGAGTATTTGGATGCATAGCATATGCAAAGGTAACGACGCCCCATTTGAAGAAATTAGAAGACAGAAGTAAGAAAATGGTACATCTAGGAAACGAAAACGGTTCCAAGGCCTACAGATTATATGATCCCATAGAAGAGAAGATACATATCAGTAGAGATGTCCAATTCATAGAGAATGAACCATGGAATTGGGACAACTACTTGAAAGAAGGAAGCGAAGATGAACCATCTTGGACGAGATTTGAGATACATGGAGATTCAGAGAATGAAGCTGTACAAGAAGAGAATGACGACGACAGTGAAGATCAAGAGAGCGATAATGATTTCTTCAGCAGTCCAATTACAGCTACAAGAACTCCAATAACGGTACAAGAGACACCGACAAGTGATCCAGCAGTTGAGACAAGTACTCAAGAGTTAGAAGACTCACCAGGCTCTTTAAATAGACCAGTTCGAGCCCTTAGATCACTTAGTGACATCTATGCAGCCACACAACCTCTTAGACCAGAAGATTATGAACATCTTTATCTAGCATATGATGAAGAACCTGCAAACTACAGAGAAGCAGCAGATTACTCACAATGGATAGAAGCAATGGAAAGCGAGTTAGACTCCATAGAGAAAAATGACACTTGGATACTGACTACGCTCCCCTCAAGTCAGAAACCAATAGGTCTAAAATGGGTATTCAAGGTCAAGAGAGACGCAAGTGGACAGATCACCAAGCATAAGGCCAGATTAGTAGCAAAAGGGTATGTACAACAAGAAGGTATAGACTACAATGAAGTATTTGCACCCGTTGCAAGAATGGAAACAATCAGGCTACTACTAGCATTGGCAGCACAGAAAGGATGGGAAGTACATCATTTGGATGTAAAATCAGCATTCCTACATGGTGAATTAAAGGAAGATGTCTACGTATCACAACCAGATGGATTCATAAAGAAAGGAAAAGAGAAGCTAGTCTACAAGCTAAAGAAGGCTCTATACGGTTTGAAGCAAGCACCAAGAGCATGGAATATAAGGCTGAACAACATCCTAAAAGAGATAGGATTTATCAGATGTCCACAAGAACAAGCAGTTTACAAAAGAACTTCAAGACAATCAACAATCATTATAGGAGTTTATGTCGATGACATAATAGTGACAGGAAGTTCAATGAAGGACATATCAAGCTTCAAGAAGGAAATGCAAGGCAAGTTTGAGATGAGTGATTTAGGACCACTCACATACTATCTAGGAATAGAAGTACGCCAAGCACAAGGAAGGATACAGTTGAAGCAATCAGCCTACGCAAAGAAAGTTATCAAGGAAGCTAGACTAGAAGACTGCAATCCAACAAAGACAGTAATGGAACCAGGTCTGAAGCTCGACAAAGAAGACGAGAGTGAACCAGTCAATGAGACAGAATACAGAAAGCTAATTGGAAGCTTAAGGTACCTTACACATACCAGACCAGATATCACCTACGCAGTTGAATACGTGAGCAGATTCATGGAGAAGCCAAAAACAACTCACATGAAGGCAGTTAAACATTTGATAAGATATATCAAAGGCACATTGAATTATGGAATTCAATACAGCAAAGGCAAAGAGGCAGAAATCATTGGTTACAGCGACAGCAGTTATGGAGACCAAGAAGATGGAAAAGGAACAACAGGAACAATATTCTACTACAAAGATTCACCTATCACATGGACAAGTCAGAAGCAAAGCACGGTAGCTTTATCATCATGTGAATCAGAGTTTATGGCAGCAACATCAGCAGCATGTCAAGCAATATGGCTACAAGGAGTACTAAGCGAACTCACAGGTGAAAGACCAAAGAAGATAACTCTACGAGTAGATAACAAGTCAGCAATACAACTCATGAAGAATCCTGTGTTTCATGGAAGATCAAAGCATATCAACACAAGGTATCATTTCATCAGAGAATGCATAGAGAACGAGCAGATACAAGTTGATCACATCAGTGGAGAGATGCAGAAAGCCGACATCCTCACCAAGGCATTACCAAGGATAAAGTTCATAGAGATGCGAAGTCTCATAGGTATTGAAGACCTTGGGGAAATCAAGAATTAGGGGGGAGAATGTTAGACATAATTCTTATTTCCCTCAATTATCCTAAGTATATATATATACATATATAGTGTGACATATTAGTTATCCTAAGTTGAATAGGTATGTTGGTTATTAACTAACCATTGTGTCGGTTAGAGTCATTGGGGACACACCCCTTCATTTGTATAAATACCAAACATATTGTATCATTTCATTTATGTATTGATTCTCAAGTTTATTATATTCTCTCTCAAATCCAAACCCTCTCCATCGATCCTGCAACCTTCATTTGGCATCAGAGCGGTTACTTAGATTGTTCTATCCGATCATACAATTATTCAGCGACGAAGAAGAAGTTTTATCAATACTCTGTTTTTTTCATTCGAAAGAAAGAACAGAAGGCATCAAAGCCGCAGATTATCGGAACAATCATTTTAAAGCCATCAAGGATTCGTAGAAGATCAATACATCAACCCTATAACCGTTCAAGGAAGAAGACGATCGGAAAACAAGTTTCCGGCCAAAACCAGAAATTCCGGCGACTTACCGGTTACGCAGAAAATTCATTTTAACGCGATAAAACGGTTATATTTTCTCCCTGCCCTTCGTTTTTAATTGAAATCGAGTACATACATCTTGATCCAATCGAAGAACATCAAGTTTTTATTACTCTGTTTTATTTTTTTTTCGAACACAGTTCCCGCCAAAACTTTTATATATCAAAATCAAGTTTTTACTTCACTATTGTGTTCAAAACAAACTTATAAAACATATAAACAGAGTCATTCTTATAAAGGAAAACATTAAACAGAAGATTAAGATTATAATCGGGTTTTTTTGGAAGAACCGGGTTTTATTTTTTCTAAATTTTTTTTCCGTATTCGATCATAGTTTGGATTTAGAATCCAAAAATAAGTGTTTGTGGAACATAGATTAGTAGTTCCTATATTGTTTTGATCAAAGGGGATCAAAACAGAAAAATTGTTTTCGGGGCAGTAGTGTTCGCAAAGAACAAAGAAGGAGAAGTTGACTTTTCAAAAGTCAAACAGAAATTATAATATCATTATTTGAGGGTATTTTATTGTGAAGGGTATTATATCAGTGTTTGTTTGTTGGAATTTATCACTGATTAAACAAAAAAAGAAAAGAAAAGGATTGAAGCATAGTAGAAAAACAAGTGATTTGTTTTAAGAAGGGTGTTTAGGATTGACAAAGGGTGTTGTTAAAGGACACTAATCAATCATCGTTGGAGGATTATCAAGTCATAGGATTGACTTTAGAATTTGGAATACTAGTGGTATAAAGAAATATTATAGCAAGGATCTTGATATTTTGTTGTGGGCCCGACAAAACATCAAACTTTGTTAAACAAGAATATTTTCTTCAGACATATCATAGTCGTGTTTGACAAAGCTAGTCAAACAAAGTTCCATAGAAGCGTGGGATAGTCCATATTAGATTTGGACAATAGGGAAGAAGAAGAACAAAAGTCCGCAGAAGCAGACGCCCATTAAACCCACAATGTCGAAAGAGACAGCGTCAAAGGAGACAGTCACGAAGGAGACTCTCACTTTCAACCTCCAGACACCAATGTTGACATCTACAAACTACACGATTTGGGTTGTTCGTGTTAAAGCAATATTGAGTGCAAATGGTCTTTGGGAAGTAGTGGAACCCGAAGAAGGCACGTCGACGGTAGATGTAAAGAAGGATAGGACAGCGATTGCCTATCTCTTTCAGGCAATTCCAGAGGATATGGTGATGCAGGTGGCGTCACATCCTACAGCGAGAGAAATCTGGGAAGCATTAAAGTTAAGATTTATTGGAATTGACCGAGTCCAGAAAGCAAGACTTCAATCATTACGCACAGAATTCGAGATGATAACAATGAGAGAGACAGAAACCATAGACCAGTTTGCTGGTAGGTTAAGTGCGATTAGTACAAAGTCAAAAACCTTAGGAACGACAATTGAAGAGTCGATGTTGGTACGAAAATTGCTGGACTCCGTACCAGAGAGGTTCCTACAGATTATTGCATCCATAGAGCAATATTCAGATATAGATACCATGACGTTAGATGAAGCGCTTGGTAGACTTAAAGCTTATGAGGAACGCCTTAAGTCAAGAGATGAGAAGAAATTTGGACCGTTAGGTCAAGAGAAGCTGTTATTTACAAGGCAAGATAGAAGGCCTTTCAGCAACAACAACAGGAACTACAATCAGAATCGAGGTAGACAGAACTTTAGAAAGTTCAATAGAGGTCAAAGAAATGAGAGAAAGAACTTTGACAGAAATGGCCATCAAGATCAGAGAAGTGATCGAAATCCCACTAAGAATCGTCATGACGACAGTAGTTATAAGCCCAAGAGAGATGGCAGCAGTGTAAGATGCTACAACTGCAATGAATTAGGACACATAGCTCCCAGATGTCCTAAACCTCGAAGTAAGCAAGAGGAATCTCACCTAGTAATGGAAGAAGAGGATCCCACATTACTTATGGCAGTCGGTGAAGAAAGTAGTGTAGTTCTAGAAGAAAAGAAAGTCATACCAGAACGTTATCATAGTGAAGATAATGGAAATGAAATATGGTATTTGGACAACGGAGCAAGCAATCATATGACAGGAAGACGCTCCTATTTCACAGAGTTAGATGAAAAGATAGCAGGAAGTGTAAAGTTTGGAGATGGATCATGTGTCAACATCAAAGGTAAAGGCTCAATATTATTGGAATGCAACAATGGAGAACAAAGACTAGTTACAGAAGTCTACTACATTCCAACACTCCAAAGCAACATCCTAAGTCTCGGGCAAGTTACAGAAAATGGATGTATAGTGATTATGGAGAACGATTATCTATGGATTTATGACGCCTACAGCAACCTATTGATGAAAGTCCCAAGAGCTAAGAATAGACTCTATAAAGTAAGGCTCAGAATAACAAGTCCGATTTGTTTACAAGCCAGAATAGTATCACCTGCATGGTTATGGCATGCACGTATGGGACATGTGAATTTTGATTCACTAAGACAGTTAAGCGTTAAAGGAATGGCACGTGGAATACCAAAGATTAAGCACCCATCTCAAGTATGTGATGCATGTATTACGGGAAAACAAAGCAGGCTTCCGTTTCCCTCTCAGGCAAGTTTTAGAGCAACGAGACCTCTCGAGCTCGTACATGCAGATTTATGTGGACCGATTACACCCACATCATTAGCAGGCAACAACTATTTTTTCCTGATAGTTGACGATTATTCAAGATACATGTGGATCTACATGCTCAAGTCAAAAGATCAAGTTTATGAGAATTTCAAGAAATTCCTAAGTGAAGCTCAGACAGAGACGAGTCAAAAGCTCAAGAGATTAAGAACGGATCGTGGAGGAGAATTTACTTCTAAAGCACTTACCACGTATTGTGAGGACAAAGGAATCCTCAGACAGCTTACAGCACCTTACACACCTCAGCAAAATGGTGTAGTAGAAAGGAAAAACCGTTCAGTAATGAGTATGACAAGAAGCATGTTAAAGGCTATGAACGTACCACAGAACTTATGGGCAGAAGCAACAAGACAGGCGATTTACATACTAAATCGGTTACCTACTAAAGCAGTACAGGGAATGACACCCTACGAAGCAGTGAATGGAAAGGCACCCAATATCAAGCACATTAGAGTATTTGGATGCATAGCATATGCAAAGGTAACGACGCCCCATTTGAAGAAATTAGAAGACAGAAGTAAGAAAATGGTACATCTAGGAAACGAAAACGGTTCCAAGGCCTACAGATTATATGATCCCATAGAAGAGAAGATACATATCAGTAGAGATGTCCAATTCATAGAGAATGAACCATGGAATTGGGACAACTACTTGAAAGAAGGAAGCGAAGATGAACCATCTTGGACGAGATTTGAGATACATGGAGATTCAGAGAATGAAGCTGTACAAGAAGAGAATGACGACGACAGTGAAGATCAAGAGAGCGATAATGATTTCTTCAGCAGTCCAATTACAGCTACAAGAACTCCAATAACGGTACAAGAGACACCGACAAGTGATCCAGCAGTTGAGACAAGTACTCAAGAGTTAGAAGACTCACCAGGCTCTTTAAATAGACCAGTTCGAGCCCTTAGATCACTTAGTGACATCTATGCAGCCACACAACCTCTTAGACCAGAAGATTATGAACATCTTTATCTAGCATATGATGAAGAACCTGCAAACTACAGAGAAGCAGCAGATTACTCACAATGGATAGAAGCAATGGAAAGCGAGTTAGACTCCATAGAGAAAAATGACACTTGGATACTGACTACGCTCCCCTCAAGTCAGAAACCAATAGGTCTAAAATGGGTATTCAAGGTCAAGAGAGACGCAAGTGGACAGATCACCAAGCATAAGGCCAGATTAGTAGCAAAAGGGTATGTACAACAAGAAGGTATAGACTACAATGAAGTATTTGCACCCGTTGCAAGAATGGAAACAATCAGGCTACTACTAGCATTGGCAGCACAGAAAGGATGGGAAGTACATCATTTGGATGTAAAATCAGCATTCCTACATGGTGAATTAAAGGAAGATGTCTACGTATCACAACCAGATGGATTCATAAAGAAAGGAAAAGAGAAGCTAGTCTACAAGCTAAAGAAGGCTCTATACGGTTTGAAGCAAGCACCAAGAGCATGGAATATAAGGCTGAACAACATCCTAAAAGAGATAGGATTTATCAGATGTCCACAAGAACAAGCAGTTTACAAAAGAACTTCAAGACAATCAACAATCATTATAGGAGTTTATGTCGATGACATAATAGTGACAGGAAGTTCAATGAAGGACATATCAAGCTTCAAGAAGGAAATGCAAGGCAAGTTTGAGATGAGTGATTTAGGACCACTCACATACTATCTAGGAATAGAAGTACGCCAAGCACAAGGAAGGATACAGTTGAAGCAATCAGCCTACGCAAAGAAAGTTATCAAGGAAGCTAGACTAGAAGACTGCAATCCAACAAAGACAGTAATGGAACCAGGTCTGAAGCTCGACAAAGAAGACGAGAGTGAACCAGTCAATGAGACAGAATACAGAAAGCTAATTGGAAGCTTAAGGTACCTTACACATACCAGACCAGATATCACCTACGCAGTTGAATACGTGAGCAGATTCATGGAGAAGCCAAAAACAACTCACATGAAGGCAGTTAAACATTTGATAAGATATATCAAAGGCACATTGAATTATGGAATTCAATACAGCAAAGGCAAAGAGGCAGAAATCATTGGTTACAGCGACAGCAGTTATGGAGACCAAGAAGATGGAAAAGGAACAACAGGAACAATATTCTACTACAAAGATTCACCTATCACATGGACAAGTCAGAAGCAAAGCACGGTAGCTTTATCATCATGTGAATCAGAGTTTATGGCAGCAACATCAGCAGCATGTCAAGCAATATGGCTACAAGGAGTACTAAGCGAACTCACAGGTGAAAGACCAAAGAAGATAACTCTACGAGTAGATAACAAGTCAGCAATACAACTCATGAAGAATCCTGTGTTTCATGGAAGATCAAAGCATATCAACACAAGGTATCATTTCATCAGAGAATGCATAGAGAACGAGCAGATACAAGTTGATCACATCAGTGGAGAGATGCAGAAAGCCGACATCCTCACCAAGGCATTACCAAGGATAAAGTTCATAGAGATGCGAAGTCTCATAGGTATTGAAGACCTTGGGGAAATCAAGAATTAGGGGGGAGAATGTTAGACATAATTCTTATTTCCCTCAATTATCCTAAGTATATATATATACATATATAGTGTGACATATTAGTTATCCTAAGTTGAATAGGTATGTTGGTTATTAACTAACCATTGTGTCGGTTAGAGTCATTGGGGACACACCCCTTCATTTGTATAAATACCAAACATATTGTATCATTTCATTTATGTATTGATTCTCAAGTTTATTATATTCTCTCTCAAATCCAAACCCTCTCCATCGATCCTGCAACCTTCAATGCGCATGACATTTAGTCCCGCGATGGTGGCTGCATCCTTCGTCGACTGACGCTGAGAATCATTGAAGTAAGCCGGAACCGTGATGACAGCAGATTTTACAGTTTCGCCGATATATGCCTCTGCAACTTCTTTCATCTTCACAATAATCATTGATGAAATTTCTTCTGTACTAAATTGTTTCTCTTAAAAGGCCACAACTTCAAGTCATCTTGCACCATTACCTCACTGAATCTCCTGCCTATCAGCCTCTTTGCATCTGAATTACAAAATAATAATAATAATAATAATAATAATAATAATAATAATAATAATAATAATAATAATAATAATAATAATAATAATAATAATAATAATAATAAAGTTTAATACAAAAGTTACTTATAACTGTGAGTCAAGATTTTTTTTCCTTTTCCTGATCATTTCCATTATTCACGGAGAGCCATGAGCTATATGTTAGCAAATGTAAAAGATAAAAGAAAGAAAACACATGCAGACTAACCATATACAGTATTATTAGGGTTGCGAGTGATCTGATTCATGGCAGCATCACCAACTAGACGTTGAGCATCCCTGAAAGCAACACAAGATGGAGTTGTTCGGTTTCCATGGTCATTGGGTATGATCTCTATCCGGTCATCTTTCCAAACAGCAACACATGAGTTAGTGGTTCCCAGATCAATGCCAATTGCTGGTGGTCCACTTCTCTTACTTGCAGCCATTACTTTCAACGTTCAGGCACTGAAACACCAATAAAAGGCATATATATAAAATCATCAAGAACAATAGCTAAAAAATAAATTAAGATGATATGTTGGGTGCATGTATCAAAACCTTGGCGTTCGTGTATGCTGTGTCTATCTCTGTCTTAACTCATCAAGTTGATGATGTAAGACATGTAACAACTAAGCCGCCTACAGAAATATGTCATAATTAAATCTATAGTGTAGTCTTTGAACTATATTTCTCTTTTTATATTTTGGAGATTTATCGTAACATTGTGTTCCAAAGTTTCGATAGAGAGAGTAAGTGAGAATAAAGGGATCAAAGTGAAAAACAAGTGTGTTTAGTTTCATTAAAAAAGGAAGTGGAAAGAATTTTAAGGAAGTTGAGGGGAAATTATTGGTTAAAATTTTCATTTCAAAATTGAAGGAAGTGAAAGAAGGTAAAAGTTATCAAATAAAATGTTTTAAACATTTACTATTTTACCCATTTACTTAATCTAATATAATACCTAATAAGGGTATCATTGTAAAATTAAAATTTTCTTTTCTCTTGGTTTCAACTCAGAAACACATAAATTTTTTATTACCTTTTCCTTTCTTTTGAACTCGGAAACACATAATAAAATTATTTATTTTCTTTCACTTCCTTTCTTTTCTGTCTTAAATTTTCTTTCTCTTCTTTTCTTTCCATTAGTAAATTCGGGAACACAACGTGAGGGTGGATGGGGTGGTGGGTGATTCCATCACACTATCACACCTAATAATATTGTGTTACCATAGGGTGGAATGATATCCATCACACTCAATTTTTTTTTAAATAAAATAAATACATTACATTAAAACTTACATAAATAAAAAACATAAAAATATGAAAATTAAAACAAAAATATAAAAAGTAAATTTATTAAAAATTTTAAATAATAATAATAAAAAAATAATATTCAAACGGCTACTTTTCTAACGGCTGGTTTTCAAACGGCTGGTTTTGTAACCCTATAAATACAGAGTAGAAAACCAATTAGCAGTCACAATTATCACCCACACTATTCAAACTACACACAAAAAATCAAAGATATGGGTGGCGGTTATATTAACGACACAGCTGGACCTTCAAACCCCAGGCGATTCTCTCCCCGACGACGTTCACAACCATTGTCCCCTCCTCCACAACCTCAACCACAGTCATCTCCTCCTCCTACAGTGTACACTCCTCATCGTCCCGAATTTTGAATTCTATTTATTAGTTATTTGAAATTGGTCAAAATTGAAATCAATTTGTATTATCCTTTCTATTTGATTATCTTTATATAATATATTGAATTTCATTTTTTTATGAATATGTCCATTTTTCTCTTTTTTTTTATTTTTTATTAGTGGTTTAGAATAGAACAAGTAGTCACATGTAGTGTATACTCCTTGACTAATTTATGTTCCTCCTTTACCAAGTCATTTAGCTATGGACCCAGATGCTCCTCTTATAGATGAGGAATGTATCTTGGCACATGACTACACGATAGCTGTGCTGGGAATTGGCCAGCTACAACTTGGGGAGAGGCAAACAAACATCACCCCAAACCCTCCTACTCTGGTTCCAAATGAGAAACCTGACATTGGATCGAAGTATGTGAATATGGATTTCGAGCCGTATCATCTTCCGTATCGGACTCCAAGTCCTCACTTCGGCTGCATCCGCTCGGATGCTAGGTCAGACGGTCGTGATAACGATCATTCCGTGTCGTCGCCGGAGTACACTCTAGAGGATTGGGATAACTACTCTCCGTATTTTAGGTTTAATAAATGTTTTAATTAGTTATGTAATGTTTTAATTTATGTATAATTTTAGGTTAATTAATGTTTTAATTGTGTTAATGTAATGCTTATGTTTAATTTAGTAAAAAAATTATTTAAGGTTGAATATATGGGAGAATAACATAATATTGGGGGAAGAAAGATACATGGTTGTGATGGCTGTCATGGGTATTAAGCATTGCGGCCGTGATCAAACTGACTGGGCTATGTTGGTGACCATCACGGCCATCGCGGGGTGGCCATCACGGACCACCCTACCTACCCTAATAGGTATTAGTAAACTTATTTAGGACGGATGGGGTGGAGTGTGATTTTATCACATTATCACACCCAATAATATTGTGCCACCTCATTTCCATCACACTCCATCACATTAATCACTAATCCCATGGGGTGGAATGGTACCCATCACACTCAATTTTTTTAAATAAAATAAAAACATTACATGAAAACTTACATAAATAAAAAAACATAAAAAAATAAAAAAAAAAACATAAAAACTAAATTTATTAAATAAACAAATAATAATAAAATACGAATAATATTTAATATTCAAACGGCTACTTTTCAAACAGCTAATTTTCAAACGGTTAGTTTCAAACGGCTAGTTTTGTAACCCTATAAATACCGAGTAGAAAACCAATTATCAGTCACAATTATCACTCACACTTAGGGCTGTAAATGAACCAAACGAACACGAACAAGGCCTTGTTCATGTTCGTTTGTTAAGGAATTAACGTGTTTGCGAACTGTACACGAACACTTACCGAACGAGATTTTTTTGTTCGTGTTCGTTTGTTAAGAAAATAACGTGTTCACGAACTATTCATGAACACTTACCGAACGAGATTTTTGTTCGTGTTCGCTTATATTTATTTGCTAAATTTAGGTGTCGGCAAAAAAACGAACACAAACAAACACAAATGAATGTAAACGAACACAAATAGGCATTACTAAACAAAATCGAGCACAAACTAACACACTAAATTCTGAAAATTTGCATTTTTTTCATCGCCGACATTGTCCACCCAAAATATACTAATCCAATTACCCAAATACACGTGACATAATCTTGATCACATAATATCTTATAAAAACACAGGGGTATCATATTAAACTTGAAATCATCGTTTAATTCACAAAAAATAACCGTTAATCAAAATAGTTAAAGTAATATTAACATGTGATACACTAATACATTTTAAATGATCTACCACTGGGAAATTTGAAATACTTAAATTAAATATAAAAAATTAAAAACCTTAATGAACTATCGAACAAAAACAAACATACATGAACACGTTACCAAACGTTCACGAACATAAACGAACAAACGCGGCCTCTGTTCATGTTCGTTTGTTTAGCTAAACGAACGGAATTTTTTGTTTGTGTTCGTTCATTTATTAAACGAACGAATACAAACAAACTTCCCACCGAACAATTCACAAACTGTTCGCCGAACGTTTGGTTTGTTTACAGCCCTACTCACACTATTCAATCTGCACACAAAAAAAAATCAAAGATATGGGTGGTGGTTATCATAACAAAACAACCGGACCTTCCAACCTCAGGCGATACTCTCGTCGCCGACGTTCACAACCAGTGTCGTCTCCTCCTCCCCAACCTCAACCAATGTCATCTCCTCCTCCTACAGTATACACTCCTCCTCGTCAACCATTGTACACTTCCCGTCGACTCAACATTCCAAACCAACTAATAACCATTCCTCCTTTACCAAGTCAAGCAGGTATGGATCCAGATGCTCCGGTTACATATGAGGAATTTATATGGGCCCATGACTACACTATGGTTGTTCTGGGATTGAGTCAACTAGAAGTTGGGGAGAGACAAACAAACTTCACACCAAACCCTCCTGCTCCGGTTCCAAATGAGGAAAAAGTGACACTGGTACGGAGTATGTGAATATGGATGATGAACCGTATCATCTTCCATATCGTCTTTCAAGTCCTGACTTTAGGTGTGACACCCGGCATATTCAGGTAAATACTTTTCATACTTTACATACATACGTTTCGTACTTTACATACATACGTTTCATACTTTGCATACATACGAGTCTACCTCAACGAAAACATTGAAAACAACTACTTAATATCATACTTGACCGGGTCGGTTGAGTCGTGTCGATGAATCGGGAATCATCAGGAGTCGTTACAATGGTCCGAGGGATCATTGGGTGTCGGTCCATAACCATGTGTACAAGGATTGGCGATTTGTAGAATCGTCGGGCTTATTGCACACGCGCAAGTCTTGAGTCCCGGGAATTGGTGATCGGATGGGAACGTGTTAGTTATCATGCATTATGTACTTATAATCATTACATGACTTGTCGGTATGTGAAAACGTGTTTAAATACGATAAAATAGGGATTAACACGTCAAAAACCCGGACACATAGGCTATAGGCGATTAGGCCATATATGATAGCCTAATCGCCAGTTTATGGGGCGAATAGGGGGCTATTCGCTAGTACTACTAGCGATTAGCAGCCCTAATCGCCTGTAACATCCTTGTACTCGCCTGAACTGCATGTGACGACTAAAAACGCCTATAAATACCACCCTTATGTTTTAAAACATCATTTGTGAAACCCTAATACACCCCAAAGCCTCCCCACACCTTATCCAACCTCTGCAACATGTTTTTGAGCAAGAAATCACATTTCCAAGCCTTACACCTCATAATCTCACCATTTCAAGGTGTGTTCTTCATCCCAAACCTTTATAATGATATTGTTTTGATCCCTAAAGGTCCAGACCTGATTTATAAACATTTTTGTCTTTGAAAACTCATTAAAATCAGTTTCAAAACAAACCAAACCTCTATACTTGTTATATGTGATGTATTCATGCAAGATAGGATTTTTATCGTTTAAACATGATTGTTCTTGTGTTATTATTGTGTTTCTGACCTAAATAAGTTAATATGATGATAACCTAGAAGTTTGAAGGTTCATAGATGTGTAATATTGATATTAGGAGTTTTGACCCGTTTGAATGATTATGGTGGATTGATGATGATATGTTGTGTTTTGTTGATTGTTTGAGGTTAGGGTTTACTCTAGGATGATGATAGAATAGTAGGATATTGTTGGACAACGTCATTATGTGATGAAATCTGAATATATGCTATTTAGGGTAAGTTTTGCATGAGGATGTGATGTTTACATGATAATATTGCTATTTTGGGAAAACACGTGCATTCGGGACGGCTAGGGTGATGATAAATTAGGGGGTTTTGCTTGAAATAGTTGGGTTAATGTTTTGGGTTGGATATTGGGTGTTTACACATGTTTCGCATCTGATTTGGAGGGTAAAACGCGCAAAAAGACGGAACAGAACAGTACTAGCGAATAGGGGTTCCTAATCGCCTATAATATAGGCGATTGGCCCCCAATCGCCTGAACTATAGGCGATTGGGAGCCCAATCACCATTATTACTAGTGATTACAGCCCTACTCGCCATTTTGACCCTTCTAATCACCAGTTGACTTTTCCTAATCACATGTTTGCTTCCTAATCGCGTGTACAGCTGCTATATGTATATTTTAACATCCCGAAACACGGATTGACGCCTAAGAACATGTTAGGAACCCCGTGACATGTCCAATGACTTAGTAACACGTGTTCGGACTTAGTTATACGTTAATTGACTGATATGTTAGACTAGGTGAACTCTTGCACGTATTAAGTTTTTAATTGCATATGTTGCATGATATCTTGCTTTCGGCTAACACGTGGGATGTCGGGTCACCAATGGGATGTCGGGCCTTGTCTGGTGTGGTCGGTAAAACGTTCAGACATCATTTCATATGTACACGGTTATGGTCTGGACTGTTAGGGACTAATCAACCTACGGGTTGTTAGTCTAACACCTTATACGCTCGTCATGATAGGTCACCGGTATTTGGTGCCGTCTATTGAGCAGGTTCACTTGTTTTAGAGTGGGAAGCAGCATCACGTGAGTTTCACGGCCCCACTTTACGTTTTACATTTCGGGGGAGACACATGCTTATACATATTTCATAAATTATCATGTTATACTAGTGTTAAATTCATTTGTGCTATACGATACGTAAAGTCCCGGGGAAACCATGAATATGCTGGATAGCATAACGGGGGAAATGTGGATAGATCTATTGGGACTGACAGACCCCACCCGTCGGCTGGTAGCTGGGCGGGTGCATATTGTCTCGGTCATAAGCATAATCGTTTCGGGCAAAATCATATATCGTTGTCTGTAATGGTTTCCGATCATAGTAGTATTATTCATGCATCTAGCTAACGCTATCATTTCTAACATAGTGATAACATGATGGCTTTTATTACTTAAACGTTTAATATAAAACCTGTGAACTCACCGGCATTATTTGCTGACATTTTTAGCATGTTTGTCTCAGGTCGTTGAGGTAGCAGCTTATCATAGGCGCACAGAGTCTCACGGCGTCTAGGATTCATATGCATCATACTTAGCTTTTTCAGACTTACGTACTTGTGCATTTTGTTTTGTAATAAAGTTTTACGCTTCCGCAGCGATGGATTATGAAAACTTGATGGTTTGTTTATGTCATTTTTACGTATCATATAGTGTCGTTTATTGTGACCGTTGACTTAGATCCTGGTTTGTCACGCGCCTCGCGGTAAAACCCCGCACGTGGAATTTGAGGGTGTGAGAGATTGGTATCAGAGCCAATGGTTATAGTGAACTAGGACTGCATGTTGAGTCAAGTCTATAGCCGAGTCGCACACACTAGACGGTCACATTCATATAAGTCATGTCATATGGGGAATTGCCGGGGTGTTAGTATTACATTCGTTATTATCATTTATGCTTACATCATCTATCTATTACTCTTATTTCCTATCCAATTCTTCATCTTCGCGCTGAAGACGAGGAGGCTTACTATCCTTGCACGGCAGTGGCGTACATTGGAGTGGCTTCGGCATCCTCCGGAGATTGGTCCAAGATTCGGACATCTCCCCTCTCTATACTCTAATGGACACACTTGCTCGCACACATTATCGCACACTTGTACTTGCTGTTTTATATCTTGGATGTTTTATCACGTAGAAGTTCTTATCTATTCTTGAACGTGGGTGCCTTGTGGGTTGAAAGTCAACCTAGGAGCACGCCTCAGGGACCATGTAGAGCGACTTATCATTTCGGGTGCACACGAAATAATAAGTTGAAATGCATGGAAATCCTGGTGGACTCTGTGTTTGATCTTATAATCATGATGGAATCCAGTTCTCTAGTTGACCTTGTCACTTATGATTTCTTGTTATCTGTTCTGGAATCTGATGTCTTGTCTTTGGCTTTGACAGAAGATGGCAGGACGTCGTGGTGGTCGCGTTGGTGGTCGAAATGGCGGTGGACGCAATGGGGGTCGTGGTAACATCAGCATGACCCAGGCAGAGCTGAATAATTTGATCCAGGAGCACGTGGCAGCTGCAATTGCTATGCAGCAGGCCGCCTAGCAGGGCCATGGTGGTAATTTAATTACCCCTACCCTCATTCCTTATCTTTTGTCGTGTGGTGTTCGTTTTCTAACCTGTGTTGCTTGTTGTAACAGGGAATGCTTTTCATCCTCCACCACCTCCACCTCCTCCAGTCCACTGTACTTACAAGATGTTCGAGGACTGCAAGCCCCATAACTTCAGTGGGACTGAGGGAGCTGTGGGACTGCTTCGTTGGTTGGATAAGGTCGAGTCTGCTTTCTCCATGTGTAACTGCCCAGAGGAGTTTCGTGTGAAGTATGCTTCAGGGACATTCGAGGGACGTGCCTTGACTTGGTGGAATTCGACTGTGCAGACTATTGGTTTACTGGAGGCCGATGCGTTGCCATGGACCGAGTTTGTGTTTCATTTTAAGATGGAGTATTGCCCCAGGGATGAGATTAAGAGTTTGGAGCACGAGTTGTGGAATCATCAGATGGTGGGATCTGAGATCGAGGAGTATACCACTCGTTATCATGAGTTGGCACTTTTGTGCCCGGATTCTGTGACTCCTGAGTTTAAGGCCATTGAGTTCTATATTAGTGGGTTGGTGCCTGATATTCGCTGGTTGGTGACCGCGAATGATGCTACTACACTTCGGGATACCATTCGGTTGGCTCATAGGTGACTAAGCAGAAGGTTCAGGAGGGTGTTTTGCCTCCTAAGGGTACTGTGGTGAAGACCTCTGATGGCAACAAGAGGAAATGGGAGAGCGCAGGTAAGGGTACAGTTCAGCCTCAGCAGCAGCCGAGGAAGTTTGAGACTACGGGTTCGTCTTTTGGACAGAGGCAGGGTGGGTATACTGGTAGACTACCTAAGTGTGATCGTTGTGGGTATCATCATGTGGGGAATTGTAGTTATTGTACCCGCTGTAAGAGGAATGGGCATCAGGCCCAGACATGCAGGGTGAATATTCAGACTCAGCAACAGGTGGTTGCCCCTACTACTACTACTGCTACTGCTACTGCTACTGCTACTGCTACTGCTACTGCTACTGCTACTGCTACTGCTACTACGACTACTACTACTACCACTGCTACCACCACACTACCTAAGTGCCAGACTACCACTACCACTACCACTACCACTACCACTACCACTACCACTACCACTACCACTACCACTACCACTACCACTACCACTACCACTACCACTACCACTACCACTACCACTTCCACTACCACTACCACTACCACTACTACCACTACTACCACTACTACCACTACTACTACCACTTCTACACCTAGGGGTAATCAGGGATGTTACAACTGTGGGGAGACATGGCACTTTAAGAAGGACTGCCCCAAACTGAAGCAGGGGAATGCTGGGAGGAATGACAGGGATAACGGGGGTGGCGGCAGGAACACGTGCGCCTTCGTCATTGGGTCGGGCGAGGCCCGTCAGGATCCGGATACTGTTACTGGTACGTTTCTTCTTTGTGATCGTTATGCCTCTGTTTTATTTGATTCGGGTGCCGACAAGAGTTTTATATCTGTTGAGTTTAGCCGACTGTTAGACATAGTACCGACGCCTTTAGAGGTTAAGTACTTAATTGAATTGGCTGATGGTAAGAATATTGAGGCAACTCATATTCTTAAGGGATGCCAGTTGGAACTTTCTGGGTTATCTTTTCCTATTGACCTCATGTCGGTGTCCTTGGGTAGTTTCGACGTTGTTGTGGGTATGGATTGGTTGTCTTTGTATCGTGCGGAAATCGTTTGTTTTGATAAAATCATTCGCCTTCCTCTCCCGGATGGAAAGATTCTTTTGGTTCATGGCGAGAAAAGTGGGGCTCCTTTGAGCATCATTTCGTGTATGAAAGCGTATAAGTATTTACGTAAAGGGTATTCTGCTATCTTAGCTCTTGTTTCGGTTTCATCTGACAATGAGAAGAGGATTGAGGACATTCCTGTTGTTCGTGATTTTCCCGACGTATTTCCCGATGATTTGCCTGGTCTTCCACCTCACCGTCAGGTTGAATTTAACATTGATCTTGTGCCCGGTGCTGCACCTAGTGCCCGAGCTCCTTACCGCCTTGCACCTCCCGAGATGCAGGAATTATCTAACCAACTGCAGGAGTTGTTGGAAAAAGGATTCATTCGACCTAGTTCATCCCCGTGGGGAGCTCCTATCCTATTTGTCAAAAAGAAAGATGGGAGCCTTTGCATGTGCATTGACTACCGGGAACTGAACAAGGTAACCATCAAGAATCGTTACCCACTTCCCCGTATTGATGATTTATTCGATCAGCTCCAAGGCTCCAGTTTTTATTCTAAGATAGATCTGAGGTCTGGATATCATCAATTACGGATGCAAGAAGCTGACATTCCAAAGACCGCTTTTCGTACACGTTATGGCCACTTCGAGTTCCTGGTCATGCCCTTCGGTCTCACGAATGCACCTGGTATTTTCATGGACTTGATGAACCGCGTTTGCAAGCCCTATCTTGATAAATTCGTCATCATGTTTATTGACGATATTTTGGTTTATTCTAAAAACGAGACGGATCATGAGGAGCACTTACGGTTGGTCTTGGAACTTTTGAGACCGGAGCAGTTGTATGCTAAGTTCTCAAAGTGTGATTTTTGGTTACGTGAAGTTAAATTCCTAGGGCATGTGGTTAATGAATTGGGAATTCATGTCGATCCGGCCAAGATCGAAGCTATTAAAGACTGGGAAGCACCAAAGACACCATCTAAGGTGCGGCAATTCCTAGGTCTTGTAGGTTACTATCGTCGTTTCATTGAGGGATTTTCGAAGATCGCTCAACCCCTCACCACTCTTACCCAGAAGGACCGAAACTTCGACTGGGTGAACCGCAGGAATCAGCATTTCAGATGCTGAAACTTAAACTTTGTTCTGCACCTATCTTATCCTTACCTGAGGGTACGGATGATTTCGTTGTGTACTGTGACACTTCAATTCGTGGTCTCGGTTGTGTGTTAATGTCACGCGGGAAGGTTATCGCCTATGCTTCTCGTCAACTTAAGGTTCATGAGAAGAACTACACTACTCATGATTTGGAGTTGGGTGCAGTGATCTTTGCGTTGAAAATCTGGAGGCATTACTTGTATGGTACCAAGTGCGAAGTATACACCGATCACAAGAGTCTCCAGCATATTTTCGACCAGAAGGTGTTAAACATGCGGTAGCGTTGCTGGGTTGAACTCCTGAACGATTATGACTGTGCTATCAAGTACCATCCTGGCAAGGCGAACGTTGTAGCGAACGCCTTAAGCAGGAAGGAGTCTGTGAAACCTCGTCGTGTTCGAGCCTTACAGCTCACAATTCATTCCTCGTTGCCTGACTAAATCCATTCTGCACAATTGGAAGCTTTGAAGGAGGGAAACCTTAAAGCTGAAACCATGCACGGTGCCGATAAGCACCTCGAGCTCGGGTCTGATGGCCTGCATTATTTTGCCGAACGAATTTGGGTTCCTTTATTTGGGGGTTTGCGGGAGCTTGTCATGGACGAAGCTCACAAATCCCGGTATTCTATTCATCCGGGTTCCGATAAGATGTATCAGGACCTAAAGATACTCTATTGGTGGCCCAACATGAAGGTTGACATAGCTTCGTATGTCAGCAAATGTCTGACCTGTGCTAAGGTCAAGGTGGAGTACCAGAAGCCGTCTGGTCTTCTACAGCAACCAGAAATTCCGGAATGGAAATGGGAACGGATTACAATGGATTTTGTGACCAAACTTCCGAAGTCACCCAGTGGTTGTGACATGATCTGGGTGATTGTCGACCGGTTGACAAAGTCCGCACACTTCCTCGCTATTAAGGAAACCGACATTTTGGAGCGGTTGTCTCGTATCTATATTAAGGAAGTGGTCTCCAAGCACGGGGTACCCGTCTCTATCATCTCCGATCGTGATTCCCGTTTCGCTTCCCGTTTCTGGAAGCAATTGCATAAAGTGTTAGGTACTCAACTAGACATGAGCACCGCATATCACCCGCAAACTGATGGTCAGAGTGAGCGGACGATTCAGACGCTTGAAGACATGCTTCGAGCATGTGTCATCGATTTCGGTAAGAGTTGGGAGGTTCACCTGCCGCTGGTGGAGTTCTCTTACAACAATAGTTACCACTCTAGCATTAAGGCGGCACCGTTCGAGGCTCTGTATGGACGGAAGTGCCGGTCTCCTCTTTGTTGGGCCGAGGTGGGCGAGAGCCAACTCACTGGTCCATAAATGGTGTACGAAACCTCCGAAACCTCTGTATGACTCAACCGACAGGGTCTTTTTGAAGGTATCTCCATGGAAGGGCGTTATACGCTTCGGGAAGCGCGGCAAACTTAACCCTCGTTATGTAGGACCGTTCCCAATCCTGTAACGTATTGGGCCGGTGGCATACAGACTTGACTTACCAGCCGAGCTTAGTAACGTGCATAATGTCTTCCATGTCTCGAATCTTAAGAAGTGCTTGGCTGACGAATCTCTCGTAGTTCCTCTCGAAGAAATCAAAGTTGATGATCGTTTACGTATTGTGGAGGAACCGGTCGAAATCCTTGATTATAAGATTTATAGCCTTCGTCGGAGTAAAATCCGCATCGTCAAGGTTCGTTGGAATTCAAATCGTAAACCGGAGTTCACGTGGGAACGGGAAGATCAGATGAAGGCCAAGTACCCTCATCTATTTCCTAAGCGTGCTTTTGAATCGAACTATGTTGCTTCCAAAACTAAATGAATCTCGGGTCGAGATTCCTTTCAACTGGGGGATGATATAACAACGTGAAAATTTTTCTTTTCTTTCTTCCTTTCGTCTCTTCATCTCCGGACTTCATTTAATTTTCGGGACGAAAATTCTTTCAACTGGGGGATGATATGACACCCGGCATATTCAGGGTAATACTTTTCATACTTTACATTCATACGTTTCGTACTTTACATACATACGTTTCATACTTTGCATACATATGAGTCTACCTCAACGAAAACATTGAAAACAACTACTTAATATCATACTTGACCGGGTCGGTTGAGTCGTGTCGATGATTCGGGAATCATCGGGAGTCGTTACAATGGTCCGACGGATCATTGGCTGTCGGTCCATAACCATGTGTACAAGGATTGGCAATTTGTAGAATCGTCGGGCTTATTGCACACACGCAAGTCTTGAGTCTCGGGAATTGGTGATCGGATGGGAACGTGTTAGTTATCATGCATTATGTACTTATAATCATTACATGGCTTGTCGGTATGTGAAAACGTGTATAAATATGATAAAATACGGTTTAACCCGCCAAAAACCCGGACACATAGGCTATAGGCGATTAGGCCATATATGATAGCCTAATCGCCAGTTTATGGGGCGAATAGAAGGATCTATGGGCGAATAGGGGGCTATTCGCTAGTACTACTAGCGATTAGCAGCCCTAATCGCCTGTAACATCCTTGTACTCGCCTGAACTGCATGTGACGACTAAAAACGCCTATAAATACCACCCTTATGTTTTAAAACATCATTTGTGAAACCCTAATACACCCCAAAGCCACCCCACACCTTATCCAACCTCTGCAACACGTTTTTGAGCAAGAAATCACATTTCCAAGCCTTACACCTCATAATCTCACCATTTCAAGGTGTGTTCTTTATCCCAAACCTTTATAATGATATTGTTTTGATCCCTAAAGGTCCATACCTGATTTATAAACATTTTTGTCTTTGAAAACTCATTAAAATCAGTTTCAAAAGAAACCAAACCTCTATACTTGTTATATGTGATGTATTCATGCAAGATAGGATTTTTATCGTTTAAACATGATTGTTCTTGTGTTATTATTGTGTTTCTGGCCTAAATAAGTTAATATGATGATAACCTAGGAGTTTGAAGGTTCATAGATGTGTAATATTGATATTAGGCGTTTTGACCCGTTTGAATGATTATGGTGGATTGATGATGATATGTTGTGTTTTGTTGGTTGTTTGAGGTTAGGGTTTACTCTAGGATGATGCTAGAACAGTAGGATATTGTTGGACAACGTCATTATGTGATGAAATCTGAATATATGCTATTTAGGGTAAGTTTTGCATGAGGATGTGATGTTTACATGATAATATTGCTATTTTGGGAAAACACGTGCATTCGGGACGGCTAGGGTGATGATAAATTAGGGGTTTTTGCTTGAAATAGTTGGGTTAATGTTTTAGGTTGGATATTGGGTGTTTACACATGTTTCGGATCTGATTTGGAGGGTAAAACGCGCAAAAAGACGGAACAGAACAGTACTAGCGAATAGGGGTTCCTAATCGCCTATAATATAGGCGATTGGCCCCCAATCGCCTGAACTATAGGCGATTGGGAGCCCAATCACCATTATTACTAGTGATTACAGCCCTACTCGCCATTTTGACCCTCCTAATCACCAGTTGACTTTTCCTAATCACATGTGTGCTTCCTAATCGCGTGTACAGCTGCTATATGTATATTTTAACATCCCGAAACACGGATTTACGCCTAGGAACATGTTAGGAACCCCGTGACATGTCCAATGACTTAGTAACACGTGTTCGGACTTAGTTATACGTTAATTGACCGATATGTTAGACTTGGTGAACTCTTGCGCGTAATAAGTGTTTAATTGCATATGTTGCATGATATCTTGCTTTCGGCTAACACGTGGGATGTCGGGTCACCAATGGGATATCCGGCCTTGTCTGGTGTGGTCGGTTAAACGTTTAGACATCATTTCATATGTACACGGTTATGGTCTGGACTGTTAGGGACTAATCAACCTACGGGTTGTTAGTCTAACACCTTATACGCTCGTCATGATAGGTCACCGGTATTTGGTGCCGTCTATTGAGCAGGTTCACTTGTTTTAGAGTGGGAAGCAGCATCAGGTGAGTTTCACGGCCCCACTTTTCGTTTTACATTTCGGTGGAGACACATGCTTATACATATTTCCTAAATTATCATGTTATACTAGTGTTAAATTCATTTATGCTATACGATACGTAAAGTCCCGGGGAAACCATGAATATGCTGGATAGCATAACGGGGGAAATGTGGATAGATCTATTGGGACTGACAGACCCCACCCGTCGGCTGGGAGCCGGGCGGGTGCATATTGTCTCGGTCATAAGCATAATCGTTTCAGGAAAAATCATATATCGTTGTCTGTAATGGTTTCCGGTCGTAGTAGTATTATTCATGCGTCTAGCTAACGCTATCATTTCTAACATAGTGATAACATGATGGCTTTTATTACTTAAACGTTTAATATAAAACCTGTGAACTCAACTGCATTATTTGTTGACATTTTTAGCATGTTTGTCTCAGGTCATTGAGGTAACAGCTTATCATAGGCGCACGGAGTCTCACGGCGTCTAGGATTCATATGCATCTTACTTAGCTTTTTCAGACTTACGTACTTGTGCATTTTGTTTTGTAATAAAGTTTTACGCTTCCGCAGTGATGGATTATGAAAACTTGATGGTTTGTTTATGTCATTTTTACGTATCATATAGTGTCGTTTATTGTGACCGTTGACTTAGATCCTGGTTTGTCATGCGCCTCGCGGTAAAACCCCGCAGGTGGAATTTGAGGGTGTGACATCAGGTGCATCCGCTCGGACGCTAGGTCGGACGGTCGTGACAGCGTTCGTGACGTCTCGTTGTTGGTGTACACTCTAGAGGATTGGGATAACTGTTCTACGTAGGTGTGTTTAAGTAATTTAGGTTTAATAAATGCTTTAATTCGGATTATGTAATGTTTTTAGGTTGATGTTTAAGTTTTATGTACAATTTTAGGTTAATTAATGTTTTAATTTAGGTTTGTGAGTGTGTTATGTAATGTTTATGTTTAATTTAGCAAAAAAAATTTTTTCTTTAACACGGATATAGAGATATAATAATAAAATATTGGGGGAGAGAAAGAATGGGAGTGTGATGGCTGTCATGGCCTATCCGTGCTATTTTAAAAAAATTAATAATTATTTTCTATATATAAACATATCTTATTCAACCATTCTCTACCCACACACACTTTCATTTTATAAAAATACTCTCACACACTCTAATATTATAAAAATACTCTCACAAAATGCAATCTTTCGGATTCGTATGACCTATATGATTTGAAGTCCTCATCCGACGACGGCGTGAAAATGATAATATCAAGTATTTAGAAAGTGTTTCAATCTATATGTTTTGGAGGGGGGGGGGGGCAGCTCTCCATAGTCTTAAAGTAGATGTTTTATAAAAGGTTACTTTTATCACTTCTAATTGTATTGGCTAGAGGTAATTTTCTTTTAAAAATATGTTATTTAATAAGAGTTCAAATAAAATATTTCTAGTGAATTTAAAATTGGATTGTGGGATTTTATAAAAAGTTTATAAAGTAATCATTTTAATTATTTTACTAACATTATCTTTAATTTTTGTAAAGAGTCTACAAAAGGTCTCAGTTCTTTCACAAATATTTTTTTAACTTCTATAAAAAGAACTATTTTTTATAAATATTGTTGTTTTATACTTTTTAAAAAAAGTTTCAAATATATATTTCAATAAGGGTTCTTGAGATAATAGCATATTTTTAAAAGAAATTATTTCTAACCAATAAATTTAAGATTGAGAAAAAGTAAATTAATACTTATTTTGGTAAATATTATTTAGGAAAATTAGATTGTAATTATCTCACCTTTGTGTTGTTGGCTAATAATAATCCTACTTAAGTTTATTCTTCTCACCAATCCCACCTTTTAATTTATTTTTTCACATTGCTCCCGCCGTTAAGTCACACTAACGCCGTTAGTTGAAACTCACAATTTTAGGCGATTATTCACCGGATTTGAAAGAGAGAATCGAGACGATGATATTGGTATGCTCAATTGCCGAATGAGCATTGTTTGATGGTTTAATTGTCGGTTCCAGTCATCCCCTCCGACAAGAACATCAACATGAAACCCATCAAACCATGCTCGTTTCTGCAATTGAAAATACAAATATCATCGTCTCGATTCCCTCTTTCAGATTCAGTGAACAATCGCCTAGAATTGTGGGTTTCAGCTAACGGCGTTAGTGTGACTTAATGGCGGGTGCAATGAGAAAAAATAAATATAATGGTGGGACTAGTGGGAAGTATAAACTTAGGTATGAGTATTATAGGCCAACAACACAAAGGTGGGATTATTACAATCCAATTTTCCTATTATTTAAACTACCCATTTTAGTAAATAAAATTTTCAATAATACCTATATGATAAAAAAAACTCGGTGATGTTTTCTTCTTCATGTATTTTTACTTGACTGGGAAAACATAAAAGAAGATTGTAAGTTTTAATGTGACTAACGGGATTGTGGGGCCGTGGGGGACATTTTGTCGGTATTAGTTCGGTTCATTATATTATGGTACAATACCGACATTTGATATAACAACTGAAAAATATATATCTAATAAGATATTCGTACGTGTTTTACATTGATCGAAAATTATACAAAGAATACTGGTATATGCTTAGATAATACCATTACAGATCCTAGTGTTATTATATCCGAATCGACCGGCTCATCACGGCACCAAACAGATCAGTTATGTTCCTCATGATAAAGGACAATGAGTGGGTGATTAAGTCTTTCTAAATTGAAATGAATATCTCTAATAATTATATTTGTAGGAAGATAAATAAGATCTTACTTTAGACCATAAGTAATGGTTGATGCTCCTTATGAGACATTTTCTTCACATTATTATCATAAGGCCCCTCAAAAAAATGTGTAATGGTTAAAGCCACTTAAGACCCTTTTTAGTTATTACTTTCCATATTTTTTATACTATTTAGGCATTATACTAGAAATGTCCCACCCTCTTAATGCCCATATAATGCTATAGAAGATGGTGTTGAAGACATTTTCATAACTATTTATGTCCATATAATGACCACTACACATTATCTTAGAGTAGGAGGAAAGTTGTATTGATGTACTCACTATAGCAAAGAGTAATAAAAACTCAATAAATATCTTCTATTTATTTACTAATAAACAAAACTCACTAAATGACACGTGCCACTCAATGAGAACCCTCACTATTTCCCCTTTATTTTAATTGTTTTGAACTTGATTATTAGTCAAATATTTACCTAATCTATTAAAACATACATTTGGTTAAAAATTACCTAATTTGTTCAAAGTTGTTAATAAAAAAATTGTTACTTTTTTTATTAAAGTATTGTTAAAGGGCTAATCATTTTATAATTTCTTTAGTAATATATTATATTTAGTTACATAATGTTCGAATTTAATATTTTGTTCAGTTTTCAACATTTAATTTAGGACAAATCAAAGCAACTAGTAGGATTCTATGTTGCGCGTTGCGCAACTTTCTTTAACAGCAGCGCAGCAGGTTATACATAAGCTGGTTTGCGCGATTGTTTTAACAGCTGTTGTGCGGTGTTTTAATGGTAGCAATGTATGTTAGTATTCGTGCAGCATCCCTTCTATGGTTGGTACCTGTAGCAGAACGAGTGTTTCGCGCATAAGGAATTTACACGGCAGATTTGGTGTTTCAAAGTCCTAATGAAGGGCCTAAGCTGGCGCAAATACACATATATGACAACTTGTCAGCATGATTCAACTGCATTTAGAATACAGGTTCGACACTGTGTGTCGCTGAGCTCGACAAAACATGTTGCGACTGACAAGTTTCCTGGCATGTCTAAGTTGCTATTTACAAACCTACTTACGACAGTATGCGTCGTTAGGTGTTACAAAATACGTCGTTTTAGATCAAACAAAAAAAGTGCGTGCGACGTTTCTAGGCGGTTGTTTAGTTTCCAAGAGCAGGCCTTTTATCAGCATTTCGTTCATCGCCTGAAATATTAAAAATATTCTGGTTATGTTATGAAACTTCAAGTAACTATAGTGTCATGCATGCTTTTACATGACAGTCAAGTAGTTTTTTTAAGCTAACAGTTTAAGAATCATTTTGAAAATGCATTACTAAAATTCTATTTTTTGAATTGTAGATTTCCACATTAATATGGAACAAAACACCACATCCATGTAGTTCAATTATTGAAGGGCAAGACACTGCAAAGAGGTGGTTGATGTAATATGATATATAATTGAAGATTGATTTGTGTTGGAGATATTTATTGACATGAGATGTATATTAGTATAAACAGATTAAAGCCTAGATCTTAGCTGATGTATAGGAGCAAGTTTTTACATTTTTGAATAACAAAAGTGTGGCGTACTTTTTTTTAAAACACCAAAGTAAGAACAATGTTTCTATACAGTTGTAGTCGAAAGTAGCAGATAAGAAATTACTTGAGCATTTAAAAAGTAGTCTTTACCTGATGTTTGAAATATGCTACGCTTGGCAGCACTTTCGTTGTGTTTTTTGTTGCTGGTTGGTATGTCTGGTGTCGAAGGTGTTGGTGTTACGGACGGTGAGGTGATGCTGGAAGTGGCAACTGGTGCAGTAGTAGATGAAGAGCGAACTTCAAACTGAGACGAACATCCAGCCTCTAACAATGCAAAGGGACCACGACGCCTTTTTACAGGCTACACAACGACACGTGCTATCAGCTCTACCAAAGACATTAGACACACAGACACAACATAGAAGACACGCAGGCACAACGTCACATAATTTAAAAAAAAAATTATTATACAACATAGATTCACATATTAAAGAATTGAAGACAACAAATGTTAAAAAAAAAACACGTATATTAAAAAATATCCAGAAAGTTACTTGCATCCGGTAAGCAAGCAAAACAAACGCTGCGCACACAAATAGCTTCCAATACACTGTACATGAGTAAAACAAACACAAATCATAAATCACCAATTCAGCCAACAAATAAGAAAGAAATATAAAAGTAAAAAACGAACAGGAGACATTTATGGTAAAGATTTGTTGCCTTTATACTCTAAAAGTTAAATGTTGTAAATACATAATAGTAAACTTATGACATATCTATTTAAGATTATACTTTCTCTGCAAGAACATTTTGCTTTTAGACTCGTATTGATGCACATATAACCCATGGGAAAGAGGAGGTGGGTACTAAAAATATGTTTTTTATACTTTTGCTGCAACTACCAACTGAGATAAGAAGCTGGTAAATATAATAGACTTTCTCAGCACATGGCAACTGGAAGATATTGTTAATAATTTCCATAAATGACACTAAGGCACACACATGCATTCTCTCTCTAGCTATCATTCTCTCCATCCACTCCCTACTTAATTTACCTGAATTCAAACAAAAATGTTGTTTGGGCTTACTGGGGTATGTTCACGGAAAGTACTGGGACATCAACTTTAAGAACATTTCAGATAACAAACTTAAAATCATGTATTCAACAACACAACTGAAACATCTAAAGCTTTAAAACACATTTCACGAAACAAACATACAACACAACACAATTAATTTATAAACCATTCAAAGATGAGGACCTTTAAACGATTCAACAAACATCAACACACAAACATGAAACCCAAAAAACAACAGTAATAAAGGGCCTAAAAACAAATTCAAATGATTTTTAACAAAGGAAAAAAAATTAACAGACAAACAATATGAGAAATCATCGGAAAATGCATACATTTGGGGGAAAAGACAATGTACACATTCGTAAGCAATAATTCGTGATTGAGAGTATCAGGTCTTCAATTAAGCTTAACCAAAAAAAAAGGTATACATTCGAAAACAGAATTCCCTCTGGGAAAAGAAGGAACAAAGAGGATAATAACTTACGACCAAAGAAAAACAACTCTGAGAAACGAATGGACATCGCTGACCTGAAATCGGACGACAACTGATTGACATTACTTCATACACCGGCACCTAAATCACATGCCTAGTTCCCGTACAAAAGGCAACAAAAATCCATATGAATCAAAAACCATAGATGTAAAAAACCGGCTCAGAATTTCAAAATCAAGAGTAAACCATGGCTGCAGGGGGGGTGCTAGTCAACACCGGCCATCCACCAACCCTGCCACTCCAAGGCAACATCAACATCAATATTCGAACCACTATCAGCCATATGAATTCATCACAGCCGTACGACAAATAGACAACCAATACAAGGAACCCTCATTAACAAAAGAAGTTGAATCCTAATGCACCAGAGATAAAGATTTAATGGACACCGTGTTTGTTGGATCAGTATTGCTCTTTGTATGAACTTGCTAGTGAACACTTAAGTGTCTAGCAAGTTCTTTTATCAGTTTTAGCACAGCGGAATGTTTTAAGTTAAAGCTACACTTATCAACAGGAGTTATTACTCCCCCTGGATGTTTGATAAAACTAAAGACAAGTATTTAATGAGAATCTAAGTATTGAATGAGAATGAATACTTAAACAGATTCTCAGTAAATGAAATGGAAATAACAATGATAAGCTTTGAAGGATTTCTGTATATTAAAAATCAATGTCTAAAACAGAGGGATGAACCCATCTATTTATAGACTTTACACATACATGAACCTTTCCAAAAAGCAAGTTCAGAAACAAGTTGCAATAAGTTGCAGTCTTGGAACTTGAACATAAAGTTAAAGTAATACTAAACTAATAAACTACTGAAACATAAAGCGGTGGAAAGATTCTTGAACAAGTGCTGATGAATGACAAACTACTGATGAGTAGTTTGTCTTCAGTAGTTCTTCAGTGAACTGTCTGGTTTGAACTTCAGAACTTCTGATGCATTTCTTCTTCAGTACTTGTAGAATCCTTCTTCGGTACTTTTGTCTTATTTCTTCAGTAGTTCCATACTTAGAATATTTTTGACAGAAGTGAATTAGACTTAGGTTTGCAAAAGTGGTTTCACCAATCCTCTTTGTCCTAACAATCTCCCCCTGGATTGATGAAGCCAAAACCTTTTCTAATTCTTTATTGTTTTCTTCTGTCATTCACAATCTTCCATATCCCTTTGAACATGGAATTCTTCAATTGATTAAGCTGCTCATCAGTGAGAGATCCCCTTTGAGGTTCCAGATGTTGAATTGTAAGCAAGTCCTGAGTTGATAATTTCTTCAGTTCATTCATGGACTTGTAGGTCTTGCTTGTAAGATCTCTCCTTGTCACTAATACTGAGTTGTCATTAGTATAGGACCATCTGATGATCAGCACTTTAGACTTGTCAAAATCTGAAGTATAGGGAACCATGCTGGTCCCTTGGGAAGTTCCTGAGTGTTGGATGTTTTCAATTTCAGTGACTCTGAGGTGGGATTCACTTCTTTCTTCTTGTTGCACCACATCAGGTAGTTTGAAAGTTGGTAAGTGATGTTCAGTAACTACCTTAGTGTGCAGTTTGTCTTTGATGGTCTTCTGGATTTGGTAGGCAAATGTAGAAGGATCCCTGAACTGTGTTAACAGAGGCTTTTCTTCAATATCAAAGTCTGAATGGACTACTGTGTTTCCTTCTAGTAGTACCATCTTGAAGTCAGTCTTTGTATTGTCCTCTGTCTTCTTCTTCTTGGTAGCAGGTCTTGTAACACCAGAAGTTCTAACTACTGAAGTTGATACTTCAGAAGTTTTGAACTTCTCTGGATTAGCAGCCTTGGCAGCCTTGTACTTCTTGTATGTGTCTAGTAGTCTTTCTTCTTTCCATCTTGACACAGAGGCTTTTGAACCATAGTTATTTGCTACCAGTTCTTCAATCATCTCAGCTCTCTTGGCTTTTCCATCTTTATTTGTTGCAAGTTTGTCTACAACAATTTGAGCTCTTCTTGTCAGCTCATCCTTGGAGAGTCCTTTCAATGAAAAGGCTTTAGTCTTGCTGTTCTTTGTAATGTAAGACATCAGTTGTTGTCTTTTGTCTTCTTCAGCAACTCTTTCAAGGTTAGCCTGCCTTTGTAACTCTGCTCCATGAGCTTGTAATTTTTCATTGAAGCTTAAGTCATCCCTTGCTTCCAAAGCATTCCAGATCTCATCTTCCTTAGCCTTTCTTTCGGCTGCAATCAAACTCTTCTCAAGTAGTTCTTTGGACATTGATAGTGGAGAAGGGTTCAACACAGTCATTGTTGTAGTTGTAGTAGTCCTTGGAATAGGAGTTGGTTGTTGTTCAGTTGGATTGGAAGGCTGTTCTGTTGGTTGTATATTGGAAGTGTTAACTTCTGATGTGTTGACAACTGCTGAAGGTTTGTCAACTACTGAAGGATTGTCTTCGGTACTTTCTGAGTCATCATCAGAACTTTCATCAGCATCAGAACTTTCATCAGCATCAGAACTTTCATTAGCATCAGAAGTTTCTTCATTATGGCCTTGGGATGTTTCAGCTTCTTCAATTTCTTGTTCAGAGACACCAAATTGTTGAGCCAGTTTTTGTCTTCTGGCTTTGTCTTTGAGTTCTCTTTCTTGGAGAGCCACTCTTGCTTTTATTCTGGATTTGAATGACTCCTTTGGTTCCCTAATTTTCTCCCCCTTTATGGATTCATCAAGTTTGGAAGGTTTGGAGAAAGTACCAGTGAGAATGGTGATCTTTTTTGAATTGTGGTCAATTTTGTTGGACAGATCATTCATTTTTGTCTTCATCACTTCAAATTGGTTTTTGACTGACAGCTCCAAAGCAGCTGTGTAGGTTCTGAAGTGATTGGTTATAAGTGTGTTCATCATATGGTATAAGGGACCATCTGGGCTGCATAGTTGGTTCAAGTCTATGCTTGTTGACCCAGGGAATTGGGTAGGCATTTGTAGTGAGGGGTGTGTTTAGGGGTGATCTTCTTATTGTACAGAAGATGCCACTTTAGGGGAATCAGGGATCAAGTGGACTTTAACCTGATCTGGTGTGACCAGCTCTTTGAGCTTAGATACACCAGGTGCAGGACCTTCACTAGTAGCCGTCAATTCAATGTTTGGTTGTGAATCATCATCCAAATCAATGGAATCATCTGAATCCCTGATTACATCCTCAATGAGGATAGTATCAGTTACATCATGAGCTGAGCCCAACTCAGTTGTCTCATGTACCTCTTTTTCTTGGTTCAGAGGATTTCCTACCTCAGGCATTAAGCCTTCATCAGTAGTTGCCACAAATGAGGTCTTAGCAACGTTACTTCTTTCCTCAGATCCACCACTAGGTGGTATGTGAGTAGTAGCCGCCTCAAATGTACCTAGAGTTTCTAAGTTTGGGCTTAGAGACCCTGGTTCATCTTCATCTCTTGGGTTAGGGCTTTGAGTGTCCACATCCATGTCAAGTTCTGAAGCTATGTCCCCTGTTTGATGTGGTTGTTGGGGACTGGCATGTTCGGATGGGATTCTCTCTTTTAGCCTGTGACACCCGGCATGTTTGGGTCAACATTTTATAAACACATAAGTCTACCTTAGCGAAAAACGTTTATTAAACATACTTGACGGGGTCAGTAGAGTCGGAACACAGTACGTATTGTCCAGGGTTCCATAATTCGGGAGATCATTGGGTTAGTCACACACACACACACATGATACGAGTCCCGTTGTTGGTGAATTACATAAACTAATTAAGTGTAAGTGTAGACTAATTGTCACATGGTGGATTATATGCTTAGATGTGTTTAAATGATGTATAGATAATCATCCGTGCTTAAATATGTTAAACATAGACTAAGGTTGCATGCTCGTATGTTAGGGTGCGTTAAAATGCGTTAAACACGACAAATTGGAAAACGAGAAAAACTTGAGTCCTGGTTCGACCAATCGAATGGGCGAACCTGGACAATACTCCTCGTTCGACCCTTGTAAAAGGGGCGAACCTGGGATATGGAATTTAAAGAATTTCATTCGACCAAGTCAGGGTACGTTCGACCCTGTGAAAGGGTCGAAGGAGGATACATTCGCCCAGGTAAAAGGGGCGAATGTGGACATAGTATAAATACCACACTTTGTCATTTTTCACCATTTCACAAACCCTAAACGCCTCAAAACACTCTCTAGCAACTTTAAACATTGGGGAAGGAGTTTTTGCCCTTGTTTTCTATAATCTAACCTACAAACATCTTCTACACAAAGATCTAAGGTGTGTTCTTCATTCTAAATCAATTTTAAAGCATTTCAATTCGTTTTCATTGAACCCCAAGAGTCCAGATCTGATTCAAACATGTTTTCATGAATAAAAACCTTCCTAATATCTTTCTAAACAAAACCTATTCATAAACAATGAGTTTTCATACAAAATAACATGTGTTAATGGTGTTTTATGTGATGTTATGCATTGTTTGATGATTGATTGCTGTATAGATGTTATGACAATGATCTAGGACTGTTATTGATGATGATTTATGATTGAGATAGGTTACAATTGATTATTGATGATGTTATGTTCATTTTGGGGATTTTGGGTTAGATCTAGGGCTTGTTCATGATGATAGTGATAAGGATATGATTGGGGGGTTTATTGTTCATGATAATCTGAGTATATTAAGTTGATTATTGATTGATTTCATAAAGTTTCCTAATTGGGTAAAGATTGCATGCGTTTGATGTGACATCTCCATAATTTGCTATTTCGGGTAACTTGTAAAACGGACGGATTTCGGGATAAAATTGGTAGGGTTATGTAGGAATATGTTAATGATAGTTGACTGCTGTGATTGGTAATGTTTTGTGATGTTTTCGGACCGTTTAGATGCGTTTTGGTGCGTTTTATAAAATGCTGATGAAAACGGGCGAACATGGAATAAAATTGGTTCGAATGGGCGAACGTGGAATAAAATATGGGCGAACGTGGAAAAACGGGCGAACGTGGGAAAAACGGGCGAACGTGGGAAAAACGGGCGAACGTGGAAAAACGGGCGAACGTGGAACAAAATGTGGGAAAAACGGGCGAACGTGGCTCAAACGGGCGAACGTGGAAATGGGAAAACCACATTCGACCATCTGATGTCCGGAATGAGATTTTTGATGCAAACTAAGTGTTTTATGCTTGAAACTTATGTGTTAAACTTATGTGCATGACTAATTGATGTAATGGGTCACCAACGGGATGTCGGGTCGGTCTGGGATGTCCGGTTAACGTTTAAACACACTTTTTAACACACGTAGTCAAGATCTGGACAATCGGGGACTTGTTAGCCTTCGGGTTAGTAGTCATCACACTTATGTAAACTCATTGATAGGTTGTCATTAGTTGGGATTATCATACACGTGTTGGAATTCTAGTTATCGGAAGACGCACTATAAGGTGAGTTTCACGGCCCCACTCTTTTACTGGTTTTACATTTTCGGGGGAGAAAACATGCTGTGTCCTTTAAACGTGTGTCAACTATGTTTTCATAAAAAGACGTTTCAACTATGTTTTGGTATTCATGAATTCATTGGGTTTGGAGTATTCATTATGTTTTCACGTATTCATTATGTTTTAGAGTATTCATTATATTACTATGCGATCTTTGGAAGTCCCGGGGAGAACCATGAATGTGCGGGGATGCACAACGGGGGAAATGTGGATAGCGCTATTTGGGCTTGACCCGCCCCACTCGTCGACTGGAGGTCGGACGAGTGCATATTGTCTCTTAGGTATTCAGTATTCAGTATACAGTATTCAGTATTCAGTATTCATTCGGGCACGTATTCAGTATTCACAGTATTCGAGTCCAGTAATGGTTTTCCAATCGCAGTAGTAACAGGTATTCATATGATTTGCATACATGTGGTCTGGATTGATCATGGGTATTCATTTGGGAGTTAGTATTCAGTTGGAGTCGATTTTCACTTGGAATTGGTATACATTTGGAGTCGGTATTAATTAAAAACCTGTGAACTCACCGGCATTATTTGCTGACGTATTTAGCATGTTTGTCTCAGGTCGCTAAGGTAGCAGCTGTCGATAGGCGCACGGAGTCTCACGGCGTCTAGGATTCATGTGCATCTCATTTAGTATTTTCAGACTTTCGTACTTTTGATTTCACGTTGTAATAAAGTTATACGCTTCCGCAGCGTTGGATCATTTATGAAAACTTAATGGTTTGATTATGTCATTTTTACGTATCATATAGTGTTGTTTATTGTGACCGTTGACTTGGATCCTGGTGTGTCACGCGCCTCGCGGTAAAACCCCGCACGTGGAAATTTGAGGGTGTGACAGATTGGTATCAGAGACAATGGTTATAGTGAACTAGGACTGCATGTAGAGTTTAGTCTATAGCTGAGTATCACACACGTTAGACGGTCACACATAGTTACGAGTCGTGTCATTTGGAAAACATACTAACCTTGTCGGGGTGTCGGTGTCCTCATCACACAGTATCACGTTATCTATCTTTTGTTATTCCTACCTGGGTTCTATCTTCTTCTTCGGGTTTGAAGTTGAAGGGACTATTCGCTTACATACTTGCTTACTCACACACTATCATGCGCTAGTACTTGTCATAGTACACTCCTGAGTGACTGTTCACTTTGGGATTCTCGGGTGATAACAGTTTCTTTTAGGAATGTGTGTATCGGGTGATTTGAAGTTCTAGCTAGGAGCACGCCTAGAGGACCATGTAGAGCGATTTGTTATTTCGGGTGCACACGAAATCATAAATCGAAATGCATGAAAATCTTGGTGGACTTCGTGTTCGGACTAATGGTCATGCTGGAACCATGTTCTGAATTCGTTTGGTCACTTGTAGCTCGATCTGTTGGTGATTTTGCGTATCTTGTCTCATGTTTGGCAGAACATGTCTGGTCGCGCTGGTGGACGTGCTGGTGGACGCCGTGGTGTCGGCGGGGGTCGCAATGGCGGTGGACGAGGTGGTGGGAACATCACCATGACTCAGGCGGAGTTGGAGCACATGTTGCAACAACAGTTGAACGTTGCGTTGGCTGCTTTCCAGGCTGCTCAGCAGACCCTGGGAAATACTAATCAGATGCAGACTGGGTGCACGTACAAGAAGTTCATGGACTGTAAGCCCCATTTCTTCAATGGGACTGAAGGAGCGGTGGGACTACTTAGGTGGTTGGAGAAGATTGAGTCGGCGTTTGCTATGTGTAACTGTCCCGACGCTGATCGCGTCAAGTATGCTTCTGCTACACTGGAGGGACATGCGTTGACCTGGTGGAACTCCACCACTGCGAACCTTGGTCTGGGTGAGGCCAATGCTATGCCGTGGTCCGAGTTTGTTCAGATGTTGAGGGCAGAGTATTGCCCAAGAGACGAGATTATGAAGTTGGAGCATGAGTTCTGGAATCTGAAGATGGTTGGGTCGGAGATCGAGGAGTTTACTGCTAGGCACAACGAGTTGGTTGTGATGTGCCCCGGGTTGGCTACACCGGAGTACCGGAGGATTGAGCATTACGTTGCTGGGTTAGTGCCGGAGATTGCTGGACTGGTTGCTGCTGCTGATCACACTACTATGTTGGCCACTGTTCGGGCAGCCCACAAGCTGACCAACATGAAGGTTGTGGAGGGCGTTCTACCTCCGAGGGGTGCTGCTGTGAAAGCCCCTGCGGACAACAAGAGAAAGTGGGAGAGTGCTGGAAAGAGCGCTGGGTCGTCCCAGCCGCAGACGAAGAAGCAAGAAGTTGTGGGAGCATCATCCGAGCAGAGGTCTGGGGGATATACTGGGAAACTCCCGAAGTGTGGTGAGTGTGGGTTTCATCATACGGGTGATTGTGAGAGGTTTCGCTGTCGACGGTGTTAGCGTTTTGGTCATCATGCTAAGGACTGTAGGACTACTCTTCAGCTACAACCGGCACAGGCCACTACTACTACCACTGCTACTGCTCCTCAGGGGAGGCAGGGATGTTATCACTGTGGGGATAATGGACACTTCAAGCGGGATTGTCCTAAGCTGAACCAAGGGACTGCAGGTGGTGCTGGGAATGAAGGCGGCGGTCGAACTACTCGTGGTCATGTCTACGTCATTGGCGCTAGGGAGAACCAGGAGGATCCTGACACTGTTACTGGTGAGTTTTCTTTTCTTGATTCTCGTTATGCTCGTATTAATTCTCGTTCGCATTGTTTGGCAATTCGTATTCATTGTGTGCATTCAGTTTGGTATTTGGTCATCATTTTGCATTCATGAGTCTGATGTGGGTCCTTTGGAGATGTTACTTGGACGGTACCGGTGTATCATTTATACCGATCATAGTAGTCTCTAGTAGGCCTTCGATCAGGGGGATTCATTGTTTTCTATTCACTTTGGGGAGGGCGGTTCCCCGGCATAGAGTATTCGTTGATATCATCTTTCGTTCGTGGTTATCATTTCGTTTGTGTTCTAGGAAACATTACTTGGGTTAGGTCGACACTCATTACTGTCGAAGAGTGAATCTCGGGGCGAGATTCCTTTCAACAGGGGGATGATGTGACGACCGGGAAAATTTTTCTTTTTATCGCTTCGTTCTCTTTGACTTCGGGAAATTTTCGGGACGAAAATTCTTTCAACAGGGGGATGATGTGACACCCGGCATGTTTGGGTCAACATTTTATAAACACATAAGTCTACCTTAGCGAAAAACGTTTATTAAACATACTTGACGGGGTCAGTAGAGTCGGAACACAGTTCGTATTGTCCAGGGTTCCATAATTCGGGAGATCATTGGGTTAGTCACACACACACACACATGATACGAGTCCCGTTGTTGGTGAATTACATAAACTAATTAAGTGTAAGTGTAGACTAATTGTCACATGGTGGATTATATGCTTAGATGTGTTTAAATGATGTATAGATAATCATCCGTGCATAAATATGTTAAACATAGACTAAGGTTGCATGCTCGTATGTTAGGGTGCGTTAAAATGCGTTAAACACGACAAATTGGAAAACTAGAAAAACTTGAGTCCTGGTTCGACCAATCGAATGGGCGAACCTGGACAATACTCCTCGTTCGACCCTTGTAAAAGGGGCGAACCTGGGATATGGAATTTAAAGAATTTCATTCGACCAAGTCAGGGTACGTTCGACCCTGTGAAAGGGTCGAAGGAGGATACATTCGCCCAGGTAAAAGGGGCGAATGTGGACATAGTATAAATACCACACTTTGTCATTTTTCACCATTTCACAAACCCTAAACGCCTCAAAACACTCTCTAGCAACTTTAAACATTGGGGAAGGAGTTTTTGCCCTTGTTTTCTATAATCTAACCTACAAACATCTTCTACACAAAGATCTAAGTTGTGTTCTTCATTCTAAATCAATTTTAAAGCATTTCAATTCGTTTTCATTGAACCCCAAGAGTCCAGATCTGATTCAAACATGTTTTCATGAATAAAAACCTTCCTAATATCTTTCTAAACAAAACCTATTCATAAACAATGAGTTTTCATACAAAATAACATGTGTTAATGGTGTTTTATGTGATGTTATGCATTGTTTGATGATTGATTGCTGTATAGATGTTATGACAATGATCTAGGACTGTTATTGATGATGATTTATGATTGAGATAGGTTACAATTGATTATTGATGATGTTATGTTCATTTTGGGGATTTTGGGTTAGATCTAGGGCTTGTTCATGATGATAGTGATAAGGATATGATTGGGGGGTTTATTGTTCATGATAATCTGAGTATATTAAGTTGATTATTGATTGATTTCATAAAGTTTCCTAATTGGGTAAAGATTGCATGCGTTTGATGTGACATCTCCATAATTTGCTATTTCGGGTAACTTGTAAAACGGACGGATTTCGGGATAAAATTGGTAGGGTTATGTAGGAATATGTTAATGATAGTTGACTGCTGTGATTGGTAATGTTTCGTGATGTTTTCGGACCGTTTAGATGCGTTTTGGTGCGTTTTATAAAATGCTGATAAAACGGGCGAACGTGGAATAAAATTGGTTCGAATGGGCGAACGTGGAATAAAATATGGGCGAACGTGGAAAAAATGGCGAACGTGGAAAAACGGGCGAACGTGGGAAAAACGGGCGAACGTGGGAAAATCGGGCGAACGTGGAAAAACGGGCGAACGTGGAACAAAATGTGGGAAAAACGGGCGAACGTGGAAATGGGAAAACCACATTCGACCATCTGATGTCCGGAACGAGATTTTTGATTCAAACTAAGCGTTTTATGCTTGAAACTTATGTGTTAAACTTATGTGCATGACTAATTGATGTAATGGGTCACCAACGGGATGTCGGGTCGGTCTGGGATGTCCGGTTAACGTTTAAACACACTTTTTAACACACGTAGTCAAGATCTGGACAATCGGGGACTTGTTAGCCTTCGGGTTAGTAGTCATCACACTTATGTAAACTCATTGATAGGTTGTCATTAGTTGGGATTATCATACACGTGTTGGAATTCTAGTTATCGGAAGACGCACTATAAGGTGAGTTTCACGGCCCCACTCTTTTACTGGTTTTACATTTTCGGGGGAGAAAACATGATGTGTCCTTTAAACGTGTGTCAACTATGTTTTCATAAAAAGACGTTTCAACTATGTTTTGGTATTCATGAATTCATTGGGTTTGGAGTATTCATTATGTTTTCACGTATTCATTATGTTTTAGAGTATTCATTATATTACTATGCGATCTTTGGAAGTCCCCGGGAGAACCATGAATGTGCGGGGATGCACAACGGGGGAAATGTGGATAGCGCTATTTGGGCTTGACCCGCCCCACTCGTCGACTGGAGGTCGGACGAGTGCATATTGTCTCTTAGGTATTCAGTATTCAGTATACAGTATTCAGTATTCAGTATTCATTCGGGCACGTATTCAGTATTCACAGTATTCGAGTCCAGTAATGGTTTTCCAATCGCAATAGTAACAGGTATTCATATGATTTGCATGCATGTGGTCTGGATTGATCATGGGTATTCATTTGGGAGTTAGTATTAAGTTGGAGTCGATTTTCACTTGGAATTGGTATACATTTGGAGTCGATATTCATTAAAAACCTGTGAACTCACCGGCATTATTTGCTGACGTATTTAGCATGTTTGTCTCAGGTCGCTAAGGTAGCAGCTGTCGATAGGCGCACGGAGTCTCACGGCGTCTAGGATTCATGTGCATCTCATTTAGTATTTTCAGACTTTCGTACTTTTGATTTCACGTTGTAATAAAGTTTTACGCTTCCGCAGCGTTGGATCATTTATGAAAACTTAATGGTTTGATTATGTCATTTTTACGTATCATATAGTGTTGTTTATTGTGACCGTTGACTTGGATCCTGGTGTGTCACGCGCCTCGCGGTAAAACCCCGCACGTGGAAATTTGAGGGTGTGACATAGCCCAGAGAGAAGCTTGGCAATTTCAATTTCTGGTTCAGAAGTTTGGGGTGCTGGTTTAGTAGTTTGGACTATGGGTTCAGCAGTTTCAAAAGAAGGGTCTATTGGGATTGTTTTCTTGAATTTCTTTCTTTTGAAAAGGATTGTTATTGGTGCTCTTGGTGGGGTTTGACATGGATGAGACTGAGAGGATGTTTCAGCCACATCTTTATCAAGTGCAGATTGCACATTAGCAAGTTTAGGCATCTCAACCTCCTGAACTGTCTTTCTTTTTGGGTTGGTGGGTTTTTGTTTTTGTTGCTTGGGTTTCTTGGCCTTTGGGGGTGAAGGTTTGGAAGATGAGGGTTCCATGGGGACTGTTTCTGGTTCCCCTTGGTCATCTTCTGGCCAGGCAGCCGGTTTGTTGTGCCTTGAGTATGCTTGTGAGGACAAAGGGTTTAAAATTGCAGTTTTACCCACAAGCACCTCTTCTCCAAGTTCTTTTATTACGCAATGCATAATAAATCTTGGGTACAACAAAAACTTCTTTTTAGTATTGAGATGATGTAACACCAACTCATTAAAGAAAAGTGATGATGCCCTGAATTTTGTTTCATTCACTATGGAATGAAAAATAGGTTGAAAAGTTGAGGGCATCTGATCATAAGATCCAGTTTTTGGACTCAAACACATAATAATATAATGAAACAACAGTTTATACTTTGGTTCAAAATATTTCTTAAAAATTGTAGCATGTGAGAGAGTACCTTGGTAACCACACTCTGTCATTGGTTCAAAATATAATGAAACCCAGCCTAATTGCCAAAGTAGCCGGTGTGATTGCCATTCTTCTCCCTTGGATAGTTGAGTTGAGGGAGATCACTTTGTCGTTCACCGTCACTGTCTCTGCGTTTGCCCAAAACTCATTTAGAGTTTCAGTGTGGATTGGAGGGTCGATGGTGAGGGCGGTGAAGTATTGGGATTTGACGACCAAATCAATGATTTCGTCGTATTGGGACCAGGCTTCAAGTTTTTCGAAGTAGCCTCTTTGATTGTGTCCCTGTTTCAGTATTAGAGCCATGTGGTTTGTGTGTGTGTGGATCGAACAATGCTTTTATAGGTTTAGGTCTTGAGAGTGTTTTGTGAGAGAAAAGGAGGGAATTTTTGCTTTTTGAAAGGATAAGTGTTGGAAAAGGTATTTATCAGAAGTTTATAACCGCCTAGGTCAAACTTCTGATGGAGGAAAAGTCTTATTTACCCTTTTTGACCAAACTGCTGATGAAGAACAATTATCATCAGTAGTTCCCACTTTCTCTTCAGTAGTTTGTTAACAACTGATGAGAATGTTTTATAAATACTTTATTCATAACTACTGAAGGTTATTTTATCTGAAGTTAATCATTTTTCAGAAAATATTCCCATACTGATGTTTTGTTCATCAGTAGTTTCTCTCTTTTTGTTTTTCAGAAGTTTTCAGACTTAAAAACAGATGTAAGTGAAAAATGAAAATATGTGCAGAAAAATAAAAAGAAACACTTACAAATTTAGCATCCCAAGCATGGATACTAACTTCTAAAATGTTGATGTGTCAAGGGGTTTAGTGAATATGTCAGCTATTTGATTAGCTGTTGCTACATGTTTCACTTCAATCTTGCCTTTTTCATAGCAATCTCTTATGAAATGATACCTGATTTCAATATGTTTGGTTTTTGAAAACTGAACAGGATTTTGAATGATGCTAATGGCAGATTTGCTGTCTACAAGCAATGGTGTCTTGGTCTCTTTGATTCCATAATCAAGAAGTTGATACTAGAGCCATTGTATCTGTGATGTACAACTTGCAGCTGCAATGTATTCAGCTTCAGCAGTTGAAGTTGCAACAGATGTTTGTTTCTTTGATTGCCAGGACACTAGACAGTTTCCCAAGAATTGACAACCACCAAATGTTGATTTTCTTGACATTTTACACCCTGCATAGTCACTATCTGAAAAAGCTGATAACTTGGTATTGCTTAAAGCAGGATACCGAATTCCAAGTGTTGGAGTTCCTTTCAGATATCTGAAGATTCTTTTGACTGCAATGAGGTGTGATTCCCTAGGAGCTGATTGATATCTAGCACAGACACATGTTGAAAACATAATATCTGGTCTAGAAGCAGTTAGATATAAAAGGGAACCTATCATACATCTATACATGGTTTGATCAACCTGTTTTCCTTGATCATCTGGTTCAACTTGTGTGGTTGGTGTCATGGGAGTGGAACATGATTTACAGTCTTGTAAAGAAAATTTGTTCAATAATTCTTTAACATATTTTGATTGATGTATAAAAGTTCCCTTTGTTTGTTGTTTAATCTGCAGTCCCAGAATGTACTGCAGTTCTCCCATTGTACTCATCTCAAATTTTGATTGCATGAGTTTCTTAAATTCATCACACAGTTTTGTGTTTGTTGAACCAAATATGATATCATCAACATATATTTGAACAAGTAAGACATGATTTCCAACATGTTTTATGAAAAGAGTTTTATCAATGGAGCCTCTTGTGAAGTTATTTTTGAGCAAAAAGTTAGAAAGTGTTTCATACCAGGCTCTTGGAGCCTGTTTGAGCCCATAAAGAGCTTTGTCTAGCTTGTACACCCACTCAGGATGAGAAGGATCCTCAAACCCAGGTGGCTGACAGACATACACTCCCTGTTTTATTTTTCCATACAAAAATACACTTTTAACGTCCATTTGAAAAACTTTGATTTTGTTGGAAATGGCATAGGCTAGAAATAACCTGATGGCTTCAAGCCTTGCAACTGGAGCAAAGGTTTCATCATAATCAATTCCTTCTTCTTGAGAGTAACCTTGTACTACCAGTATTGCCTTGTTCTTTATAATCATACCAGCCTCATCTTGTTTGTTCCTAAAACCCCATCTTGTGCCAATTGGTTGCTTGTTTGGTGGTAAGGGACAGATTTCCCAAACCTGTTGCTTTTTGAATTGAAGCAACTCATCTTGCATGGCTTGCACACAATTGTTGTCTTTGAGGGCTTCTTGGTACTTTTTAGGTTCCAACTCAGAAATGAATGCTGAGAAGAGGCAAAAGTTGGAAAGCTGGTTTGTTGTAAGAACACCTGATGCAATATCACCCATGATTTGTTCAAGTGGATGATCTTTGTGTTCAATCAGTTGTTGTAAACCACTGACAGGTGTAGGTGGTTCTTGTACTTCATCAAACAAACCACTGAGGTTTATAATGTCTGGTTCAGCAGTTTCAGTGTCTTTAGTAGTTTTAGGTGCTGAAGCAGATGTTTGGGTTTGTACATCAGTAGTTGTTGAATCAGAAGTTTGTGAAACTTCTGATGGTTTGGAAGTTGACTTAATGACTGTTTGAGGAGTCCATGGTGTTGGATCCTCATCATCAAACCTTTGATCACCATAATAAGTAGGTTTAGATGAAGTAACAGTCTTTTCAGGTCCAAAATGGAAGCTGTCAAGGTCAAAAAGTTCAGCAGGATGTGCTGGAATAAGAGTGTGTTTTGACTCATTGAACTTGACATTCAGTGTTTCTTCTACTATCCTAGTTCTTGAGTTAAAAACCTTGTAGGCTTTTCTAGTGGAAGAGTAACCAAGAAAGTAACCTGAATCAACTTTAGCAGCAAACTTTGAAATAGAGTCTTTAATGTTTAGAATGAAACATTGACATCCAAAAGCCCTGAAAAAGGAGATAAGGGGCTTTATGCCATGAAGAACTTCATAGGCAGTCTTGGAGTGTCTCTTGTTGACAAGGACTCTATTTTGAACATAACATGCAGTGTTAACTGCTTCAGCCCAGAAATACAATGGTAGGCCTGAATCAGCTAACATAGTTCTTGCTCCTTCAATTAAGGTTCTGTTCTTCCTTTCTACTACACCATTTTGTTCAGGAGTTCTGGGAACACTGAATTGTCTAATAATCCCTTTAGACAAATAGAATTCATCCAGAGTTTTGTTCCTGATCTCTGTCCCATTGTCACTTCTAATGGCTTTGACAGACAGAGAATATTGTTTCTCTACTTGTAGAATGAAGAACTTGATGATTTCAGCAGCCTCATCCTTGGAAAATAAGAAGAATACCCATGTAAATCTTTGAATAGTCATCAATGATGACCAAGCAGTACTTCTTCTTACCAAGGCTCATGATTTTTACAGGCCCAAATAAGTCCATATGGAGTAGTTGAAGACATGCAGTTGTTTTTTATTCTTCAATAGACTTATAGGAGGACTTATGCTGTTTTCCCTTCAAACAGGATACACAGTGTTCTTGACACTGGTATACCTTCAAAGGTAGACCTCTGACCAAGCCCATTTTTGTGACTTTATTTATGGTTTTAAAGTTCACATGGCCAAGTCTCCTGTGCCAGAGATCAGTCTCTGAAGTTGATGCCTTTGAGAAGAAACAGGTAGTGTTGTTCAGTACTTTGTCCTTTTCAATGTCCACTGCATAGACATTGCCACATCTTTTGGCTATCAACAAAGTATGATATTCAATGATCTTCTCTATCAACTTATGGCCTTCTGGTGATATGATCTTGCATGCTGTCTTTGTGAAAAAGGAAGAATATCCTTTATCACACATTTGTGACACACTCAGCAAGTTGTACTCTAGGTTTTCAACCAGATTGACCTTGTCAAACTGTATTTTGCCAGAGGAGACATTGCCATGTCCTAGCACATATCCCTTAGCATTTTTCCCAAAGGATACAGATCCTTCTCTTTGACTGATAAAATTGTTTATCAGGTATCTGCATCCAGTCATGTGCATTGAGCCTCCACTGTCAACATACCAAATGCTATTTAAGCCTCTGGAAACTCTCTGCACAAGATAGCAAATTAGTTAGATTTGGGAACCCAAGCCAGTTTGGCTTTGGGTTTGCTCTTGAGAACATTTACAGTTTGTTCTTGACCAGGTTGAGGAATCCATGTCTTTTTGGCAATGGATTTTTCATTAAGAGAAATGGTGGTATCCTTTTGAGGACCACCATCAACTTTGGTCATCAGTAGTTGTACCATGTTCATGAGATCTTTAATCTCAGCAGTTTGTGAAACTGCTGATGATTTAGGTCTAACTACTGAAAGAGAATTTTGAGAAAAAGATTTTTGTTGAGATTTTGTCTTTTTCTGAGAAAAGGTGTTTACTGGTTGTTGTTTCCTGGGAGAAAAAGTTTCTACAAAATCATTTCTGATTTGTTTTCCCACAACCAGTTGTTGAATTTTCTTGTTATACTGAATACCTTTTCTGTATCTGCAAAATTCTGTCTTGTGGTTGAACAGACCACAGATTTCCATTCTTTTGTCTTTTCTTTTAAAGACAAGTTTCTGACTGTATTGATTGGTTTTAAGTCATTAGTAGTTTTCAGGTTCTCAACTCCTGATGTAGTTGAAACTACTGATGGCTTAATGTCAGATTTTATCAGTACTTCTGAAGAACTTTCTTTGTGAGTTTTTAGAAAGTTTTCATGGAAAGATGTGCATTCTTTCTCTTCAGAAGTTTCACCTGAAACAATTTTCTCCCATCTTCAGTAGTTTTGGAGGAAAAATCTGTTGGTGTTTCAGTGTGATTGTACCCTATGCCAAACCTAACATTTAAAGCACTTTGTTTGTTTAGCAATAGTTGGTACCCCTTACAAGATTCAACCCATTTTTCACAAGTGACCTTGGTGTCAGCAAGCTCTTGTCTGACATTTCCTAGGTCATTTATCATGATTTTAATTTGTGCTTGGGTTTCAATAGCAGTGTTAGTTAATTTAGAAACTTCTTTTGTTTTTGCAACAAGTTTTCTTTCTAAATCACATTTCATCTGAGTGAATTTTCTCTCAGAGTCATTTGCTTTACCTTGTAAGTGCACATTAGTCTCATGAGAGCAAAAGATTCTTTACAAGAAGTTGAACAAAGTTTGTCAAAGATTCTTTTGATACCTGTGACAAGGCAGATTTTGAGGTGCATCCCTCAAATGCCATCAAGGCAAAGTTCTTTCTACCATTGTCAGGCTCTCCCCATTTGATGTCAAACATCTTGTTGTCTGCATCAGGGTTACACTCAGTAGTGTCAAAAGGAAGACTGCTCTAGTCAACATACCCTGAAATAAATAAACTTTGTTGTGAGGGTTGCTGAGTCTGTGGAGGTGGTTGAGCAGTTGGAAAGGGAGGGATTGATTGTTGGCTCTGCATCTGTTGAGCATGCATCTGTATATATTGTACTTGTGGCTCATATTGGTGTTGTGGAGCTTGTGCCTGTACAAAATATGCACTCCTTTGTGTTCCATTATTCCTATTATAACTGGGGTTAAAATTATTTCCAGACTTAGATTAGTTAAAGCTAGAGCTTCTACACTCTCTAGCAAAGTGTCCCAACTTTTGACACTTGTGACATCTAAGTTTAGATTTGTCAAAACCAATTTTTGTGGAACTGTTGAGTCCGGGAAATTTCCTTCCTGACCTTTTGTAAAATTTGTTTGTTTTTATACTCAACATGGCCAGTTGGTGTAGAATATCCATTTCTTCCAAGTCATCACTGTTAAATTTTTTTAAATCATCCATGATGAAACACATGTTATCAGCAGTTTGACTAAAATCATTATTGTCATAACCTGGGAATGATCTTTTAGAAGAGATCCCAGCAGTTATGTCAATGTGGTCAAAAGATCCAAAACCTGGGAATGATCTTTTAGAAGAGATCCCAGCAGTTATGTCAATGTGGTCAAAAGATCCAAAACTATTTGAACAAGTTGGTGAGTCTTGTCCCAATAGTGCTGTACTACCTGGTAGATAGTCATCAGCAGTTTTACCAGAACTTTGTAACTTTTTCTTTTGATCAATTTCTCTTTCAAAAGTAAGTAATCTCCCATGTAGTTTTGTAAGAGTGAGGGAGCTAAAGTCTGGTGAAGATCTTAAGACTATAGAGTATGTTTCCCATTTTTCAGGTAAAGACCTTAAAAATCTATGAAGCATAGATACAGTTGTGTAGGTCTGACCATTTAATTTTAGCTCAGATATTAATGAGGAGAATCTTTCAAATTGTTGTGTTAAAGTTTCCCCATTAATGTGAGCAAAAGTTTGATATTGTTGAGCCAGGATTTCTCTGGTGTTGGCAATCACCTCTTCAGTTCCTCCAAACTGTTCTTTGAGGCAGTCCCAAAGCTCTTTGGCACTATCACAATGTAATAAGCCAGAGTAGATTTCATTTGGGAGTGCCATTGCCAACATAGAGAAAGCTTTAGCATCAAGCTCAAGTTTTAGGAAATCGTCATCTGTATAGTCTTTTGGGTCTTTTGGTATTTCTTCTTTAGTTTCAAGATTGATATTTACTGGTTTGTGAGGACCATATATCACAGATTTCCAGCAACCAGTGTTGGTCTGTGATAATGTATGTGCCATTCTCCTTTGCCAGATATTGTATTCATTTCTTACTAGCATAGCAGGTTTGTTGGCAGAACCAGTATTATGAGGATCCATTTTGAAGAGTATTGATTTGTCAAATATCTCTTAAAGTGATGGATGTTGATAAAAGTGAACTTTTAATCCTTTATTGAATATCAATAAGAGCCTGTGTCTGATTCTCAATGTGTTAGATTGATATGTGATCAGATAAACCAGTGCTCTGATACCAATTGTTGGATCAGTATTGCTCTTTGTATGAACTTGTTAGTGAACACTTAAGTGTCTAGCAAGTTCTTTTATCAGTTTTAGCACAGCGGAATGTTTTAAGTTAAAGCTACACTTATCAACAGGAGTTATTACTCCCCTTGGATGTTTGATAAAAATAAAGACAAGCATTTAATGAGAATCTAAGTATTGAATGAGAATGAATACTTAAACAGATTCTCAGTAAATGAAATGGAAATAACAATGATAAGCTTTGAAGGATTTCTGTATATTAAAAATCAATGTCTAAAACAGAGGGATGAACCCATCTATTTATAGACTTTACACATACATGAACCTTGCCAAAAAACAAGTTCAGAAACAAGTTGCAATAAGTTGCAGTCTTGGAACTTGTACATAAAGTTAAAGTAATACTAAACTAATAAACTACTGAAACATAAGGCGGTGGAAAGATTCTTGAACAAGTGCTGATGAATGACAAACTACTGATGAGTAGTTTGTCTTTAGTAGTTCTTCAGTGAACTGTCTGGTTTGAACTTCAGAACTTCTGATGCATTTCTTCAGTACTTGCAGAATCCTTCTTCAGTACTTTTGTCTTCTTTCTTTAGTAGTTCCATACTTAGAATATTTTTGACAGAAGTGAATTAGACTTAGGTTTGCAAAAGTGGTTTCACCAATCCTCTTTGTCCTAACAGTGTTCTACCCAGGCCAAACTATAGGCTGAGCAGCATAGCGAAAAAGAGGTGGTGGTGGCGACCACGACACAAAGGTCGGTCATCACCGGCACCATCCAACATATGGGGACGTCTCGCCACCATCCTAAGCAAGCCACAAACCCACAAATGACTAAAGCAAGAATGGATATCCACTAAAGTTTAACGGCATCTCTGTAACGGTGTTAATATACTATTCATCGAGCTTCAAAAATTAAACAAACTGCCAGTCCTGATTAGGGCAAAGAAAGCATAACAACAAACCGTTACACCACCATCAACACCGTCACACAGCCATGCAACATCACGACCGTCACTGCCACAAGTAACACACCATCATCCAATCATAGATCTATAACCATCTGCACCTGAATTAATAAAAAAGAAAACTACAGATCTGTAACCATATGAAGCAAAGCTTACGTCGAATCGGCTTTGGATACAGCAAGGATTGGAAGTGGAGCCCAAAGTTGAGCAACGGGAATGACGGAGGTGGAGCACCGTTGCATCGTCGGTCAAACGGTGGATGAAACGACTGACAGTGGGAAGGCGGAAGGAGGAGCAGGAGGTGTCAGCAGAATAGGGCGGCGGAGTAAAGAGGTGGGCTGGGGTTCAGAGAGAGGAAGTTACCTCACAGATTAGAGAGAGAAAGACAGACAGGAGGAAACAGATTAGAGAGAGAAAGACAGACGGAAACAGTTAACGGCATCTTGTAACGGTGTTACTGTACTATTCATCGAGCATCAAAAATTAACATATAGGATAATTTACCTTTAAATACGTATTTTTTTAACTAAAAGTTTACATAAATCCAAAAATGACTTAAAATAAGTTTTTATTTGAATATAAAAGCCAAGAACAACCATCATTAAAGTTGGTTTGTGTCACACTCCGAAAATCTGCATCGGCTGTGATTCATTGATACCTTTACTATGCAGCGGAATGATATGACTAATAGTTCAAAAACTAATGAACGCCAACTAAGAGCTTGCTAGGATATCAAATTCCATAATTCCACCTAATTAAACTGTGTCGTGTCCAATAATATCTGAGAAAAACATGCTTACAAAGTCAACATAAAGCTGCGAGTTCATGTTTTTATGTTTGTTTCTTATAAAACTCTTTTCCTTTAAATCACTGGAAAAATATTTGCAAAGCATTGTGACAATATTTAGCCTCATTACTCATAATCAAATTTGAGAAATTCTTGTGAAAGGCCCCCTTATAATCCCTGTCGGGCATTCAACAATAACTTTTGAAAGTTGTTCTTTTGGAACCTTTGGAAGCATAAGTAGGGCTGCAAACGAACTGAACTTTCAGTGAACAGTTTATGAGCCGATCGGTGGGAAGTTCATTTGTGTTCATTCGTTTAATAAATGAACGAACACGAACAGGGCCCGCGTTCGTTCATTTACGTTCGTGAACATTCGATAACGTGTTCGTTTATGTTCGATAATAATTTTATTTTGTATTCTTTAATTTTTATTTATTTTACTAAAATGAATAAATAATTTATGTGAAGTAAGTATATAAGACTTCAAGTTTAAATAATGAAGACTTAAAGTTTAAGATGAGAGCTTAGTTTTTTGAGACACTACTTTATTATGTTTTACCAATATTATGTTATATACCACGTATATGTTTGTATAGTTAGGTTATATGTTGGGTGTTCTATTTAATTTCTTAATATATGTGAATTTGATCTTATTCAAAATTAATATATGTTCGTTTGTGTTTGTTTTGGTTCATGAACAATTCTTTGGGTTCATGAACACTTGTTTGTGTTCATTAACGTTCGTTTATGTTCGTGTGTGTTCATGAACAAAATTAACAAATGAATACGAACACGCGTGTTATCTAAACAAACGAACACGAACAAGAAATCTCGTTCGGTAAGTGTTCATGAACTGTTCGTGAACACATAATTTCCTTAACAAACAAACACGAACGAACAAGGCCTTGTTCGTGTTCATTCGGTTCGTTTGCAACCCTAAGCATAAGCCATTCCTTTAAAGCATTTATAAAAACCCTTGCATGAGCCTATAACCAACCACATGCTAGTACTTGTGACACCCATCAAATTTCTAGGTCAAGATTCGTACACACTTTTAAAACTATGTCATTTTATGTGTGCATTAGACATTTTTACATTAACTATGTCGTCTCGAGTCTAGCAAAACCCAAATAATTTCAGGAATTCATTACATTTTCCAACAATGTCCATTTACGCATGCAACACCCCGATTAGCCTGAAACAATTGGCAATGAACAATCAAGCCAAGCACACGCTCAACAGAGAGCAACCGAATGTCTATTTATCTAATTATTATGTATAAACAAAACAAGATTACACGTGACAACATCAAATTGGAAACTATACAATTTCATTCAAAACCTGAATATTTATAAGATGTTTTGTAAATATTCGACGTGTCAATACATTGAGTTTTACCATTGATCAATTCAAATCCAAAACATATGTAATATGAGTTATTATCCAATCTCAACATATGTTTAAACACGATTTACACAAGACATTCTATGGAAACCAAACCTTGTTATCATTAAACATGTGTTATCAATGTCAAAACACAAGAATATATATATATATATATATATATATATATATATATATATATATATATATATGAACACATACCAATTGGTTTTTATATATGTATAAACTTGATGGATTTCAAAATACATATTATATATATTGTCGAGGTTTGGTGCTTAACCTGACATACCTTCTTTATTACTTATATTATTTACTAATATTGGGTGTGGAGGTAACCCCCTAACTGGGCTTGGTGCCAATGGGCTATGTGCCCATATAGTTAGGGGTCCATGATGTTCGACCAATTAAGGCCTATAGAAGCCTTAAATAAGAGGTCATCACCTCTCATTAAGGCACAAGTTATCACACATGCTTACCCCTGATAACATATGCCCGTCGTCATCACTTTTTGTGTCTATACGTTGGACTCCCCTCGTGGTTTCCTAGCAGTCACCTCCACACCCCACTTTTCCTTTCTTCCTTGCAGATCTAAACAGGAGAAGACTAAGAACAATATGTGGTTCTCCTATTCAACACCGTCAAGGCATGACCCGGACAACCGTTTCGGTTAGTGTTTCTTCATTGGCGCCATCCGTAGGGCTCGAACCACGACTTTGAGCACTCCTGGTTAGTCTCCACCCAATGCTTACACGTGGGAGCAACACTAGACTAGGGGGACTTGTAGAGGTATGATGCTTGACCCGACATACCTTCTTTATTACTTATATTATTTACTAATATTGGGTGTGGAGGTAACCCCCTAACTGGGCTTGGTGCCAATGGGCTATGTGCCCATATAGTTAGGGGTCCATGATGTTCGGCCCCTTAAGGCCCATAGAAGCCCTATATAAGAGGCCATCACCTCTCATTAAGGCACAAGTTATCACAGATGCTTACCCCTGATAACATATGGTCGCCATCATCACTTTTTGTGTCTATACGTTAGACTCCACTCGTAGTTTCTTAGAAGTCACCTCCGAACCCCACTTTTCCTTTCTTCCTTGCAGATCTGAACCGGAGAAGATTAAGAACAAGTTTTGGTTCTCCTATTCAACACCGTCGAGGCATGACCCGGACAGCCGTTTCGGTTAGTGTCTCTTCATATATACATATGTATAATCAACCTACATATATAGGTGTGTATAATCAAGACAAAACTCTAAAGCATACATCTATATATATATGCATACGCATTATACATACAATACACATATACACACACGGGTATATATATGTATATATATATATATATATGTGAGTTCATGTGAATAATACATAGGTGTGTCTGCATGAATTTTGAACCAACAACATATATACATACATACACAATCGTATGTATGCATGTGTGTGTGGATTGTTTTGGCCATTTCACTACACATTCCAACAAAACACACTTATCCATAATTTGCACCAACAAGGGACCATGACCTTCCTATAATACTTTCCATGCATCTTGACTTATCTAAAACTCCATGTGGTCTTCCCAAAATCGGCTAGGGTTGAAGACATGCCAAGGCTAAACAATGAAGGTCAACATCTTATACTATAATGGAAACAACCATTTGCACCCCCAAATCCTATGCTTGTTGACTAACCATAACAAACCACAACTATAATTAAAATTCATCAAATTCTACTAATCAATTAAAAAAATAAATAGAATGAGTAAACAAACCTAACATAACAAACATATATTCACACTACCAAGAAAATGTATCTGTAACCAATCAGCTTAAAATGGTCAATTTGACCACAAAAGTCAAAATTACCAAATGATGCAATAGATGTAAAACCGATCTAACATATCCGACCGTAGTCTTTGTTGGAACCCAAACCATGACCTCTCCAGCATCCTTTCAAAGTTGCTGAATAATATCTCTCCACTCCCACACACCTTTACCGTCGTCAACAACGTCGCCGACCGCAACCTCCCCATCACCTCCCACACTAAACTCACCAGCATCTTACCACATCCAAATTCCAACTCATCCTGTAACACATCCTCCTCGGTTCCTTCCTCATCAGTGTCATCATCATCCATGGTACTATTATTATTATTATTATTATTATTATTATTATTATTATTATTATTATTATTATTATTATTATTATTATTATTAGGGGTCTAGTTACGGTGGATGGTGCAGTGGCGATGGTTGTTGTTTGTGGGTGGTTTGTTTGGTATGAACAGAGGGGTGGGTGATTGGTTTGAGAATTTTCAGCAACGGTGACAGACAGAGGTTGTAGGTGGTAATTGTAATGACGATGGGGGTACGGTGTGATGGTGGTGGCTTGTTGTTCATACGGTGTGGGGTGATTGTGTGGTGGTCAAAGTTGGTGACAAAGAGCATTAGGGTTTGGTTACGAAGAAGAAAGAGCGAGATGGATGTGAGGTAGATTTGAGATGGATAGAGAGAGCAGGGAAAAGGGAGGCAAGGTAGGGTTTTGTATGAATTTTTTCTTACAATTTTTTTTAATTAGATGGTGCCATGTGGCACACTCAAGTGGGGAGGATAGACTCTATGAGAGCCATGTCATCTTTAGTGCTTTCTTTTATTAATAGATATAACAACAACAACCTTACCGAGTAAATCTCATAATTAGCAAAGCTAAGAGTAGGGTCTGGGAAGGGTAAGATGTAGACAAACCTTACCTCTATCCTTGTGGATAAAGAGACTGCTTCCAAAGAGACCCCCGACTTGACATCACACAATCCACAAGCAAACAACACTAAAAAACTTATAAATATATTGAATTTAGAGAAACATTGAAAATGTCACATAGTAAAATAATGGTACATATACCATCAAAAACAACATAACTTATAACCACCCAAATACAAGTCACCCCTATAGGCCACCTACCGGTGAAAGAAAAAGTCTACATTCCTAGAACCACGCTACGCTACGATACAACAAAACCCTCCCTTATAATCATTAACCTTAATCTTGTGCCTCCACGAACCCCTATCATTGACCATGTCCTCAGAGAGGTGCATCTATACTCCGCTCATCCCAAGTCAATTTTTTCTCTACAGTGAGGGTTTCCACTACTCTAACTGTGGTCGTCATTGCCCTCCTCTTCACATGCCTATACCATCTTAATCTTATCTCCTTTATCTTGTCTGATATACTAGCTACCCCTAACCTTTTTCCTAATAACCTCATTTCTTATTCAGTATACCCTATTGTGCCCGCATATCCACCTTAGCATCCTCATTTCTACTATGTCCATCTTGCGAGCTTGTGTCTTTTTGATAGCCTAACAATCTGTACTATATAACATAGAAAGTCTCAATGAAACCCTATAGAATTTTCCCTTTAATTTAGTTGGGAACCTTTTGTCACATAAAACCCCATTGGCGACCCTACACCTACACCAACCAGCTTGTATGCGATGGGTGACATCACTATCTAGCTCCCCATCCCTCTAAAAAATGATCCTAAGTACTTGAACTTAGTTTCCAGAGGGACAACTTGATCATCAATCGTAACTTGAGTATTTTCATCATGAGTTGCACCCCTGAAACCACAATACAGGTACTCAGTCTTAGAATGGCTAATCCTTAAACCCTTGCCCTCTAAAGCTGCATGCCAACCCTCTAGCTTCTCGTTCACATTATGTTTTGACTCTGCAACTAACACAATATCATCTGCAAAAAGCTTGCACCATGGCACTGACTCCTGAATGGACTTGGATAACTCATCCAAGAAAACTGCAAAAAGGAACGGACTCGACTCAGCTCTTTGGCGGAGTCTTATCCCCACAGGGAAGGCATCAGTATCTCATATAAGTGACCAAACACTAGTTTTCGGTCCTACCGTACATATCCTTAATTAAGTCTATATACCTCTCAGGGACCCTTTACTCTCCAGGCTGTCCCAAATCAGTTTACCCGGCACACTGTCATATGCCTTTTCAATATCTATAAAGGCCATATGAAGATCCTGTGACACCCGGCAAATTCTGGTTAACAACGTTGTCTAGATGAAAGTCTACCTTAGCGAGTCACGCGTATATTGCACTTAACTGGGTTAGTTAAGTCGGGTTATGGTTCGGGAACTATCGGTTTAGTCTAGAAGATCATTGGATGTTGGTCTAGAGGTTCGTTAGATGTCAGTCCTTAACCAAGTGTACAAATGGTGACGATTTGTAGGATCGTCAGGTCATACGGAACATACAAGTCTCGAGTCCCGGGAATTGGTGAACGAGTGTGAATATGTGTATTTGCAAGTGTTATGTGTTTACAATCATTATGTGACTTGTCGGTATGTGAATATGTGTTAACATATGTTAAAACAGGGTTTAACGCGCAAAATACATCGAACCAACCCCTATAGGCGATTAGGGAGGCTAATCGCCTATAGGGCATGCATTTAGGGGAACATTACATGCGATTGGGGGGATACTCGCATGTAATGTCATGCGATTAGGCCCAATTGCATGTAATGTCATGCGATTAGCATTCCTAATCGCATGTAACTGCTGCACAATCGCGTGTTACGTGCTGGACGACTAAAAACGACTATAAATACAATGTTTAACCTCCTAAACTTCATAATACAAACCCTAGTCGTCCCATAACCCGCCCCAACACACACACAACCTCTGGAACGCGATTTTTGATCAAAACCAAGGTTTCAAGCTTAATTCATCATTCTTTCAAAAATCTAAGGTTTGGTTTCCATCCATGCAATCTTTATAAACGTTTTTATTCAATCCCTAATGGTCCAGACCTGTTCTAAAACGAAAAAGCTTTCTGAAAATCGTTAATAAGTGTTGTTAATCAGATTCTAACAATCATACATGTGTTATGTGTGTTTATGATTAATATCTAGGGTTTTTATGATTCAAGATGAGTGATTAACATGTTATTAAGTTAGTTTCAGAATAATATTGATGTCATGATAATAAAATCTAAGTAATTGTTCATTAGGGTTATAGTTGTGCATGTTAAGGTGATGATTCGTGCTATGTGTATGGTGTTTGGACTACATGGGTGCATGTAGGGCTGATAATACGAGGAAAAATGAAGGATTTTAGCTTAAACATGTTTAGAATAGTTGTTGGGATGATATTGGATGGTTACACACGTTCTGGATCTGATTTGGAGCGTTAAACGTGCGAAAAACCGGAACAGCTGGGTTACTGGCGATTAGCAACCCTAATCGCCTATGTTAGGGGCGATTAGGAGGCTAATCGCCTATGTTTCATGCGAGTAGGGGCTAATTGCTAGTAGATACATGTAACGCCCAGCTATTTTATAAAAAAATAAATAATAATAATAAATAATTATATTTCGTATAACAATGTTAACTCATCGACGTCTATATATGTAGCGTTAACGAGAAATACATATATAGCAAATATATAGTCCAAATATTCGATTTTAGTCGGTTTATATAAATAAATCCAGCAACATATCTATTTTAACGCTTAAGCAAGTTGTCTAATTTAAACGAGTGCCGAAGCATTACAGGTTCGTATACGCGGTACCATCCACTTAACCTAACCCAACTTACAACAAAACCCTATCTATATAACATCTTATTCTTCCATCTTCTTCACCAAAACCCTAGCCCCCATTCTTCTCCTTCCTCCTCCCATTCCTTTCCTCCACGTACACCCACACAACTACTACCCTTACCACTGCAGTCCATCCATCCCTAAAACCATCACCACTCGAGCTCCTCCCTTCCTCCCTATACAAGCAGCGGCGGCGACCACCATGGGAGCTGGCCGGCCGATAATCCTCACGACCACTGAAACCAAACCTCAAACCCCAAACCTTCGAGCACCCGACCCCCAACAACCTCACTAACCCTCCCCTTCTGGAACATGTGGTGCGGCGGCCCCGCCACCAGCAGTGGCGTGGTGATGGGTGGTGGTGAACAGAGACAACCACGTCGCACCCCTGTGTAAACTAAACCCCTTCATCCCTCTGCCCTTTGTCGTGAATTGCGGTGGTTCCGAGACAAGGAAGTGCAGCGACATAGAGTTGTTCCAGGTGATTGTTGTTCCGGTCAGTTTAGCTTCGGGAAGACCAAGTAGTGGTGCGATATTCGTGTTGGTTCCGGTTAAGTTTGGTGATGACAGTGACTTTTGGTTGCCTCGACCTTGAGTCGTTTTTCTTATCGGGTCAACGCCGGTCAAACAGACCAGATCTGGTCTTTTGTTTCGGCTCAGATAGTGCAGTGGCAGCAGGGGTAATGATCGGTTTGGTTATGTTCCTTTCGGTCAAGATTGGTCAACTTTGGTCAAGATTCGACTCGGTCAAAGCTGGTCAACTTAGCCACTATTCTGTTCGGGTCTAGTCAAGCTAGTCAACCCGTTGATCGATGTACGTGAGTGTCTTTCTGTTTCGCGAATAAATATCGGGAAGGTATAACGCACGCCACAACTTTAGTTTATTCTTTTCGTGTTTATTGTATATAAATATTTATTCTAAAAGTGTATGCGAACCGAATCGAGTTGTAACAAAAAAAAAAAAAACTAAAAACTATTTTTATTGTTGGCTTGACGAATCAAATACGGACTAACTTATGTTCATGCGTTTTTTTTTTATATAGCGTTTTCAAAATTCGAACTATATATTTATGTATTACTTATCAAAGCATGAAGTTCTCGCTCATTATAGTTTAGTAATTTAAACCATTTGTTATGTATTATAAGGGTTAGTTAAATTGTATTGCGTTTTGAGAATTTTGAATGATTGATTTTTGGCAAAATATAGACAACTTTAGTTGTCGGTTTTAAACAAAAACAGAGGAAACTCTGCCCAAATTTTTACAAAATATAATACGCTTATCGGACGAACCAAAACTATAAAAAAAAAAAGTTACATGAACACTTAAATATATATATTATAATTTGTAAATGACGCAACGTTTTGAAAATAAATCCTAACTTCCAAACTTTTCATCGCCAAAGTACAAATATTTATAACGATAGAATACATACACTATCCGAGCTACTAAACGTGTAACATTCAAGTCGAATTACGCAAATATATTTTTTCGCTATCCAAGATGTTTCTTTAGCAGTAATTTCAAGACGCGACTATAAATACTACAATCAAAGTACTTATTTTAAGTAACCATACAAACGCTTATATTTTCAATAAACCAAATCAAGTCGCTATCGGTTCGTTAAGTTATACACACATTGAGACACGTATTATTTTACAATACGAGTCTAGATAGTTGGATAAAATATCTTTAAAACTAATAAAACAAAACAAGTTTATTTGCATTAGAAATTAAGGCATCGTTATTTGTAATAGGATACAAGAGTTCAATTAATCCAAGTTCAGACTATTGTTTTGCTAGTACCTACACAGTGAAAGTCAGGTGAGTTTTACATAGCCCCTTTTCTATTTATCACCATTTTTGGGGTGAAACATGTTTATAACATCATCATTGCAATTCAATCATCAATGTGTCTATGTGTTTTCTATGTTGCATTATGTCTTGAGCATGATTAGAGTAAGCACCATACTAGCATAATCATTAACATTGATCAGCCGACGGTATACATTGATAGATCTATTGGACTGACAATCCCACCCGGATACGTGCCTCCTACAAAGGTTACGTGGGTGTTTGTTATCGCATAACATATTCAATTGGACCATAAGTGTATGGTATGTATCATTTTATAACAGTCAACAGGGTTGATTATGCACTCGATTTATTTCTAGTATGTTCTCACATATGGGCTAGATTAACATGACACATGAATTGCACAACATTTTTATTCGATTATCAAAACCTATGTAATTCTCACCAACTTTTGTTGACCCAAAATATTTTCAAACTTAACATGTTTCAGGTTATAACATGCTCGAAGATTAGAGTTAATGCTTGAAGATGCGTAGCTTGTATTTTTCATTTTGATGTACAAATTCTTAGAACGATTGTATGTAATTTATTTAAATCATTTATTGAAACTTATTATTTACCATGAGCTACTGAACAATCATCAATACGTGGCACCCCGATGTTTCCGCCATCGGTTGGGGTGTTACAGATTGGTATCAGAGCCATGGTTATAGGGAATTAGGTTATTAGAAAAATAATCTAGTCTATAACCTTAGGACTTTAACCAGTACTTGCTTCAATTACTTGTAGCTCTACCTTATCCATATCTCTACCTCTATCCTCATCCTTATTCTTAGCCTAACTTAGTCTTGCATACTCTTTTTCACTTACTTGCTACAATCCTAACGTGCTTCTAGATTATTAGGGCAAATTCGTTGGGCTTAGACCTGATCTGTTTTGATAAGCCAACATTTTCGTTTATTCAGGGTTAGATATTTACAATCTTTGTGTTTCATTTATACCCCCTCTAAAAATCTAAGTTTTGAATCTCAAAATTTTTACAATTCAAATATATTTTCTTCTTATATAATTCTCTCATTAGCTTAAACTTCATGAATCATTTCTGGGTTTCACAATCGTAATTCATTTTACAAACTTATAATATTACCCATAAGTCTAATTATTTTTAACATCTAACTCAAATCATATGTTTCCCTTTACATCATACATAAATCTATCATCTTTGATGTTTCAGGCCAATTTTATTTTAAACTCCCCCCCCCCCCTTACATTTTTATTTATGTGTATATATATATATATATGTATATTTTGAAAATACTATCAACCATAAAAGTTCATCATATTCAAGATTTTAAAATCCTTGTTCAAACTATCGTCTCGTAACCTGTTTATAAGAGATACTTTAGCACCAAAACTAAAGAGTACTGAATTATGTCAAACTTTCATCACTTGGGAATTTCACAAACTATAACAAATAAATATATATTTTTTTTAAAGAGTCTTATATTTCCACAAACTTATTTGCTAAATTTCAAATTTTTATTGAACAATTTATTGGCGTAACAAATGATTTACGATAAAAATGTTAATCTATTAAGAATGACTTCTTTTATGTATTACTCGAAGCTTATTATACAAAACGTCTGAACAAATTCTTGATTTTTGAAATCTGACATCGTATTTAAAACCTATGACTCATCGAAATATTTTGATCTAGATCAATTTAGTTGTACTATTTAATGATTTTTGCTTTACATACAAAACCAAATTTTGAAAATAAAATCTTTCCATCCACAAGAACAAAATTTACTCTACAATTTTCCCATTGACACCTACTTACTTTAAACTTGTTCGAACCATTACAAATTTTTGGCAAATACCGCAATCATGATTCCTCATACCCTTGATTTTAATATTTGATTCAAACCCCACAATTATTCTGCATGATCACCTTACTACTTGCGTCTTTTTGAAACCCTATAAATTAAACCCTTTATCAACCATCTACACACTCACCATTTTTCACAACCTTGATGTTACTTTGAGTTTTCATCATCTCTCAAAATCCAAATTCACATCCTTTACCTCCTCGAACATGAACTTAATCTCCACGATAACCACACTGTTGAAAACTTGATCGTTTGTTGCATCAAACTTGATTCTTAGTTATACATGAGGATTTGATTATCTACTTGAACGTTTGATTATTCATGATACATGAAAGCATGGAATATAAACTATTTGCTATAAACACACATAGAGTCATTAATCTTGTCTAGGGCAACTCTATTACAGCTCGCATGCTATACTTGATACTTGATGCATTTACAAACTTGCTTACATGTATGTATTATCAATTTGCAACTTATGTGTTAAGCCAAAAACAATTGTTACACTTAACCAAACAACTGGTAGAGGATGAAGTACTTGCTCAACAGTTAGTAGAGTACCTAATAACCTGCTCAACGATTGGTAGAGGTCATCATGCCTGCTCAACAGTCGGTAGAGGTTCTAATAACCTGCTCAACGACTGGTAGAGGCTATCGCACCTGCTCAACAATCGGTAAAGGTTCCTACTCATTGACTGGTAGAAGTCTTTTTCCTGCTCAACGGTTGGACTCATCTTTGGATACATTATACATGTAAATTGGTACAAAGATTTATTAGACTCATTGATACAAAGATTCAATCACAAGGTTATTTTCCATTATTTGTGTTACATGTATGTTTAGAGTCATAGAAGGACACAAAACCCTAATGTAAGGTAAATTGGTGATTGCGGTCCGGAACGTAATCATGAATTTACAGGTACGTTAAGGTAGTGTGAAATTCTATCAAGTTTTTTTTTCGGTAGCTAATCAATTATAAACGCTAGTTACCTAGTAATTCATTTAGCCTTGCCATAGTCAATCAACTCACACATTTCTTTTAGAATCCCTAAAACTTAAGTTTAGTGTCTTGTTAGATTCTTATTCTCCTTGCTATTTCAGACGAACCTAATCCAACCCTTAAAACTCACACATATCAAAACTCTTATCCAAATTATTCGAAACATATTATTCTATTACTTATAAATTCATGTTGTGCCTTAACCCAAATTTTTCAAACCACAGTTGCCCTAATTACTACTCAATCACTCTCAACCCCGGATTCTTAATAACTTCGGGACGAAGTTTCCAAAAGTAGGGGAGACTGTAACGCCCAGCTATTTTATAAAAAAATAAATAATAATAATAAATAATTATATTTCGTATAACAATGTTAACTCATCGACGTCTATATATGTAGCGTTAACGAGAAATACATATATAGCAAATATATAGTCCAAATATTCGATTTTAGTCGGTTTATATAAATAAATCCAGCAACATATCTATTTTAACGCTTAAGCAAGTTGTCTAATTTAAACGAGTGCCGAAGCATTACAGGTTCGTATACGCGGTACCATCCACTTAACCTAACCCAACTTACAACAAAACCCTATCTATATAACATCTTATTCTTCCATCTTCTTCACCAAAACCCTAGCCCCCATTCTTCTCCTTCCTCCTCCCATTCCTTTCCTCCACGTACACCCACACAACTACTACCCTTACCACTGCAGTCCATCCATCCCTAAAACCATCACCACTCGAGCTCCTCCCTTCCTCCCTATACAAGCAGCGGCGGCGACCACCATGGGAGCTGGCCGGCCGATAATCCTCACGACCACTGAAACCAAACCTCAAACCCCAAACCTTCGAGCACCCGACCCCCAACAACCTCACTAACCCTCCCCTTCTGGAACATGTGGTGCGGCGGCCCCGCCACCAGCAGTGGCGTGGTGATGGGTGGTGGTGAACAGAGACAACCACGTCGCACCCCTGTGTAAACTAAACCCCTTCATCCCTCTGCCCTTTGTCGTGAATTGCGGTGGTTCCGAGACAAGGAAGTGCAGCGACATAGAGTTGTTCCAGGTGATTGTTGTTCCGGTCAGTTTAGCTTCGGGAAGACCAAGTAGTGGTGCGATATTCGTGTTGGTTCCGGTTAAGTTTGGTGATGACAGTGACTTTTGGTTGCCTCGACCTTGAGTCGTTTTTCTTATCGGGTCAACGCCGGTCAAACAGACCAGATCTGGTCTTTTGTTTCGGCTCAGATAGTGCAGTGGCAGCAGGGGTAATGATCGGTTTGGTTATGTTCCTTTCGGTCAAGATTGGTCAACTTTGGTCAAGATTCGACTCGGTCAAAGCTGGTCAACTTAGCCACTATTCTGTTCGGGTCTAGTCAAGCTAGTCAACCCGTTGATCGATGTACGTGAGTGTCTTTCTGTTTCGCGAATAAATATCGGGAAGGTATAACGCACGCCACAACTTTAGTTTATTCTTTTCGTGTTTATTGTATATAAATATTTATTCTAAAAGTGTATGCGAACCGAATCGAGTTGTAACAAAAAAAAAAAAACTAAAAACTATTTTTATTGTTGGCTTGACGAATCAAATACGGACTAACTTATGTTCATGCGTTTTTTTTTTATATAGCGTTTTCAAAATTCGAACTATATATTTATGTATTACTTATCAAAGCATGAAGTTCTCGCTCATTATAGTTTAGTAATTTAAACCATTTGTTATGTATTATAAGGGTTAGTTAAATTGTATTGCGTTTTGAGAATTTTGAATGATTGATTTTTGGCAAAATATAGACAACTTTAGTTGTCGGTTTTAAACAAAAACAGAGGAAACTCTGCCCAAATTTTTACAAAATATAATACGCTTATCGGACGAACCAAAACTATAAAAAAAAAAAGTTACATGAACACTTAAATATATATATTATAATTTGTAAATGACGCAACGTTTTGAAAATAAATCCTAACTTCCAAACTTTTCATCGCCAAAGTACAAATATTTATAACGATAGAATACATACACTATCCGAGCTACTAAACGTGTAACATTCAAGTCGAATTACGCAAATATATTTTTTCGCTATCCAAGATGTTTCTTTAGCAGTAATTTCAAGACGCGACTATAAATACTACAATCAAAGTACTTATTTTAAGTAACCATACAAACGCTTATATTTTCAATAAACCAAATCAAGTCGCTATCGGTTCGTTAAGTTATACACACATTGAGACACGTATTATTTTACAATACGAGTCTAGATAGTTGGATAAAATATCTTTAAAACTAATAAAACAAAACAAGTTTATTTGCATTAGAAATTAAGGCATCGTTATTTGTAATAGGATACAAGAGTTCAATTAATCCAAGTTCAGACTATTGTTTTGCTAGTACCTACACAGTGAAAGTCAGGTGAGTTTTACATAGCCCCTTTTCTATTTATCACCATTTTTGGGGTGAAACATGTTTATAACATCATCATTGCAATTCAATCATCAATGTGTCTATGTGTTTTCTATGTTGCATTATGTCTTGAGCATGATTAGAGTAAGCACCATACTAGCATAATCATTAACATTGATCAGCCGACGGTATACATTGATAGATCTATTGGACTGACAATCCCACCCGGATACGTGCCTCCTACAAAGGTTACGTGGGTGTTTGTTATCGCATAACATATTCAATTGGACCATAAGTGTATGGTATGTATCATTTTATAACAGTCAACAGGGTTGATTATGCACTCGATTTATTTCTAGTATGTTCTCACATATGGGCTAGATTAACATGACACATGAATTGCACAACATTTTTATTCGATTATCAAAACCTATGTAATTCTCACCAACTTTTGTTGACCCAAAATATTTTCAAACTTAACATGTTTCAGGTTATAACATGCTCGAAGATTAGAGTTAATGCTTGAAGATGCGTAGCTTGTATTTTTCATTTTGATGTACAAATTCTTAGAACGATTGTATGTAATTTATTTAAATCATTTATTGAAACTTATTATTTACCATGAGCTACTGAACAATCATCAATACGTGGCACCCCGATGTTTCCGCCATCGGTTGGGGTGTTACAATACATGTCTTATGAGCTAATTGCTAGTAGATACATGTCTTATGAGCTAATTGCTAGTAGATACATGTCTTATGAGCTAATTGCTAGTAGATACATGTGGTATAGCCCTAATTGCTAGTAATTACATGTGGTATAGCCCTAATTGCTAGTAATTACATGTGGTATAGCCCTAATCGCCTATAATAGAGGCGATTAGCCTTCCTAAATGCCAGTTGACCAACCTAAATGCTAGTTGACTTTTCCTAATCGCGTGTACTGCTGCTGTAAGTGTAAATTAGCATTCCGAGACCCGATTTGACCTGTAGGAACATGCTAGGAACCCCGTAACATATCTAATAACTTGGTAACATATGTTTGGATGTAATTATGTGATACGTGAGCTATGTGCTATAACTTGTTGTGCGTTAACGTATGTTAAGTGTGATTGCATGATTGTATGTTTGAGAGCGTAAACATAACACGGGGAGTCTCGGGTCACCAATGGGATGTCAAGTCTTGTACTTTGGGTCAGTTAAACGGTCACGGTGTTTTCAAACGAACTTGGTTATGGTCTGGACATCTAGGGACTAACTAACCTGCGGGTTATTAGTCTAAGTGCTTGTAACTGTCATATGTTAGGTCGCCGCTTTACGGGACAAGCATAGCTGCTGAGTTATTCGTATTACGAAGTAACGCAACTTAAGGTGAGTTTACGGCCCCTCTTTTAAACTGGTTTCACATTTTTAGGGGAGAAAACATGTGTTAAAACGATTATTTGGTAACTACTGTCATACTATGGGTTTCTATTGTGTACTACACGATCTTTGGAAGTCCCGGGGGGAACCATGAATGTGCGGGTTTGCACAACGGGGAAATGTGAATAGCGCTATTGGGAGTGACCAACCCCGCTCGTCGACTTGGAGGGTCGGCGGGTGCATATTGTCTCAAACAGGAACAACAGGTTTACTACATCGGGCACACATTTGGTTTACGAGTTAGTAATGGTTTTCCAATCGTGGTAGTAACAAAACATACGCCTGGCTAGCGTACACTGGTTTTCGATTTGTTATAGTATGGACAGGTTGACTTGGTACTTGGATTACAAAAACCTGTAAACTCACCAGCATTTTTGTGCTGACGTAAACTTTTACATGTTTTCTCAGGTCGCTAAGGTAGCACGACTGGACTAGGGCGCACGCGTCTGCACGGCGTCTAGTTAGGGTTGCATGGTTTTACAAACGTTGAACATTGGTTTACTATTGAATATTGTTTTGAATAAGCTTCCGCTGTAAACGAGAATTTTAAATATTGTTTTGAAATTGCATTATGTTCATTTTAGACTTGTTTATTGTGATCGTTGGTTTGGATCCTGGTTTGTCATGCGCCTCGTGGTAAAACTCCGCAAGTGGATTTTGAGGGTGTGACAGATTGGTATCAGAGCCAATGGTTATAGTGAACTAGGACTGCATGTAGAGTCTAGTCTATAGCCGAGTTGCACACACTAGACGATCACATAGTACTAAACATTTTGATGGATTACGTATGGGCTGTCGGGGTGTCTCTAAATCATCTGATCTTTCTATGTTACATCATCCGTTCTATCCTAGGTCGAGTTACTTGCTTCTAGGCAGTGTGGTGTATTGGGGTAAATCGTGTACTCTTGAGATTTGTCCAAGGCTCGGACATCTCCCTTTCATACTCCAATAGAAACACTTGCCATAAACTACCGTAGTATTACGGTGTATAGCTAAGAGTCTATGTTCGGTGATTTGAACTTTGAACTAGGAGAACACTTGGAGGACCATGTAGAGCGGTTTATCATTTTGGATGCACACAAAATCATAAACCGAAATGCATGGAAGCCCTGGTGAGCTCTGGGTTTGGAGTGATAGTCCTGGATTGGATCTAGCTTTGATCTTGTGAACATTAGTGGTTATCTTTAACTGCGAAACTAAATTTTCTCGTTCTTTCTGCCAGAATCATGTCGGGAGTACGAGGAGGACGTGGAGGTGGTCGCAATGGTGGACGTGGTGGTGGTCGCGGTGGTGCTGGTGGTCGTGGAGGTATTAACCTATCACAGGATGATCTGAACAACTTGCTCCAAGATGCCTTCCAGTTAGGGCACAACGGTGGTGGTAAGTTGATTTATCCATTTTCTTTGCCTCATTGGTGAACCTTGTTTACATTCTTCGTGGTTTCTCATGCGTTTCATTTCAGGTGGTCCTGTTAACCCACCCCCACCCATGTGTACCTACAAGATGTTTCGGGACTGTAAGCCCCAGGAATTCTCTGGCACTGAGGGTGCGGTGAGCTTACTCAGGTCGTTGGAAAAGGTGGAGTCAGTGTTTCTGATGTGTAACTGTCTCCCAGAGGATCGAGTCAAGTATGCTGCTGCATTATTCCAGGATGTTGCTTTGACCTGGTGGAATAACATCACCCAGAATATGGGTATTGGGGAGGCGTATGCTATGCCTTGGGAAAACTTTGTTCAGCTGCTGAAGCGTGAGTACTGTCCAAGGGAAGAGGTGCAAAAGCTAGAGCACGAGGTGTGGAACCTCAAGATGTCTGGGTCTGAAATTGAGAAGTATACTGTGAGGCGTAATGAGTTGGCAGTGCTGTGTCCCGATCTGCATGTGCCAGAATACAGGAGGATTGAGCATTATATCTCGGGGCTAGTACCAGAGATCGCAGGGTTAGTGGCTGCAGGAAATCATCCTACATACTCAGAGGTGGTCCGATCGGCTCATAGGATGACGAACTTAAAGGTGAATGAGGGTATTTTGCCTGCTAAGGGTTCGACTGTCAAGGCCCCAGAGAACAACAAGCGCAAGTGGGATAATGAAGGGAAAGGATCTGGGCCAGCACAGCAGGGTAAGAGGTTTGATAAAGGGGGTTCTTCTTCTACTGGTAACAAACAGGGTGGTTATGCGGGGAAACTGCCTAAATGCAACAAGTGTGGGCGTCATCATCAGGGGAACTGCGACGGTAATCGTTGCCATCGCTGCCAGCGATTTGGGCATTTTGCTAAAGATTGTCGGGCTACACTACCATCGACCCAGGCCCCAAGCAATACCCCGGCTCCTGCTGCTCAAGGAACTGCGGGAAGACAAGGATGTTACAACTGTGGTGAGACCGGTCATTACAAGAAGGATTGCCCGAAACTGAAGCAGGGCGGGAACAACGGTAACGGGAACAACGGGGGCGGTGGCAGGAATGCACGTGCCTTTGTCATTGGAGCCGCGGAGGCTAGGCAGGATCCTGACACAGTTACCGGTACGTTCCTTCTCAATAATCGCTCTGTTTGTGTTTTATTTGATTCCGGTGCCGATAAAAGTTTTATATCTATGGAAGTTAGTCGACTGCTAGATGTAGTACCCGTACCATTAGAGGCTAAGTATGTAATTGAGTTGGCTGACGGTAAAAAGATTGAAGCTACTTGTATCCTTCGGGAGTGTCAACTAGAGTTGTCGGGTTTGTCGTTCCCCATCGACCTTATGCCGGTACCTTTGGGTAGTTTTGACGTTGTTGTAGGCATGGATTGGTTGTCTTTGTATCGCGCTGAGATCGTTTGTTACGACAAGATTATTCGGATTCCCCTCCCTGATGGAGAATTCCTTTCTGTGTACGGTATCAAGGGCGGTGCTCCGCTAAATCTCATCTCCAGCATGAAAGCCCTTAAGTATCTTCGAAAGGGTTATTCGGCCGTTTTGGCGCTTTTATCTGTTTCCTCTACCGATGAGAAGAAGATCGACGATATTCCTGTTGTACGCGAGTTTCCTGATGTTTTTCCCGATGATTTATCTGGTCTTCCTCCCCATCGTCAGGTTGAGCTCGGCATTGATCTTGTACCAGGGGCTGCTCCTATTGCTCGGGCCCCCTACCGTCTTGCACCTCCCGAGATGCAGGAATTGTCTAGTCAGTTACAGGAACTCTTGGACAAGGGTTTCATCAGACCAAGTTCTTCCCCTTGGGGAGCCCCGATTCTATTCGTCAAGAAGAAGGATGGAAGTTTCCGATTGTGTGTGGACTACAGAGAACTGAACAAATTGACCGTCAAGAACCGTTATCCTCTTCCACGTATTGATGATCTATTCGACCAACTCCAGGGTTCAAGTTACTACTCCAAGATTGATTTGAGGTCCGGTTATCACCAGTTGCGCGTAAGGGAAGCTGACGTTGCAAAGACTGCCTTTCGTACACGTTATGGCCATTTCGAATTCTTGGTCATGCCTTTCGGTCTCACGAACGCACCGGCGGTTTTCATGGACTTGATGAACCGCGTTTGCAAACCATATCTGGACAAGTTCGTCATTGTGTTTATTGATGATATTCTGATCTACTCCAAGAACAAGACCGAACACGAGGAACACCTGCATTTGGTTCTGGAACTCTTGCGACGGGAACAACTTTACGCTAAGTTCTCAAAGTGTGACTTTTGGTTACGCGAAGTTCAGTTCCTAGGACATGTGGTTAATGAACTAGGGATTCATGTCGATCCAGCTAAGATCGAAGCGATCAAGGACTGGGGAGCACCTAAGACGCCAACTGAGGTGCGGAAATTCCTAGGCCTTGCGGGCTACTATCGTCGTTTCATTCAGGGGTTCTCGAAGATCGCTCAACCCCTGACCACTCTCACGCAGAAGGATAGGAAATTCGACTGGGGTGAACCACAAGAGTCAGCGTTTGAAGAACTGAAGTCCAAACTGTGTTCTGCTCCTATTTTGTCTTTACCTGAAGGCCCTGATGATTTCATTGTTTACTGTGATGCTTCTATTCATGGTCTCGGTTGTGTGTTGATGCAACGCGAGAAAGTGATTGCGTATGCTTCTCGTCAACTCAAGGTGCACGAGAAGAACTACACCACCCATGACTTGGAGTTGGGTGCAGTGATTTTCGCGTTGAAAATTTGGAGACATTACTTGTACGGTACCAAATGCACCATCTACACCGATCACAAGAGTCTTCAACATATTTTCGACCAACAACATTTGAACATACGACAGCGTCGTTGGATTGAACTCCTGAACGACTATGATTGTGCCATTAAGTACCATCCTGGCAAGGCGAATGTTGTAGCAGACGCCTTGAGCAGGAAGGAATCAACTAAACCTCGTCGCGTTCGGGCATTGCAACTCACCATTCACTCATCTCTACCTGATCAACTCCGTTCTGCTCAGTTAGAAGCTTTGAAGGAGGAAAACCTTAAAGCTGAAACTATGCACGGTGCCGACAAGCACCCCGATCGAAGGCCTGATGGCCTGCACTACTTCACAGAACGCATATGGGTTCCTTTATTCGGGGGACTACGGGAGCTTGTCCTTGATGAGGCTCATAAGTCCCGGTATTCTATTCATCCTGGTTCGGATAAGATGTACCAAGATCTGAAGGTGCTTTACTGGTGGCCAAACATGAGGTCGGATATAGCCTCATATGTGAGCAAATGCTTGACCTGTGCTAAGGTCAAGGTGGAATACCAGAAACCGTCGGGTCTCTTGCAACAACCTGAAATTCCGGAGTGGAAATGGGAACGGATTACCATGGATTTTGTCACGCAACTTCCTAAATCACCAAGCGGGAATGATAAGATATGGGTGATTGTTGATCGGTTGACAAAATTAGCCCATTTTCTCGCTATTAAAGAGACTGACACCATGGATCGTTTGGCTCGTCTTTATCTGAAGGAAGTTGTTTCTAAGCACGGGGTGCCGGTTTCTATTATCTCGGATCGTGACTCCCATTTTACTTCTCACTTCTGGAAGTCGTTGCACAAGGCTTTGGGTACCCAACTAGACATGAGTACAGCTTACCATCCACAGACTGACGGTCAGAGTGAGCGCACGATTCAAACTTTAGAAGACATGCTGCGGGCATGTGTGATCGATTTTGGCAAAGGTTGGGAAGCTCATTTACCGTTAGTAGAATTCTCGTACAACAACAGTTATCACACGAGCATCAAGGCGGCTCCGTTCGAGGCACTGTACGGGCGAAAATGCCGTTCTCCTCTTTGTTGGGCTGAGGTGGGTGAGAGTCAACTCACTGGGCCTGAACTAGTGTACGAAACTTCGGAAAAGATCGTACAGATTCGTAACCGGTTGGCAGCGGCACGGGATCGGCAAAAGAGTTATGCTGATCAGCGTCGCAAGCCATTGGAATTCCAAGTTGGTGACAAAGTACTTCTAAAAGTCTCACCGTGGAAGGGCGTCATACGCTTTGGGAAGCGTGGCAAACTCAACCCTCGATATGTCGGTCCATTTACGATCCTGGAACGGATTGGACCGGTGGCGTATCGTCTTGATTTACCGACGGAGCTCGGTAACGTACATAACGTCTTCCATGTGTCCAACTTAAAGAAGTGTCTGGCTGACGAGTCTCTCATCGTTCCACTGGAAGAGATGAAGGTTGATGATCGTCTTCGGATTGTGGAAGAACCTGTGGAGATTCTGGATTACAAGATTCGTAGCCTACGTCATAGCAAGATTCGCATCGTAAAGGTTCGCTGGAACTCGAACCGGGGACCAGAGTACACGTGGGAACGGGAGGATCAGATGAAGTCTAAGTATCCTCATCTCTTTCCTAAGGAAGCGTTCGAGTCGAGATATGTCTCTTCTGCAGCTGAATGAATCTCGGGGCGAGATTCCTTTTAACGTGGGGATGATGTGACAACTCGGGTAAATCTCTCTTTTTGGTTTCTATCTTTTGTTGTTTCCTTCGTTATTCCTTTTGGTACTTGTGCAATTTTCGGGACGAAAATTCTTTTAACGTGGGGATGATGTGACACCCGGCAAATTCTGGTTAACAACGTTGTCTAGATGAAAGTCTACCTTAGCGAGTCACGCGTATATTGCACTTAACTGGGTTAGTTAAGTCGGGTTATGGTTCGGGAACTATCGGTTTAGTCTAGAAGATCATTGGATGTTGGTCTAGAGGTTCGTTAGATGTCAGTCCTTAACCAAGTGTACAAATGGTGACGATTTGTAGGATCGTCAGGTCATACGGAACATACAAGTCTCGAGTCCCGGGAATTGGTGAACGAGTGTGAATATGTGTATTTGCAAGTGTTATGTGTTTACAATCATTATGTGACTTGTCGGTATGTGAATATGTGTTAACATATGTTAAAACGGGGTTTAACGCGCAAAATACATCAACCAACCCCTATAGGCGATTAGGGAGGCTAATCGCCTATAGGGCATGCATTTAGGGGAACATTACATGCGATTGGGGGGCTACTCGCATGTAATGTCATGCGATTAGGCCCAATTGCATGTAATGTCATGCGATTAGCATTCCTAATCGCATGTAACTGCTGCACAATCGCGTGTTACGTGCTGGACGACTAAAAACGACTATAAATACAATGTTTAACCTCCTAAACTTCATAATACAAACCCTAGTCGTCCCATAACCCGCCCCAACACACACACAACCTCTGGAACGCGATTTTTGATCAAAACACAAGGTTTCAAGCTTAATTCATCATTCTTTCACAAATCTAAGGTTTGGTTTCCATCCATGCAATCTTTATAAACATTTTTATTCAATCCCTAATGGTCCAGACCTGTTCTAAAACGAAAAAGCTTTCTGAAAATCGTTAATAAGTGTTGTTAATCAGATTCTAACAATCATACATGTGTTATGTGTGTTTATGATTAATATCTAGGGTTTTTATGATTCAAGATGAGTGATTAACATGTTATTAAGTTAGTTTCAGAATAATATTGATGTCATGATAATAAAATCTGAGTAATTGTTCATTAGGGTTATAGTTGTGCATGTTAAGGTGATGATTCGTGCTATGTGTATGGTGTTTGGACTACATGGGTGCATGCAGGGCTGATAATACGAGGCAAAACGAAGGATTTTAGCTTAAACATGTTTAGAATAGTTGTTGGGATGATATTGGATGGTTACACACGTTCTGGATCTGATTTGGAGCGTTAAACGCGCGAAAAACCGGAACAGCTGGGTTACTGGCGATTAGCAACCCTAATCGCCTATGTTAGGGGCGATTAGGAGGCTAATCGCCTATGTTTCATGCGAGTAGGGGATAATTGCTAGTAGATACATGTCTTATGAGCTAATTGCTAGTAGATACATGTCTTATGAGCTAATTGCTAGTAGATACATGTGGTATAGCCCTAATTGCTAGTAATTACATGTGGTATAGCCCTAATTGCTAGTAATTACATGTGGTATAGCCCTAATCGCCTATAATAGAGGCGATTAGCCTTCCTAAATGCCAGTTGACCAACCTAAATGCTAGTTGACTTTTCCTAATCGCGTGTACTGCTGTTGTAAGTGTAAATTAGCATTCCGAGACCCGATTTGACCTGTAGGAACATGCTAGGAACCCCGTAACATATCTAATAACTTGGTAACATATTTTTGGATGTAATTATGTGATACGTGAGCTATGTGCTATAACTTGTTGTGCGTTAACGTATGTTAAGTGTGATTGCATGATTGTATGTTTGAGAGCGTAAACATAACACGGGGAGTCTCGGGTCACCAATGGGATGTCAAGTCTTGTACTTTGGGTCAGTTAAACGGTCACGGTGTTTTCAAACGAACTTGGTTATGGTCTGGACATCTAGGGACTAACTAACCTGCGGGTTATTAGTCTATGTGCTTGTAACTGTCATATGTTAGGTCGCCGCTTTACGGGACTAGCATAGCTGCTGAGTTATTCGTATTACGAAGTAACGCAACTTAAGGTGAGTTTACGGCCCCTCTTTTAAACTGGTTTCACATTTTCGGGGGAGAAAACATGTGTTAAAACGATTATTTGGTAACTACTGTCATACTATGGGTTTCTATTGTGTACTACACGATCTTTGGAAGTCCCGGGGGGAACCATGAATGTGCGGGTTTGCACAACGGGGAAATGTGAATAGCGCTATTGGGAGTGACCAACCCCGCTCGTCGACTTGGAGGGTCGGCGGGTGCATATTGTCTCAAACAGGAACAACAGGTTTACTACATCGGGCACACATTTGGTTTACGAGTTAGTAATGGTTTTCCAATCGTGGTAGTAACAAAACATACGCCTGGCTAGCGTACACTGGTTTTCGATTTGTTATAGTATGGACAGGTTGACTTGGTACTTGGATTACAAAAACCTGTAAACTCACCAGCATTTTTGTGCTGGCGTAAACTTTTACATGTTTTCTCAGGTCGCTAAGGTAGCACGACTGGACTAGGGCGCACGCGTCTGCACGGCGTCTAGTTAGGGTTGCATGGTTTTACAAACGTTGAACATTGGTTTACTATTGAATATTGTTTTGAATAAGCTTCCGCTGTAAACGAGAATTTTAAATATTGTTTTGAAATTGCATTATGTTCATTTTAGACTTGTTTATTGTGATCGTTGGTTTGGATCCTGGTTTGTCATGCGCCTCGCGGTAAAACTCCGCAAGTGGATTTTGAGGGTGTGACAGATCCCGCTTATTCTCCCTATACTGTTCCATCAACTTCCTTAGAATGTGAATTGCTTCCGTAGTTGACCGCCCTGGCATGAAACCAAATTGATTTACCGAAACCCGAGTTTCTCTTCTAATTCTAGCCACAGTAATCCTTTCCCATAATTTCATTGTATAACTTAACAACTTAATAGCTTTGTGTTTCCCACAACACTGTGCATCGCCTTTGTTCTTAAATAAAGGCACTAAGATACTACTCCTCCACTGCTCTAGTATTTGTTTAGATTTGAAAATACAACTTAACAAAGTAGTTAACCATTGGACTCTTTTCTCTCCAAGGCACTTCCACACCTCAATCGGTATGTTGTCTGGACCAACTACCTTAGCCCTTCCCAGCTTCCTGAGTGTAGACCCCACTTCTCCCCGTGTAATATTTTGATAATAGCAGTTATTCAGTTTCCACCTTTGGTGATGGGGTTGTCATGATCCTGTTGGTAAGCTCTCCCGTCATTGAAAAAATTGCAAACATATGTTTGCCATCATTGCTTAATGTCGTGATCCTTTACTAGGATACGCCCATATTCTCCATTTATAAACTTCACCAACCCTAGATCCTATCTCTTATGCTCCACAGCTCTGGCAATCTTGAACATATCATGTTCCCCCTCTTTACTTTCCAATCGTTCGTACATCTTCTTATAGGCCATGTTCTTTGCCTCTGTCACTACCTTCTTTGCCTCTCTCTTGGCCTTTTTTGTATCTTTCCTTAAGTGTGACACGCTCCCAAACGTTTGCGAACCTTAAAATATCTCTAAAACTATCATGCATACCCCTAATTTTGGTCTGCACCACCTTAGTCCACCACCAAGACTCCTTATGCCCACTTGACTTTCCTGGTGTGACCCCTAAAGTCTTAGTTGCCACTTGGTTTAAGATAGTCGCCATATCCTCCCACATTCGGTTCGCACCTCCACTCAGTTCAATCTTTGCCTTAGAGATGACCTTATCTTTGAACTCTTAATTTTTTCGGCCTTCAAGTTTCCCCATCTAATCCTAGGATGGATATTTCTCTCTCCTACCACCAACTTCTCTCTTAGACCTATATCTGCCACCAACAAATGATGTTGAGTCACCGTTCTCTTCTCGGGTATAACCTTACAGTCCTTCCACCAACGTCGATCTTCTCATCTCATCAAGAGATAGTCGGTTTGCGTACTCCGCCCCCCACTGCTAAACGTAACCAAATGTGATTCCCTCTTCATAAAGAACGATTTCATAATACCCAAGTCGTGAGCCACCACAAACTTTGGAAGATCCCTACCAGGATCGTTCCTAACACTAAAACCAAACCCCATGCACCAAGTGAAATCCATCGTTATCCTCACCATTGTGACCATTAAAAGCACCTCCTATAAAATATTCTCTCTTGACTAGGTATGGCCCTCACTATTACATCCAAGCAATCCCAAAACTCTCTCTTCTCTTGATCACCTAAATCCACTTGTGGTGAATAAGCACACACCACCGCCACTACATCCTTGCCTATTACTAATCTTAACACCATAATTCTATCGTTATGCCTTGTCACCTCAACCACATTCTTGTGCAAAGCTGAAGCCACTAGAAAACCTATCTTGTTTTTTGTCCCATTCGACACTGAATATAACAACTTATACCCATTGTATTCTCCCCCTCTACTGCCCTTCCACATAGTCTCCTATAGACACGCTAACTGAACCCTACGCCTCTTAAGTGCATCTACCACCTCCAATAATTTACCATTTAGCGTTCCTACATTCCAAGAGGCCACACGTAAATTATACCCCATGTTCCTTCCCCTGCAAGCATCCCTCGTCCTTGGACATGAACTCAAGGAAAAATCGCGACATCTACTGGCTATGATTATGAGTATATACACGTAAAATTAAAGAGCACAAAAGTACACAATAATTTAATAAGCTACAAAGATGATCCCCACTAAGAAATCGTTACAATACCACCATATAAAGTCTATTTTACTATCTTAGCAAACATGAAGGTAAACATAAAAGTATATTAATTAAGTTTAGGAACATGTGTACTTGTGAGAATTTGGAGAAATGTTTTCGAGAAACTGTCAGAGAGCTAAAGGTTTTTGAACATCGTTGTATGCCGGACTTTGTTGTATATTGGCACCTTCACTTGTGTGATGATCAGCCAGACACAAAAGATCGAGCTTTGCAAAATCCCACTTAAAGCCCCAAAAATTTTCAGACCCTAGATGTCCCGGAAACTCACAAGTATTATGACCTAGTTCAAAGAGATAGGCAACTAGTATTGAGATAATTAAATGAAAATGGTAAAATAGCGATTAAAACTAACAAATTTGATAGAAATGTTTCAGATTGATATGAATAATAAAATCATTAGAGATCTGGACATAAGATTGATATGAATAATTTATAATTAAATCAGATTATTAATTAGATTAAAGGAAACAATGAATTAGAACTAGATGACTAGATGTATCAGAGATCTATATATACGTATACTAGTGAGAAACCCGCGCGTTGCGGCGGGACAGTTAAACCGAACAAAAAATAGATGAAAAAACGTTAAATCACGCACATGCATGGCGGCGAGTTAACTTGCCATATTAAAAAAAATATAAAAAATAAAAATCATCATAGAAAAAGCTACTAAGTCGAAACCGAAACAAATTCACATAAAAAATGGAAATAAAAAACTAAAAAAACACTTTAAAGACTTATCCGCCTCTGCTTAGATGACTTGTACATTATGACACGCAATTTTGTTTTAAACGAAGCTTACATTGAAACGTATATAAAAATAGAAATAATAAAGGAACTTTTCCTTTCACTTTCTTCTAACACAAGATAATATTATCAAAAAATAATAAGTTTGACCCATTCATATAAAAGGATTTAAGGAAAAATATAAAAGCACATTGTTCTATGAATAATAAAACTTTACGTTATTTAGTAGGGTAAGCTCAATTTTGCTCTCAATATGCCAAGTTATTCATGCCTTAGATATTTCCTAAACGACCCAAATACCTAAAAGTTTAGTAACATTGTTATGAATAATAGTAGATTAACTAACTTTTATAAAGTAACTAATTGTATATAAAAGATTATAATAAAACATATAGCATTATGAAAATTCTTTTTTACATGTTTTGTATTTAATATGTTTTGTAGAAATAAATGTCATGACCTATCATAAACATGACTCTTGATTTCATTTTGATTATTAAATATGATGCTTTAAAGACTAATTTGCCTTTAAAATTTAGTTATTATGTGCATTGTGTGTTGTATCATAAGCAAATTAACTTGTACTTCTTAAATTTTAAGAAATCCTTGGCAAATGCTTTATAATATAGTATAGATGTAGATAATAAATAAGATTTAAGCAGATGACGAGAAAATATGCAGGTTGCCGTTAGAAAAAAAGAAGGAATTCTCAATCTTTTATTAATATATATAGATTTATTTATTTTACTAATAATATATTATATTTATTTGTATAAATCCTAATCTCTCTCTTGCACCATCGGCGCTCGAACTCATCGCCAGCAACCGGTGGTCGGATACTCGGATCTCATTGCCACCGATAAAAGCACCATCCATCACTATGCCACTATTCTTGATCATTCATTGCACCACCACCACCGTTGATTTCATATCTGAGCAATGGTCAATAGGGTTGCAAACGAACCGAACGAATATGAACAAGGCCTTGTTCGTGTTCGTGTGTTAAGGAAATTATGTGTTCGCGAACAGTTCATGAACATAATTACCGAGCGAGGTTTTTGTTCGTGTTCGTTTGTTAAGAAAACACTCGTGTTCGTGTTCGTTTGTTAATTTTGTCCATGAACACTCACAAACACAATCAGACATTAATGAACACAAATATGCGTGCATAAATGCAAAGTGTTCATGAACGGAAATAAACACAAAGGGACATATATTAACTTTCAAATAATATCGAATTCACGTATACTAAGAAATTAACTAGATCCACCCAAAATATAACCTAGTTATACAAACATACTTAGTACTTAACATAATATTGATAAACATAATAAAGTATTGTCTAAAAACTAAGCTCGCATCTTAAACTTGAAGTATTTATTAATTGGTTATTTAAACTTGAACTCTTTATTAATATTTTTTAATGACTATACTAAAAGTAGAGTTTGTTGATGTTGTATAGCCATATTCTTAACTCACATAATGTCACACCCTCAAATTACCACTGGCGGGGGTTAACCGCGAGGCGCATGACAAACCAGGATCCAAGTCAACGGTCACAATAAACAACTCTATATGAAAAGCGTAAAAACATAAACAACGATTTTATAAGCGGAAGCATTAAGAAGTATTTAAACAGCTATGCTATGATCCAAAGTATTCAAAACACTTTTTATTACAAAACGTGCAACTATGCCTAGACGCCAATGCAGACCCGTGCGCCTAGTTCCATTTGTTGCTACCTTAGCGACCTGAGAAAAACATGCCAAAAAGATGTCAACATATAATGCTGGTGAGTTCACAGGTTTATTCAATATGTTACCAAAACGTTACCATGTCCATACTATATCAATGTTACCAAGTACGCTAGCTAGGCGTATGTTTTATCACTACTACGATTGGAAACCATTACTAGACACGTTTAGCAATGTTTAGCATGTTTAAGCAGCCCGTATGTTCAGCATGATAATGTTCCTGTTCAAGACAATATGCACCCGCCCGGCCCTCCAAGCCGACGAGTGGGGCAGGTCACGCCCAATAGATCTATCCACATTTCCCCCGTTGTGCATCCCCGCACATTCATGGTTTCCCCCGGGACTTCCTAAGATCGTATAGCAATATAATGTTAAAAAAACCATAGTATGACATATGTTACAAAAATAGTTTAGCGCATGTTTTCTCCCCCAAAAGTTAAAGCAGTAAAAGTGGGGCCGTGAACTCACCTTAAATTGTGTTCCTCGGTAAATAGTAAAATGCTAAGCCCTTGATAATCCCTCTATCGGAGATCTATCAAAATGTTCACATAAGTGTTCCGACTAATAACCATAAGGTTATCTAGTCCCCGATTGTCCAGATCATAACCAAGTATGCTTTTAAAACGTGTTTGAATGTTTAACCGACACACTAGACCGACCCGACATCCCGTTGGTGACCCATTACCCTAACTAATCAAGTACACATAGATTACACACAAGGTTCAAGCATAAAACACTTAGTTTGTATCAAAAATCTCATTTCTGCATCAGAACGGTCGAACCAGTCAGTTTTTAGTCTCCTTCGCCCGTTTTACATTTCGTTCGACCGTTTGATGCCTCCTTCGCCTGTTAAACCACATTCGCCCAACAAAACCCAGGTTCGACCCGGGATTTCCTCCTTCGCACCTTCGATCGGTCGAAGGAGGCCAGGTTCGCCCCTGTTGTGTAAATATTCCTAAAAACGCTTCAAACACATTCAAAACGACTCGAAACATCATCAAACACAGCAGTCAAACATTGATAACTTATTTCTACAAAACCCCACCGTTTTCCCCTGATAATACGTCTGTTTCAGCCCTTTCCCAAAATGGTAAAGATTATGGAAACATCACTTTCATGCATGAATAATTTACCCAATTTGGAAACTTTTGAAATCGATTCATATTCAACTTGAAATGCTCAGTTTGTCGAGTGTTCGATCTTTTCTTATCAATTCTATTGATCATAAATATCATGCATCAAGTCTAGATTCGTTAAAACCCCTAAATACCCACAATATCATCATATCCGATCCTAACCCTAAACAACAATAATCTAGCATCAATAGCAATCCTATATCATGTTTCTATCATAGATATAGCAGCAAATCATTGAATAACACATAACACCACATAATACACAATTTACCTATGTTATTCACCATGAAACCTATGTTAATGATAATGTTTTGATTTAGAAAGATGTTTAAAAGGTTTTTAATCATAAAAACACCCTTAGAACAGATCCGGACAATTTGGGTTAGATGAAAACGAATTAAAATGCTTTTAAAAAGGTTTAGGATCAAGAACACACCTTGGATTCTTGTTTAGATGTTGTAGATAGGTTAGATTATGAAAAAGAAGAGCAAAAACTCATTCCTTAGTGATTAAGATCGTTTGAGAGCGTTTTGGGACGGTTAGGGTTTGTGAAATGATGAAAAATGACAAAGGTTAGTATTTATACTAATCCTCCTTCACCCCATTTCAATGGTCGAAGGTGGTCTCCTTCGACCCTTCCACAGGGTCGAATGAGCCCTGTCCTGGTCGAAAGGAATTCTTTCAATTTCACTCCCCAGGTTCGCCCACTTACAAAGGGTCGAACCAGGCACAATGTTCTCCTTCGACCATTCGAAGTGGTCGAACCAGAACTCCTTTTTAACTAATTTTCCAGTTTGTCGTGTTTAACGCATTCTAACACATCTTAACACATAAGCATGCATCCTTAATCTATATTTGACATATTTAAGCATAGATAATCATTTATACATCATTTTAACACATCTATGTATATAATCCACAACACGACCCATAATCTATACATATACTTAATTAGTTCATGTAATGTCACCAACAACGGAACCCGGTACTAGTGTATTACCAAAACGACTCCCAATGATCCTCCAGATCATTGTACCCTGGACAATCCTAACTTGACCCGACTCAACTAACCCAGTTAAGTCTGTTTATAAACGTTTCTCGCTAAGGTAGACTTAGATGTTACTAATATGTTTAAGCCAAACATGTCGGGTGTCACATCATCCCCACGTTGAAAGAATTTTCGTCCCGAAAATTGCGCAAAGCCCTAAAAGAAAGAATCGAAAAGAACAGAACGAAAAGAAAATTACCGGATGTCACATCATCCCCACGTGGAAAGGAATCTCGACCCGAGATTCATTCCGCTTCAGCAGTAACATGCCTTGATTCGAACGCACGCTTCGGAAAAAGATTAGGATACTTAGCTTTCATCTGATCCTCCCGTTCCCATGTGAACTCCGGTCCACGGTTCGAGTTCCAACGGACTTTAACGATGCGGATTTTACTCCGACGAAGGCTACGAATCTTGTAGTCGAGAATCTCGACAGGTTCTTCCACAATGCGAAGACGATCATCAACCTTGATCTCCTCCAGTGGTACAATGAGAGATTCATCAGCCAAGCACTTCTTCAAGTTAGACACATGGAAGACGTTGTGCACACTACCGAGCTCCGCCGGTAAGTCAAGTCTGTATGTCACCGGTCCAATCCGATCCAGGATTGCGAATGGTCCGACATACCGAGGGTTAAGCTTGCCACGCTTTCCGAAGCGTATGACGCCCTACCATGGTGAAACTTTCAGAAGTACTTTGTCCCCAACCTGGAACTCTAAAGGTTTTCGACGACGATCGGCATAGCTCTTCTGACGATCCCGTGCAGCAGCCAAACGTTGACGAATCTGTACGATTTTCTCCGAAGTTTCGTACACAAGTTCCGGACCAGTGAGCTGGCTCTCGCCCACCTCGGCCCAACAAAGTGGTGATCGACATTTCCGTCCGTAAAGAGCCTCGAACGGAGCTGCCTTGATGCTAGAATGATAGCTGTTGTTGTAGGAGAACTCCACTAACGGCAGGTGGATCTCCCAACTTTTGCCAAAATCGATAACACATGCCCGGAGCATGTCTTCCAAGGTTTGAATCGTCCGCTCACTCTGTCCATCAGTTTGCGGATGATAAGCTGTACTCATATCCAACTGAGTACCCAAAGCCTTGTGCAGAGCCTTCCAGAAACGCGAAGCGAAACGAGAATCACGATCAGAGATAATAGAAACAGGCACCCCGTGCCGAGCAACCACCTCCTTAAGGTAAAGTCGAGCCAACCGCTCGAGTCCATCGGTTTCCTTAATAGGTATAAAACGCGCCGATTTTGTCAGCCGGTCAACAATCACCCAGATCATATCATAACCACTAGGTGATCTTGGCAGCTTGGTGACAAAATCCATCGTTATTCGCTCCCACTTCCATTCCGGAACCTCTGGTTGTTGTAGGAGACCAGACGGCCTCTGATACTCCACCTTGACTTTAGCACAAGTCAAACATTTGCTGACGTAAGAAGCTATATCAGCTTTCATGTTCGGCCACCAATAAAGTATCTTCAAATCCTGATACATCTTATCGGAGCCAGGGTGAATAGAATACCGGGATTTGTGAGCTTCATCCAAAACAAGCTCGCACAATCCCCCGAACAATGGGACCCAAACACGTCCCGCAAAATAGTGTAAGCCATCGGTCCTGAGCTCAAGATGCTTGTCGGCACTGTGCATAGTTTCAGCCTTAAGGTTTTCCCCCTTCAAGGCTTCCAACTGTGCAGAACGGATTCGGTCAGGCAGTGACGAATGAATGGTGACCTGTAAGGCTCGAACACGACGAGGATTCGCAGACTCCTTCCTGCTCAAGGCGTCCGCCACAACGTTCGCCTTTCCAGGATGGTATTTGATGGCACAGTCATAATCGTTCAGGAGTTCAACCCAGCAACGCTGCCGCATGTTCAACACCTTCTGGTCGAAAATATGCTCGAGACTCTTGTGATCGGTATATACTTCACACTTGGTACCGTACAAGTAATGTCTCCAGATTTTCAACGCAAAGACTACCGCACCCAGTTCTAAGTCATGAGTAGTGTAGTTCTTCTCATGAACTTTGAGTTGACGAGAAGCATAAGCAATAACCTTCCCGCGTTGCATCAACACACAACCGAGACCACGAATAGAAGCGTCAAGTACACAACAAAGTCATCCGTACCCTCTGGCAAGGATAAGATAGGTGCAGAACAAAGTTTAAGCTTCAGCATCTGAAATGCTGATTCTTGTGGTTCATCCCAGTAGAACTTTCGGTCCTTCTGGGTAAGAGCAGTGAGGGGTTGAGCGATCTTCGAAAATCCCTCAATGAAGCGACGATAGTATCCCGCAAGACCTAGGAATTGCCGCACCTCAGATGGTGTCTTTGGTGCTTCCCAATCTTTAATAGCTTCGATCTTAGCCGGATCGACATGAATTCCCAGTTCATTCACCACATGCCCTAGGAATTGGACTTCTCGTAACCAAAAATCACACTTTGAGAAGTTGGCATACAACTGCTCCTGTCTCAAAAGTTCCAAGACCAACCGCAGATGTTCCTCATGATCCGACTTGTTCTTGGAGTAAATCAGAATACCGTCAATGAACACGATGACGAACTTGTCAAGGTAAGGTTTACAAACGCGGTTCATCAAATCCATGAACACCACCGGTGCGTTAGTGAGACCAAAAGGCATGACCAAGAACTCAAAATGACCATAACGAGTGCGAAAAGCAGTCTTCTGAATGTCAGCTTCCCTGACGCGCAACTGGTGATAACCGGACCGCAAATCAATCTTCGAATAGTAGCTGGAGCCCTGAAGCTGGTCAAAGAGAGCATCAATGTTCAATACACATGCGAAGACTTCCGTCCTTCTTCTTCACAAACAAAATAGGAGCTCTCCACGGGGAAGAATTCGGTCGGATGAAACCCTTTTCCAAGAGTTCCTGTAACTGGCTGGACAACTCTTGCATCTCGGGAGGTGTAAGACGATACGGAGCTCGGGCAATAGGAGCTGCGCCCGGAGTAAGATCAATACCGAACTCAACCTGACGATGGGGAGGAAGACCAGGTAAATCATCAGGAAACACATCAAAAGTCACGAACCACCGGAATATCCTCGATCTTCTTCTCATCGTCAGTAGAAACGTTAACAAGTGCCAGAATGGTCGAACAGCCCTTCCGAAGATACTTACGGGCTTTCATGCTAGAAATGATACTCAGCGGAGACGATTCTTGATGGTCACTTTGTTCAGCTCACGATAATCAATACACATGCGAAGACTTCCGTCCTTCTTCTTCACAAACAAAATAGGAGCTCCCCACGGGGAAGAATTCGGTCGGATGAAACCCTTTTCCAAGAGTTCCTGTAACTGGCTGGACAACTCTTGCATCTCGGGAGGTGCAAGACGATACGGAGCTCGGGCAATAGGAGTTGCGCCCGGAGTAAGATCAATACCGAACTCAACCTGACGATGGGGAGGAAGACCAGGTAAATCATCAGGAAACACATCAGAAAAGTCACGAACCACCGGAATATCCTCGATCTTCTTCTCATCGTCAGTAGAAACGTTAACAAGTGCCAGAATGGCCGAACAGCCCTTCCGAAGATACTTACGGGCTTTCATGCTAGAAATGATACTCAGCGGAGCACCGCTTTTCTCGCCACGAACCGAAAGAATCTCTCCATCAGGGAGAGGGATCCGAATAACTTTGTCAAAACAAACGATCTCCGCGCGATACAACGATAACCAATCTATGCCAACCACGACATCAAAACTACCCAGGGGTACCGGCATAAGGTCAATGGGGAAAGACAAACCCGACAGTTCCAAGCGACATTCCCTAAGGGTGTGTGTCGCTTCGATTTTCTTACCATCAGCCAATTCTATTAAGTACTTAGCCTCTAAAGGTGTGGGTACTATATCTAGCAATCGACTAACATCCAAAGATACGAAACTCTTATCGGCACCAGAATCAAACAAGATAGAAACATAGCGATCATTAAGAAGGAACGTACCGGTAACTGTGTCTGGATCCTGCCTAGCCTCCGCAGATCCAATGACGAAAGCACGTGCAGTCCTGCCTCCGCCGCCATTGTTCCCGCTACCGTTCCCGCCCCTCCCATTATCGCCATGCTTCAGTTTAGGACATTCACGCTTGAAGTGTCCTGCATCACCACAGTTATAACACCCCTGCCTCCCCTGAGTCCCCTGAGCAGCAGGAGCAGGAGTAGCCGCAGGAGTCTGAGTTGGGGTGAGTGCCACCTTGCAATCCTTAGCATGGTGCCCCAACTGATGGCACCGATGACAACGAGCCCTATCACAACCCCCAGAATGGTGAAAACCACACTTGTTGCACTTGGGATGCTTCCCAACATACCCACCCGTCTTCTGCCCAGAAGAAGACCCAGATGCATCAAACTTCTTCGCCGGCTGAGCTGGCACCACACTCTTCCCCACACTATCCCACTTCCTCTTGTTCCCCTCAGCAACCTTCACAGCAGCACCCTTGGGTGGCAAAACGCCTTCTGCCACCTTCAGGTTAGTCATCCGATGAGCTGATCGGACAACTTCAGCAATAGTGGGAAGATTCCCAGCAGCCACCAACCCAGCAATCTCCGGAACTAGCCCAGACACATAGTGCTCGATCCTCCGGTACTCGGGTGTGTGCAAATCAGGGCACAACACCGCCAGCTCATTCCTCCTCACAGTGTATTCTTCAATCTCAGACCCAACCATCTTGTAGCTCCAGACCTCATGCTCTAATTTCTGTATCTCCTCTCTCGGACAGTACTCACCTCTAAACAGCTGCACAAACTCCGCCCAAGGCATAGCAATAGCCTCCCCCAATCCCATGTTCTGTGTAGTAGCATTCCACCACGACAGTGCAGGCCCCTCAAATGTCGCAGTAGCATACTTTACCTGGTCCCCAGCAGGACAGTTACACATAACAAACACAGACTCCACCTTCTCCAGCCATCGGAGCAGTCCCACCGCTCCCTCAGTTCCAGCGAAGTTATGGGGCTGACAGTCCTGAAACTTCTTATAAGAGCACTGAGGTGGGGGTGGATTGGCACCAACACCTGAAACACGGTACACGAGTAAAACACAAACGAAAGGACACGAAAGCCGAAAATGAGGCAACATCGACAGAAATCAACTCACCACCCATGGCATTAATCCCAGCCTGGAAATTTTCCATAGCCATGTTCACTTGCTGCTGTAGCAAGTTGTTCAGCGCAGCTTGGGTCATGTTGATGTTTCCACGACCACCGCCTCCAGCACGAGCACCACCGCCACCACGGCGTCCACCACCGCGAGCACCAGACATGATCTAACAAATCAAGAAATCGAGGGATTCGGATTCACTTCCAGTGTCAACCACTAGAAATTTACAAGAGTCAACCTAGGGACAAATCCAGGACTATACATCCAAACTCGAAATTCATCGGGATTTTCATGCATTCCAGTTTATTATTTCGTGTGCACCCGAAATGATAAACTGCTCTACATGGTCCTCCAGATGTACCCCTAATCCAGACCCCAGTCACTGAACATCGTCGCCTAGTAACGTGTGACGATAGGTGCAAGTGTAAGAAGGCATGTGTGTGCTAGAATCAACAAATCAACCCATCCTCCTTCAATCCAGAAGAAGAAGACAAGAGTAGGTAAGGAACCAAATAAAAGCGGATGATGTAACGGAGAAGCATGATGATGATGTAAGGACACCCCGACAATGTTAGTACGTATCCCACTAATAGACCCAAAGTATGTGACCGTCTAGTGTGTGCGACTCGGCTACAGACCAGACTCTACATGCAGTCCTAGTTCACTATAACCATTGGCTCTGATACCAATCTGTCACACCCTCAAATTACCACTGGCGGGGTTTTACCGCGAGGCGCATGACAAACCAGGATCCAAGTCAACGGTCACAATAAACAACTCTATATGAAAAGCGTAAAACCATAAACAACGATTTTATAAGCGGAAGCATTAAGAAGTATTTAAACAGCTATGCTATGATCCAAAGTATTCAAAACACTTTTTATTACAAAACGTGCAACTATGCCTAGACGCCAATGCAGACCCGTGCGCCTAGTTCCATTTGTTGCTACCTTAGCGACCTGAGAAAAACATGCCAAAAAGATGTCAACATATAATGCTGGTGAGTTCACAGGTTTGTTCAATATGTTACCAAAACGTTACCATGTCCATACTATATCAGTGTTACCAAGTACGCTAGCTAGGCGTATGTTTTATCACTACTACGATTGGAAACCATTACTAGACACGTTTAGCAATGTTTAGCATGTTTAAGCAGCCCGTATGTTCAGCTTGATAATGTTCCTATTCGAGACAATATGCACCCGCCCGGCCCTCCAAGCCGACGAGTGGGGCAGGTCACGCCCAATAGATCTATCCACATTTCCCCCGTTGTGCATCCCCGCACATTCATAGTTTCCCCCGGGACTTCCAAAGATCGTATAGCAATATAAAGTTAAGAAACCCATAGTATGACAAATGTTACCAAAATAGTTTAGCGCATGTTTTCTCCCCCAAAAGTTAAAGCAGTAAAAGTGGGGCCGTGAACTCACCTTAAATTGCGTTCCTCGGTAAATAGTAAAATGCTAAGCCCTTGATAATCCCTCTACCAGAGATCTATCAAAATGTTCACATAAGTGTTCCGACTAATAACCATAAGGTTATCTAGTCCCCGATTGTCCAGATCGTAACCAAGTATATTTTTAAAACGTGTTTGAATGTTTAACCGACACACTAGACCGACCCGACATCCCGTTGGTGACCCATTACCCTAACTAATCAAGTACACATAGATTACACACATGGTTCAAGCATAAAACACTTAGTTTGTATCAAAAATCTCATTTCTGCATTAGAACGGTCGAACCAGTCAGTTTTTAGTCTCCTTCGCCCGTTTTCAGTCTCCTTCGCCCGTTTTCAGTCTCCTTCGCCCGTTTTACATTTCGTTCGACCGTTTGATGCCTCCTTCGCCCGTTAAACCACATTCGCCCAACAAAACCCAGGTTCAACCCTGGATTTCCTCCTTCGCACCTTCGATCGGTCGAAGGAAGCCAGGTTCGCCCCTGTTGTGTAAATCTTCCTAAAAACGCTTCAAACACATTCAAAACGACTCGAAACATCATCAAACACAGCAATCAAATATTGATAACTTATTTCTACAAAACCCCACCGTTTTCCCCCGATAATACGTCCGTTTCAGCCCTTTCCCAAAATGGTAAAGATTATGGAAACATCACTTTCATGCATGAATAATTTACCCAATTTGGAAACTTTTGAAATCGATTCATATTCAACTTGAAATGCTCAGTTTGTCGAGTGTTCGGTCTTTTCTTATCAATTCTATTGATCATAAATATCATGCATCAAGTCTAGATTCATTAAAACCCCTAAATACCCACAATATCATCATATCCAATCCTAACCCTAAACAACAATAACCTAGCATCAATAGCAATACTATATCATGTTTCTATCATAGATATAGCAGCAAATCATTGAGTAACACATAACACCACATAATACACAATTTACCTATGTTATTCACCATGAAACCACATAATAACACATAACACCACATAATACACAATTTACCTATGTTATTCACCATGAAACCTATGTTAATGATAATGTTTTGATTTAGAAAGATGTTTAAAAGGTTTTTAATCATAAAAACACCCTTAGAACAGATCCGGACAATTTGGGTTAGATGAAAACGAATTAAAATGCTTTTAAAAAGGTTTAGGATCAAGAACACACCTTGGATTCTTGTTTAGATGTTGTAGATAGGTTAGATTATGAAAAAGAAGAGCAAAAACTCCTTCCTTAGTGATTAAGATTGTTTGAGAGCGTTTTGGGACGGTTAGGGTTTGTGAAATGATGAAAAATGACAAAGGTTAGTATTTATACTAATCCTCCTTCGCCCCATTTCAATGGTCGAAGGTGGTCTCCTTCGACCCTTCCACAGGGTCGAATGAGCCCTGTCCTGGTCGAAAGGAATTCTTTCAATTTCACTCCCCAGGTTCGCCCACTTACAAAGGGTCGAACCAGGCACAATGTTCTCCTTCGACCATTCGAAGTGGTCGAACCAGAACTCCTTTTTAACTAATTTTCCAGTTTGTCGTGTTTAACGCATTCTAACACATCTTAACACATAAGCATGCATCCTTAATCTATATTTGACATATTTAAGCATAGATAATCATTTACACATCATTTAAACACATCTATGTATATAATCCACCACACGGCCCATAATCTATACATATACTTAATTAGTTCATGTAATGTCACCAACAACGGAACCCGGTACTAGTGTATTACCAAAACGACTCCCAATGATCCTCCAGATCATTGTACCCTGGACAATCCTAACTTGACCCGACTCAACTAACCCAGTTAAGTCTGTTTATAAACGTTTCTCGCTAAGGTAGACTTAGATGTTACTAATATGTTTAAGCCAAACATGCCGGGTGTCACACATAAATTATTTACTTATTTGGGTAAAATAAATAAAAAATAAAGAATGTAAAAAACATTATAAAAATTAAAAACCCTATCAAACTACCGAACATAAATGAACTTAAACAAACAAGTTATTGAACGTTTACGAACATAAATGAAAATGTTACCGAACACTCACAACATAAACGAACGAACGAGACTTTTGTTCATGTTCGTTCGTTTATCTAAACGAACAAATTTTTTTATTCGCGTTCGTTCATTTATTAAACGAACACATACGAACTTCCCCCCGAACGGTTTGTGAACTGTTCACTGAAAGTTCAGTTCGTTTGCAGGTCTACTGGTGTACAATGGGGTTGAACAAACACCATGTTTACAGAACAATGAGGATGAATTACCACCGATGAAAACGACCCAAATCAACCCCAAATAAATATTAGGGCTTCGATTTATGATCCGGAGACTTCGATTTTTGACATTGAGGCTTCGATTTCTGACTTGGAGATTTTGAGGCTATATGACATCCTACACGGTGTTTCTAGTACGTTGCTCATACACTTAACATAATTAAAGGTTTTAAAACTGTGTTTTCTGACATTGGTGTACGATTTTGAAACTCTGTTCAAGATTGCACCCATTTTGTGATGTGGTTTTGTTGAAATTTGGATTGTGTTGAATAAAATTGGGGTTTAAAAGAGATGCTTTAGATATGTATATGGGATGACTAGTGTGTGGCTGAATGGTGGGGACTGGTGTTGTTGGGTGGCACCATTTTGAGAGTGAATTTAATGTAAATAGAAAATTAGTTGTAAAGTTGAATTGCCATGGTCAAAGAATAAAACTTTGGAGAAGAAGAAGGAGAACTACAAAAGTTAACAATCTGATGGAATAGAATGAATGAAATTACCTATCTACCCACACATGCATAACACCTGAAATAGACTCAAGTGAGATTTTGGATGGAGTTAAGGTAAATAATGAAACATGTAACAAACTAGTGGAATAAAGGACAATGAGTGAAAAACATTTTTAAAGGCCATTCTATAATTTAGGTATAAATAAAGAACAAAAAATGTAATATAGTCAAAATTTAATTTAAAAATTGCAACCTTAAACCTATAAGGGCATTCTCATCTTCATCTTCATCTTCAACTCTATAATTACACTAAAAATACTACATTCCTTCTCCTTTTTAATCAAGTAATATTTTTAATATTTTTCTCTCTCATTCATTCACAACCATTTTTAACAAATATTAAAAAAATATAGAGTTAAACAGTCTCTCTTTCAAATTTACTGATTAATAATAACTTTCTTTCTCATTCACTCACAATTATTTACTTCCACTCCATATAATATAATCAAAGTACTCACAAATAATATGGAGGGCATGATGTGAATGCTCTAAGAGTCACTTTGTGTCCATAAAACATCACATGTACGTTTAGTGAGTTTAAAAACGAGTGTAGTTGCATTCGTTTAATTACAAGTGGTTTTGACCCTATTGTTATAATAGATTGAATGTGACATTGTAAATAGACACACTATGATAGATCTTTGGTACCGGTATCAGTATCGAATGTATAAACACCAAAGGTAACGTTCATGAAAATTCTTAAAAATTCGGTATCGATACCGCCATCAAAAATTTTCTGTATTACACAGTTCGGTTCGGTACCATTACCTCTCGGCATGGGTACCTAACCTAAAACAATTAACAATGTATCTCTAATGTTAACGCCTAACATTAAACAATGTATAACTCTAATATTAAAACCTAACCTAAAACAATGTATAACTTCAATGCTAAAACCTGTTGTAAATAGATTTCATATTTACTGGTTTGAACATAATTAATGACTTGCCTATACATTATTAATAAATAACCTAAACACTTTGTGTTTTTTCTCCTGTATGAACAAAACCCCACAAAAAATAGTCGTTTTTTTCTCCTTTTTTATATAGCACTATGGTACTCGTCGGAAAGATAATAAAACACACGTTAATTTGGTGTACTTTTTTTCTTTAAAAAATCTCGTATATAAAAGATATTAACATTTAAAAATTATGAGAGGAAACATGAGACAGAAAAATCCAATTTTGTTTATAAATTTTTTTTTTTCCTAAAATCACTCAATGCCACATGTCATCCTACATGGCACTCTCAAGGGGGAGAGTGACTATATGAGTGTCATGTACGATTTAGCCCTTTGAAATATATATATATATATATATATATATATATATATATATATATATAAGGGTGGGTTCAATGGAGAACCTAAAAAAGTGAAAAAATGGGGAACCATGCATTTAACATGTTAATTATATTATAAAAAGATCAATTTAACAAGTAAAAAATCATTTTTTATCAAAAAGTTTAATTGGAGATTTTGTATATAAATGTATGTAGAAGCTTTTTTGACAAAGAAAAATCAAAAAATAAAATAATTAAAAAAATGCTTAAAATTAGTTTAAAAAAGGTAAAAAAAAAAAATTTTATTGGAATTGGTTTTACACATGTTTATATGCAAAAGCTCTGAAGAAATTTTTGAAAAAAATATTTTTTTGCATGTTAAATTGAATTTTTAAAATATATTTAACATGTTAAATGCATGGTTCCCCACTTTTTTTAGGTTCCCCATTGAACCTTACACTATATTTCGTGTGCACAGGGAGACCGACATCTAAAACCATTCAAATTCAAATTTTCGTTTTACACTTATCTTTATTACGTAATACAATCTCAAAAACACAATTTACGCATAAAAATTCAAACGTATACGAAAATAAATTGTTTTTACACATGTGTAAATTTACTGTTTATGCATGCGTAAACTGTTTCATTTACACATGTGTAAAAAGTTAATTTGAAAGTGTAGAATGAATTATTTGGAAAGAAAATTCATTTATTAATGTTGTATTTTCACATGCGTAAATGAAACTTATCATTATAATCAAAATACAACACATGTGTAAAAAACAATAAATTTACTGTTTATGCTTTTATGAATTATTTGGAAAGAAAATTCATTTATTAAAGTTTGTATTAAAAAAATTGATTTTGATTAATTTTTGTACTTATTCTCACGATTCTCAAAATATTTAGCATTCTCAATATAACCCTCACCTATATATAGATATAACTAATTAATTAAAAATATTTTAATAAATAACCATTTTACCCTTATTTTTCTAAGAGTTTAAAGTTTCATATATGCCTATATCTTACTTCAATTTTTTTTTGTTTGCTAAATTTTTAATTTAATTCTTCTATCCCTTTTTAACTTACTTATTGTTTTTCGTTTTTACTTTAAAACAATAGAATTGAAACATCTCTAATTTGGTACATAGGGTTCGTGGTATAGTATGTTGAGAGAAGTCATCAAAATTAATAAAGCACAGAAGCACTTGATCCAAGCGGCAAATAAAGAACTACAACATAAAAGCATCAAGAAACAAAAATTTACAAAGTGGATCAAATTTCAACATCACCATTTGACCATTTGTTAGACATCAGAAGAATGAATAGGCATGTTGACACAAAGATCAAGAATATAATCATACAATAAAACAGTAATAAGCCCCGCAAAACTATATATACAACTTACAAGGGTTTGCAATTAGGATCAGATGGGATAAACATATGAGATTTACGATTTGAAGAGAAGAATTTAAACAAACCATTAAAAGGAAGTGGTAGAATGGGCAATTTATATTACAATTAAAAAAAAATGAAATTAATCCTTATTTCTATGCTAAAATGCTACAAGTAGTTTTTAACTTTTTTTTTTAACGGTAAGTTCATATTAACTACAATCTTGTGCTTTTAAAGGCAAACTACAATCTTCTTGTTGTATTAATATCTTCAATTACCGACTCTACGCCAGTCCACCCTCTCTATAAAGTGTATTGTACGGGTCCTTTAAAGGAACCATGTATCAAAACTTCCCTTTTACGATTATTGGTGACTTTCAAGAATACGAGAGATACATGCAATATTGCAATGGACTAGGGTTCTCCCATGATTATAATGCCGCATAAAATACAATATTGTTTCGTCGATCATTTTTTATCTTTTTTTTTTTTTTTTTTTTTATTTAATAGATTTTTATTAAAACAAAATACGGAAGTTACATCATAATAGCAGGTAGACGGGCAACAAGCTGCGCCGCCACCCCTTTTTGAATTGCAAACCCTAGTCTACTAAAGACAAAACCTTGCCCCCCTGGGGATGAAACATTGCTGTGGACAACCCGTTGGACCCTGGTCAAGAAACGAATAGCTTCTGGCGCCAGGGAGCCAAAGGTGTCGAAAGCCAGAGGGATAAAGACATGTTGGTTATCTGCACAAGCTTTAGCATGTTTATCTACTTTCTTTGATTCCGCCTTTCTTGATGCTTGCCCAGCTACGAACCCTGTTTCCCGTAACCCAACCAGCGGAGATACCCCGGTGAGGTCCACACAGGCATGCTTCCCTCTCTCCCAACCAAAGACAAGCAGGTCTGCTGGTCGCAGGGTGGATCTCCCTTCCGTGGGGTCTGTGAGGAAGTTTACAGGGGCCTCCTTTTTGGCAGAGATCCCAGCTCTTCTCAAGATATCCCACAAAACATCCCTCACCCAGTCATGCCGATATTTGAAACCAGGGAGCTCCTTGCAATGAATTGCATGCTCCCCATATTTATCCATGCAGGTTTTACGGCAGATGGGGCAAGTTTCATCTTCCGGGTACATAGGGATCATCAATCGGTACTTGAGTATAGCCCTGTACTCTACTGCAGACATGCATTGACCCAAACCCTCAATCGGGATAACGGTCAAAAAATCCTGAGCATGAGGGCCCTTTAGGCATTCAATCACCGCCTTCTGGCGAGTGGACAACTCAAAACTTCTCCCAGGCTCTGAGCAGTTTTGCTAAAAAAAGCATTCGCTAAAGTTTTTTGTGGCTTTGGGGGGGGGCGGTGTCCTTGTTAGAAAAACCACCAATATCAAAATCCGGGAGATAGACATTTAAGCGTTCGAGCGCCTGTTGATAGTCTGGGTCTAGAACAATGACCCCACTGTTCCGGAGGATATGATCCTGAAGTTCCCAAGACTGAGCTCTGGACGCCACAAAGGCATAGACCCCAACATCTCGAGCTTAAAGGAGGCCCAAACCACCTAAACGCATCGGCAAGGATGCCAAGCGCCACTGGAGGTCCCCGAAGAAGGGGCCGCCACACACAACTATATCTTCAATAGCTTCGCGGAGACCATCATCGAAAAGGGATACCGCATCCACCATGAAGTGGGGTTGGCAAGTTCGTAACCCAAAAAGTAACTTAGCGACCCCCATGCATGACCTGAGCAGCAGGAGTTCACTCTGGGGATCTCTAAGGCGGGGCAATAGTTTCATGAGGGCAACCGCACTCGTAGCCCGCCGCCCTGCCAACTCCCCGATAAAGGCAGGATCTTGGCTAACAGCCCCACCAAGGAGCTTAACCCCTTTCTTAGGTCTACCAATCCCTGTCGGGAAAAGCCCTTCCTGGCTTTTCAACCCGTCACACGTCGGCCAAAAGACCTCTGTTTTCTTAATATTGAGATGAAGCCCCAGAGATGGCCCATGCACGTTGATAATGTCTAAAGCCTTAGCAACCGCAGCAGCGTTGCCTATAATCGTCCCATCATCCAAATACCAAGCATGGAACGGGAGATTACAGTGTTCCTGAACCCGCATGATGAGAGGATGTAAGGCAAGAGCAAAGAGAAGGGGCCCCAAAGGATCTCCTTGCTGCACTCCGGTGGTAGCCCCAATACAATCATTACCCACGTACAGCCTAGCAGGCTGGGCGTAAAGGAACTGGACCCACGGATAGATAGACGGGCATCGCTGGTGAACCTCTTGAAGAAAGGCTGTGCGGTCGACCATGTTGAAGGCATTGGAAAAGTCTACTGTAAGCAGAGCCAAGGACCCATCCACATGAAAAGAATTCAAGAACCTGTTGGCACTGTGAAGCACCGCCTCTGCCCCATTTGGTACGCCTACTCCAAATTGAAAATCCCCAAGGTACTGGGCCATGTCTTTCCGAACCTTCTTCATTGCCACCTTAGAAACCAACCTCCGCCAAATGCCCCCCACAGCAATGGGTCGAATTCCATTATCGGGCTTCAATAAGGGCGTGAGGGGGGCTGAGGCAACAAACTCAGCAAGTGCCTTAGGGCAGGCCCCCCCAAGCCATAAGTTGACAACTTCAGTAATGGCCGCAAGCAAGCCCGAGGAAGTCACCGAGCCTTCGCCACCCATAGCATCCAACAGGTGTTGGGCCCGTATCCCATCCCTACCGCAAGACGTCCCTTTAGGGAAAGATCGGATACATTTGAGCACACAATCCCCATCTACAGATAGAGCGGGTTGGGCGATAGGGTTAGACGGAAAAGATGGAGGCGGCACCACCGGGTGTTTATCAATGAGGGCTTGCATGGTCGATTCACATAGAGGGGCAACCCCACTGGAGCACAGAACCTTAACCGCCGCCGTGAAATGCCCATCCCTGACTTTTCGAAGACATTGCTTTATATTCGGTTCCGTTTCATTGTCCTCTTCCCTTCTGACTTCTCCTCTAGATACCACCACACCCCCCACGCTATCCAAGAGGGAAGAGACCAAGACCGTAAACCCAGACCCACCTTTCCATACTGAAAACGCTTGCATTATGCTACTACACTGCATAGATTTCCTGTTCCCAGATCTTCGCTCTTGCCTGGAGGACGGTCTGACCACCCTCAGGGTTAACCGCGGGAGCAATAGCAATTGGACCCAATTTTCAACCGAGCCTGGCGACGCCACAACTTTACGTAAGGCACTTGTTAACACTTGAGCAAACGTCAGACGACAACTGGGGGGAATGCTTTTAACAGTTTGAATAGGGAGGGAAAAAACACGTTCGAGGAGGGCAACATCCCCAATCATCCCGGTTTGGTGACGTGGGTTTGCATCGTCTAACGCTTGACATGGTTTCCGTATCCCAACAATGAAATCTTCGACATCTTCCGAGACCATGGCGAACGATACGACCTCATCGTCATGTTTGCATCCCCTACTGAGAGCATGTATCCCCATGCACCTCCCACATAACCATTTACCTCCTGCCCTGAGAGCTTCCCCAACGTCCAAGAAAAGGTCCCGATCCTTCGAGACAGCCTCCTTCATAGATAGCCTTCGGTCTTCTGTCTTGAGATGAGTGCTTTGCATGTGTTCAATAAGGCGGAAAAATCCGCCAAACCCCGGTTTACCATCTTTACAATCGTGAAAATGTTTAAAGGGGCAGGCCCTTAAACCGCTAACAAAGTCATGCGCAGAACCTCCTGACTTGACATTCCGGGCATTCCTGGTAGGAGCCATGTACGAATGATAACAACCGAACTCGAGATGAGTTGGGGGCAAAGAAACCAGTGGGCAAAAACCCTTGACAAGACAGCGAGGGTAGCAACCACAGGTTGCCCACCCTCTAAGCGAACCCCCACATAACTCCTTACCCCATTTTTATTATTATTATTATTATTATTTTTATTATTATTATTATAATTTTTATTATTATTAGTATTATAATACTATAAGTAGTATATAATCTTATTATATAACTATTATTATTATAATCACCAAATCAAAACATTACACAAATGCCGAAGGACAAAAAATATAACAAACCGGGCGAAGGACAGAACAGGCAAACAAAAACGGTCGAAAGAGTTTGAAGGAGACTATAAAGGGCGAACGAGCACAGGAATGGACGAAGGAGGAAAAAACAAGACGAATGAGGCGAATTTGAAAAAGAGCCGTTGGGACGACGGTGATCGGCGGTAGAGACGACGGAGATTGAGACGACGGAGATTAGGCGACGGAGATTGGACGGCGAGATTAAGACGACGGAGACTGGACGACGGAGATTGGACGACGGAGACGACGGAGATTGGACGACAGGGCTGTTCAGATAAAGGGAGGGAAGACGACGGAGATTGGACGACGAGGCTGATCAGGTAAAGGGAGTGAAAACGACGGAGGCGACGGAGCTGTTCGGAGACGACGGAGCAGAGTGAACGGAGACGACGGAGACGAACGAAGCTGATTACCTGATCAGGGGAGACGAACGACGAATACGAACGGAGCTGATCAAGAATACGAACAGAACTGATCAAGAAGACGAAAAGAAGACGAACAAGAAGGGAGGGACGAACAAGAACGGAGCTGTTTTTATCTTTTTTTTTTTTTTTTTGTTTTAGTCATTGGTGATAACATTATTTAACTAATTTGTATACATAGCTTGAAACATTGGTTTAGTCATTGGTTATTTCATTATTTAACTTATTTGTTTACTTTAGTTTGAAACAAAACAAATAAACTAATAATATGATTTACACTTTTTATTATTTCTAACATATAATAATATTGTCATTTAGAAATTAGGGTGTTACACTTGTATTTTATATTTCAAATCTAATAAAAAAAGTATTAGGGTCAGTATCAAATACACACTAAAAGAAAAATAGGAAGTTTTAGGAAGTGTATTAAACATACTTCAATTGAACTCATTTAAGCGGCATTGGAACCATCTCATCGAACCCTACGATGTGACTTTTTAGGTATTCGGTTTTTGGGGGTTTAGCTTGTAGTTTTTAGAATATACGTTATATCATTGTGTCTTTTATGTAGCATTGTGTCTTTTTCTTATTTTTATCATTGTGTCATTTTTTTCAATTCATTGTGTCTTTTTTCTTCAGTATTGTGATATTTTTATGCACTGTGTTATATTTTTTGGCTCATTGTGTCATATTTCATGATCTATTGTGTTTTTTGTATCCTCACCCTTCTCATTTTTGTTACACTGTCTAGAATAACTTGACACACACACACACACACACACACACACACACACACACACACATATATATATATATATATATAATATAAGGATAGGGAGAAAACCCTTCAAAATGAAAAAACTCTAGAAAACCTCAAAAAAACCTACTTCCCGAGCTTTTTTTTTTAAAAAATTAGGGCATGTAGTATACATGTTTTTGAGTGTTTTGAGCTAAAAAAATCAAAAAAGCGCCGAAGGGTTTTTTTTTTTAAAAAAAAAATAAGTTTTGCATCATAACATATGTTACCAGTGCAAAAATAAGCTAACATATGTTATGATGCAAAACTTATTTTTTTTTTAAAAAAAAAACCCTTCGGCGTTTTTTTGATTTTTTTTGGCTCAAAACACTTAAAAACATGTATATTACATGCCCTAATTTTTTTTTAAAAAAAAAGCTCGGGAAGTAGGTTTTTTTGAGGGTTTTCTAGAGTTTTCTCATTATTTAGGGTTTCCGTATTATCCATCCCATATATATATATATATATATATATATATATATATATATATATATATATAACTCTCTAAAAATAACTCATATTAAAAGAACATAAGATTACAACCACATTAGGATAGAGTTAATTACATAAATTGTCCTTGTTGTTTGGTTAAGATCATACCTTTAGGGTATAACTTTGAAAAGTTATAAGTTTTAAATTCATGATTTTAGTTTTGTAAGATATTTGGGTTTAACACAAGGTTCTATTAACTTTTTTGTTAAATTCAAGTAAAATGGCCAAATTACCTTTTTGTAATAAAAGGTACGATTTATTTAATTATTTTTTAATTACAGAGGTCATACGCGTAAATAACCAAACAGAAAAAAATCACTCCATTCGTTAATTCCCCTTTTCACACTCGTTTTGCTTTTCCTTCAAATCAATCAGTATTTGGCCACCGCTTATGCTCGCTGAAACCCAGGATTAAGCCTACCATTACATGTCCCTATATTCAAGTCACCTCGATCTGGCCGTCAACGAACGACCATTATAGAGAGTTGAAACATATCTTTTTGTCACCCTTTATTGTCGATAGTGATATAGATTAGAGGATTTGGATAATACATAGAAAACTAAAAAAAATACATTCACAAATGAATCAATACCTATAAATGAATCAAATTAGATATTCATCTCCATAGGAATAATTTATAAAGGAAATCTTCGACTTTTTAGCGTATTTTAGTACGTGAGCCACAACGTTACCAACTATAATGCACATACCCAAACTTGTAATCTTTAAACTTAGACATGAAATATGTAACATATATCAAACCATATAGGCCATTTATATATGTAAGTAACACTATTTATTTTTTTTCTTCACAAGTATCATCTTTTCAAAATAATTTATCAGGATTTTAATGAGATTATTTTGTAAAAAGAAGAGTTTCTCTCTTTTAAAGTCAAATCTAATTTCATTGTAATCCTCACTGCTTTTATATAAAAAAAAATGTAAACAGTTACATTATCTCACCTTTACATAATATCAACCCACTATTATTATTATTTTTTTTTACATATTTTCAGAATACTATCCATCATATTCTGTGTTATCGTAATTGAACCAAAATGACTGATCGATCTTAAAACCTAACACAGAGTCAGTTAGCATGATTCGATTGTGAATGTGACGGTTGAACCGAGTGGCCTAGTTCACTTCTTGGACCGGATTTAAAAATCGCACCATGTCCAACCAATTAACTAGTACCATAAAATTGATTACATTACAACAACTCTACAAAACAAAAGGGTTAAACTACCCCAATCTTAAAAACCCAACCCCAAAATCACAAACGTTACAAAAGACAAGGGGCCTTTTCCTTCCATTACCATTCTACCCAAGCCGCCATGCCCAGGTCAAACCCACAAGCTTTGACCAGAGAAATATTCCACGGTCAAACTTCAAAATTTTCCTTCTTCTTTAGCTTCCTAGAACATGACATCTTCAAATCCTTTAAATATCCATTTTCAATTCATAAAAATAAACCCCACAACCATTCAACCTTTCAAATCATCAACCAAAAATACCCAAGAGTAAGATCATCTTATTATGGCTTCTTCAGGTGGCAGTTTAAACACTTCAAGTACAAATTCACAATATCCTTCTTTCTCTTTCTCTACATCTTTTAGTGATCTTATTGCTTCTAACAACAACAACAACAATAATCAAGATTCTAACTGGGGTTTCTTTGGTAGCAATAATAGTGGAGTTGAGAGTCCCAAAGTACCTGCAACTCCATTTTCTCCATCTTCTTTTCTTTCGACACCAACTGGTTTGAACCAGAACCAGTTCTTGGACTCTCCTTTCTTTCCTTTTAATTCAAATGTAATGTTTTTTATACTTTTTTGTTATAGAGTACGTAGTTGTGATTTGCATATGGGTTTGTAAAATTGAGCTAAAGGATTGTGTGTATTGTTGTTGCAGATTGTTCCATCTCCTACAACTGGAAGCTTTTCTGGTTTGGATTTTAAAGATGATGAAAGAAAGTTTTCTAGCTTCTCTTTTCAACCACAACCAAGGCCTGTTTCTGCAAATAAAATGGTATGCAATTTTTACTTTTTTTTTGGTATTTCAAATTAAGAAAAGACTCGTGTTAGTTAATGATTTATTTAGTTAAATTTATTTAATAGCAATCACTATTAATAATTGTTTCATTTAGCTCATTTAATTTTTAAAACTTTTGCATTTATATAAAAAAAAAAAAAAAATAGTGGGACACACGCGCAATTGGATAACTATGAGATGGACTTTTTGTTTTTTCTTTATTTCATATATGTGGTATTTAGGTGAATTAACTTATAAAAACTTTTAACATTTATTAAAAAAAATTACAATATTGTAACACGAGTTTAGTGGGACTAGGACACTTGCAAAATTAGAGTAATACAAGGTGAATTTTTCACTTTTTGTTATTACTTAAATTTAACATTTTAATCATATATTACTATTACTATGCATAGAATAGAATAGAATACATGGTTCTGTTTGAAGTGTTAATTGTAAGTTGCTAAATTAATTGTATTCTTGTTGTTGAAACAGGAAGAACAAGTGAAAAGTAAACCACAAGAATGGAGTTTGACCAAACAAACTGATTACATATCAGAAATCAACAAACCCAAATCAGAATCAACACAATATGAATCTCAAGCCACTAGGGACCAAACAAGGTTAGAAGATGGTTACAATTGGAGAAAATATGGTCAAAAGCAAGTTAAAGGGAGCGAAAATCCGCGGAGTTATTACAAATGTACATACCCAAATTGTCCAACTAAGAAGAAAGTGGAAAGAAATTTAGAGGGACATATCACCGAGATCGTTTACAAAGGAAGTCACACTCATTCTAAGCCTCAAAATGCCAAGAAATCGTCTTCAAACAATTACATTGAAGCGCCTAATGAAAACACTCATTTTGATTCTTCGGCCTCATTTGGGGATGATGACTTTGAGCCAGCCTCCTCGTCGATTAGTAAATCGGGTGATGATCATGAAAACGAGCCCGAACCTAAGAGATGGTATGTTTAGCTATATTCTTTAAATTTGAGTATAACTGACTAACCGCTAATAACGTACTGCTTTTTAATCACCGGTTTGTTGTATAGGAAGGGTGAGGCCGAGAGTGAAGCTATTTCGGGTCCCGGGAGTCGAACCGTTCGAGAACCGAGAATTGTCGTTCAAACCACGAGTGATATCGATATTCTTGATGATGGATATAGATGGAGGAAATATGGACAGAAAGTAGTTAAAGGCAATCCTAATCCAAGGTACTTTAATTTGGTGCTCTTGCATAAAATAAAATAGTTTCTACTACATGTAAAATTAAGCATGTTTTTAAACATCTTTAAATTGCACAATTGTTGAAAGAAAAATGTGTGTATGGTACGCACATTTATCTATATATGTTCATGGGTTTGACTCAAAACTGGCCTACACTGGTTTAAGTTTCGTATAGTATCGTGTCAAAAGTTCACACCCATGGTTAATTTTCTTTGCATAGTGAATAAACAAGGGAAAAAAATAGTGTTTTTTAATTTAATGATGAAATGCTTAGAATTTATTTAAATTAACATGGACCTTTTTAACTATGTATAGGAGTTACTACAAGTGCACATTCGTCGGCTGCCCCGTGAGGAAACACGTAGAACGCGCGTCACATGATTTGCGAGCCGTGATCACAACATATGAAGGGAAGCACAACCATGACGTGCCTGCACCACGTGGTAGTGGGAGTTACAACATTAATCGAGCACCACCCGCCAATAATGGTAGCACCAACAACACTTATGGAACAATGGCTATTAGGCCTTCAACAACCTACTCAACTAACTTTCAAAACACCAACAATGGTGGTCAACAACCGTACACTCTACAAATGTTGCAGAGCTCGGGGAGCTATGGTTTCTCGGACGGTTCGTATGTGAATCAAAACCAAGGAAAAGACATCTCATTATCGAGTGCCAAGGAAGAACCTGAGGATGATTTGTTTTTCAACTCTTTCTAGGTGAAAGGCTGAGAAAACTAAGGCAAATCATCAAAACATAAACTAGTTTTGGCCACTAATTTCGTAGGAAATTTTAGATGTCTGCAAGGGGCTGTATTTTTTTTGTATCATACGTAGTAGTAAATTATAACATGGAAATATTCTTTGGCGAAAGCAAATAAACATTTGTATTTTTTCTATCTTTTTTTTTTTTTTTACTTCATAAACGGATGATTATACTTGTGATATCTATTTTGTCTTGTATTGGTTCACTTGTTTATTATCATATTATAAAGTTACTAACATAAAGCAATGAGCGTCGCTCACTTTTTATTAGTTTTGCTTTCATAAGTTTTCATTAACCACCATCTATTAAAATAATATTCAATTAAATGATATAAATTTTAAGAAATAAAAGTGAAAGAAAGAATTTGATTCGCTGACAATCGGTGAGGGCCAACAAACCATATTCTATTCACAGTTCACACAGGTGATCTAGTCCATGCGGGCCTCCTTCTCACGTCACGATCGTCACCTATAACGCTTCTTAACGTTGAACGTCCATGTCACTGTGGTGTTACACAACCTTACCGAGATGTTGGGAAGCTCTAAATGATTTATATTAGGTCCGTGTGGTGTATCAACCTCCTTTAAGGAAACTCATTGAGGGAGATATTGTGTAGAGTTAAAGCAATAGCAATTGTGAGATATAATCTATGACAACCAATAAGATTATGAGTAATGGTTAATGCGTCCTGAGTGGCATTTTTCGTCACATCATTATTATAATGCCCCTTTAAATAATGTGTAATGATTAACCTCTTGTTTAATGCCCCATTAGTAATTACTTTCCTTATTTTTCTCAATGTTTGGGTATTGTACTAGAAATGCCCCTCCTTCTTTATGCCTCTATAATGCTCAGGGGGGCGGTGTTAAGGGCATTATCAAGCTCATTCATGCTCACATAATGTCCTTCCTCTATTTTCCCTCTTTAATCACAATTATTATTTTTATATCAAATTAATAACTTTCCTCTTTCCCAAATTAGTCAATCTTCCACAAGTAGTTAGGCATCCCTTTTCATTCGCGAACCTTGATTCTTGACTCCATTTGCCGCGTGGTTACACTTGACGATCTTCTTCGTATACCAAAACTGAAGAGTTAATTTCCGTAGGTATGTTCTATTTATACTAGACTGGTTCAATTTTCATTCCTATGTTAGCGTTCAGTTTTATCTATAACTTGAAATAATCACTATAGAAATGTTTGAATCTACTTTAGTTTTCAATCACTTGAATTGGTAAACATTTGATTTTTTTATTTGGTATTGATGTAGATTTGGAGTTAGGGTTTTGTACAACAATAATCATATTACAGAAAATTAATCTTAGTTCAGAAGATCTGTGATATTGTTGATTGTTGCCCTATTTTAGTGTTAAATCGTATCTTCTGAATGACTATTTCTGTTAGATGTTTGTAGGTTGTTACTTTAACTTTTGTTAATCCGTTTGTTTAATCTCATCTTCTGTTGACGATTTAGTGTTAGATAATTTAGGTTTTCAACGTTATTTTTTTCGATTTTGTTCCATCCGATTGTTTCTTCTTTTATGGATGAGTTTTTATGTTAATAAATCTTAGTACACTTCGTGTATGTCCCTAGCTAGTGATAGGTCGTTATTAGTCGTAGGCATGATTGTATAGTTGTTTGGGTTGCATTATAGTGTTTAAGGGTTATTTTAGTCATTTGTATAGGTCTATACGCGTATCATAGGTCCATACGTGTGTCAAGGAACACGTATGGAACCCATACGTGTGAAGCATAGAAGGCGTATGGACTTAGACTATAAATACCCCATTCCTTGTGTTATTTTGTAGAACTTTTGCCAATATTACACGTTTGCAGCCCTTTGCGTGTGTGCTCTCTATTATTATCCCCTCCTTAAACACTCACCTATAATAACTAAACGGGTTATTGATTCCGTGTTTAATCCGATACGCGCGTGTTACATCGTATCTTGTTAGGAACACGATCCTACAAGTGGTATCAGAGTCGATGCTCATCTCACGCTTGTTGTTATAGGGGTTTTGCATCATATCTAAAAATTTTAAGGCAATTGTTATAGAAAACCGATTTTGACCCCTACAATAAAAAACATTATTATTAATGTTATCAACGTATTCGTTATTTATTGTGACAACCGGCAAATTCCGATCAACCTCCGATATTGTTTTAACCGTAATTGAGCTTTCGGAGTAGTTATTTATTATAAATAACGTCATTTATTAAGTTCGAAAGTAAACGGATCGTTTAAATGAAGGAAACCGCGACCGAAGTAACTAACGCGATTTTAACGCGTGTTCTGAAAGAACGTGTCGGATGTCTAAAATAATACTATAAATGCCCGGTTTAGTTGTATTTTTAAATTTGAATAAAACCGACTAGTTTTTGTAACGAGTTATCAAGCCTAAAATAAAACCGAGCCTTAGAACGTTTAAAACGGATTCGTGCATGTGGTATCCACCTACCATGGAACCCTAGCTATAAAAGTCACTCATTCCACTCCTCTTCTTCACAATTGCAGCCGCTACCCACAGATCAAACCTGGTTCCTCTATCTAAGCCTCTCTCTCACCACGATCTCTCTCTCACATCTCAAGCACTCTCCTTCTCCCCTTGTTTGCAGCACCGGCCGGCCACCCCCATCCCTAGTGGTGGCGGCGTGAAGGTCTTAGGCCCGTGAACGGGCTATGAAGATGGCTCTGTGGTGGTTTGAAGTTGATAACAATCGGAAGACGTGGTTGTTGGGGTTCGATAACGTGGATTTTATGGTCTAAATGGTCCCGAGTTTCAGCAAATGTAACGAATCCGGGTAAGGTTGCGTCAGTTCAGGCGGGTTTTGGGTGGTGCAGATCGGGTCTGGTCTGGTCAGAAAGGCTAGCTCGGTGGTGGTTTGTGGTATCGGTGTCACAGAAAGGCTAGTGGTGGTTTGTGGTATCGGTGTCACAGAAAGGCTAGCTCGGGCTCGATTTTTGGTGGGTTTTGAGTCAGGATTCGTTGGCCAAGGTTCTCGAGTTCAAGCTGGAGCTCGTCTGGTACACTATGGTCTTGATTGTTGTCGGGTCTTGGGTTCATGGTTCAACTTTGGAGTTGCTTTTGGTCGGTTTTTGGGTGTGTTCGGATCTGGTCAAGATACAGTTAACGACAGTCAACCCGGGGCAGACCTGGTCTGATTAGCACGCACTCAAACCTGGTCAATAGTTCAGCTCGGTCAAAAGAGTCGGGCGACACGTACGAGACATGTAGAACGAGACGCGTGGTACGAGACACACACGTGTGTAATCTCGGTATAACAAATTCGTATTTATTATTTTATTATTGATGAATATTTTTTTATAAATATATAAATACGAACCAAATAGTTTTAACTCGCGAAACGAACCGATGAAATATTTAACAGAAAGTATGAATCGGATGAATAGTTAATGTATAATAAATCGTGACTAAGTAATATTGTATATCGGACTAAATGGTTGGACTATATCGTGTATTTACATTGTTATATGTATTTTTATAAATAAGTATATTTTATATAAAGTGTCGAAACGTGTAAGTCTCGTTTGATTTGGAAATGCGGATAAATGAAATGTGGTTTTGTGTTGGAAATTGATTTTGGGAAAATTGTAGACAACTTGTGTTGTCTGGCTTGTACAAAAACAGTGGAGACTCTGCCGAAATTTTTATAAAATCTGAAGCACGACTAAGTTAATATTGTCGTGTATGTTTTTATAAATAATTTTCCCAATTTTTTAATAAACGTATTTATATAAAATTCACGACGTTTTGACAAAGATATTGGTAACAATAATAAGTGAATCCCGGACAATATTTTGAAAACAAATATATTTATATATATATATATTTATATATATATATATATATATATATATATATATAGTTTTCCAAACGGCAAGTATGATGAGTTTTCGAAAGGTTTTTCGATAATTAAATAATATTTATTGTTCGGATTCAAAAATATATTGTTAGGATCTGAGTTTGTTTGTTTTGATTATGTTTAACTAAATGTGGTAATAATGAAAAGAGAATAGAATGAAGGTGCAGCGGAATAATAAACTGTTAATCAAAACAAGAGAGTAAATGTTTTCTGATCGAAAGCTTTCATTAATCCAAAAGATTACAATCGTACAAATACTCCCCCTCAGCCTGATCACACAGTGTTTGTCTGAGAGAATGTTTGTGTGTGTGATGCAATAGAACAGTACAAGCACTGTTCTATTTGTAGACAGACTCAAAGCACTGATGACCTAGGCTGACGTCACCTAAGACAGTGACCTCTAACAGAATAACAAACGTAAACATCTGCCTATTACAAACTACTGTTACATTGAAAGCACTGATATTAAACATCTGTTGAAGATAAACTCTGATGGTCTTGTATCCACTGCTGGAGCCTAAGTGCTGTTGGTTCCAGTAGTGCTTTGATCTTCAGTACTTGTATCATCAGTTGTTCTTCATCAGACCTTTGGTCAGCAGTTGTTCTTCATCAGTTGTTTCCTCAGCAGTTCTTTGTATCAGCAGTTGTTGAGCAGTTGTTTGGATAGAACAGTAGTTAGGGTCAGCAGTCTTTTGGGAGAAGTAAGTTGTAAAGACTGTTTATTCAAGGGTCAAACTGATAGCATGTTTTGGCTTTCTAATCATCTGTTCTTCTCCAGGTCAGCAGACCCAACAATCTCCCCCTAGAACAGATGATGCCAAAACTCAGCTTTATTTATAGATCTTTATTCCTCATCAGACTTTCTCTGATTTGACCTTTGAATTGTAACTCAAAGTTCAGAGCAAATAAGTCTTCTTCATCTCTTTCTAGATCCAGATTTAGCAGTGTTTGGTGATCTTCTGCACATAGGCTGTAAGCATCATCCATGCTGATCTTCTGAACCCTTCCATCTGACCTGAGCAAAGTCAATTCGTGGTTGTCTTTGTTGACTTTCCACTTTAGAATTTTTGAGTCAGTGGATTTGCTGAGATGAACTTTTATTCTTGATGAGTTGGGTGAAGGAGGTCTTCCAATGAGTTCTCTGAGCTTCTCTGTTGTAGGATCAGAGAAATAATGTATTTGATTGAAGAGCCCTTCCTTAATGAATGTATCAGCAAACTTTCTTTGATCTTCCTCTGACATCTCTTTCTGCCTTTTGAACTGTCTTCTTGCAGCAGTTGTGAGATCAGAGGTTTCAAGTAGGCTGTCTAGGTTAAAGGTCTGTTGGGGTCTCTTCATCATTGGTTCATCAGTGTAAATTGGTTTTCTTGGAAGGCTGGGATATTTCTTCCTATTTTCTTCCAGACTTTTGTAAGTTTCAACCAGCCTTAACTCGGACCATCTGGAAACAGACCTCATCTCCCCATAGTTTGCAGCTACAATCTCCTGCCTCATCCTTTTGAATTTCAAGGCTCTGACTGGGTCTCTGCCTTTGCCAAAATTAGGAGTGGAGACTTTAGCTTTGGGGTCTTTGGCCATTTCTTCAATCCTGAGTAGTTCTTCTCTCAAAGCATGAGTAGTCCAACCATTGAACTGCTTTTTGTTTGCTTTGTAAGGCTTGGTTGCCATTATCTGTTCAAGAATAGATTCCCTTACCTCCTTTTCCAAATCTACACTGAGAGGCATGGAGGACATGGAATTGCTCAGGGTCTTAGCAAAATCTTCAATCCTTCTGACTTTGCTAAGCTCTGCTGAATGGATGCCCTGAGCAGTCCTGTCATCCTTCCCTTTGCATTTCTCCTTAATGATGGCATCCACCTGTTCACCCTTGTATTTCAGATATTTATCGAGGTTGAGGGGAACAGGGAAGTTTGGGAGAGATGGGAAGGATCTTTCTGATGGCTGTTCAGTATTGTAGAAGGATTGTATTTCCCCCTTGAGTAGATCAAGTTCAAGGGGATACTGAACAACCAATGGTGTAATCGTTGGTGGTGGTCTATGGGATCTGAACTTGGATGTATGTGGTGAGAATGATGTGATTGGAATAGCTGTGATGGGAGGAGTGGATTGGGCAGTTGAAGTGGTGGTTGGTGATGTGTGTATGTTTTCATCATGTACAACAAAGGTTGATTTTCTCTTCCTTGTGTACATGATTTTTGGTGATGGTGATTTGGTAGCAGTGGTTGGATTAACATCTGTTGGCCTTTTAGTAGGTCCAGCAGATGTTTGGGATTTGGCTGGTGATGTATGTTTGGTGGTTGTATGTTCAGGTGTGATTGTTGGTTTAGGTGCAGTGGTTTGGGTAGCAGTGTTTTGGGTAGTTTCAGTGTTTTGGGTGGCAGTGGTTTCAGTAGCAGTGGTTTTATCAACAGAGGTGTTCAACTTAGATGGTGGTTTTCTAACATGCTTGGCAGGTCTTTTCATCCTTTTAGAGGATCCCACATCTTCAGTTTCCCTTTGTTGTTTCTTTTTGAGTTCAATTAATGACTCTGCTTTAACTTCCAAGGTGTCAGCTCTTTTCTGTTTCTCTTGAGCAGCCTTTTCAGCTTCAATGTTTGCAGAGTCATCTACTGCTTTATTCTTCTCAGTGGTTTGTTGTGGTGGTTGTTGTGGTGGTGCTGTTGTTGCTTGTTGTTGTTGTGGTGGAGCTGATTTGGTAGACTCTGGTTTCTTGGCAGACTTGGCTTGGCCTTTTTGAGAAGGAGGACAACCAAAAGGATCTAGTTTTGGTAGCCTATCTCTGCCACTCTCCCCCTTTTTGGCATCATCAGCCGTGAAATCATCATCATTTTCATCCTTGAGGATGGTGGTAGGGGCAGAGCCAGTAGTCTTCAGCAGGTGGTCCTTGATGGCTTTGATATCAGCATGGGTATCTTTGTACCTTGCATCTACCATATTTCTGATCTCAGCCATGTAAGTTTCATGTGTCTGATCAGCCAGTTTTCGGTGAGCTATGATGATGGGGGAAACTGATTTCCATAACTCACTGGCTATATCAGCTGTGGATGGTTGACTCTTGGAAAGATCTGCAATTGAGCTCAGTATAAGCTTGACATCAGATTTGATGTCAGCAACAGAGGTTTCAATGACAGAAACTCTGTCCGTCAATTCTTGGTATTTTGACTCATCTCCTAAATTAATAGGATCATCTGAGTCCCTACCAGTGGTAGTTCTACCTGATTCAGTCCTAATAGGTGAATCAGATGCCCCTTTGTCTTGGTACTGGGGACTTCCAACTGGTTTTGGAGACACTATAGTGGCTTCAACAGTTGTTGCCTTCAAGGGAGTCTTAGCTATGTAATCACTGTCCTGATGTGAGACAGTGGTCTCTACATCAGTAGTGGCTGCTCCACTTGAAAACTCACCTAGAGTTGCATTGAACTCAGGTGGTGTAACCTCCTCTTCTGTTTGTGGGATAGCAGATTGTATATTCTCAGGACCAGTCACTTGTTGGAGTAAACTCTCAGTGACAGGTGGAAGAGAGGAACTGGGATCTTCCTGAGATTTGTCAATTGCTTCAAACAGAGGTTGCATTGTTTGTGGGACATGTGATGGTGAGGGTGGAGGAGTAACAAGAGAATTTGCCCTGGGAGAGGGGCTTGTGAACATTTGGTCAAGTGACTCAAATGTGTCATGATGTGTGTCCCCTTGGCTTACAACATGATCCTTTTGAGAGGATTCATGAGGAGTTTGGTCAGGTGGAGGTATGTCCAACTGTTGTGAGGAAGTAACAACAGTGGTTTCAGGTTGCATTTGTTGTGCAACAGAGGTTTCTTCTGGTACCTCATCATCCAGAAGCCTCATTTGTGGTTGAGTGGTGGTTTTTGTGGATGGATGTTTCTTTTTGGAAGTGGCTGGTGTGTGTTTCACAGCACTGGATGTAGTGCCATGATCACCAGGAGCAGTGGGCTCAACAACAGAGGTTTTGACAACAGTTGTTGCCTTTGTCCTCTTTGTTTGTGTTTTAGAAACTTTTGACACTTTAGACACTTTTTCTTGGGTGCTTCCACCCAACATTCTTGTGAAAGTTTCATCAGTTAAGCTTTTCATTTGCATGGCCTCACCCTTTTTGAAAACTTTTTCTGGTAAGACTTTTTGTAAGATTACACTAAGAATTCTTGGGTAAATAAGAAAAGCATTGTTTGACCCAGACTTGACAGCTTTCACATTTGATACCAAGTCCATGAACAATCCCTGGGAAAGATTGAAGTCAGAGTTTGACAACATGGCATAACCCAGATATTGCATCTCAATGGGATTTCATTGAAGGATGTGGACTTAGCAGAGACACAAAGAAGAAGAGTATGGAAGAAAAATTTCATGACTGGAGGGAAAAACTTTTTGAAAAGAGTTGATCCAGTCATCTGACCATCATACCCTCTTTCTTGGAACTCAGTGTGAAGCTCTGTTTTAGTAAAGGAATCCTTACCTGCCAGGTCGTTCAGTGTGAAGGTTGTGGATATGGTTTCAGGGGTAATGACGATACTGGTTTATCCAATTTTAGAAATAATGGAAGTAGGCTTTTTGTCTTGTAGTAGAAACTCAGCATTCAACCAAAATTCTTGGAGTGTATCAAGGTAAATGGGGGCGTTAGCGGTTAGGATGGGTAAGTATTTGGAGTTAAGAAAAATGTCGATGGTGGAATGAAATGGAGAGTTGTCATCTGTTTTAATCAGATAGGGGAGACAATTGTGTGTAGCTTTGGCTTGAAGATCCATTGTAATTGATTTCGAAAGTGAGGATGATGGAAGATTGATGGAGGGTTTGAGAATGAAGAGGGCGGTTATCAGTATTTTGAATACAATGAGACAGTGTAACGTCTGTTGTGGAAAACAAGGTTTTTATAGGCTCAATGAAACCGCTGATGTGGCCAAACCTCTGCTTATATGAGCAGACGTGGCAATCATCTGATGGATGAAACATCTGGTGGATAACAGCTATTTTTGGCAAACAACTGATAGAAACAGCTGATGGGTCCAACTGTTTTTTTTTTCAGATATAGTATATATATAGGCGGACAGTTGTTTTATCTGGACAGATGTTCTGAAACAGATTTTTCAACTAACAGTTGTTTTATCTGATCAGATGTTCTGAAACAGATTTTTCAACTAACAGTTGTTTTATCTGATCAGATGTTTTGAAACAAACTTTTCAACCAACAGTGGATATGAATGTAACAGTGGTTGTTTTATCTGATCAGATGTTATAAACAGATTTTTCAACCAAACAGCTATTTTAAAAAATTTGATTTGCTGAAACATTTTATTAAGATTTATTGAAACTTTATTTGATTAATCCATGTTTAACATACCAATTCTGGAAATCAGATTTGTAAAGGTAGATGTGTCTAAAGCTTTTGTTAACACATCTGCCAACTGATCCTCTGTTGGAACATGGTGTAAAGAAATCAAACCTTTTTCATAGCTGTCTCTGACAAAATGATGTCTTATGTCAATGTGTTTGGTAGTGGAATGAGAGACTGGATTCTTGATGATATTTTCAGCAGCTTGACTGTCCAACATGAGTGGAGTCCTAAGTGCAGTTATCCCAAAATCCAGTAGTTGATTTTGAAGCCACATGAGTTGGGCTGTACAGCTTGCAGCAGCAATGTATTCAGCTTCAGCTGTTGAAGTTGAAACAGCTGCCTGCTTTTTGCTTTGCCATGACACTAAGGCATTCCCTAGAAATTGGCACCCTCCTGAAGTGGATTTTCTTGTGGTGTGACAGCCAGCAAAATCACTATCTGAATAACCTGAAAGCTCAATGTTTCCATTAGCAGGATACCAAATACCAAGTGTGGGAGCACCTTTGAGGTATCTGAATATCCTTTTCACAGCAATAAGGTTTGACTTTCTGGGTGAAGCCTGGGATCTGGCACAGACACAGGTAGCAAACATAATGTCTGGCCTAGATGCAGTTAGGTACAATAAAGACCCAATCATACATCTATAATGTGTTTGATCGACCAGTTCATCCTTGTCATCAATAGTGAGCAGCTTGACTGTACTCATGGGTGTGCTACATGGCTTACAATCATTCATCTCAAATCTGGTTAATAAGTTCTTTACATATTTGTTTTGGTGAATGAATGTGCCATTTTGTAGTTGTTTCACTTGAAGACCAAGGAAACACTGAAGCTCACCCATGGCACTCATCTCAAACTCTGCTGTCATGAGTTTTCTGAACTCTTCACACATTTGGTTACATGTGGATCCAAAAATGATGTCATCCACATATATTTGAACAATCATTAAGTGTTTCCCTTTCCATTTAAGAAATAAAGTTTTGTCAATTTTACCTCTTGTGAAGCCAATGGATAAGAGAAATGTGGAGAGAGTTTCATACCAGGCCCTTGGTGCTTGTTTAAGTCCATACAGAGCTTTGTTGAGCTTGTAGACATAGTCAGGATGGAATGTGTCTTCAAAACCAGGTGGCTGACATACATAGACCTCCTCCTGAATTTTGCCATAAAGGAAAGCACATTTGATGTCCATCTAATACACCTTTATGTTGTGGTTGACAACAAAGGCTAAAAAGAGTCTGATGGCTTCTAGTCTTGCTACAGGAGCAAAAGTCTCATCATAATCTATTCCTTCTTCTTGTCTGAAGCCTTGAACCACAAGCCTGGCTTTATTCTTGACAACAATACCCCTTTCATCAGTCTTGTTTTTGAAGACCCACTTTGTTCCTATAGGACAAACATCCTTAGGAAGTGGTACAAGCTCCCATACTTGTTGTCTTTTGAACTGAAGGAGTTCTTCCTGCATGGCCTCTACCCAACTGTTGTCTTTCAGTGCCTCTTGGTACTTGACAGGTTGTGTGAGGGATAAGAAGCCTGCAAAGAGATAGATATTTGAGGATTGGCTTCTTGTGAGCACACCCTCTCTGATGTTGCCTATGATCTGGTCTGGTGGATGAGCTCTTAAGTAAATAAGATCTCCTTGATATGGAACTATGGCATTTTGAGGTGATGGACAGAGGTTTGGTGACTCTGTTGGTGTAACATCTGTTGGTACTTCTGAAGTGCCATCAGATGTTTGGAATGGTAATGGAGGAATGGGTCCAAGTGGTGTGAAGCTTGACTGACTTTTGTCAACAGATGATTGACTGTTGTCAACAGATGATAGGTCAGTGGTTGTGAGGGGTGAGGCAGTGGTTTGAGGATAAGGCTGGCCAACAGTGGTTGACACAGCTGTGGCAGAGTTTTGACAATTGTTTTGAACAGCTGCTTCCTCTGAGGCAGAATAGACTTTGTAGTGACTGGGGATCACAACATCTGTTCTGTAATCTTGCTGTGAAGACTGTGGAATACCTGCATTGTTAGTTTTAACAGTGATATCTTCAAATTTGAATTTACCTAAATCAAATAATTCAGCAGGGTTTGCAGGGATTTTTAGAGATGAAAGTTCATTGAACTTTACATTCAGAGTTTCTTCTATTGTCTTAGTCCTTGTGTTAAACACTTTGTAGGCCTTAGCAGTAGAAGAATATCCCAGAAAATAACCACAGTTTACTTTGGCTGCAAATTTTGAAATGGAATCTTTGAGATTTAAAATGAAACATGGGCAGCCAAAGATTTTGAAAAATGAGATTAATGGTTTGATTTTGAACAAAATTTCATAAGCAGTTTTTTGATGTCTGGGGTTGATCAAAACTCTGTTTTGAACATAGCAAGCAGTGTTTATAGCCTCTGCCCAAAAGGACAGTGGCAAACCAGAATCTGCTAGCATGGTTCTTGCAGCTTCTATAAGAGTTCTATTTTTCCTCTCAACCACCCCATTTTGTTCTGGTGTTCTTGGGATGCTGAACTGCCTCACAATCCCTTTTGACACACAGAAGTCATCCAACTCCTTATTTTTAAACTCTGTTCCATTGTCACTCTTGAAGACTTTTACTGGCAAGTCATATTGCTTTTCAACTTTGGTGACAAAGTCCTTCAATATACCTGCAGTCTCATCCTTAGAATGCAAAAAGTAAGTCCATGTAAACCTAGAAAAATCATCAACTATGACAAGACAAAATCTCTTTCTTCTTAGACTCATGATTTTAACAGGGCCAAACAAGTCCATGTACAACAGTTGTAGACACTGACTAGTTTTGGACTCATCAATGGATTTGTAAGAGCTTTTATGTTGTTTCCCTTTTAAGCAAGAAACACAATGCTCATCACATTTAAATTCTTTTGATGGTAAACCTCTGACAAGGCTTTGTTTAGAGAGTGTGTTGATAGTATTAAGGTTGGTGTGACCCAATCTCCTATGCCACAATTCTGTCTCCTTAGTGGAGGCAGCAGAAAACAGACAGACATTTGCCATAGGATTGTCCTTTAACATATCAACAACATACACATTGCCACTTCTATGAGCAACAAGTTGTGCTTTGCTCTCAGCAATAATGGTATCAATCTTTTTCACCACTTATGGCCCAATAATCTTACAAGTTTTCTTTGTGAAAAATGAGCCATAACCTTTGTCACTCATTTGTGAAACACTCAGAAGATTAAACTTGAGATTATCAATAAGATTGACATTTTCAAACTTGAGTTTTCCAGCCTGTACAGTCCCTGAACCCAACACCTTACCTTTAGAATCATTACCAAAGGATATATCACCCCCTCCATGAGCCAAGAAGTCCAGAAGCAGGGCTCTACATCCTGTCATGTGCCTAGAACCTCCACTATCTACATACCAAAGACTATCTAAACAAGCAGAAGCTCCCTGCACATCAGTAAATGATTAGTTTTGGTGAGTGTCCAAAGCCAAGTTGGCTTTGGATGGGTCCTCAGACCTTTCAGACTCAAGCTTTGGAAGGTGATCAGTGGTTTGGACCAATTTCTGAATTAAGGTCAACAACTGCTGCTGACCATTTGCCAGTGCTTGAATGTCAACACTTGGGGCAGCAGTTGTTTGATCACTTCCTGACAGATGATAATACCCATATGGATTTCTGTTCACTCTTGGTTTAGAGGGTCTCTTTGGCTCCTCATAAACATGTGGCAGACTGTGACATGGAGGTTGACCATAACCTCTTGGGTATTTGCTTGTGGGTGGAGCATCTGTTACTTGGACATCTCTAGAAGCAGATGTTTCAAGCCTTTTTGTAACAGATGTTTGGACAGGGGTGAAGGTCTGTTTGGGCTTTCCTTTTGGAGTACTAACCACAGGGTTTGCAAGAGTTTTAGCTTTGTATTCTTGTATTTTAACATCAAAATTTTTGAGATACAAGCACTCTTTGGTCTTGTGATTCTTTTTCCCACATATTGAACATGTGGCTTTGGAATCACATTCACTTGTCCCTTTGTTAATATCATATGCTTTTAGAAGAAAACAGTTTTTGGTGACATGATTCTTCTTTTCACAGAAATCACAGAACAAGTTGACAGTCTTTTCTTTCTTCTTCCCCTTTTCAGTCTTCTTTTCAGCAGATGTTTGAGCATCTGCTGGAAGATCTTTCAGGGGAATGACTTTTGCCAAGGGAATGACCCTTGCCTGAGGAGCTGTCTTTCCCTCAGGAGTTTTGAAATCAACAGGTTTATAATTCTCAAGAGTATCACACTCATCAGACCAAGTAGGTTTAAATTCATACTTTTCAAGTTCAGCAAATGATGAGGAACCTTCTGGTTTTTCAAGAACAATTTTCTTACCATTTGGTTCAGTGATTTTAATCTCTTGACCCTGCAGGTTTGTTGGTACTATCTCAACAGACTTTTGACTCTTTGTGTCAGTGTTTTCAAAAGCTGGAGCAGTGGTTGCAAAACCAAAGCCAAACTTCACATGACTTTTGGTTTGTTTGTTGAGTAGCATCTCAAATCCTCTACATGATTCCACCCATTTCTTACATTCAACTTGGGTGGACTCAAGCTCACTTTTACAACTTTGATATTTTGTTATCATAGTTTGGAGCTGGTCTTTAGTATAGTTGCTTCATGTTTTAAGCTGCTTATTTCAGACTCTTTTGCAGTTAAACTTGTTTTCAAATCTTTTGTGAGTTTTTCAAATTTTAACTTCATCATCCAAAATTTTCTTTCTAAGGTTTTCATTCACCTCTTTGATGTTAGCAAATGCTATTACACATTTGTCAGAACACAACTCTTTAAGAATTTGAGGAGATACCTTAGCAGCAGCCATCAATGCACAATCACACTTGCACTCACAGTCATCAGATGCACCCCAGGGATCTGAGAGATTCACAACCTCTTCTTCAGGTTTTTCACCTGTAACAACTTCACTAACAACATCATCAGTCACAACATCAGATTCAGTTACCACTACCTCAGATTCAATCTCATCTACCATAGCCATGAAACAATAATTTTCTGGTTCATTTTCAGCTTTGGCAACTAGTGCAAAATTCTCATCTGTTAGCTCATCAGGTAGACTGATCCAATCAACAAAGCCTTGAGTAAAGAAGCTCTGTTGACTGGTCTCTGCAGGAGCAGAGGATGGAGCAACAGGTGTTTGCACATAGTGGATCTGAGGAACAGTGGTTTGGACATACTGGACAGGAACAGTGTTTGAGGACTGTGCAAAATGAGCAGTGTTTTGCACATTTGGTCCAGGGGCATTATAGGAATTCTGATAAGTGTTGGTCTGTGGTCTTTGATTTGGATAGGTTATCATAGGTGTACCATGTTGACCCCTACATTCCCTAGCAAAATGACCAAACCTGTGACATTTATAACACTTGATCTTTGATTTATCCAACCCAACCTTAGATCTGCCAGTCAACCCTGGAAACCTTCTACCAGTTTTCTTGTAAAAATTATTAGTTCTTACACTGAGAAGGGCCAATTGGTGCATAATGTCCATTTCTTCCAAATCATCAAGGTCAAAGTATTTTAGGTCATCATACTCAAAGGATATATTGTCAGATGCCTGTATATCACCACCACTTGCTGTGAAAGCATAGTTTGGTGAATAAGAATCAGAGTTAAAACCTGAGTTAAAACCTGAAGTTATGTCAATAAAATGATCATAACTCTGATCCTTTGTGTTTCCAGGCACCTCATCATGACCCAAAAGTGCTGTATTCCCAAACACATAGTCATCAGACACTTTTCCAGAGTCCTGGAGCTTCTTTTTCTGGTTAAGCTCTCTCTCATAGGTTAAGAGCTTACCATGAAGCTGGGTCAGTGATAGGTCTTTAAATCCTATTGAGTTTCTCATCACAATAGCAATAGTGTCCCATTTGTCTGGTAATGATCTTAAAAACCTATGGTTCAAGGTTGAATGAGGGTAAGTAAGACCAACCAATTTTAGTTCACTAATTCAGCAATTAAATCTCTCAAACTGTTGAGTTAATGACTCTCCTTTGACATGACTGAATGTTTCATATTGTTGGTTAAGTATTTCACGATTGTTTTCAATAACCTCCTCAGTCCCACCAAACTGTTCTTTCAGTGCATCCCACAACTCCTTTGCACTGTTACAGTGTAACAACCCAGCATATATATCATTTGGTAGAGCCATGGCCACAATACTGAAGGCCTTAGCATCTAGCTCAATTTTCTGAAAATCCTGGTCGGAGTAGTTTTCAAGTTTCTTTGGCTCAAACACTTTGGGATCTTCAGTACTCGGCACAGTCGGAACATGTGGTCCGAAGATAACCGACTTCCAACACCCAGTGTTTTGTTGAGCTAGAACATGGCTCATCCAAAGTCTGTTTAAAAACGGTTGAAACGAAATTTAACTATTACTCTGTTTTCAATCTAACAGACAAACGATATCAATAATTGTGAGCTGATTATTAAATTGATTTGTTAGATCGAATTTAATTGACCAAGCTCTGATACCAATTGTTAGGATCTGAGTTTGTTTGTTTTGATTATGTTTAACTAAATGTGGTAATAATGAAAAGAGAATAGAATGAAGGTGCAGCGGAATAATAAACTGTTAATCAAAACAAAAGAGTAAATGTTTTCTGATCGAAAGCTTTCATTAATCCAAAAGATTACAATCGTACAAATACTCCCCCTCAGCCTGATCACACAGTGTTTGTCTGAGAGAATGTTTGTGTGTGTGATGGAATAGAACAGTACAAGCACTGTTCTATTTATAGACAGACTCAAAGCACTGATGACCTAGGCTGACGTCACCTAAGACAGTGACCTCTAACAGAATAACAAACGTAAACATCTGCCTATTACAAACTACTGTTACATTGAAAGCACTGATATTAAACATCTGTTGAAGATAAACTCTGATGGTCTTGTATCCACTGCTGGAGCCTAAGTGCTGTTGGTTCCAGCAGTGCTTTGATCTTCAGTACTTGTATCATCAGTTGTTCTTCATCAGACCTTTGGTCAGCAGTTGTTCTTCATCAGTTGTTTCCTCAGTAGTTCTTTGTATCAGCAGTTGTTGAGCAGTTGTTTGGATAGAACAGTAGTTAGGGTCAGCAGTCTTTTGGGAGAAGTAAGTTGTAAAGACTGTTTATTCAAGGATCAAACTGATAGCATGTTTTGGCTTTCTAATCATCTGTTCTTCTCCAGGTCAGCAGACCCAACATATATAAACGTTCGATTTTATTTGGGAACCTTTTTATAAAAACCAATGCTTTGAAAACCTTGAAATGTTCGGATTTGGAAATGATGTAACATCTTGTTATTAATCGAAAATTAATAATAATAACAAGGATAGTACCTAAAAATAAACGTACAAGACAAATGCATTTATCCGACTAACGAGACGAGCTACGGCTCAGGATAAGTTATACGTTTCGTAGTATTAGTCCAACATGGGTTACACGCGAATAGAACAAGTGCGCAACTTGGGTTCTATGTCGTGTGTTAACGTGTAAGTAAGATAAGTCACGATCGGTTCGTCGAGTTAAAGCATATTAAGACTCGAGTAGTACACACGAGTCTAGATAGTTGGATAAACTATCTTTTAGCCGGATGATAGGCTAGGTTTATATGTGATAGACTTTCAAGGTGTCATTTGTTGGTAATAGGGCACGACGAAGTCGGTCACAGTTTCGGGCTTTGTTTGCTAGCTAAGTAAGGAAATTAAGGTGAGTTCATGACCCCACTTTTTACTGTTTTTGTAAATGTTTTTGGGGGAAAGACATGCTTGTTTTTTTGAAAACATGTTTATTTTAAAGCATAACAAAGTTTATGAAAAACTTGTTAAGATACAATGCTTTTATAAAATTGTACGTGGGCAAAAAGGGAAATGAAAGTTATGTAAGCAAGAAAGTATTAAAATGTGCGGTTACTGAGAAACTTGAAATGGTACATAAGATGGGCACATGGGTAACGGAAAGGTCTAGTGGGACGTACAGTCTCCGCAGTTAACTGTAACCATTAATACAAAGTTATGTAGCTGTAGAATATGGGGATAATACTATCGGTCCTTGACTGGGACCCACCCCCGGTTGATTAGCGTCAACTCGGATGGACCAATGGGTGTTACGATATTCTAAAATTTGTTGTTACCACTATAACAACATGCGGGGCAAAAGTAAGTAGTCTGGTTTTGGTTACGGGCTCATGGAGACGCCATCGGTATTAGGATTTGCAACCATAAGTTTATGTAGCACATTTCTAATGTTTGTTACGCGCACTAACGTTTCAAATAATGGTTGTTTATTTGATCCTTTCCGCTTTCGGTGTACGTGTTTGCCCGGTGGTTTTCATAGTAATGTGTACGGATGTCCGATAAGGAATCCGATGTGGGAAAATGATTTAAATGAGAAAGTTTTTCAAAAGTTATTGCGGAAGTCTCCTTTTTGGGCTAAAAGTTCGATCGACAAAGCTTGGGTATATTTATCTTTATGGGGAGGTAAATATATGGCAAAGTGAGTCGAGTCGAATGCTAAGAAAGGAACGCCCAATAATAAATTAAAAGTGGCTTTTTATATGTATGTTCGATCGGCAATACTTAGATATATTTATCTTTATGGGGAGGTAAATACATGGCAAATCGAGTCGAGTCGAAAGCTAAGAAAAGAATAACCGGTAAGGTTTGAAATGGTATTTTTATATGTATTTTCCCAAATAATATTTTGCGTAAAGGAAATATACTTTCTCATTAATGTTTGCAAATATTTTCTTAAATGATTTGAAAGAAAAATGGGTTATGAACGATAAACATAAAACCATGAACTCGCCGGCTTTATGCTGACTTTTTAAGCATGTCTTTCAGGTCTAGATATTGGCAACGACGTGGTTGGAAATAAGCGATGTCTTGGGATTGGAGACCCTAGAAGGCTTAGAAAATGGCGTTCGGAACATGTAGAAGTCTTAGTCAAAATATTCCGCTGCGTAGTAAAGGTGCCAAACGTTCACAATCGACAGGAAAATCAGGGTGTGACATTTATGTTAATAAAAACCCATATTATTATGCTGATGTTCATCATGTTCATATGTATTATGATATTATTCTTTGAATGCTCATTTGAATTTTATGTTTGATCTTACTATAATTAATTAATAATAGATTGCATGTTTGTAGGAATCGTTTAATTAGTTACCAAGATTATGACATTAATTTTAATCGATTTGATTAGACCAATTTATAATCTTTGTTATAAAATTTGAGTTTAAAATTGATTTATTTAATTTAGTTTCACCAATTTTTTGTTTACATTTTAGATTTTGTTTAACCTTTAAAATTATTCGAATACTAAATGTTCTATTTCAAAATATAATATCAACAATTTGAATTTTTAATTTTCAGTTAATATTATAAAAATTAAAATGTTGAAATTAAGATAATAATGGTAACAATTAAAGTTAATTAATACATTTATTACATTTAATTTAAAATTTTGACTTTAAGTTAACAATGGTAACAATTATACATACTTATTATCTTTAAATTATATATTTTTAATTTATTTAAAATTTAATATGCAAATTTTAAATATTGTAATTTAAAATTACAGATTCAAATTAAAATATAAAAATATTTGAATACTAAATGTTCTTTTTAACTCTTTAATTTTAAATTTTAACATAAATAATTTTAATTTTTAACTTTTGGTTAATATTAAAAAAAATATAAATTTGAATTTACGATAATAATGGTAAAAATTAGACTTAATTAAAACATTTAATACATTTAATTCAAAATTTTGAATGAACTAAATATTTTAAAAAAATAAAATTTTGAATTAAAGTTAATAATGGTAATCATTACTTATTATCTTTAAATTATATATTTCCTAATACATTTAAAATATAATAATTAATAATTTCGGCTCTAAATTTCTCAAACTTTTGAATTTAAAATAATTATGGTAAAATTTAAAATTAACTAATACATTTAATTCAAAATTTTGAAAGTTTTGAATCTTTAAAAAAAAAAATTCAAATTTGTTACTTTAAGTTAATAATGGTAACAATTAGACCTACTTATTATCTTTAAATTACAAATTTTCTAATATATTTAAAATTTAACAAATAGTAATTTTGGTTATAAATATCTTAAATTAGTTACAAGTTTAAATTCAAATTTTGAATACTAGAATTTCAAATGATAGATTTCGTTTTAGCTTTAAACATATTTTAATATTAAATGTTACACTTAAGTATATAATTTCAAATTTTAATTTTTAAAATTTAGTTACTATTATAAATGTTCAAAATTTTGAATTTAAGATAATAAAGGTAACAATTAAACTTAATTAATGCATTTAGATTGCAACTTTGAATGACATGAATCTTATAAAAAAATTTTTAAAGTTAATAATTGTAATAATTAAATCTACTTATTATCTTTAAATTAGATATATCCTAATATATTTAAAATTTAACAATTAATATTTTTGGTTGTAAATTTATCAAATTAGTTACAATTGTAAATAACAAATTAGTTTTTTTTTCCTAATCCTAATTCAAACGTAGGTTAATATTTTTACAAACATACAAGTCTACCTTAGCAAAACATTTACTTAACGTACTTAACTGGGTCAGTTGAGTCGGTTCTATGATTCGGGGAATCATCGGGAGTTGATTTACACTTACGTATTGTCTAGGGTTCAAGGTTCAGAGAATCATTGGGGGAAACACACACACGAGTCTTGAGTCTCGTTGTTGGTGAAATTACATAGTTGGATTGAGTTATCCAGTATTAGATGTCTTATGCATGATGTACAACTTGTAAATGCATTTTTATGTGATGTGTTAACATATGTTAATATGGCCAAACAAGGAGTCTGGATTTTCATTCAACCCTATGGGAGGTGCGTATGAAAATCTGAAGGCACGAACTGAAATTGATAATTTTGGTTCGACCCTACGAGGGTGCAAACGGAAACTAGTTATAAATATAACACTTTGCCACATTTTCATCATTTCACAACCCTAACTCGCCTCCAAGTGCTCTTTCTCAACCCCAAACCTGTAGAAAGGATTTTTTGCCCTCATTTTTCAGATCCTAAAGCTAAAACACGTTCTATAATCAAAACAAGTGAAGATTCAAGGTGTGTTCATCATCTAAGCCATTTTTAATCAAATTTCATACGTTTTTATCAAACCCTAAGTGTCCAGATATGATTCAAATGAGTTTTCATGAATAAAAACCTTTCTAACATCTTTATAAACTAATTCCATACTTGGATAATGAGTTTTCTTATAAAAACCAAAAATATTAATGAAGTTGGATAATTTGTTTATGTGTTATATGTTATGAAATGACGTATAGATGTTATATAGATGATTTAGGACTGACTGGGAACATGATTTATGGGTGTTTTGATGTCTAATTGATGTTTGATGGATTTTCACCCATTTTGAGTATTTTATGATAGATCTAGGGTTTGTTCATGATGATGATATGATTAGGGGTTCACTAATACATGTAGACCTATGATTATTTGGTCTGTATAAGATGTTATTTTGATAGTTTCCATTTTAGATAAAGTTTTCATGTAATTGATGTGACATTTCCATGATATTGCTATTTTGGGTAAGTTGAAAATTGTTATGTGAAATGAATGGATTTATGAATTTAAATTATAGGGTTACACAAGGATGGAATAGATAAAGTTGACTGCTGTGATTTGTCGCATTTCATGAAGGTTTCGACCAGATTTGATGGAATTTTGCCCGTTTAATCGATTCAGCAGTAGTTGGGCCGAACCAATTATCTGGAATCCCATTCGACCCATATAAAGGCATGAACCAAATTTGATATTTTTGGTTCGAACCTTCGACTGCAGAAATGGAAATTTGATATACACTAAGTGTTTTATGTGCATTTATTGTATGTGAACTATGTATACTTGATCAACTGATGTGACGGGTCACCAACGGGATGTCGAGTCTATCTTGTGTGTTGGGTCAACGTTCAAATACATTTTCAAACATACATAGTCATGATCTGGACAATCGGGGACCAGTTAACCGATGGGTTATTAGTCAAAACACTTACACGTACTTTATGATAGGTCGCTGGTATTAGGAACTATCAGTTCATTGTCGATTATTCTATTTTAAGAAGACGCAACCTAAGGTGAGTGTCACAGCCCCACATTTTACTATTTTCGTATTTGGGGGAGAAACATGTGGTATGAACACTACGAAATTTTAGACCAACATATTACATTATATCACAAGGGTACTAGGTGAACATTACATCATTAAAGTCCTCCTAACTTGTGAACCATCTGTATGTGGATGCATAGCTTGGAAAGTGTGAATAGATCTATTGGGCCCGACAAGCCCCACTCGGGTCGACTGGAGGTCGGACGGGTGCATATTTGTCCTATCGAACATACGACACCGGGTGATGTCCGGTGGCAGGTATTGAGGCATTCTAACGTTCACCAGTGGTTCACGACACTTTAATATCATGTAACGATGTCTAGCTAGCATCCGGTATAGATATAAGGATTGTTGGGTCTGGTTTTACAAACTTACTTACTTTTGAAAACTTAAAACTCTGTGACTCACCGGCACTATATTTGTTGACTAATATTGCATGTTTTCTCAGATCTCTAAGGTAGCAGCGAGGCTAGGCAGTGACACCCGACAAACTCAGGTTATACTTTTACAAACATTTAAGTCTACCTTAGCGAAAAATTTTTTATTTAACTTACTTAACTGGATCAGTTGAGTCGGGTCGATGATTCAGGGAATCATTAGGAGTTGATTTACAATTAGGGTTGTTCACGAGCCGAGCCGAGCGGAGCTTTGCTCGTGCTTGGCTCGTTTACAAACCGAACCGAGCGGAGCGGCTCGTTTACTATCGAGTCGAAAATCGAACGAGCATTCTTCGAGCGTAAATTTTCTGAGCGAGCGCCGAGCGGAGAATAATATGGACGATCATAAAATTGGGATGTTTCCTTCGATGTTTTCATTGTCGGGTGACAACTAAGGTCGAAATGTCCGATGATAACACTAATATTGAGATCCCAATGTCCAAGGATGAGGCTTAGATTGAAGCTGGTGAGGTGATGAGCATACGTTAGAGAACAGTTGTTGCATTATGACGTAGGTGTGATATCAAGCGACAATTAGTGATGGACGACTAATAACATAAAGAAGTCAAGACTGTCACCTCATGACTTATTGTTTTACTATTAAATCTAGTGTTAAATTTTTTATTGAGTTAAGTGGACTGGTTATATTTTGTTTGCATATACTGAGTCAAATCCAATAGAATCCTATGTATAAAGCCATAAATTTATATGTAAAGTGTGTGTATATTTATTATTAAATAAATAAAAATTTATTCAAGCCGAACCGAGCCGAGCGTACCTTTGCTCGTGCTTGGCTCATTTACAAACCGAACCGAGTCGATCGACTCATATGCAACCGAGCGGAAGATCGAGCGAGCATTTTTCGAGCATTTTTTGAACAAGCGACGAGCGATCCATGAGCGGCGAGCGATTTGAACAGCCCTATTTACACATACGTATTGTCGAGGGTTCAATGATTCGGAGGATCATTGGGGGTAACATACACACACGAGTCTTGAGACCCGTTGTTGGTGAAATTACATAGTTGGATTAAGTATCAAGAATGAATGCTCTATATATGATGTGCGACTTGCAAATGCGTGTTTATATGATTAGACATGATTAACATATGTTAGGGATGCATATTCATGTGTTAAGAAGTGTTAACATGTGTTAAAATGGCAAAATTGTGAATCAGAGAATCAAGTAAGACTCGTAGGTTTTGGTTCGACCTATAGGGTGATCGAACCAGAGGAGCGGAAGCTTGATTTGACCCTATGATGTTTGGTTCGACCTCACGTAGGGGCGAACCAAAACAGAGTATAAATACATCACTTTGCCAAATTTTCATCATTTCACAACCCTAACTCGCCCCCAAATGCCCTCTCTCAACCCCAAACTTGTAGGGAGGAGTTTTTGACCTCATTTTCCAGATCCTAATCCAAAAACATGTTCTATAAAAAACAAGTGAAGAATCAAGGTGTGTTAATCATCTAAACCTTACATTTTTATCAAACCCTAAATGTCCAGATCTGGTTCCAATGAGTTTTTATGGATAAAAACCTTTCTAACACCTTTCTAAACAATATCTAATCATTAATAATGAGTTTTCCTACAAAACCCCCAATGTCAATGGTGTTAAATGATGTGTTATTGTGTTATATGAAATGAAATAATGAATAGATGTTATATTAATGATTTAGGACAGCTTCCCAGGCCGCTTAGCAAGCTCGATGGTAATTTGATTACTACTACTCTTACCTATTTCCTGATAACTTGATCCATTTGGGTAAAGCAGTGTTGCTTGTTGTATAGGGAATGCTGTTAATCTGCCACCACCACACAATGTGCAACCTGTGTGTACGTTTAAGATGTTCATGGATTGTAAGCCTCACAGTTTCAGCGCAGTTGAGGGAGCAGTGGGACTGCTCAGATAGTTGGAGAAGATTGAGTCCATGTTCGCTATGTGCAACTGTCTTGTTGTGGACCATGTGAAGTTTCCTTCAGGTACCTTGGAAGGTCCTGCTTTGACTTCGTGGAACTCTACCACCTAGACTCTTGGCTTAGGGGAAGCCAACGCCATGCCATGGAATGAGTTTGTTTATCGTCTAAAGTCTGAGTATTGCCCTCGGGATGAAGTACAGAAGTTGGAGCACGAGCTATGGAATCACAAGATGGTTGGGTCTGAGATTGAGGAGTACACTATCAGGCACCACAAGGTAGCAGTTATGTGTCCAGAGTTGACTACTCCTATGTACAAGAGGATTGAGCACTACATAGCTGGGTTGGTACCGGAGGTTCATGGTTTGGTGACTACTAATGAATCATCTACTCTTCAGGGTACTATTCAGGTGGCTCATAGGTTGACTAACCAGAAGGTTGAGGAGGGTGTCTTACCTCCTAGGGGCGCTGCTCTGAAAGCCCCTAAGAGCAACAAGAGGAAGTGGGATAACTCAAGGAAGAGTCAGGCTACAGCTCAGCCGCAGCACCAGACTAGGAAGTTTGTAGCGTCAGGGTCGTCTTCAGGCTAGGGACAAGGCGGGTATGCTAGGAAGAACCCGAAGTGCAATCATTATGGTTTTCACCATGTTGGAGCTTGTGATAAATTTTGCTGCAACCGCTATCAGCAGACCAGCCATTTGGCTAGGGATTATAGGGCTAATCTGCAGCCCAAGCAGGCTTCGGTCGCTGCTACTGCTCCCGCCCCACGGGGAAATCAGGGTTGTTACAACTGTGGTTAGGCAAGGCACTTCAAGAAGGACTGCCCGAAGTTGAAACAGGGCGATGGTGGAGAGGGTGGAAATGGTACTGGCATCAACGGAGGCGGCAACAGGAATGTGCGCGCTTTCGTCATTGGTTCGGGTGAGGCTCGACATGACCCCGACACAGTCACCGGTACGTTTCTCCTTAATGATCGCTATGCTTCAGTTTTGTTTGATTATGGTGTAGATAAGAGTTTCATATCTGATACATTTAGTCAGTTTCTAGATATAGTACCCACACCTTTAGAGGCTAAGTACTTAATAGAATTGGCTAACGGTAAACAAATTTAGGCTACACACATTTTTAAGGAGTGTCACCTTGATTTATCGGGTTTGTCTTTCCCCTAACTTTCATCATTTCGCAACCCTAACTCGCCTCCAAGTTCTCTCTCTCAACCCCAAACCTGTAGGGAGGAGTTTTTGACCTCTTTTTTAAGATCCTAATCCAGAAACACGTTCTATAACGAAAACAAGTGAAGAATCAAGGTGTGTTCATCATCTAAACCTTTTTTATTCAAAGTTCATACCTTTTTATCAAACCCTAAATGTCCAGATCTGATTCCAATGAGTTTTTATGGATAAAAACCTTTCTAACACATGTCTAAACAAAACCTATTCATTAATAATGAGTTTTCCTACAAAAACCCCAATGTTAATGGTGTTAAATGATGTGTTATTGTGATACATGAAATGAAATGATGAATAGATGTTATATTGATGATTTAGGACTGTTTTGGATAGTGATTTATGGATATTATGATGTTTGATTAATGTTTGTTGGATTTTCACCTATTTTGGGGGTTTTATGTTAGAACTAGGGTTTGCTCATGATTGATAATAATGATGATATGATTGGGGGTTCCTTGTATGCATCTAATCTGTGCATATTCATCTGTATATGAAGTTATTTTAATAGTTTCTATTTTAGGTAAAGTTTCCATGCATTGCTGTGACATTTCCATAATATGCCATTTTGGGAAAGATTATGATTGCTATGTGAAACGGACATATTTGTATGTGAAAATGGTATGATTACATATGGCTATGATAAACATAGTCAATTGCTGTGATTTGTGACTTTTCGTGATGTTTTCGGACCGTTTTGATGAGATTTAGTGCGTTTATTTAATGCAGCAGACTGAGAGGTCGAACCAGAAATTGGTTTGACCAGTCGAAGGGTCGAACAAATAGTGTTTTGGTTGAACAAAGTTATTAAATCCCATTCGACCTCTCATAATGGTCGAACCAAATAGGAAATGTTCTGGTTCGACCCCACGACTGCAAAAATGTGTTTTTGGATGCAAACTAAGTGTTTTATGTGTAATCCTTGTATGTAAGCTATATGTAGTTGATCAACTAATGTAACGAGTCACCAACGGGATGTCGGGTCTGTCCAGTGTGTCGGGTCAATGTTTAAACAAATTTTCAAGCATATGTAATCACGATCTGGACAATCGGGAACTAATTAACCTATGGATTATTAGACACGACACTCATACCCACTTTATGATAGGTTGCCTGTAATTAGGGCTATCATCGTATTGTTGAAACTATTCTAAATCAAGAACGCAACCTAAGGTGAGTTTCACGGCCCCACAATCACATACTTTCTCATGAGGGAGAAACATGCTACACACTTGGATACATATAGATCAAGTTATACTATAGTTATCATTTGTTTACTATGCGACTCATCTAAATCCCAAGGAAACCACTAATATGGATATATAGCGGGGAAATGTGGATAGATCTATTGGGTTTGACAAATCCCACCCGGGTCGACTGGAGGTCGGACGGGTGCATGTTGTCTCAAACACACAGGGCCTACCAGGGACGACGGTAGTCTGAAGGGTACACACTTTTGGAAACACATTCTGCAATGGTTTCAATCGTAGTAGTAACATACATAACATCTAGCTAACGTTCATATAAAATAGTAATAACGGGAATGATCTACTTTAGTTATGGAAATTGTTTTATAAAACCTGTGAACTCACCAACATATGTTTTTCACACATTTAGCATGTTTTCTCAGGTCGCTAAGGTAGCACAGTCGGAGTAGGTGCACGGAGTCCATGGCGTGTAGTATCACTTGCATGTTTTGAATAATTTCGAACTTAAAACTATTTTATGTTGAGTTGTAAACTTTGGAGCTTCTGTTGTGGTTGTTTTATACTTTTGGAAACTGTTTGGTTGTGTTACGTTATTTTTCATTGCATATAGTTGTTGTTTATTGTGACCGTTAACTTGGATCCTGGTATGTCGTGCGCCTCACGATAAAACCCCGCAAGTGGAATTTGAGGGTGTGACATAGGCGCATTGGAGTCGCAATGAGTCTCATGTGTCTTGCATGGTCAAACATTACTTTCATGTTTTGAACTATTTTGTTTTGGATTTGGGTTGTAAACTTTAACTTGCTTCCGCTATGGTTGTTTTGGATTGTGTAAACTTTTAAATTGTTCGGGTAGCTTTCTTTATGTTGTTTTCATAACATATGGTTGTCGTTTATTGTGACCGTTGACCTGGATCCTGGTATGTCACGCGCCTCGCGGTATAACCCCGAAAGTGGAATTTGAGGGTGTGACACTACATATGTATAACTATATAAACTGTGAATGTATGCACATATATATATATATATATATATATATATATCTATACTATATTAATAAGTATATAGGAAGGGCAGAAATGGTCATTTGCCACTTTTAAGAGATGTACAACACCTAAACCATATTGTACAATGACTCTATGCGCAAAAGCTTTAAAACTTTTAAAGGGTACAAGTTTTGAGGCATCAGGTACAACAAGCCTATGCTAAAGAAAAAAAACACCGAATACACATTATTAGGGTTAGGGTTTCATATTCACATTTCTTATCCGCCTCCATCCCCCCTCTCTCTCACTATATTCAAGGATATAGACCGATGAAGATTTCAACAGATCTGATCCGATTTCGCTCTCATTGGTGGCTGTAGATGGTTGTTGTCCGGTTAAGTTAGCGATTCCTCATGTTTTCGGTCTTCTCATCGAAGACTGTAGATTTCACCACTCGAAAACCCTATGGTAAGCTTCTAATCAACTTCATTTCCGGTGTTTGGTGATTTTTTTGGTAAATAGAACATGTCGATGACTGTAGATTCACCACTTAACCTCACCTCAGCTACATTGTTACAGCTATATTAGTAGTCTTCTGTTATCTCTATCCGACACCAGAGAATTAGAAATTGGTGATCTTCCATCTCTATCCGGCACAAGATCCAACAGGTTTGACCTTCCGGTACCTTTTTAACTACATGTACCGATTTTTGTTTGTTACTTGAGTCGGATTGTGTAATATTTCAGATATGTGTTGGGGAATTCTCAATGATAGTGGTTGTGGGTGGAAGGCGATGATGATGACACAGAGCTTGCTTAAGAGCCAGGTTAGAACATTAAATAAAATTATACTAATTATTTTTCAGTTGTGGCTGAGGTGTATGTTATGTTATTCTTGCAATATTTGCTACAACACTAGATCTGGGAGTTGATGACTATGAAGAACTTCATTTGATACTTGAATGGCATTTGCTGCGAAACGAGGTGCCCATTTACATTTCTTAAATTATATTAATTGTTAATTTTAAATAAATTTTGGTCATTCTCCAAGAATTGATACATAAGAGTAAGTAACATCATTTCCATGGGGGATATTGTTAGTAAAGTCCCAGAAAGTAAGACATTTCTGTTTGTTATTTTAAAGGAGACGTGGATAATTTATGGAAGATTGAAAACTTGAGACCAGGATTGATGAATACTCACACAATTGGTAGTGGATTTTCATGTGGAAAGGTATTTAATCCTTTATTTCATACGTGTTTATCTAATCATTCGTGTTCGTCTTTTTCAAGGGATTCTTCTTAAATCTAACCATGTATTGTTTATGGTTAGATTTATGATTTTGTTTTTAAATGTTATTAAATGACACTCCCATTTGCTTAGCGAAATAATGTTTGCCCCTCCCCTTCTAACTAAGGCGGGGCAGTGTCGGGGACGTTAAGGGGTGTTATTGGTTGAGGTGGCTAAGGGCGCACCACCCCTCACCACCCAACCTTACCGACATGTTGACTTTGACACCCTGGGTGCAGGTCAAAGAATTATTTTATTTCTTTCTATGATAGTTCTTTTCCAACTATATAAATCATTGCGTATTTAAATTTATGTATGCGCTATAGGCTAATCTGCATGGAGGCGACCTCCTGGAAAGAGTCGGAGAGTCAGATTCCGTGTTTTTTTTTTTGCAAGTCCAGCAACAACTCCTTATCCACCAAATCTGATTGCTTGTACTAAAAGAATCACTCTAGATTTCAAGTACAACACACGCCTGTATTTATAAATGAAAAACTGTATGTTACCTATTGTGATAACCAAATGTTATGTGTCAGTTTTGACCTTTATTAAATGGTTCAGCTTGCGTTACGCTTGATTTGTTAATAGGTGAAATGGTTAAAGCCGTTTTTAAGTTTTATTTGGTTTCATAAAAAAAGTTTAGAAAATGTTTGCATGTTGGTCCGTCGTGGTTTGCCTCAAGTCCCACTTAAAGAACGGATTTCAACATATTAACCCCCGGCTGACCTGGCCCGTCAGTTTAGAAAGTGTTTGCATGTAGAAATTGCTTATTTATTTATATCAGTTCATTGGGTTACAAAAACGAATGTAGACATTTGGTGGTTTTACTCATGGTTTACATAAACGGCTGAGGCGTGCGCCTCGAGGCGCGCCTCAAGGCGAATCAGGAGGAAAACGAGTCCGAGGCTGCGCCTTAGGGTGCTATTTTGTAGATGCGCCTCACAGGATTGAGGCAGTAATAAAAACTGCGCCTCAGGGGTCTTTTAAGTTTATTTTTGATGTTTTAGACTTTTTATTTCAATTTCAAACATGTCATGCCCTTTTAACGTGTGTTTTTGATGTTTTTGATGAATTTGATGCTGAAATTAGTTGGTATTTCATTTTCTATAAGATATATAACATTTATATATATTTTCATTCCGCCTCGCGCTTACGCCTCGGTTCGCCTCGAGGCGTACGCCTCGAGGTACGTTTCCGTACTTTTAAACCTTGGTCATATGTAGTCTATTAACTTGTATATCATTTGTTTTGCCAGGATATGACATATGCCATGAAGAAAGTGAAAGATCCTGAAAATGTGTGCATGGAACAAGTAGCAGAGATTGAGAAGTTAAATAATTTGGTAATTTTTTCTTCACAAATATATTATGTTTAATCTCTGAATGGGTCAAACATGCAATTGAAGAAAAAACTATAATTGGTCAAATGCTTTGAAGTCGTCCGAAACTGTATTGTTTAAATTTTAATGTATACATCTCTTACATAATCTTATTAAATATAAATAGATATTTGCTGTAATATTTTACTAAAAAAAACTCATGATAAAAGCTTGGACACAAGTGTTTCGGGTCAAATAGGTTCAGTTAGTCCAAAGTATATGTTTGATACATACAACCTCTTAAATTGTTTTATTGAAAATATCTAGACTATTGTTGAAAGATTTATACACTCCTTTTACTAGTGAAAAAACTGATTAGCTTGCCTGACCTGTTTCGAATAGACACCACATTTTTCTTATGTTTGACCCGTGAATCAACCCGTTGTAAGTACTTTTTTTAGCTACATTCACTCAAACATTGCAATTTCACTAAACTTTTTTCGTGTTACAGGTATTACAATACAAACAAGAGAAAGAAGGTGTAGCATCACCTCTTAATGATCTAAAAAACGGCAGCATTTCGTGTAACAGCCAAACAAAGTACCTGTCCACCTCACTGTTGGGTTAATCTTGATTGTTCGGATCAAGTCGGGTCATGGATTTTGATGCGGGTCAGAAATGGAAATGGGTCGTCAGGAAATTGATTTAGTTTTGTCACATGTTTTATGTGTTTTATTAGAGTTAGAAGTTTTGGTCAAATGGTTGTTTATTTTTACCGAGTCTTTAGGAGAAGGTGATGTAGGTTGATGAATAAGTCTTTGTTTACGTTGAGTATGTAAGCCTATATAAGGCTTGTTTGGTTATTCAATAAAGAACCAACCATAGTTTCTTCTTTTCATTTATGGATATTATTAGCTCTAATAAGTTCATTTTGGTTGTGTTATTGTGAGCATTTGAGGGGCCTGAACCAACACTCACCAAATCATAAAAAATACAAAATTTTAAACTTTCTTTTTCTTAAGCTTTCGTTTATTATATGTGCAGTTTCTGAGATGGAATTACGAGCCAGAAATCATAAAAGAAAGTTTTGATGCTAATGAGAAGGAATCACTTCTAGAAGAAATTAAAACTCAACTCAGGGATACTGCTGAAGCTATTCATGCAGCTGGTGAAGTTCTTGTTAGATTTAGAGAAGCAAAGGAAGCAGCGGCGGTTGCACAGGTACTTTTTAAACTACTCTGTAGAGGTTGTTGCATAGGTGGGAAATGTCACAGTTCTACCATGATTTTGTTTCTTTTGTGTTGATACTTGATTTACTCATAGATGGTGTTGTGAACCATGATTTGTAAAATTTCAGAACTATGCTGATGTAAATAGAAGTCCTTTCAGTAGAGTTATGATTATTATTAATGTGTTTATGCTTTTTAATTATGATTAATATTGTTGAATTATTTCATGTTATAGAAAAAAGTAATGCGAAAGAAGTCAGTAGAGAAGTATGAGAAGAAGATACGGCTTGCTGAATTAAGGAACTTTTGGCGTATTGTAATGGAGTACACTTCTCTATCAGCAGGTATTGATGGTGTAATGGCGTATTTTAAATTGGTCGAATTACCTCCTTTAGAAATAGAATATGGTTTCAAAGCTTGTTGTAGTTCTTAGCTTTTATCAATGTTCAAATTTATTGTTTGTGAATTATCTTTGATGCAGGTTAATCATGAGAGAAGGTGAAAAAGGTTCATTCATTTGGGTTACCTAGAAATCCAGTCAATTGTTTGATCTGTTTTAAAATGGTGAAAATGATGAAAGAATGCAGAGTGTACAAATAGTGAAAGAGTGCAGCTTTAGAATTGGTATGCCCACATGAATTTTCTAAAATGGTGCAAGACTCCAGAATTGGAAGTCTGCTCACACTACCAAATGGTGTGCTGCTCACACTGCTCACTGCAATAGTCTTCTGGCACATCATCTCCTATAAAGTCACCTTTATAGCTACAATATAGGCTCTGGTGATCTAGCGCTTGAACAAATGTACAACATCTCCTATAAGTGCTGCTTTCATTAATTGTATAAAATTAAGCATCAAGTTAAACTAATTTTCGCTGTAATTTCTCAGTTACCTTCCCACATTGATTTCCACTTTCTCAACTTTTGGTATATTCATTAATGTTCTGCGTATCTTTGATTAATGTTGTTCATTATTTGCCTACCTGTAGTTCATTTTTTTTTATTTGCCTACCTTTGTTTCTTTACTTATATGGTTTGTACTTCATTATATTTTTGTTTGTAGATCAAACCGTTTTTTTAATCTGTTGGATATCTAATAGAAGCTTAGAGCCTCAAAACATTAAACCTCGATTTGTAAAACTTCAGGCATTTGACACTCACCAAAGTCACTACTCAAACCAAATCTTAGTAAACCTAAATGTTGTACAGTGGAGATGTAAAAAAATGTATATTTATAATAACTTAAAAATGTGTATTTTTGTATTCAGATTGTCATTTTAAATTGTCACAAGCATGAGTGTGTTTAATTTAATCCCAACCGCTTAGCTTAGACCTACACAAATCAATTTTTGGAATCTTGAAATTATTTGGCGTATTTGTTGCTAGACACCAACACAACCAACTTAAATACATACTTTTAGTGTTTTTAAAAATTAGGTAAACAAATTATGTATGGATATTCGAGTCAAAGCTGATTATAACATTTTTAACTATATTCTAAAACAAGATTATCTTATGTTGTGAATGGTAATTCAATTTCAAAAACACTGGTCTCCAAGCATTATCTAATGCTAATGTTATTACTATCTAAGCTCTCTTAAATTGTAATCTATTAGCCGATCAAGAATGACCGTGACTTTGTTGAAGATTTATTTGGTCGCACGCAACATAAGGTTTGGTAAACTATGCTATTTCGTTTGGGTAAATTTCACATGGCTGGTTACCGATGAAAGGAGACTATTCCCTATATTGCTTTATAAAAATGTACCTCTAATTTGTTTGTTATTTTGGATTTGCACAAGAACAAACGCGGACGTCGAATATTGCACGCGGGATTGATAAGTTAACTTATTTGTGCTGTACCATATTACACAAATAGTTAAACAAATTTAGGTGCTATACAATATATCATGAGACGATTAATAAACTAATAGAAAACGAGTATTGGGTTATAAATTGTCGCCGCCGCCGCATCGCGCGGGTTTCCTACTAGTATATATATATATATATATATATATATATATATATATATATATATATATATATATATATATATATATAGTACTAGTCAGGTGCCCGCGCGTTGCGGCGGGAAACAACATTTAGTTAACATGTGCATTGTGTATTGTACTTTAAACAATTATGCTATAAAACTTAAATTTAAGAGGTCAATAAGAAATGTATTATAATATAGTACATATGATTTCGGTTCATTTTCGTTTGTTTTCCTTTCGGTTATTACTTAACCGTAACATATCATTTTTAAATTAAAAAAAAACTGTAGCAATACTATACTAAAATTAAAGAGAAAAAAATGTTCGTTTATACGGTGTAATAAAATTAGGAAAATATTAACGTATAAAAAATCATGGACGTTTAAAAATCATGAGGGTAGTTGATTAAAAGAAGGGTGATTGGGTGAAAAGTTTAATTGTTATTTAAATAAAAAAAGTTGAGTAAAGTTGAGGATGGGAAAATGTGTAAGTATTGTATAAAAGACATGTTTGCCCTAAAAAAATAGTTAACATATGCATTGTGTGTTGTACTCTAAGGAATAATGCTTGTAAAACTTAAATTTTAAGAGGTCCTTGTGAAATGTATTATAAGATAGTATAGATTGGTTATTACTTCACCCCAACATATTATTTTTTTTACTTTAAAAAAAACTATAGCAATACTATACTCAAATTAAAAAGAAAAAAAATGATCGTTTATACAGTGTAAAAATATTAAGAAAATATTAACATGTGAAAAAGTTATGGACATTTAAAAATCTTGGGGTAGTTGGTTAAATAAAGGTGAAAAGTGTAATTATTATTTAAATAAAAGGAATTGCGTATAGTTGATTTGACAAATGTGTAAGTATTGTGTAAGTAGTTAACATGCGTATTGTGTGTTGTACTCTAAGCAATTATATATGTACAACTTGAATTTTAAGACATCAATGGGAAATGTATTAATAAAGTTTAGATGATTTCAGTTCATTTTCGTTTTTTTCTTTTATTTTTGTTTCGGTTATTGCTTAACCCTAACCTATATTTTTTTTAAATAAAAAACTATAGCAATACTATACTCAAATTAAAGAGAATAAAATGCTCTTTTATACAGTGTAATAATATTAGGAAAATATTATCGTCTGAAAAAGTTATGAACATTTAAAAATCGTGGGGGTAGTTGGTTAAAATAAATATGCAAAAGTGTAATTAGTATTTAAATAAACAGAAATTGAGTAAAGTTGATGGGGGCAAATATGTAAGTATTATATAAAATTATAATATACTATAGATAGATAAGGGGGGAAACTGTAACTAATAAGGGGTATATGTGCAAATTATGTTTGAAAAGACATAAATGCCCTTAAAAAGTAGTTATTAGATGCATTATGTGTTGTACTTTAAGCATTTACAATTGTATTACTTAAAAATTAAGAGGTCCTTGTGAAATGCTTTATAAGATAGTATAGATTTGTTTTAAAAAAAAATAAAAATGCTTTTAAAATACAATAAGAACGTAAGAACTTTCAATTGAAGACGGTTAATTTTTTATGATACTTGCATTTCTAAGTTTTATATAATATATAACTAATAACTTACTATCTTAGTGAAACTTCAAAATAATGCATAACATATTAGCATAAAATTGGCATATATAAAGCTGATTTGAAACTCACTTCTTCCTACAATAAACCTTCTTTTTGACGCCATATATAGTAAAATGAGCTCACTTGCATTTTGTTTAATAACTCAAAATGTCATTTTAGTTTTTTCGGCAAATTATTTGTGGCGGTTGACTTAGACTCGGATTAGTTTATTGCCTTAAATTATATTCTTAATACATTCATCGTTCATACTTTTTTGATTTCACAATTAGATTATTTACATTTTTTTGCCTCAAATAGAAATAGGATATGTCTAAGTGATCTAAGCATCCATCAAAAAGTGACACTTTAATTGCTAAGTTATCAAACTTTTATCAATCAATGCAAAAAATAATTTAAACTTTAACCCACATTTAATTTAATAATTCAACTTATATTGAATTTGTTTCATTTTTTAGGTGACCTGGAACGAACACTATTGTCTAACATTTCAAATGGTATTTGAATTATATGTTTTTTTTCAGACTTTTAAATTTTATTTTACTTATTGATTACGTTCATGTTTTATTATTATTATTATTATTATATGAATATTTAACTTTTTTGTTAATACATGTTTAAATTTATTTTTATTCAATAAAGTTTAAAATTTAAAGTATTAGTATTTATTGAACCGTTCCTTACGGACAATAATCTTCAATCTGTCTATCTTCTATACATCTAATAAAATAAATCTCCCTAGGTATACTTGGCAGTTCTACATTCAAAGTTCAATCATCTCACCTTCATATTGTGCCACATGGCAAAACCATACAATTTATAAGAATTTTATTTTTTTTAAATAAAAAATCAATGATTAAATGTGGTCAATCAATTATAATTTACCTTTCTCGGTCAATCAGTTAAATGGAGTTAAAACATATAGGTTTTATTTAGAAAGCATTTGTTGATGCGTTTTGCGACTAATGATTGGATAAACATAAATAACATATGTTAAGTTTTTGTTAGAAAGGGGCGAAGGTAGATAATAGTGGGCGAAGGTAGAATGTTGACGGACGAAGGTGGACTGGAACTGATCAGAAGATACATTCGACCATTGGTAATGGGCGAATGTGGAAAAGATCCACATTCGACCAGTGGCAAGGGGCGAACGTGCAGTATCTATAAATAGGTTTTGTGTTTTTGAGTATGTAATAGAGTTGTCAGTTGTGTATGTGTTCAGGTCAGGTTCTAGGTGATTTTGTGAAAGTCTGTAATTGATCTAGATTAACGTGTGTGTGATTGTAATTGAATATTTGACAAAGTTAATCTATGAAAAGATATTGAAAATGATCTTGATTGTGTTTTGATTAGAGTTTTATCATTTTGTTCAGAACTAGGGTTTCCGCACCTGGTTTTGTGACTTGTATGATCATATTATCCTGTTTTTAGCTAAAATCTTTCGCTTACAGCATTTACCTCCAGATTACTCCATCTTCCCCAAATCTTAAAAACCCAAATCCTCACAAATCATCGCCGCATCCTTCAGTTCTTCCTTTTCAAAGGTATAGTTTCCATCTAACCCTATATCTTCTTATTATCTTCGATTCTTCTTTTTCTAAGGTAATTTTTTATGTTTATACAGAATCCATACGCCTCAAGTTTGTCTGCTTGATTGGTTTTTTTTTTTTTTGAGGTTTTTTCTTGATAAGTAATCAGGTATGATTTACGGTTTTTAAAGTATTTTGATTCAATATTAGGGTTTACGAATCAGTTTATGAATGTTCTTTTTTTTTCGAATCAATATGTTTCTATATTTGTGATTTGTTTTTTTGAAATCAATCTATAAACAGTAGGGTTTTGGAATCAATCTTCTATTGTTTGATGCTGATCGATGAGATGGGCTGGAGAAACAATTCTCATTTCTTCAATTCACTGCTCATTTAAAGGTTTGTATTATTACTGTATTTGAAATATATTAGTCAACATTTAAAACTAAGACTTTTTTTTATACATATTCGCTTCACTTTTATGTAATTTGGTTATTATGTTTTTTGATCGTGATATGTTAATAAAAAGTTAAATTTTCTCGCACAGCTGTGTAGCTACAACTTATGAAGGTTCTGATTTGTTGGTTTGATCTATAAATGAGCAGGGAAGCATAAGTAATTTATGTTCATATGTTTTATATTTTATAAACCCTAGATTTACAAAATAATAAGAAATGTTCATTTTTTTTATTTTTAAAATAATTTGCCTACAATTAGCTATAATCTTAAAATATCCTTAAAAAGTTTGACTACAATTATGTTTATTTTTTGAAAAAATGAGATTTGAAATGAAAAGACAAGTATTATGATTTGTTTATTGATAAAATTGGTTGTAGTATTAAAAAAACTTGCCTTACAAAAGTTTGACAATGATTTGATATAAATTATTTAAAAAAATCAAGATTTTGAAAATAAAAGGAAATTGTTAGGATTTTAAAATTTTGACTACAATTTGATGTAGATTTATTCTAAATTAATATCTTCCTAAATTACATGGGTTTCCAAAGAACATCAAACCAAAACATTAAAATCGTTACAAAAAAAAAATTTCCCCACCTATATAAATCCAATATTTATGATTCAAAACTATCTTAATTATCAAACTAGCTGAATTATCGTAGAAACACATTGTGTTTTTTTCTCTCATCATATTAACTGTTTTCGTATAATTTAATCTAATTACGGTTTTCAATATTATGTTATGTAGAAATTTTCGCCTGCTGGTGGTGGTTTATCCGCCAGAAGTGTACGGTAAGAACTGATATATGTTGTAATCATCTTCCCCGGCAATGTGACACTCGGCATGTTTGGCTTAAACATATTAGTAACATCTAAGTCTACCTTAGCGAGAAACGTTTATAAACAAACTTAACTGGGTTAGTTGAGTCAGGTCAAGTTAGGATTGTCCAGGGTACAATGATCGGGAGGATCATTGGGAGTCGTTTTGGTAATACACTAGTACCGGGTTCCGTTGTTTGTGACATTACATGAACTAATTAAGTATATGTGTAGATTATGGGTCGTGTGGTGGATTGTATATATAGATGTGTTTAAATGATGTGTAAATGATTATCTATGCTTAAATACGTCAAATATAGATTAAGGATGCATGCTTATGTGTTAAGATGTGTTAGAATGCGTTAAACACGACAGACTGGAAAACTAGTTAAAAAGGAATCCTGGTTCGACCACTTCGAGTGGTCGAAGGAGAATAATTGTTTGGTTCGACCCTTTGTAAATGGGCGAACCTGAGAAGTGGAATTCAAAGAATTCCCTTCGACCGGGACAGGGCTCATTCGACCCTGTGGAAGGGTCGAAGGAGACCACCTTCGACCAATGAAATGGGGCGAAAGAGGATTAGTATAAATACCAACCTTTGTCATTTTTCATCATTTCACAAACCCTGACCGTCCCAAAACGCTCTCAGACGATCTTAATCACTAAGGAAGGAGTTTTTGCTGTTCTTTTTCATAATCTAACCCATCTACAACATCTAAACAAGAATCCAAGGTGTGTTCTTGATCCTAAACCTTTTTAAAGTATTTAATTCGTTTTCATCTAACCCTAATTGTCCGGATCTGTTCTAAGGGTGTTTTTGTGATTAAAAACCTTTTAAACATCTTTCTAAATCAAAACATTATCATTTATCATAGGTGTTATGGTGAATAACATATGTAAATTGTGTATTATGTGGTGTAAGTGTTGTTCAATGATTTGCTGCTATATCTATGATAGAAACATGATATAGGATTGCTATTGATGCTAGATTATTGTTGTTTAGGGTTAGGATTGGATATGATGATGTTATGGGTATTTGGGGGTTTTAACGTAGACTTGATGCATGATATTTATGATCAATAGAATTGATAAGAAAAGATCGAACACTCGAAAAACTTAGCATTCCAAGTTGAATATGAATCGATTTCGAAAGTTTCCAAATTGGGTAAATTATTCATGCATGAAAGTGATGTTTCCATAATCTTTACCATTTTGGGAAAGGGCTGAAACGGACGTATTATCGGGGGAAATCGGTGGGGTTTTGTAGGGATAAGTTATCCATGCTTGACTGCTGTGTTTGATGATGTTTCGAGTCGTTTTGAATGTGTTTGAAGCGTTTTTAGGAAAATTTATACAACAGGGGCGAACCTGGCCTCCTTCGACCTATCGAAGGTGCGAAGGAGGAAAACCAGGGTCGAACCTGGGTTTTTGTTGGGCGAATGTGGTAAAACGGGCGAAGGAAGCATCAAACGGTCGAACGAAATGTAAAACGGGCGAAGGAGATTGAAAACGGGCGAAGGAGACTTAAAACTGACTGGTTCGACCGTTCTGATGCAGAAATGAGATTTTTGATACAAACTAAGTGTTTTATGCTTGAACCTTGTGTGTAATCTATGTGTACTTGGTTAGTTAGGGTAATGGGTCACCAACGGGATGTCGGGTCAGTCTAGTGTGTCGGTTAAACATTCAAACACGTTTTAAAACATACTTGGTTACGATCTGGACAATCGGGGACCAGATAACCTTATGGTTATTAGTCGGAACACTTATGTGAACATTTTGATAGATCTCCGGTAGAGGGATTATCAAGGGATAAACATCTTTACTTGTAATCGAAGAACGCTATTTAAGGTGAGTTCACGGCCCCACTTTTACTGCTTTAACTTTTGGGGGAGAAAACATGCGCTAAACTATTTTGGTAACATATGTCATACTATGGTTTTTAACTTTGTATTGCTATACGATCTTTGGAAGTCCCGGGGGAAACCATGAATGTGCGGGAATGCACAACGGGGGAAATGTGGATAGATCTATTGGGTGTGACCTGCCCCACTCGTCGGCTTGGAGGGCCGGGCGGGTGCATATTGTCTCGAACAGGAACACTGGTATCATGCTGAACATACGGGCTGCTTAAACATGCTAAACATTGCTAAACGTGTCTAGTAATGGTTTCCAATCGTAGTAGTAATAAAACATACGCCTAGCTAGCGTACTTGGTAACATTAATATAGTATGGACATGGTAACGTTTTGGTAACATATCGAACAAACCTGTGAACTCACCAGCATTGTATGTTGACATCTTCTTGGCATGTTTTTCTCAGGTCGCTAAGGTAGCAACAAATGGAACTAGGCGCACGGGTCTGCATTGGCGTCTAGTCATAGTTGCACGTTTTGTAAATAAAGTGTTTTGAATAACTTTTGGGATCATAGCATAGTTGATTAAATGCTACTTAAACGCTTCCGCTTATAAAATTGTTGGTTATGTCTCTTTACGTTTTTCATATAGAGTTGTTTATTGTGATTGTTGACTTGGATCCTGGTTTGTCATGCGTCTCGCGGTAAAACCCCGCAAGTGGAAATTTGAGGGTGTGACAGGCAAGCCTGATCGTACCTTGATATCGCTTCTTGGTTTTCTGTACAGATGATACTTTAGTTTCACGCTATTCTGCATATTAATTATCTCTTAAAAAAAGGATAGGTGCTTAACGGGACATTTCAAGTACATTTATTTTAGGGTATTATGGATTTATACATACTCTCAACAGGTATGATTTATCGTTTTCATATGCTGATTTCAGCTTTTTAATGTTGTTTTCGTTGATCCTATTTAAAATCATTTAAAAATTAAGGATTTTTCTTCAACTATTTTGTTGATAAAACTACAAATCAGATCTATTGATATTAAAATCTGCCAAATTTGTTTTTTTTTTTCTTGATGGTTTCTTAAAATCAAAGCTAATGATTTGTTGTTGTGTTTCTTATGTTTTTTAAAATTATGTATTTCGAACTCCTATCTTTTCTAATTGTAATCAATAACATGATTGAAAAAATAATGTATTAAATATTGGACAAGGTTTTTTCTAATTGGAATCAATATAATAAGACTGTGAAACGGTTGGATAATAGGTTTTGATCTTCAATATCGGTTGATTAGACATGGATAGTGTTTGCGGGTTCGAATTTTGAATTTCAAAATTCAAATTAAATTTCAAAATATTTAATTTCAAATTACACAAAATTTCAAATTTTGAGTTTTGGTTAATAATGGTAACAAATTGCACATAATAATTATCCTTTTAATTACACATTTAATAAGATTCAAAGTCTCTACATAAGTAGTGTCAACTCTCCAATGAATACATTAATTGATCCTATTAATTGTGCTATATTATTCTAATATTAGTTTAGCTTATTGCTAATCAATTAAATATCGAATTTGGAATTTGACAAAATTTAAAATTTTGGTTAATAATTGTAAGAAATTAAACATACTAATTATCCTTTTATTTACACAATTAATATGATTCAAAGTCCCTACATAAGTTGTGTCAACTCTTATTACTACATCAATTGATCCTATTAATTGCCCTAAATTCTCCTAATATTAGTTTAGCTTATATTGGTAATCAATTAATTAACGAATTATCAATTTCAAATTTCAAATTAAAATTCGAAATATTTAAATTCGAATTAGAAAAAATTTCAAATTTTAAATTTTGTTTAATAATGGTAAGAAATTACACATACAAATTATCCTTTTAATTACACATTTTGAATGACTTAATCTTTTAAAAAAATTAAATTTTTGAATTAAAGTTAATAATGGTAACCATTACACATATTAATTATCTTTAAATTATGATTTCTAATATATTTAAAATATAACAATTAATAATTTTGGTCGTAACTTTCTCAAATTAATTACAAGTAAAAATTAAAATTTTAAATACTAGAATTTAAAATTATAGATTTCTGTTAAACTTTAAAAATATTTGAATACTAAATGTTTTATTTAATTATTTAATCTCAAAAATTTGAATTTAATATTTTGGTAACATTTAGATTTAGATTTAATTCAAATTTTCGAATGATTTGAATCTTTTAAATTTTGGTTACTAGAATTTGAATTGATAGATTTCAATTAAAATTTATAAATATTCATATATTGAATGTTCTATTTAAGTATATAATTTCATATTTTGATATCTATAATTTTAATTTTTAAATTTTTTAACAGTATTAAAATTTTAAATTTTGGATAATAATGGTAACAATAAGACTTAATTATAACATTTTATTCAAATATTGAATTATCTGAATATTTTAAAAAATTTCAAACTTTAAATTTAAATTAATAATTGTAACAATTAAACATACTATGACATTAAAATAGAGATATTATAATTAGATATTTCCTAATGTATTTAAATTTAACAAATAATAGTTTTGATTATAAACTTCTACAATTAGTTACAAGTTTAAATTCAAATTTTGAATACAAGAATTTGAATTAATAGATTTCAGTTAAACTTTATAAATATTCAAATATTAAATGTTCTGTTTAAGTATATAATTTCATATTTTAATATCTATAATAGCAACAATTAGACTTAATTATAACATTTAATTCTAATTTTGAATGATCTGACTCAAGCGGTGTCTTACTTTTATCATTTTATCAGAAATATTTTTCACTACTATTTATTTTTTACTAGATAATACTCCTCAAATACCATCTGATAACAAGATTCCAATGAAGTTCCAAAGGCGTCAATTCCCAATATCCGTATGTTTCGCAATGACCATCAATAAAAGCCAAAGACAGTCTCTATAGAAGGTTGGGTTGTATTTAAGAGACCCGTATTCTCACATGGCCAACTTTATGTCGCATTGTCAAGAGTTAAAAGCAAAGCATGGGTGAAATTAGTTATACTAGATAGTGATGGGAATGTCAAAACTCAAACAAATAATATGGTGTATAATGAAATATTTAGTGATATTTGAATAACATGTGTATTCCTTACTTTTAAATTTTAATAAAATATTTCTACTATATTTTTTATAGGTTTTACCACTCCAAATAACTGTTAGTTGTTGAACCGCGTGTCGACGCGCGCAATAGGCTAGTCTAGTCTAGTCTAGTTAATATACTAAACTTAATGGTTGACACATGTCATTTATTAGTTGAATCCTCTCTTTTCCTCCCCTTCTTCATTCTCAATTCAATTTTTCTTCTCTTTTATTAAAGTTTCTCTCTTTATAAAATAATCATATAAAATCTTTTTTATTCTCATATTAAATAATAATGTTTAATTTTAATTTCCTCACTTATTTATTTAATATATCTTTTTCAACAATTTAATTTATTTTTTATTATTAATAACATTTTAATATTTTATTCGTCTAATTTGTGCAAGACACATGTTTCTAACCTAATGATCTATATGTATAATATCTAACTATTAATAAAGTATACTCAATGGGTGATACATGAAATTTATTGAATCCCTTCCCCCTATTCCTCTAAATTCATCAATCTTAAGCTTTTTACACTCACCCGTTTATGGAAATCCCACCCGTTTTATGGAAACGCCACCCGTATCCATACTGAACATTTGATGTTCATTAATCAATAACCCTAATTTTCTTTTTTATCGTTGTTTCAATGTCAAAATTCTCTCACTTACATCTCGGATTATACGAGTCGCCTTCCTTCCGATCATTGCAAGCATCTTTTACATTTATTCAGATCTTCTATCTTTATATTTTGATGTTTTTAAACTCTAAGTTGCAATTGAGGAATATATGTGAGTTTAGGCTTCTGAATTTTGAACAATGAATAGACTAGGGTGTGCAACGGTTTAGAACCGGACCAAACCGACCTGAAGAGGATTCTTTTAGTGCAGAATTTAAGAACAAGAAACGGACCATATAAAAACCTACCAGTTGGTTCTGAACCAGGTTAAATGGTTCTTGCCGGAACCGGTTGTCAATTAAATTCTAAAATTAACAATTAAAAAAACATGACTTTAGTAAACATAACTTGTGGTGTCGTAGTCATATTAATAACCTATGATACATTTTAGACGTGCACGGTACCAAACGCATATATGTAATGATTAAAATTTTGACATTCCAATTTATGTGTCATGCATTACTAATGTCACATGTTACTGTAGATCATTCTTCAATACACATCATAAGTCAAACTGTACACCTTATAAATGATTCTGTAAGCGTTGGTTCTCAGTGTAAACAACTTTTTTCCTTTTATCGTACTACATATATTTTTTTTATAGAAGTTACATAATTCGAATGAAACTCCTACCACAACAAGTTTGTTTGATATTATGTAGTTAACATGATTTGAACAATATTCTTTATAAAGATTAAACCGAGAAACTAAAAATGTGGATGATCGGTCAACAGACTACTTGAAAAAGTCCACTAAATTAATAGCATTTTTAACGTCACACCCTTAATTTCCGCTAGCGGGGTTTTACCACGAGGCGCGCGAGATACCAGGATCCAAGTCAACGGTCACAATAAACGACAACTATATGATATGAAAATAACGTAATAAAACCAACCACATAGTTTAAAAGTTTACATAATCCAAAAGACCACAACATAAGCAAGTTAAAGTTTACAGACCATAATCCAAAAGTTAATAGTTTAAAACTAAATAGAGTTTAGACATTCAAGTGAGATGAGACGCAGTGAGACCCTAGTGCGCCTAGAGCAGCTGCTACCTTAGCGACCTGAGAAAACATGCAATTTTAGTCAACACATATAGTGCCGGTGAGTCACAGAGATAAAGTTTGTAACGTTTGTAAACCAGACCCAACAATCCTTACATCTATACCTAATGCTAGCTAGACATCGTTACATGATACTATAGTGTCGTGAACCACTATTGAACATTAGAATGCCTCAATACCCGTCACCGGTCATCACCCGGTTCCGTAATGTTTAATAGGACAAATATGTTGTCACACCCTCAAATTCCACATGCGGAGTTTTACCGCGAGGCGCGTGCACACCAGGATCCAAGTTAACGGTCACAATAAACAACATCTATATGATATGAAAACAACGTAAATTGCCCATTATGTTTCAAAAATCTAACCATCGCTTGCGGAAGCGTAAAACTTTATTACAACTCAAAAGTAAAACTCAAGTCTGAAATGTTTAACAAAACATGCATATGATTCCTAGACGTTGTGAGACTCCGTGCGCTTAAACTCAATGCTGCTACCTTAGCGACCTGAGAAAACATGCCGAAAAGACGTCAACATATAATGCTGGTGAGTCCACAGGTTTTGATATGACGACCGGGAAAGTTTTTCTTTTTATCGCCTCGTTCTCTTTGACTTCGGGAAATTTTCGGGACGAAAATTCTTTCAACAGGGGGATGATGTGTCACACCCTCAAAATCCACTTGCGGAGTTTTACCGCGAGGCGCATGACAAACCAGGATCCAAACCAACGATCACAATAAACAAGTCTAACATGAACATAATGCAATTTCAAAACAATGTTTAAAATCCCCGTTTACAGCGGAAGCTTATTCAAAATAATTATTCAATAATAAACCAATGTTCAACGTTTGTAAAATCATGCAACTCTAGCTAGACGCCGTGCAGACGCGTGCGCCCTAGTTCCACTGTGCTACCTTAGCGACCTGAGAAAACATGTAAAAGTTTACGTCAGCACAAAAATGCTGGTGAGTTTACAGGTTTTGTATCCAAGTACCAAGTCAACCTGTCCATACTATAACAAATCGAAAACCAGAGTACGCTAGCTAGGCGTATGTTTCGTTACTACCACGATTGGAAAACCATTACTAACTCGAATACCAAATGTGTGCCCGATGTAGTAAACCTGTTGTTCCTGTTTGAGACAATATGCACCCGCCGACCCTCCAAGTCGACGAGCGGGGTTGGTCACTCCCAATAGCGCTATTCACATTTCCCCGTTGTGCAAACCCGCACATTCATGGTTCCCCCCGGGACTTCCAAAGACCGTGTAGTACACAATAGAAACCCATAGTATGACAGTAGTTACCAAATAATCGTTTTAACACATGTTTTCTCCCCCGAAAGTATAAAACCAGTTTAAAAGAGGGGCCGTAAACTCACCTTAAGTTGCGTTACTCCTTAACCCGAGTAAACTCAGCTGCTATGCTAGTCCCGTAAGCGGCGACCTAACATATGACAGTTACAAGTACTTAGACTAATAACCCGCAGGTTAATTAGTCCCTAGATGTCCAGACCATAACCAAGTTCGTTTGAAAACACCGTGACTGTTTAACTGACCCAAAGTACAAGACTCGACATCCCATTGGTGACCCGAGACCTCCCGTGTTATGTTTACGCTCTCAAACATGAAATCATGCAATCACACTTAACATACGTTAACGCACACCAAGTTATAGCACATAGTTCACGTATCACCGAATTACATCCAAACATATGTTACCAAGTTATTAGATATGTTACGAGGTCCCTAGCATGTTACTACATGTCAAATCGGGTCTCGGAATGCTAATTTACACTTACAGCAGCAGTACACGCGATTAGGAAAAGTAAACTAGCATTTAGGACCGATTGCATATAAAAACTAGCAATCAGGGCTGATTGCATATAAAAACTAGCAATCAGGGCTGATTGCATGTAAAAACTAGCAATTAGGGCTGATTGCATATAAAAACTAGCAATCAGGGCTACTCGCATGAACAAACTAGCGATTAGGCCCTAATCGCATGAAAAACTGGCGATTAGCAATCCTAATCGCCTGTAACCTTGCTGTTCCAGTTTTTCGCGCGTTTAACGCTCCAAATCAGATCCAGAACGTGTGTAACTACCCAATATCATCCCAAACACTATCCTAAACATGTTTCAACCAAAACCCTTCGTTTTGCCTCGTATTTTCAGCCCTGCATGCAATCATGTAATCCAAACACCATTCACATAGCATGCAACATCACATTAACATGCATAACAATAACTCTAATAATCAATTACTCAGATATTATCATCATAACATTAATATTATTCTGATTTAACCTAATAACATGTTAATCCATCATTATGAATCATAAAAACCCTAGCTTTCTAATCATAAACACCCATAACACATGTATACTAGTTAGAATCCGATTAACAACCCTTATTAACGATTTTCAGAAAGCTTTTTCATTTTAGAACAGGTCTGGACCATTAGGGATTGATTAAAAACGTTTATAAAGATTCATGGATGGAAACCAAACCTTAGGATTATGAAAGAACGATGGATTATGCTAGAATCCTTGTGTTTTGATCAAAAATCGCGTTCCAGAGGTTGTGTGTGTGTTGAGGCAGGTTATGGGACGACTAGGGTTTGTATAATGAAGTTTATGAGGTCAAGTATGGTATTTATAGTCGTTTTTAGTCGTCCAGCACGTATCATGCGATTATGCAGCTTTACACGCGATCAGGAAGCCTAATCGCATGTAAGTTCATGCGATTGGGGCCTAATCGCATGAACAGTCATGCGATCAGTCCCCTACTCGCCCCACATGATGTCTACTCGCCTCCCTTATGGGCGATTAGGCTTGCCTAATCGCCTATAGGGGCTGGTTTCTTGCGTTTTGTGCGTTAAACCCCGTTTTAACATATGTTAACACATATTCACATACCGACAAGTCACATAATGATTGTAAACACATAACACATGTAAATACACATATTCACCCTCGTTCACCAATTCCCGGGACTCGAGACTCGTATGTTCCGTATGCCCTGACGATCCTACAAATCGTCACCGTTTGTACACTTGGTTAAGGACCGACATCTAATGAACCTCTAGACCAACATCCAATGATCCTCTAGACTAAACCGATAGTTCCCGAACCATAACCCGACTTAACTAACCCAGTTAAGTACAATATACGCGTGACTCGCTAAGGTAGACTTTCATCTAGACAACGTTGTTAACCATAATTTGCCGGGTGTCACATGATGTGACACCCGGCACGTTTAGGTTAACATTTTATAAAACGCATAAGTCTACCCTAGCGAAAACGTTTTCAAAACATACTTAACTAGGTCAGTTGAGTCGTTATGATGGTTCCGGGAATCATCGGGAGTCGTTACGATGATCCACGGGATCATTGGGAGTTGGTCCATAACCATGTGAACACGAATAGGTGATCTGTAGAATCGCTAGGGTTTAACGCACACACGTAAATCTCGAGTCCCGAGAATTGGTGAACGGATGGGAACGTGTTAGTTATCATGCATTATGTGCTTACAATCATTATGTGATGTGTCGGTATGTGAATACGTGTTTATATGTGTTAAAATAGTGATTACGCGTAATTGCATGACATTATAGGTGATTACGCGTAATTGCCAATAGGTATAGGCAATTACAGTCTACTTGCTAGTAGGTATAGGCGATTACAGCCTACTCGCTAGTAAGTATAGGCGATTACAGCTCTACTCGCCTGTAACCATCCTGTACTCGCCTGATCTGCACATGACGACTAAAAATGCCTATAAATACCACCCTTATGTTATAAAACATCATTTGTGAAACCCTAATACACCCCAAAGCCACCCACACCTTATTCAACCTCTACAACACGTTTTTGAATAAGAAATCACATTTCCAAGTTTTATACCTCATAATCTCATCATTTCAAGGTGTGTTCTCCATCCCAAACCTTTGTAATGATATTGTTTTGATCCCTAAAGGTCCAGACCTGAATTCTAAACATTTGTGTCTTTGAAAACTCATTAAAACCAGTTTCAAAACAAACCCAAACCTCGATACATGTTATATGTGATGTATTCATGCAAGATAGGATTTTTATTGTTTAAACATGATTGTTCTTGTGTTATTATTGTGTTTCTGACCTAAATGAGTTAATATGATGAAAACCTAGGAGTTTGAAGGTTCATAGATGTGTAATATTGATATTAGGCGTTTTGACCCGTTTGAGTGATTATGATGGATTGATGATGATATGTTGTGTTTTGTTGATTGTTTGAGGTTAGGGTTCACTCTAGGATGATGCTAGAATAGTAGGATAATGTCGGATAACGTCGTTATGGGATGAAATCTGAATATTTGCTATTTAGGGTAAGTTTTACATGTTGATGTGATGCTTACATGCAGGTTATGCTATTTGGGGAAACCGCATGCATTCGGGACGGCTAGGGTGATGATAAATTAGGGGTTTTTGCTTGAAATAGTTGGGTTAATGTTTTGGGTTGGATATTGGTTGTTTACACATGCTTCAGATCTGATTTGGAGGGTTAAACGCGCAAAAAGGACGGAACAGATCAGAACTAGCGAATAGGAGTTCTCATTGCTATTATTATAGGCGATTAGCTCCTAATCACCTGAACTATAGGCGATTAGGAGCCCTATTCGTCATTTTACTAGTGATTACAATTCTATTCCCCACTTTACTAGTGATTACAATTCTATTCCCCACTTTACTAGTGATTACAATTCTATTCACTAGTTTGACTCTCCTAATCACCAGTTGACTTTTCCTAATAACATGTTTGATTCCTAATCGCGTGTAATGCTGTTGTATGTATATTTTAACATCCCGACACACGGATTGACGTCTAGGAACATGTTAGGAACCCCGTGACATGTCCAATGACTTGGTAACACGTGTTCGGACTTGTTTATGCGTTAATTGGGCGTTATGCTAGATAGGGTGAATGTTTGCGCATGCTAAGTGTTTAATTGCATAAGTTGCATGATATCTTGTATGTGGCTAACACGTGGGATGTCGGGTCACCAATGGGATGCCGGGTATTGTCTGGTTTGGTCGGTCTAACGTTTAAACATGTTTTCAACATACACGGTCACGGTCTGGACAACTTGGGGACTGATTAGCCTTCGGGTTAGAAGTCATCACACTTATGTAAACTCATTGATAGGTCGTCACTAAGTTGGGTCATCATACACGTGTTGGAATTCTAAATATCTGAAGGCGCACTCTAAGGTGAGTTTCACGTCCCCACTCTTTTACTGGTTTTACATTTTCGGGGGAGAAAACATGCTGTGTTCTTTAAAGGTGTGTCAACTATGTTTTCATAAAAGGCGTTTCAACTATGTTTTCATGAAAGGTGTGTCAACTACGTTTTGGTATTCACAAATTCATTGAGTTTTGGAGTATTCATTATGTTTTCAAGTATTCATTATGTTTTAGAGTATTCATTATATTACTATGCGATCTTTGGAAGTCCCGGGGAGAACCATGAATGTGCGGGGATGCATAACCGAGGAAATGTGGATAGATCTATTTGGGCGTGACCGGCCCCACTCGTTGACTGGAGGTCGGACGGGTGCATATTGTCTCTTAGGTATTCAGCATTCATTATTCAGTATTCATTCGGGCAGTATTCACGCATTCACAGTATTCGAGTTTAGTAATGGTTTTCCAATCGCAGTAGTAACAGTTATTCATATGTTTTGCATGCATGTGGTCTGGATTGACCATGGGTATTCGTTTGGGAGTCGGTATTCATTAAAAACCTGTGAACTCACCGGCATTATTTGCTGACGTTTTTAGCATGTTTGTCTCTGGTCGCTAAGGTAGCAGCTGTCGATAGGCGCACGGAGTCTCACGACGTCTAGGATTCATGTGCATCTCATTTAGTATTTTCAGACTTTCATACTTTTAATTTCGTGTTGTAATAAAGTTTTACGCTTCCGCAGCGATGGATCATTTATGAAAACTTAATGGTTTGCATATGTCATTTTTACGTATCATATAGTGTCGTTTATTGTGACCGTTGACTTGGATCCAGGTGTGTCACTCGCCTCGCGGTTAAACCCCGCACATGGAAATTTGAGGGTGTGACAGATTGGTATCAGAGCCAATGGTTATAGTGAACTAGGACTGCATGTAGAGTCTAGTCTATAGCCGAGTATCACACACGTTAGACGGTCACACATAGTTGCCAGTCGTGTCATTTAGTAAACATACTAGTCTTGTCGGGTTGTCGGTGTCCTCGTCACACAGTGTCATATTATCTATCCTTGGACTATTTCTACATTTATTCTATCTTCTTCTTCGGGTTTGAAGATGAAGGGGTTTATCGCATATACTTGGCAGTAGTGTACATTGGAGTGGCTTCGGCACATTCTTGAGATTTTTCCGGGATTTGGATATCTCCCCTCAATGCTCTAATGTACATACTTGCCTACACACACACACTATCCTGCACTAGTACTTGTCATAGTACACCCTTGAGTGATTGTTCACTTTGGGGACCTTCGTGCGATAACGGTTTCTTTTAGGAATGTGGGTGTCGGGTGGTTGGAAGTTCTAGCTAGGAGCACGCCTAGAGGACCATGTAGAGCGATTTGTTATTTCGGGTGCACACGAAATTATAAATCGAAATGCATGAAAATCTTGGTGGACTTCGAGTTCGGATGGACGATCATGCTGGAACCCCGTTCTAAATTCGTTGGTCACTAGTAGCTTGATCTAGTAGTGATGCTGAGTATCTTGTCTCATGTGTGGCAGAACATGTCTGGTCGTACCGGTGGACATACTGGTGGGCGTCGCGGTGACGGTAGCGGTCGTAGTGGTGGTAACATTACCATAACCCAGGAGGAACTGAACAATCTAATCCAACAACGAGTGTCTGCCGCTCTTACTGCCTACCAGACCGCTCAGCAAGGCCTCGGTGGGAATGCCGTTCATCCCCCACCACCGCCTCCTCTCGGTCAGCAGGTGTGTACTTTCAAGGTGTTTATGGAGTACGAGCCCCACATCCTTGGTGAGACCGGGAATAACAAAAGGAAATGGGAGAGCGTCGAGGAGAACCTGGTTCTAAACCAGCCACAGCGGCTGATAGGGAAGTTCGAAGCTTCAGGTTCTTCGTCTGGTCGGGAGCACAGTGGGTATGCTGGGAAGAGTCCAAAGTGCAACGTGTGTGGGCACTATCATGTTGGGGGTTGCGATACGTTTCGCTGAAACCGTTGTCATCGGCTTGGCCACTGGGCTAAGGACTGTAGGATCAATCCTCAACTGAGACAGGTTAAAGAGGGTGTTATGCCCCCTCAAGGCATTGGAAAACAAGGAGGATATATGGGGAAACTTCTGGAATGCAATCAGTGCGGGTTCCATCATGTTAGTAGTTGTGAGACGTTCCGTTGTAAACATTGCCACCGGATGGGTCATGTTGCTAAGAACTGCAGAGTCAATCTTCAGCCAGTTCAGTCTCAGGAAATTGTCCCTACCCCTGCTCCTCAAGGGAAACGAGGATGTTATAATTGTGGCGAAACAGGACACTGCGGGCGAGATTGCCCAGAATTGATTCAGGGTGAAGCCGGGACGATTAAGGATGGTAAGGGTAACAGAGGTGGCGGTCGGAATGCTCATGTATTCGTCATTGGTTCGGGGGAGACCCGTGAGGATCCTGATACTATTACTGGTGAGTATTCCTTTCTTGATTCTCGTTATATTTGTATTCATTCCCGTTCACATTGTTTAGCGCTTCGTATTCATTGTGTGCATTCAGTTTGGTATTTGGTCATCATTTTGCATTCATGGGTCTGATGTGGGTCCTTTAGAGATGCTACTTGGATGGTACCGGTGTATCATTTATACCGATCACAGTAGTCTCTAGTAGGACTTCAATCAGGAGGATTCATTGTTTTGTATTCACTTTGGGAGGGTGGATCTGTTGATGTCATCTTTCGTTCGTGATTACCATCGCTGTCGAAGAGTGAATCTCGGGGTGAGATTCCTTTCAACAGGGGGATGATGTGACGACCGGGAAAGTTTTTCTTTTTATCGCTTCGTTCTCTTTGACTTTGGGAAATTTTCGGGACGGAAATTCTTTCAACAGGGGGATGATGTGACACCCGGCACGTTAAGGTTAACATTTTATAAAACACATAAGTCTACCTTAGCGAAAAATGTTTTCAAAACATACTTAACTAGGTCAGTTGAGTCGTTATGATGGTTCCGGGAATCATCGGGAGTCGTTACGATGATCCACGGGATCATTGGGAGTTGGTCCATAACCATGTGAACACGAATAGGTGATCTGTAGAATCGCTAGGGTTTAACGCACACACGTAAATCTCGAGTCCCGGGAATTGGTGAACGGATGGGAACGTGTAAGTTATCATGCATTATGTGCTTACAATCATTATGTAACGTGTCGGTATGTGAATACGTGTTTATATGTGTTAAAATAGTGATTACGCGTAATTGCATGACATTATAGGTGATTACGCGTAATTGCCATTAGGTATAGGCAATTATAGCCTACTCGCTAGTAGGTATAGGCAATTACAGCCTACTCGCTAGTAGGTATAGGCGATTACAGCTCTACTCGCCTGTAACCATCCTGCACTCGCCTGATCTGCACATGATGACTAAAAACGCCTATAAATACAACCCTTATGTTTTAAAACATCATTTGTGAAACCCTAATACACCCCAAAGCCACCCCACACCTTATTCAACCTCTTCAACACGTTTTTGAACAATAAATCACATTTCCAAGCTTTACACCTCATAATCTCATCATTTCAAGGTGTGTTCTTCATCTCAAACCTTTGTAATGATATTGTTTTGATACCTAAAGGTCCAGACCTGATTTCTAAACATTTGTGTCTTTGAAACTCATTAAAATCAGTTTCAAAACAAACCCAAACCTCTATACTTGTTATATGTGATGTATTCATGCAAGATAGGATTTTTATTGTTTAAACATGATTGTTCTGATGTTATTATTGTGTTTCTGACCTAAATGAGTTAATATGATGATAACCTAGGAGTTTGAAGGTTCATAGATGTGTAATATTGATATTAGGCGTTTTGACCCGTTTGAGTGATTATGATGGATTGATGATGATATGTTGTGTTTTGTTGATTTTTTGAGGTTAGGGTTCACTCTAGGATGATGCTAGAACAGTAGGATAATGTCGGATAACGTCGTTATGGGATGAAATCTGAATATTTCCTATTTAGGGTAAGTTTTACATGTTGATGTGATGCTTACATGCAAGTTATGCTATTTGGGGAAACCGCATGCATTCGGGACGGCTAGGGTGATGATAAATTAGGGGTTTTTGCTTGAAATAGTTGGGTTAATGTTTTGGGTTGGATATTGGGTGTTTACACATGTTTCAGATCTGATTTGGAGGGTTAAACGCGCAAAAAGGACGGAACATATCAGAACTAGCGAATAGGAGTTCTAATCGCCATTATTATAGGCGATTAGCTCCTAATCGCCTGAACTATAGGCGATTAGGAGCCCTATTCACCACTTTACTAGTGATTACAATTCTATTCCCCACTTTACTAGTGATTACAATTCTATTCACTAGTTTGACTCTCCTAATCACCAGTTGACTTTTCCTAATCACATATTTGATTCCTAATCGCGTGTAATGCTGCTGTATGTATATTTTAACATCCCGAAACATGGATTGACGCCTAGGAACATGTTAGGAACCCCGTGACATGTCCAATGACTTGGTAACACGTGTTCGGACTTGTTTATGCGTTAATTGGGCGTTATGCTAGATAGGGTGAATGTTTGCGCATGCTAAGTGTTTAATTGCATAAGTAGCATGATAACTTGATTGTGGCTCACACGTGGGATGTCGGGTCACCAATGAGATGCCGGGTATTGTCTGGTTTGGTCGGTTTAACGTTTAAACATGGTTTCAACATACACGGTCACGGTCTGGACAACTTGGGGACTGATTAGCCTTCGGGTTAGTAGTCATCACACTTATGTAAACTCATTGATAGGTCGTCACTAAGTTGGGTCATCATACACGTGTTGGAATTCTAAATATCTAAAGGTGCACTCTAAGGTGAGTTTCACGGACCCACTCTTTTACTGGTTTTACATTTTCGGGGGAGAAAACATGCTGTGTTCTTTAAACGTGTGTCAACTATGTTTTCATAAAAGGCGTTTCAACTATGTTTTCATGAAAGGTGTGTCAACTACGTTTTGGTATTCACGAATTCATTGGGTTTTGGAGTATTCATTATGTTTTCAAGTATTCATTATGTTTTAGAGTATTCATTATATTACTATGCGATCTTTGGAAGTCCCGGGGAGAACCATGAATGTGTGGGGATGCACAACGGGGGAAATGTGGATAGATCTATTTGGGCGTGACCGGCCCCACTCGTTGAGTGGAGGTCGGACGGGTGCATATTGTCTCTTAGGTATTCAGCTTTCATTATTCAGTATTTATTCGGGCAGTATTCACGCATTCACAGTATTCGAGTTCAGTAATGGTTTTCCAATCGCAGTAGTAACAGGTATTCATATGTTTTGCATGCATGTAGTCTGGATTGACCAATGGTATTCGTTTGGGAGTCGGTATTCATTAAAAACCTGTGAACTCACCGGCATTATTTGCTGACGTTTTTAGCATGTTTGTCTCATGTCGCTAAGGTAGCAGCTGTCGATAGGCGCACGGAGTCTCACAACGTCTAGGATTCATGTGCATCTCATTTAGTATTTTCAGACTTTCGTACTTTTGATTTCGTGTTTTAATAAAGGTTTACGCTTCCACAGCGATGGATCATTTATGAAAACTTAATGGTTTGCATATGTCATTTTTACGTATCATATAGTGTCGTTTATTGTGACCGTTGACTTGGATCCTGGTGTGTCACGCGCCTCGCGGTTAAACCCCGCACGTGGAAATTTGAGGGTGTGACATTCGAGTTCACAAAGCGTTTCAAGCGAAAAGAGTTTCATCTCAAAAGTACCAAGTATGCAAAACCTTAAGTAAATAACAAACGTTTCCTTACTACTACGACTGTGTTGCCGAAACCAGTACTGACAAGCGTTGCATGTGTTGCCGCCCGTGTTTGAGTTGCCAAAAAAAGAGACAATATGCACCCGCCCGGCTCCCAGCCGTCGGGTGGGGTTCGTCAAGCCCAATAGATCTATCCACATTTGCCTCGTTGTGCCCCGCACATTCATGGTTTCCCGGGGACTTAGCGTTGCGTTGCGTCGTATAGTAATTTAAAACAAGCGTTGCATTTCATAAGCGTTTCGTTTCAAAAGTGTTGCGTTTCATAAGCGTTGCGTTTCAAAAGTGTTGCATTTCATAAATATTGTATTTGTTAAAACGTGTGGCATGCTTCTCCCCCGAGAAAAAGTGTATAAAAGAGGGGCCGTGAAACTCACCTTAGAGTGCGCCTTCAGATACTTAGAATTCCAACACGTGTATGATGACCCAACTTGGTTACAACCTATCAATGAGTTCGAATAAGTGTATTGACTACTAACCCGAAGGTTAACTAGTCCCCGATTGTCCAGATCTTGACTACGTGTGTTAAAAAGTGCGTTTAAACGTTAACCGGACATACCAGACATACCCGACATCCCGTTGGTGACCCATTACATCAATTAGTCATGCACATAAGGTTAACGCATAAGTTTCAACCATAAAACACTTAGTTTGCATCAAAAATCGCATATACGAAGTTGTAAGGTCGAATCGGGAGTTTCCTCCGTTTGGTTCGCCCCCAAGGGCTTCTGGTTCGACCCATGGACCCTGGGTTCAACTCTCATGATGTTCATTCAGCCTATTCACAAGTTCATTTGACCTAACACATGTTTATTTGACCCAAACATATGTTTATTTGACCTTAACGTATCTTAATTCGACCCTAACACGTGTTAATTTGCTTCCGGGCACTCAGATTGGACCCCAGGCACCCACATTTGACCCCCAGACACGCACATTCGACCCTATGGTGCTACATTCGACCCATTTGAGCCACATTCGACCCTTTTGAGCCACGTTCGACCCTTTTGAGCCACGTTCGACCTTTTTGAGCCACATTCGACCCTTTTGAGCCACGTTCGACCACACGAAGGGTCGAATGAGTTCCACGTTCGACCCTTTGCTGCAGAACTTCATAAAACGCACCAAAACGCATCTAAACGGTCCGAAAACATCACGAAACATCACCAATCACAGCAGTCAACTAACATATTCCTACAAAACCTTACCAATTTTATCCCATAATCCGTCCGTTTTACAAGTTACCCAAAATAGTAAATTATGGAGATGTCACATCAAACGCATGCAATCTTTACCCAATTAGGAAACTTTCTGAAATCAATCAATAATCAACTTAATATACTCAGATTATCATGAACAAGAAACCCCCAATCGTATCCTTATCACTATCATCATGAACAAGCCCTAGATCTAACCCAAAATCCCCAAAATGAGCAAAACATCATCAATAATCAATTGTAACCTATCTCAATCATAAATCATTATCAATAACAGTCTTAGATCATTGTTATAACATCTATACAGCAATCAATCATCAAACAATACATAACACCACATAAAACACCATTAACAAATGTTAATTTGTATGAAAACTCATTGTTTATGAATAGGTTTTGTTTAGAAAGATATTAGGAAGGTTTTTATCCATGAAAACATGTTTGAATCAGATCTGGACTCTTGGGGTTTAATGAAAACGAATTGAAATGCTTTAAAAATGATTTAGAATGAAGAACACACCTTAGATCTTTGTTTAGAAGATGTTTGTAGGTTAGATTATGGAAAACAAGAGCAAAAACTCCTTCCTCAATGATTAAAGTTGCTAGAGAGTGTTTAGAGGCGTTTAGGGTTTGTGAAATGGTGAAAAATGACAAAGTGTGGTATTTATACTAGTCCAGATTCGCCCCTTTCACATGGTCAAATGTACCCACATTCACCCCTTTCTCAGGGTCGAATGTACCTTAACTGGTCGAATGAACTTCTATTGTTTTCACATCCCAGGTTCGCCCCTTCATTAAGGGTCGAACCAAGATCATTTCCCAGGTTCGCTCCCACGCTATGGGTCGAACCTGGACCTATGTTTTCTAGTCTTTCCAGTTTGTCATGTTTAACGCATTTTAACGCATCCTAACACATGAACATGAAATCTTAATCTATGTTTAACATATATAAGCATGGATGATCATCTACACATCGTTTAAACACGTATTTGCATATAATCCACCATATAAGAATCAATCCATACATAATACTTAATTTAGTTTATGTAATTCACCAACAACGGGACTCGTAACGCGTGTGTGTGTGTGTGATTAACCCAATGATCCTGCAAATCATTGAACCCTGGACAATACGGACTGTGTTCTGACTCAACTGACCCCGTCAAGTATGTTTAATAAACGTTTCTCGCTAATATAGATTCGAGCTAACCGCTCAAGACTGTCAGTTTCCTTAATAGCCAGGAAGTGTGCTGATTTTGTCTACCGATCGACAATCACCCAAATGGTATCACAACCACTTGGTGATTTTGGTAGTTTTGTTACAAAATCCATCGTGATCCATTCCTACTTCCATTCAAGAATCTCAGGTTGTTGCAGAAGACCAGACGGCTTCAGATACTCGACCTTGACTTTAGCACAAGTCAAACATTTGCTCATGTAAGAAGCTATATCAGCCTTCATGTTTGGCCACCAATAGACTATCATCAAATCCTAATACATCTTATCGGAGCCAGGGTGAACAGAATACCGGGAAATGTAAGCTTCATCCAAGACAAGCTCCCGTAGTCCCCCAAATAACGGAACCCAAATACGTTCTGCAAAGTAGTGTAGGCCATCAGACCTAAGTTCGAGGTTCTCATCGGCACTATGCATGGTTTCAGCTTTAAGGTTTTCCACCTTCAAAGCTTCTTATTGTGCAGAACGGATCTGGTCAGGTAAACAAGAATGGATGGTGAGCTGCAAAGCTCGAACACGAAGAGGTTTTGCAGATTCCTTCCTGCTTAAGGTGTGTGCCATAACATTCGCCTTGCCAGGATGGTACTTAATAGCAAAATCATAATCGTTAAGGAGTTTGACTCAGCGACGCTGCCGCAATTTCAACTCCTTCTGATCAAAGATATGCTTAAGACTCTTATGGTCGGTATAAATGGTTCACTTGGTACCGTACAAGTAGTGTCTCCAGATCTTTAAAGAAAAAAAAACTGAACCCAATTCCAAATCATGGGTGGTATAGTTCTTCTCGTGAACCTTATGCTGACGAGAAGCATAAGAAATAACCTTCTCGCGTTGCATTAACACACAACCGAGACCATGGATAGAAGCATCATAGTAAACAACGAAGTCATCCGTACCCTTAGGAAAGGATAAGATAGGCGCAGAACAAAGTTTAAGTTTCAATGTCTGAAACACTGATTCCTGCGAATCACCCCAGTCGAACTTCCGGTCCTTCTGGTAGGAGAGGTGAGGGGTTGAGCAATCTTCGAAAATCCCTCAATGAAACGACGATAGTAACCCGCGAGACCTAGGAATTGCCGCCCCTCAGATGGCATCTTTGGTGCTTCCCAGTCTTTAATGGCTTCTATCTTAGCTGGATTGACTTCGCATAACCAAAAGTCACACTTCGAGAACTTAGCATACAGCTGCTCTCACATCAAGAGTTCCAAGACTAGTCGAAAGTGTTCCTCATGGTCCACCTTGCTCTTAGAATAGATCAGAATATCGTAAATAAAAACGATGACGAATTTATCAAGATAAGGCCTACAAACATGGTTCATCAAATCCATGAACACCACTGGTGCAAAAACTCACTAAATGCACCAAAATGCATCAAAACAGTCCCAAAACATCATGAAACATCACAAGTCACAACAGTTGATTACTTCTAATCTATCCCCACAAAACCCTACCAATTTTATCCCGAAATCAGTCCATTTCACAAAGAAATCACAACTTACCCAGGATGGCAAATTATGGAAATTGCACATCAATGCATGTAATCTTTACCCAAAATGGACACTTATCAAATCTACCTCATAAACAGAATATTATGCTCAGATTATCATGTATATGGAAACCCCTAATAATCTCATCAACAATACCATCAAGAACAGACCCTAGATCTAGCATAAAACACCCAAAATGGGCAAAACATCATCAATCATCAATTACACCTTATAATAATCATAAATCATCATCTAAAATAGTCCTAGATTATTAAATATTAATATATCATCTACACGTCAATCAAACATCAAATAATACACAACCCCTCATTTAACATCATTAACACATGTATTTTTTTTGTATAAAAAACTCATTATTAATGAAAAGGTTTTGTTTAGAAAGGTTTTTATCCATAAAAACTTCCTTGAATCAGATCTGGACACTTAGGGTTTGATAAAAACGAATGAAAATTCTTAAAAAGGTTTTAGATCAAGAACACACCTTGAATCTTCTCTTGTTTATGATGTAGAAGGTGCTTTTATGTTAGGATCTGAAAAACAAGGTCAAAAACTCCTCCCTACAGGTTTGGGGTTGAGAGAGAGAACTTGGGGGTGGTTAGGGTTTGTTAAATGATGAAAAAGTTACAAAGTATGGTATTTTTAGTATCAGTTGGTTCGCATCCTCTTGAGGTCGAATGAATATTTTTTTAAGGGTCGAATTAGAGTCCAGATTTTCAGTTTTCAATGGTATTGTCGTTTAAACGTGTTGTAACACATATTAGCACATTCTAGCACTTGAACATGCAATCCTAACATATGTTAAGTATGTCTAATCATATAAACACCATATAATCACGTATTTACACATTGCACATCATATATGGAACAATTCATGTTTGTTACTTAATTTAATTCATGTAATTCACCAACAACGGGACTCAAGACTTGTGTGTACGTATGCTACTCCCAATGATCCTCCGAATCATTGAACCCTTGACAATACGTAATGTAAACCGACTCAACTAGCCTAGTCAAGTACGTTAGATAAATGTTTTTGCTAAGGTAGACTTATATCGTTGTAAAAGTATTAACCTGAATATGCAGGGGGTCACATTTAAATATAATATTTATAGGTTTTACCTAACACGGTTCTAGTGGTTCTTTAAATGGACCCGCGGTTCCAAACGAAGCCGAACCGGGAACCGTTTTAACCAAAATTTAAGAACCGGAACTTGACACTTAATACAAGAATGCGGCTCAGATCTAGCGGTTCTGTTTTGGTTCCTCGGTTTTGACGGTTTGGAACCGTGAATTGCTCAGCTTTAGAGTAGACTGTACCTGATTTAGCATAGTCTACTCAACAAGTTCATATTTTGGTATTTTGAACTCTCTCTTGGTTGCTAAAGTATTCTAATCATTATCCAAATCAATGTTACTTTGTTATAATTTCATATTGTTTTTTTGATCTATTTGTTATAAGATCGATTAGTTGATCTATTTGATATAAGATCGATTGGTTCGTTAGTTAAAATCCTAAAATTGTGTGCTTTGTTCTTCATTCAATCTCTATAGGTACATTATTAATTCATTTCTTTGTATCAATATTTGGTGTTTCAATTGCTATTTCTTCTGGTGATAGGTGAAGAGGTCTCAAAATTAACAAAGCAGATGGTAACTAATGTATATTTTTACGTGGTTGATGGTTCAACAATTTTGTTTGGATGTATCTTGCTTTCTGATATGTGATTTAGTTATAGTATCAACGGTTCTTTTTGTAAATTGTTTGCCAATTCAATAGTTCAGTTTATGTTTTGCATTTTTCTTGCGAACATTTATGTGTTACTATAATATATAAATTGCGGGTTTTAAGCTACTATTTGATACATATATGTTTTTTTATATGTACCAACCATATTTGTTGAACATGCTATTTAAGTACAGGCCTGAGGATAAGTCGACTAAAACATCTTCTAGGCATCACATAAAACATCTTCTAGGCATTACAATAATCATCAGTTAGTTAATTAATAAAATACGAGACATGTCATGTCAGATACCCTTTGCCCAGTTCTCTTATACTCTTTACCTAATAAAAGCATACAAGACGAAACTTTGCATATACAAATCTATTTTGCGTCAGAATATGTAAATTTAAAGACCTTGCACCTGTTTTAAACTACAAATGGGGGGTTTTAAGCTACTATTTGATACATATATGTTCTTTTGATATGTACCAACCATATTTGTTGAACATGCTATTTAAGTACAGGCCTGAGGATAAGTCGACTAAAACATCTTCTAGGCATCACAATAATCATCAGTTAGTTAATTCATACAATACGAGACATGTCATGTTAGATACCCTTTGTTCTCAGTTATGTTACATATCTTATTAAGCAGGTTGATTTTCGTTAAACTAAATATACTATGTAAATTTAAATATTTTTTTAACCTGAAGTTTTTTTAATCCTATTTCAGACCAAGGCACAATTGATTTATCAACGCACCTGATGTTGATCATATTGAGTTAGATGTCTGGTTCAAAACAAGACACAATTGGTTTATCAATGCTCATGATATTGATCCTATCGAGTTAGATGTCTGGCTTCCTCCATTTTGCAGAATGACGAAACTTCCTTACCACATTGTTAAGGGAATATCTTTAATTAGAGCTATAGGTTTCTGTTACGATCAGGAAGCATTATCATATTAACCCAACCAAAAGTATAATATCAATTATATCCATTTAGGAGAGTTCAAGTTTCCTATATCATTTTTGTAAATCATAGTTGATAATATGATCATTATATCTTCATTCTTATTCATTTGTTTATACCATGACTTTATATCTAGCATAATGATTTTTTTGGTTTCGACAAGTTCTATATTATACTTACTAAGTTTTGAGGTGATATATGAAGTTATCCCTCAAAACTCATAAATTATCAATGATTAATTAGTATGATATAGGATATAGGTGTAAGATATAACTTTGGGTATGACAATTGAGTTTCTTTTTTTAAATACATCTATATTTTATCTGTTGTTTGTTAATTTGTAATATTTTGAGCTTTTTATTTATGATTTATTGTATGTGTTTTTCAATGTTACTAATAAAATTTTAATAAACAATTTACACAATATTTGTTATAATTACGAAAATAAAATTCCTGTCAATTTTCGGATCTTTTATTAAATTGCAATTGATGATTTCAGAATTCAAAAAACAATTATCTAATCCAATTCTAAAGAATCGACAGAGAAATCAAGGAATTTTATGATTTGGGTTTATGTTTCAAAACTAATCATCAATTAATTAGATTTACCTTTTCAACTGTTTTAGTAACATAAACAACATGGTTAAGTTTAGTGTTCATGCTAATAAGTTTTCCCTTTTGGATTATATGAGTTTGGAGGATAAAAACTAACTAGTTTGTTATTTCTGGTGTTGGCTAAAAGCTAAGGAATATCCAGTTAAAACTGAACTAAATTTGTGCAAGAATTAAGTTGCAATAGGTACAAGGACGATCAATAAGTTTTATGGAATTTGGAAAAATAAGGTTGGAAGACAATGGGTTTTAGAAAACAATTATGTTTGGAATAATATATTATATTTGATTCTCAATACAGAAATAAAGCTATGTATACTTGCTAAATATTTATGTACACAAACACCCCTTTTATCTTATTACATACAAATCAGGATCACATACGCTCAACTATTGTGACACCCGGCAAATTCTGGTTAACAACGCTGTCGAGATTAAAGTCTACCTTAGCGAGTCACGCGTAAATTATACTTAACTGGGTTAGTCGAGTCGGGTTACGGTTCGGGAACTGTTAGTTTAGTATGGAGGATCATTAGATGTCAGTCTAGAGACTCATTAGATGTCAGTCCTTAACCAAGTGTACAAAGGGTGACGATTCGTAGAATCGTCAGAGCATAGGGAACATACAAGTCTCGAGTCCCGGGAATTGGTGAACGAGTTTGAATATGTTTGTTTGCAAGTATTATGTGTTTACAATCATTATGTGACTTGTTGGTATGTGAAAATGTGTTAACATATGTTAAAACGGAGTTTATCGCGCCAAATATGCTGAACCAGGCCCTATAGGCGAATAGGATCTGTATTCGCCTATAGGGAGGGCGAATAGGGATTCACATGGGGCGAATAGGCCCTAATCGCCCCTACTATAGGCGATTAGGAGCCCTATTCGCCTGATGCTGCTGCGTAATCGCCTATAACATGCTGGACGACTAAAAACGCCAATAAATACAATACTTGACCTCCTAAACTTCATTATAACAACCCTAGTCGTCCCACAACTCGTCCCAACACAAACACAACCTCTGGAACACGTTTTTTTGGATCAAAACACAAGATTTCAAGCCTATTACATCAATCTATCATAAATCTAAGGTGTGGTTTTCATTCATGCAATCTTTAATAATGTTTTATTGAATCCCTAATGGTCCAGACCTGTTTATAAACGTATGTGTCTTCTGAAATTCGTTAATAATCGTTGTTAATTGGATTCTAACTATTATGCATGTTGTATGTGTGTTTATGATTAAAAGATAGGGTTTTTGTGATTCACGAAAAATTGTTAGCATGATGTTAAGGTAGGTACAGATTGATGATGATAGCATGTTGATGAAATCTGAGTAATTATTCATTAGGGTTACGGTTATGCATGTTAATGTGATTTTTCATGCTATGTGTATTGTTTTTGGGATACATGGGTGCATGCAGGGCTGATAGAACGAGGTTAAAGGAAGGATTTTGATTGAAATATGTTTAATATGGTTGTTTGATTGATACTTGATGTTTACACACGTTCTGGATTTGATTTGGAGTGTTAAACGCGCGAAAAACTGGAACAGCTGGGCTAAAGGCGAATAGGGATCCTATTCGCCTATGCTATAGGCGAATAGGATGCTATTCGCCTGATAGGAGTTCCTATTCGCCTATAGTATAGGGGAATAGGGGCCTAATTGCCTTTACTTCATGCATTTACGATCCTAATTGCTAGTTAAGCCCTGAATTGCATGCTTTACGACGTAATCGCCTATAAACTCATGAATTGCATACCGCATGACCCTAATCGCCTATAGTATAGGCGATTAGCCTTCCTAAATGCCCGTTGACCCACGTAATCACTAGTTGACTTTTCCTAATCGCCTGTAATGCTGCTGTAAGTATATTTTGACATCCCGAGACCCGATTTGACATCAAGGAACATGCTAGGAACCCCATAACATACCTAGTAACTTGGTAATATGTGCTCGGACTTGTTTATGTGATACTTGAACTACGTGCTACAACTTGTTGAACTTTAACGTATGTTAAGTGTGATTGCATGATTGTATGTTTGTGAGTGCAAGTATAACACGGGGAGTCTCGGGTCACCAATGGGATGTCGAGTCTTGTACATTGGGTTAATTTAACAGTCACGGTGTTTTCAAACGAACTTGGTTATGGTCTGGACATCTAGGGACTAACTAACCTACGGGTTATTAGTCTAAGTACTTGTAACTGTCATATGTTAGGTCGCCGCTTTACGGGGCTAGCATAGCTTGCTGATCTTATTCGTATTTTCGAAGTAACGCAACCTAAGGTGAGTTTACGGCCCCTCTTTTAACTGGTTTCACTTTTTGGGGGAGAAAACATGTGTTAAACTTATGTTTTGGTAACAACTGTCATACTATGGGTTTCTATGGTTTACTATACGATCTTTGGAAGTCCCGGGGGAAACCATGAATGTGCGGGTTAGCACAACGGGGAAATGTGAATAGATCTATTAGGAGTGACCAACCCCGCTCGTCGGCTTGGAGGGCCGGGCGAGTGCATATTGTCTCAAACAGGAACAGGTTTACTATTCGGGCACAACATCTGGTTTGCGAGTTAGTAATGGTTTTCCGATCGTTGTAGTAACAAAACATGCGCCTAGCTAGCGTACTTGGTTTACAAATTGATATAGTATGGACAGGTTGAACTTGATACTTTGATTACAAAACCTGTGAACTCACCAGCATTTTTGTGCTGACGTAACTCTTACATGTTTTCTCAAGTCGCTAAGGTAGCACTACGGAACTAGGGCGCACGCGTCTGCACGGCGTCTAGTTAGGATTGCATGGTTTTCAAACATTGAATAATTTGGTTTACTTTTGGATTATGTTTTGAGAATAAGCTTCCGCTGTAATTGGGGATTTAAACTATGTTTTTGAAATTGCATATGTTCATTTAGACTTGTTTATTGTGATCGTTGACTTGGATCCTGGTTTGTCATGCGCCTCGCGGTAAAACTCCGCAAGTGGATTTTGAGGGTGTGACAGATTGGTATCAGAGCCAATGGTTATAGTGAACTAGGACTGCATGCAGAGTCTAGTCTATAGCCGAGTCGCACACACTAGACGATCACATAGTACTAAACATTATGGTGGATTACGTATGGGCTTGTCGGGGTGTCTCTAAATCATCTGACCTTCCTATGTTACATCATCCGTTCTATCTTATGTCGGGTTACTTGCTTTCTAGGCAGTGTGGTATATTGGGGTAAATCGTGTACTCTTGAGATTTGTCCAAGGCTCGGACATCTCCCTTTCATACTCCAATAGAAACACTTGCCATAAACTACCGTAGCATTACGGTGTATAGCTAAGAGTCTATGTTCGGTGATTTGAACTTTGAACTAGGAGAACACTTGGAGGACCATGTAGAGCGGTTTATCATTTTGGGTGCACACAAAATCATAAACCGAAATGCATGAAAGCCCTAGTGAGCTCTGGGTTTGAATGGATAGTCCTGAGTTGGGTCTAGCTTTGATCTTGTAAATGCTAGTGGCTACCATTAGCTGCGAAACTAAATTTTCTCGTCCTTTTGTCAGAATCATGTTTGGAGTACGAGGAGGACGTGGAGGTGGCCGCAATGGTGGGCGTGGTGGTGGTCGCGGTGGTGGTGGTGGTGGTGGTCGTGGAGGTGTAAACCTAACACAAGAAGATCTGAACAACTTACTGCAAGCTGCCTTTCAGTTAGGGCACAATGGTGGTGGTAAGCTGACTTATTCACTTTTGCCTCATTGGTGAACCTTGTTTACATCCTTCGTGGTTTCTCATGCGTTTCATTTCAGGTGGTCCTATTAATCCACCCCCACCTATGTGTACCTACAAGATGTTTCGGGACTATAAGCCCCAGGAATTCTCTGGCACTAAGGGTGCGGTGAGCTTGCTCAGGTGGCTGGAAAAGGTGGAGTCAGTGTTTCTGATGTGTAACTGTCTCCCAGAGGATCGAGTCAAGTACGCTGCTGCGTTATTCCAGGATGTTGCTTTGACCTGGTGGAACAATATCACCCAGAATATGGGTATAGGGGAGGCGTATGCTATGCCTTGGGAAAATTTTGTTCAACTACTAAAGCGAGTGTACTGTCCAAGGGAAGAAGTTCAGAAGTTAGAGCACGAGGTGTGGAACCTCAAGATGACTGGGTCAGAGATTGAAAAGTATACGATAAGGCGTAATGAGTTGGCAGTGATGTGTCCTGATTTGCATGTGCCAGAATACAGGAGGATTGAACACTATATCTCGGGGCTAGTACCAGAGATCGCAGGGTTGGTGGCTGCGGGAAATCTTCCTACATACTCAGAGGTGGTCCGATCGGCTCACAGGATGACAAACTTGAAGGTGAATGAGGGTATCTTGCCTGCTAAGGGTTCGACTGTCAAGGCCCCGGAGAGTAACAAGCGTAAATGGGATAATGAGGGGAAAGGATCTGTGCCAGCACAACAGGGTAAGAAGTTCGATAGCGGGGGTTCTTCTTCTTCTGGTACCAAACCGGGTGGTTATGCGGGGAAATTACCTAAATGCGACAAATGTGGGCGTCATCATCAGGGGGACTGCGACCGTAATCGTTGCCATCGTTGTCAGCGACTGGGGCATTTTGCTAAAGATTGTAGGGCGACACTTCCATCGACCCAGGCCCCAACTACTAACTCGGCTCCTACTGCTCAAGGAACTACGGGGAAACAGGGTTGCTACAACTGTGGGGAGACTGGGCATTACAAGAAGGAGTGCCCGAAGCTGAAGCAGGGCGGGGATGTGAGGGATAGAAACGGTAACGGGAACAACGGGGGCGGTGGCAGGAATGCACGTGCCTTCGTCATTGGAGCCGCAGAGGCTAGGCAGGATCCTGACACAGTTACCGGTACGTTCCTCCTCAATAATCGCTCTGTTAGTGTTTTATTTGATTCCGGTGCCGATAAAAGTTTTATATCTATGGAAGTTAGTCGACTGCTAGATGTAGTACCCGTACCATTAGAGGCTAAGTATATAATTGAGTTGGCTGACGGTAAAAAGATTGAAGCTACTTGTATCCTTCGGGAGTGTCAACTAGAGTTGTCGGGTTTGTCGTTCCCCATCGACCTTATGCCAGTACCTTTGGGTAGTTTTGACGTTCTTGTAGGCATGGATTGGTTGTCTTTGTATCGCGCTGAGATCGTTTGTTACGACAAGATTATTCGAATTCCCCTCCCTGATGGAGAATTCCTTTCTGTGTACGGTATCAAGGGCGGTGCTCCTCTAAATCTCATATCCAGCATGAAAGCCCTTAAGTATCTTCGAAAGGGTTATTCGGCCATTTTGGCACTTTTATCTGTTTCCCCTACCGATGAGAAGAAGATCGACGATATTCCTGTTGTACGCGAGTTTCCTGATGTATTTCCCGATGACTTATCTGGTCTTCCTCCCCATCGTCAGGTTGAATTCAGTATTGATCTTGTACCGGGGGCTGCTCCTATTGCTCGGGCCCCCTACCGTCTTGCACCTCCCGAGATGCAGGAATTGTCCAGTCAGTTACAGGAACTCTTGGACAAGGGTTTCATCAGACCAAGTTCTTCCCCTTGGGGAGCCCCGATTATGTTTGTTAAGAAGAAGGATGGAAGTTTTCGATTGTGTGTGGATTACAGAGAATTGAACAAGGTGACCATCAAGAACTGTTATCCTCTTCCACGTATTGATGATCTATTCGACCAACTCCAGGGTTCTAGCTACTACTCTAAGATTGATTTGAGGTCCGGTTATCACCAGTTGCGCGTAAGGGAAGCTGACGTTGCAAAGACTGCCTTTCATACGCGTTATGGCCATTTCGAATTCTTGGTCATGCCTTTCGGTCTCACAAACGCACCGGCGGTTTTCATGGATTTGATGAACCGCGTTTGCAAACCATATCTTGACAAGTTCGTCATCGTGTTTATTGATGACATCCTGATTTACTCCAAGAACAAGACTGAACACGAGGAACACTTGCGTCTGGTTTTGGAACTTTTGCGACGGGAACAACATTACGCTAAGTTCTCAAAGTGTGACTTTTGGTTACGCGAAGTTCAGTTCCTAGGACATGTGGTTAATGAACTAGGAATCCATGTCGATCCAGCTAAGATCGAAGCGATCAAGGACTGGGAAGCACCAAAGACGCCAACTGAGGTGCGGCAATTTCTAGGCCTTGCGGGCTATTATCGTCGTTTCATTAAGGGGTTCTCGAAGATCGCTCAACCCCTCACCACTCTTACTCAGAAGGATAGAAAATTCGACTGGGTGAACCACAAGAGTCGGCATTTCAAGAACTGAAGTCTAAACTTTGTTCTGCTCCTATTTTGTCCTTGCCTGAAGGCCCTGATGATTTCGTTGTTTACTGTGATGCTTCTATTCAAGGTCTCGGTTGCGTGTTGATGCAACGCGAGAAAGTGATTGCGTATGCTTCTCGTCAACTCAAGGTGCACGAGAGGAACTACACCACCCATGACTTGGAGTTGGGTGCAGTGGTTTTCGCGTTGAAAATTTGGAGACATTACTTGTACGGTACCAAATGCACCATCTACACCGATCACAAGAGTCTTCAACATATTTTCGACCAACAACATTTGAACATACGACAGCGTCGTTGGATTGAACTCCTGAACGACTATGATTGCGCCATTAAGTACCATCCTGGCAAGGCGAATGTAGTAGCAGACGCCTTGAGCAGGAAGGAATCAATTAATCCTCGTCGCGTTCGGGCGTTGCAGCTCACCATTCATTCCTCTCTACCTGACCAACTCCGTTCTGCTCAGTTAGAAGCTTTGAAGGAGGAAAACCTTAAAGCTGAGACTATGCACGGTGCCGCCAAGCACCTCGAACGAAGGCCTGATGGCCTGCACTACTTCGCAGAACGCATATGGGTTCCTTTATTCGGGGGACTTCGGGAGCTTGTCTTAGATGAGGCTCACAAGTCCCGGTATTCTATTCATCCTGGTTCGGATAAGATGTACCAAGATCTGAAGGTGCTTTACTGGTGGCCGAACATGAGGTCGGATATAGCCTCATACGTGAGCAAATGCTTAACCTGTGCTAAGGTCAAGGTGGAATACCAGAAACCGTCGGGTCTCTTGCAACAACCTGAAATTCCGGAGTGGAAGTGGGGACGGATTACAATGGATTTTGTCACGCAACTACCTAAGTCACCGAGCGGGAATGATAAGATATGGGTGATTGTTGACCGGTTGACGAAATCAGCCCATTTTCTCGCTATTAAGGAGACCGACACCATGGATCGTTTGGCTCGTCTTTATCTGAAGGAAGTTGTCTCTAAGCACGGGGTGCCGGTTTCTATTATTTCGGATCGTGACTCCCACTTTACTTCTCACTTCTGGAAGTCTTTGCACAAGGCTTTGGGTACACAGCTGGACATGAGTACAGCTTATCACCCACAGACTGACGGTCAGAGTGAACGCACGATTCAAACCTTAGAAGACATGCTGCGAGCATGTGTGATCGATTTTGGCAAAGGTTGGGAAGCTCACCTACCGTTAGTAGAATTCTCTTACAACAACAGTTACCACACGAGCATCAAGGCAGCTCCGTTCGAGGCACTGTACGGTCGGAAATGCCGGTATCCTCTTTGTTGGGCTGAGGTGGGTGAGAGTCAACTCACTGGGCCTGAGCTAGTGTACGAAACTTCGGAAAAGATCGTACAGATTCGTAACCGGTTGGCAGCGGCACGGGATCGGCAAAAGAGTTATGCTGATCAGCGTCGCAAGCCATTGGAATTCCAAGTTGATGACAAGGTACTTCTGAAAGTTTCACCGTGGAAGGGCGTCATACGCTTTGGGAAGCGTGTCAAACTCAACCCTCGGTATGTCGGCCCATTTACAATTCTGGAACGGATTGGACCGGTGGCATATCGTCTTGATTTACCGACGGAGCTTGGCAACGTACATAACGTCTTCCATGTGTCCAACTTAAAGAAGTGTCTGGCGGACGAGTCTCTTATTGTTCTACTGGAAGAGATCAAGGTGGATGATCATCTTTGGATTGTGGAGGAACCCGTTGAGATCCTTGACTACAAGATTCGTAGCCTACGTCATAGCAAGATTCGCATTGTTAAGGTTCGCTGGAACTCGAACCGGGGACCAGAGTACACTTGGGAACGGGAGGATCAGATGAAGTCTAAGTATCCTCATGTCTATCCTAAGGAAGCGTTCGAATCGAGATATGTTACCACTACAGCTGAATGAATCTCAGGGCGAGATTCCTTTTTAACGTGGGGATGATGTGACAACTCGGGTAAATCTCTCTCTTGGTTTCTATCTTTTGTCTATTTCTTTTGTTATTCCTTTTGGTACTTGTGCAATTTTCGGGACGAAAATTCTTTTAACGTGGGGATGATGTGACACCCGACAAATTCTGGTTAACAACGCTGTCGAGATTAAAGTCTACCTTAGCGAGTCACGCGTAAATTATACTTAACTGGGTTAGTCGGGTCGGGTTACGGTTCGGGAACTGTTAGTTTAGTATGGAGGATCATTAAATGTCAGTCTAGAGACTCATTAGATGTCAGTCCTTAACCAAGTGTACAAAGGGTCACGATTCGTAGAATCGTCAGAGCATAGGGAACATAAAAGTCTCGAGTCCCGGGAATTGGTGAACGAGTGTGAATATGTTTGTTTGCAAGTATTATGTGTTTACAATCATTATGTGACTTGTCGGTATGTGAAAATGTGTTAACATATGTTAAAACGGAGTTTATCGCGCCAAATATGCTGAACCAGGCCCTATAGGCGAATAGGATCTGTATTCGCCTATAGGGAGGGCGAATAGGGATTCACATGGGGCGAATAGGCCCTAATCGCCCCTACTATAGGCGATTAGGAGCCCTATTCGCCTGATGCTGCTGCGTAATCGCCTATAACGTGCTGGACGACTAAAAACGCCTATAAATACAATACTTGACCTCCTAAACTTCATTATAACAACCCTAGTCGTCCCACAACTCGTCCCAACACACACAACCTCTGGAACAGGATTTTGGATCAAAACACAAGATTTCAAGCCTATTACATCAATCTATCATAAATCTAAGGTGTGGTTTTCATTCATGCAATCTTTAATAATGTTTTATTGAATCCCTAATGGTCCAGACCTGTTTATAAACGTATGTGTCTTCTGAAATTCGTTAATAATCGTTGTTAATTGGATTCTAACTATTATGCATGTTGTATGTGTGTTTATGATTAAAAGATAGGGTTTTTGTGATTCACGAAAGATTGTTAGCATGATGTTAAGGTAGTTACAGATTGATGATGATAGCATGTTGATGAAATCTGAGTAATTATTCATTAGGGTTACGGTTATGCATGTTAATGTGATGTTTCATGCTATGTGTATTGTTTTTGGAATACATGGGTGCATGCAGGGCTGATAGAACGAGGTTAAACGAAGGATTTTGATTGAAATATGTTTGATATGGTTGTTTGATTGATACTTGATGTTTACACACGTTCTGGATCTGATTTGGAGTGTTAAACGCGCGAAAAACTAGAACAGCTGGGCTAAAGGCGAATAGGGATCCTATTCGCCTATGCTATAGGCGAATGGAGGCTATTCGCCTGATAGGAGTTCCTATTCGCCTATAGTATAGAGGAATAGGGGCCTAATTGCCTTTACTTCATGCATTTACGATCCTAATTGCTAGTTAAGCCCTGAATTGCATGCTTTACGACGTAATCGCCTATAAACTCATGAATTGCATACCGCATGACCCTAATCGCCTATAGTATAGGCGATTAGCCTTCCTAAATGCCTGTTGACCCACGTAATCACTAGTTGACTTTTCCTAATCGCCTGTACTACTGCTGTAAGTATATTTTGACATCCCGAGACCCGATTTGACATCTAGGAACATGCTAGGAACCCCGTAACATACCTAGTAACTTGGTAATATGTGCTCGGACTTGTTTATGTGATACTTGAACTACGTGCTACAACTTGTTGAACTTTAACGTATGTTAAGTGTGATTGCATGATTGTATGTTTGTGAGTGCAAGTATAACACGGGGAGTCTCGGGTCACCAATGGGATGTCGAGTCTTGTACATTGGGTTAATTTAACAGTCACGGTGTTTTCAAACGAACTTGGTTATGGTCTGGACATCTAGGGACTAACTAACCTACGGGTTATTAGTCTAAGTACTTGTAACTGTCATATGTTAGGTCGCCGCTTTACGGGGCTAGCATAGCTTGCTGATCTTATTCGTATTTTCGAAGTAACGCAACCTAAGGTGAGTTTACGGCCCCTCTTTTAACTGGTTTCACTTTTTGGGGGAGAAAACATGTGTTAAACTTATGTTTTGGTAACAACTGTCATACTATGGGTTTCTATGGTTTACTATACGATCTTTGGAAGTCCCGGGGGAAACCATGAATGTGCGGGTTAGCACAACGGGGAAATGTGAATAGATCTATTGGGAGTGACCAACCCCGCTCGTCGGCTTGGAGGGCCGGGCGAGTGCATATTGTCTCAAACAGGAACAGGTTTACTATTCGGGCACAACATCTGGTTTGCGAGTTAGTAATGGTTTTCCAATCGTTGTAGTAACAAAACATGCGCCTAGCTAGCGTACTTGGTTTACAAATTGATATAGTATGGACAGGTTGAACTTGATACTTTGATTACAAAACCTGTGAACTCACCAGCATTTTTGTGCTGACGTAACTCTTACATGTTTTCTCAGGTCGCTAAGGTAGCACTACGGAACTAGGACGCACGCGTCTGCACGGCGTCTAGTTAGGATTGCATGGTTTTCAAACATTGAATAATTTGGTTTACTTTTGGATTATGTTTTGAGAATAAGCTTCCGCTGTAATTGGGGATTTAAACTATGTTTTTGAAATTGCATATGTTCATTTAGACTTGTTTATTGTGATCGTTGACTTGGATCCTGGTTTGTCATGCGCCTCGCGGTAAAACTCCGCAAGTGGATTTTGAGGGTGTGACAACTATAATAAGGTGAATGTCATGTTAAAGTTCCCAAATTTATAAAGCCCAGATCTATTACAATATTGTTAGTCAATTTGAACATAGCATATTCTTTTATGTTTCTCTTTCTGAATCATTGAAGATAGTTTTGGTTCAATATTGAATCACAAATCATCATACGTGTTGCTTTTAAGAATCTAAGTACCTACCTACCTATGATCACTTACTTTGCATTTTAGATTCTAATTTCATTAACCTCTTACTTTATGTTAGTGTTACTATTGTTTATCTTTTATTATTCTCATATGTATATTTATGTTTCTGTTATGCATGTATATTTTTATTTTAAATTATAAAATTTAAACCTTCAAAGTATTAATGTTTGTTATATCGAGCGTCCACGCGGGCAAAAATCTAGTAAACACTATAGCAATTTACTTTCACACTAAGTTATAATGCACCTTTAAAATTTTCAATAGGTTTCTATTTAATATATAATCTTGAATTTTCTTTGTAGTTGTTTATTTTTATATATTTAATGTAAATTCTCATATGAATTAATTTTATAAATAATTGAGCTGTATAAATTTTATCTTCTTTTTTATATAATCTCTAGTAAATTTCTCAGGGCTTCGCGGCGAAAATTCTAAAAATATTGGTTCTTTTCATTTTGTAACGATATTGTAATGTTTCATAATGGTATTACTATGATACTAACACTCGGTATGGCATCCAAAATAATATCTATACATGCGTCCTACAGGCGAGACTTAGTCGAAATCACATAATACCTAAAAGTTCTTTTAGTTTTAATTAGATGTCGCTAGTTATTGTTAGCGAAGGTGGATATAACCCCACGGTATCGGTCAAGATTTTAATAAGTTTAGTAATTTGAATTTGCAATTAAAACTTTGAAACAACCTTATTAGATTAACTAACATCCTATACGAATGAAGTAGGTCACATATAATGCATTGCAATTGCACTGTATGTTCTATAGCACTTTTTTTGGTTGTCAACATTTTTTATGTCTTCATACCACACATGTATCATACAATAACTAATTTATATAAGTCATTTACTTTTTTTTCAAGTGAAGAAAAAAACCTTTGAAGGCAAAAACACGTCAATGAAATTTGGACATGTGTAAGGGATTTGAACCACCTTGCACCACGTTACTCACAGGTTAAATGAAACACAGAAAAGCACAACGACGAAAACACAAATATGCCCCCGAGAAAGCCACAAATTACATAACCACGTTACAACCATCTTCCCATATAGTACAACATCAACTACACAATGCAGTTGCTAATTGTAGTATATATAATATTGAAATGCATATAAAAACCAATACGCTATATTAATATAGTATTTGAATCTATACGAAGTATAAAAAAGGAATTTATGAATCAAAACTAAGGAACAATTAAAAAATTATATATTCGGATTGAAGCATGGAATGCAAATGATGATTTAAAGATAGTAATAGAACAAACCTTTTCTTTCACATCATAGTTTACCGGGTGTTATAATTTTCATAAAAAACCATTTACTGGTGGTAAATCCACTTATCAACACATTAACAACGAACTTTCCAAAAAAATTTGGCAATAAAAGTTTTCATTTAAAGGTTTAATCACATACTTTTATTATATTCCATACAACTATTATTTTGAACCCCAAGCCTTATAAAATGACCACAAAGGATCCGGAAATGAAATATTCACTGTCGATATATAAAACCCATCAGGTCTTACCAACCAATAACAATAGTGAACTCTAAATCCGAACCTTTGACACTTGCTTCGAGCAAAGTTATGAACAATTTCCAAGCTTTGGTATTTCTGATCCCACCAATATTCACCATCGAATCTTGACATGCCATCAAATCTATCACAAAATGAGAAATAGTAATCACCATTGGATGAGAGAGTATGATTTCCGAGATCATCATCTTTTGATCTAACATGAACAACGATATTACCAGGTGTAGCATTAGTAATGTAGACCTTCCATGTTGGAGTAAAGAAACAAGAATTTGCAATGAAAACAAATGTGGCTGCAAGGTTGAGATAGGTTAAGAGGCGATGCATTGATCAAGATGTAAGTTTGAGAGAAACCTTTTCACATATATATATATATATATATATATATATATATATATAACAAGTTAATTTATAACCTTTTAATTTATTATTTATAGAGGGACAAGTTCTACCTTGCTCTTGTTTAAAATCAAAAAACTAATTAGTTGAGGCTATTAATAATGATATAGGATTGATTAAAACGTGGAATTTAATTTCAAAATATATATATATATATATAGAGCTAGACACATATATAACCTTTACCACATATTTTTATAACATAATTTGCACTTTGCATACTTCATAAATGGTCAATTAGACCGGTTGAAAAACAAGATATTTTATAGTTAGCTAGTAATAAAGATTTATTAATAATAAGATGATATTTTGGAGATAATATATGATTTAATAATTAACCTTTTATATTAAAAAAATAGAATACAAAATGATGAATAATAAAAGCAGGAAAAACAATCTTGGTATCATAGAATGTGATACATGACGTAACCTGATACTTTTATCATAATAATATCATTTTCTTATACACATTAGTTACTCATTTGCATACATAACATAACATAGCATAGCATAGCATAGCATAGCATAGCATAGCATAGCATAGCATAGCATAACATAGCATAACATAACATAACATAGCATAGCATAGCATAGCATAGCATAGCATAGCATAGCATAGCATAGCATAGCATAGCATAGCATAGCATAGCATAGCATAGCATAGCATAGCATAACATAACATAACATAACATAACCTAACATAACATAACACAACATAACACAACACAACCTAACATAACATAACATAACATAACACAACACAACACAACATAACATAACATAATGTAGATGCATTTTGTGCGACTAATGCTTTGGATTACTTTTAACATATGTTTATGTGATTTGTTGAATGGGCGAAGGAAGAAGAATATGGGCGAATGAGAGTTTCTGTTTGGGCGAAGGAGAGCTAAAGGTGCGAAGGAGAGAAGGAGGTCGAATGTAGAATTAGATGTTAATGTATAGCTTGGTTCGACCATAGTGTTTGGGCGAACCTGCACATTCGACCAAGCAAAGTGGGCGAATGTGCAGGCCTATAAATAGGTCAAGTTCATTTTGAAAGTTAAGTTTTGGTCATTTTTGTTTCCCTCCTATTTGAGTCTCTCCCTAGGGTTTTGTGTAAACTTAATTCACGTCTTATTTTGATTGTAAAGCTTATTATAACGTGTAATTGAGTTTGTTTATCAATGAAATGAAGCTTTTAAAGATGATTTATGTGTTTTGTTAGTATTGTTATCATTTTGTGATTGATTCAGGGATTCCGCACCTGAATCAAACTTGTTTGATCATTATCTTTATAGATTTGACGATTCTACGCGCATACAAAGTGGTATCAGAGCCATATGGATCAAACAACCACAAACTGATAATTTTACAGCTGATTTGGACCCTATTTTGATAAAAAAAAACTTTCTGTTTTCATTGATAAAACTGAATTGATGATAATTTGATTGATTAGAGCTTGTTTTCATGGATAAAATGCATAATTCTCTTTGATAAACTTGTTCCAAATCAAATCCGAAGCAAAACCTGATTAGAATCATAAAATTCTTTCAACTTTTGAAAAATTTGATCAAAATTAACTGATTTTCAAAGAATAACCGTTTTTGAACGTGCAGGGTCAAACCTAGGGAGAATGGTCGAACGTGTGTGTTAATTTGGTCGAACCAAGGGATTTTTGGTCGAAGGTGGTGTTTTAACTGGTCGAATCTAGAGTTTGTTAAAGTATTGTTGTTCATTCGACCAGAGTTGTCTCATTCGACCATTCGGACGGTCGAAAGTGAAATCAAACGGTCGAAAGAGGGTGTAAAGGGTCGAATGTGATTTGTGTTTGTCATATTTCTCATTCGTATATTTTCAATCGGTCGAAGGAGAACCGTTTGGCTCATTCGACCACTCGATACATACGAAGGTAGAGTCTGTTTATAAACTTATCTAATCTTTTCGTGTTTAATCATTTTCAGATCAAGATGTGGAACTTTCCTACTACACCACGACCTAACACGACACCACAACAGCAGACAACCAGGGATCCTTGGTCGGTTGCTGCCCAAAAGTCTAGTCAACCATCACAACCTATCAATTACATGGCGATGACTAGTACTATTCCTCCAAATAACAATGCTAGACAATCCACATCACAAAACCAAACACAACATAATTCAAACCGAATAATCATTCCCATTTCTAAACCAAACACACAAACACAAACCGAGAATCCAAATCAAGCTTTGGTGATACAAAAGGATGAGGGTTTTGATTGGACCGGTATGCAGTTAGGTGTTGAAGAAATCACAACTGGTAATGTGGCTTGTGTGGCACAACAAATGAACTTGGATGAGCCAGTGGAGGTTGAAGAAGAAATTGTGACTGAGAAGATGACTGATTTGAAAATTGAGGAGTTGAATGAAGAGATGGATGTTGATTGTGAAGAAAAGAAGTCCGGGATGATTCTTGATTCAGTTGCTGATATTCCAGAGCAGTTTGATTCTACTTATTCTGATGAGGAGAGTGAGTCTGATTTTGAATCTAGTGTTAACTCACTAGATGATGACATTGACCAGTTGCTTGCTGAAGCTGACTTCTTGATGACCCGGAAATCATGCATAGTGGATGATGCTTGCACCAGAATTGATTATTCCAAGTTTTTCGCTGGGAAGGAAGCACACTTTGCACTGATGGCCATGACAGAACCTCCAAAACAGGTAAGTACCGAATCTGCTGTTAATTCAAATTCAACTTGTGTTAAACATTGCAAAGCCTGTGATAAATTGACAGATGAGAATAAGCAACTCAAAGTTCAACTTGAGATGCAAAAATCAACTGTCAATCATATCAAAAAGAAACAAAAGAGTTTAACAAAGTACTTGATGGTTATAAGAAAGATGTTTCAGAATTGAAAAAGACTTTGTCTTTACAACAAATGGCCATAAATAACTATATCAATGATTTAGAAAACACAAAACTTGAAATGGCCACCATCAAGTGCTTTGCAGAGAAAGTAAACAAAAAGCTTGAGAGTTATAAGCACATCGCTTATGTTGTTGATCACATAATAGAAGAGCCTTCACAGTCTAGTAGTGCAAACTACAAAGCTGTCCCAGCTCCGGTATTGTTTGAAAACCATAATTTGCACTCAATAGCACCGGAGAGCTCAGTTAAATCTGACTCTACATCGGATGATGAGTCAAACACATCTAGTGTGGGAGACCCTTATTCTGATGTTAGACCTGTTCTAGGAAATAATGAGGGTGTAGTTGCTGCTGATGATTCTGATGAAGAGGATGAACAGTCTGAGAAGGTTTCTGAAAAGGTGTGTGATATTCCTGACGAAAATCACATAATCACTACTGAACCTGTTTTACCATCTCAGATTGTCCATCCCATGGCTAACGCTCATAGAAATAATCAATCACTGAAGGCTGTTGAAAAGAAAGTTGAAAAGAAAATTGAAAAGAAAAGTGAAAAGAAAATTGAAAATACAGATGAAAAGCAAAATGAATTGTGTGATAAACCTGTTAAAGTTTTCTATCGGATGCAAGGATCCGATAAGATCATTTCTGATGAAGAATATCCAATTCAATTTGCAAATTATTCAAAAATTTGAAATGATCTGGCAGGAAAGTACCATTTGGTTCCCGAAACATGAGCGAACAAATGATATACCTCCAGCAATCTTAAAGAAAATTCATTCGGATATTCCTAAAGAACCAAAGGTCCATGTCACACAATTTATTAAACCAATAGAGAAGTCAAATGGTTTTCTTGAGCCGACTTACTCAAAGGACCCCGCTCCTAAGAGTTTGAGAAGAAGGTGTATGGATGATCAATATCCCATCACTAGTTATTCACAGTCGAATGCCAAGAATCATTTTGAAGAGTACCGTGCATGTTTTAAGTGCGGGGAGAGAGGGCATTTACTTGCCGACTGCCCGTACGTAAGACACAAGAGGCACGAGGTGGAGATGAAGCAGAAGTATGATTGTCCGGTCGATAATCATTGTTATCCACAGAGACGATTTGTCCCTCAACCAGCACCTTTTTATAACCAAAGAAATTATTTCAAAAGGAGGGAAAATCATCCGATGACATATGATCGCCGCAACCGGATAGCCACTGAGAAACCGTTTAAGAAACCAATGGTGAACGCAACTGTTGACAACAAAAAGGTTCCTGTTGAACCTAATGTCAAACCAACAGTTGGATCTGTCTCTGTTAAATCAGAGAAGGTAACCAAGAAAGTATCGTTCAAGGAAGAAGTAAAGAAACCGGCTGAGACCCCAAAATCTCAGATCCGGATCTTGAAAAGATCTGAACAATCTTGGTCACCAAAGGGTTCTGAAGGTGCTTCAACTTCACAAAAAAATGTGAAACCAGAGAATGAGAAAGGTTTGTGTGATCAGAAAAAGGTTGATAAAAATCAAGATGTTTGTGAGAAATCTGAATCTTTGAAACAAACTGTTCAAAGACCCAAGACCAAACAGGCTTGGGTCCCCCGAAAAATCTAACTTCTTTACTTGATATGTGCAGGGAGCTTCAGCTGGCCCTGTGAGCAGTCTTTGGATTGTTGACAGTGGAGCTTCTGGTCACATGACAGGGGATCTTTCGCTACTATTCGATATTAGAAACATCAATGGAGGTTATGTAGCGTTTGCAGGAAACAAGGGAGGTTATATTACCATGGAGGGTAGTGTGAGCAATGGAATTGTGAGTTTTGAGAGAATTTCTAATGTGAAGCAGATAGATTACAATATGCTCAGTGTCAGTCAGATATGTGACAAACAATTTTCTATGTACTTTGACGACAAATCTTGCTATATACTCAAGCCGGGTTTTGAATTACCGAAAGAGTGGGTGATGTTAAAGGTGCCGAGAGTGAACAACTTGTACATTCTCGATATGTCGAAAGCAATGACCACCCAAGGCCAAGTCACGTGTTTTCTCTCCAAGGCTACAGAAAAAGAATCAATTATGTGGCATAGGAGAATGGGACACATTCACCTAAGAATGATGAATCAATTGGTGAAGAATGAACTTGTCACAGGCGTGAACGTCAAACATTTTCACTTAAATGACAAGTGTGTGAGTTGTAAAAAGGGTAAGCAGCACAAACAATCCCATAGGCCAAAGAAGGTTAATTCCGTTGAACTGCCACTTGAACGTTTGCACATGGATCTGTTTGGACCGGTCAAGCATAAGAGTCATGCTGGGGAATTGTACTGTCTTGTGGTGACTGATGATTTTTCAAGATTTTCATGGGTTATGTGCTTACACAGAAAGAGCGACACGTTTGATAATTTGAAAGTTCTGTTCACTCGACTGAAAAATATCTATGGTCTCAAGATCAAGAGGATTAGGAGTGATAATGGGACGGAGTTTAAAAATGCACAGATGGACGATCTTTGTGAAAACAAAGGTATTCATCATGAATACAGTGCTCCATATACCCCTCAACAGAACGGTGTCGCCGAACGCAAAAACAGGACTCTAATAGAAACGGTGAGAACAATGCTTGCGGACTCAAATCTTCCAGTAATGTTCTGGAATGAAGCAATTTACGCAGCTTGTTATACTCTTAATCGTGTTTTAATGGTGAAGAAGTTTGGCAAAACTTCTTATGAGCTGTTGAATCGTCGAAAGCCGAATTTAGAGTATCTAGAACCATTTGGAGCTCCTTGTACTATGCTTAATCCATCTGAGAAGTTCGCACCGAAGGCTGAGGAAGGATACTTTGTTGGATATGCAACCCCGCTCAAACGGGTATTCAACAAAAGAACTCGTCAGGTCGAGGAGTGGGCTAACGTTGAAGTGCAATAGTATACTCAGAATTTACAGGGAAGCGGTCCAGACTGGATGTTTGATTACAAAGATTTCTTTGAATCATTCAACCTAAATAGCTTGGTTGAAGAGGCTGTATTACGTTTATATTACGAGGTCGAAAACGCAGTGACATCACCGTTGGTGCGTCCGATCACCGTTAACCCCCAAGCAGCTTCTAATGATACCAATGATTAAAATAAAATTTATAAGTTATCAGCCATTAGAATTAAATAAGTAAATTGTTTTGTAAAATAAAATCAAACACTAGTGTACACATTTTTCATTTAGTAAAGCTATGGTATTTGAATAATTTAGATTGTTAATATTGATGAACTTTGATTCAAGATCATAAACAAAAGATGCAATTTCTTGTTCTAATACAAATTGTGGTTTAATACAAAACAACTATATTATAATTTCATATAAAAAATCCGATCATGTTCTCAATACTAACTCTAACTGCATTTTGACACTACACCATTTGTAAATCCTTGGTTTTAATATTAATAATCAAAACCATATAAAAATGTATTGAAATAATCTTTACCGAGATGAAAATAGACTTATATTTAGAGCAAATATGATAAACCGGGTTCGAGATGGTTACCTCAAAAAGAATCGAATGGAACAGAGCAACGCAATGTAGTGTTACGGATTGATCTAGCCATTGCATTGGGTGAGCAAGGTAGTGACGCGGTGACTCGTACCAAACATAGCTTAATTCCTCCGAATAAAAAGTCATGAGATTTGCGAATGGTGGTGATGCACTATAGTTCATGGCATTAGTAAAGCGGCCAGGAGGACGGGTTGTGTAATGAATTTGGCCATTTGTTCAAATAGCTTAGGATTGAAGGAAGAATTTAAATTGATCAAGAAGAGAATTGGTTACATAAATTAATGTTGCTTGGTCCATGATGAGTCTTGAAACGGTTACTTTCATTCATGGCCATTATTTATGAATTGAAGATTTAGTTAGTCGTTTATTGTTTCTTACTAATTGCAAAGGAAGGTAGTGAATTAAATGCAACTTTATTATCTTTTAATTAGTATTATTGCTTTTAAATGACGCATTATTATTAGTTTTAGTTATGACCAACGCACGTATTCAATTAGATGTTGGCGTTTCATTAAAAAAAATGTTTGATTAAAGGAAACTCAAACTTTTTATTAAACTAGTGTTAGTGCCCGCGCGTTGCAGCGGGTGTCCCTACTGATATCATATTCAGTTTTGATGTTTATTACGAACAACCACCCATTCCAAATTTCTAACAAATGAAACTTAAACTATATGAGAATATGAACGTATCCAAACAATAAGTTCCTACAAAAACATCACAAGCTTAAACTACTAAACAGTGTGATGACTTACTCGTACAAGTTTTTTTTAATCATGATAAGCATAGGAACATGTTAAGTAGACAATACTCGTACAACTTTCATTAACTTTGCTTTCATAATAGCATGTGCCCAGGTACAACATAATATGGTAACATAATTTATGCAATCATCTTGCTCAAGGTAAGAGTTAAGATAATACCTATCGGCTAACGCGGGGCACATTTTCTACACTGCAAAATTTTGAATACAAACATAATAACGTCGCTAACAAACATCAATTCGAGAGCACAAACATTGGTAATGATCATTTGTTCAAACCTTCTCCTTTTGGCTTCCCTTGCTGCACTTTTGCACGGAAACATACGATTCACGAGCACAAAGCGCTAAACAAAGTGTTAACTATCATTTATCACACAAGGGTATAAAAAATTTTAGCCTTAAAAACACATCTTTGTGAAGGTCACTTGGGCGGCCGCGCGAGTTTCCTACATTTACCGATATTTATTTTAGTTATGAATTCGTAATTTTCTTATGATTATAGTAGAATACAAAAGGACAATCATGGAACAATACAAAATTACAAGACGAAATAAATATCAATGATCTAATGTAGAATCCTTCCATAGAAAATGAAGGTGAACTGTGAGAAATATATTTGAGTGCATCAGACACTACCATTCTTTTTAAATATTTATTTCCATTTTTTTGGTCCAAACGTTATACAAAACCTCAAAGAGTTCAAAGAATCCTGTATTTTAAAGAAGAAACAAATGTAGTAAAAAATCAGCCATACTCTGATTTATAGTCATAAGATATAATATGTGCAAAATTTGTCAACAAATATTGAGGTAACGTTCTAAAGTAACACTAATAATATTTTTTTAACACTAATAATAACAAGAATTATACTTATTATGGAGCTCATGATCTACATCTACATCTACATCTACATCTACATCTACATCTACATCTACATCTACATCTACATCTACATCTACATCTACACTATATAATAAAAGAAAACACATGAGGGACACATGGCACTCCCCCATAAGTTCTCTAATTTTACTAATTAATATAATAAATTCAAATATAATTATATTATATTAATTGATTTGCAAATCATAATATAAATACATTAATAATCATAGTTGTAACATAAATCATTAAAAACGGATTTAATGATTTCTGTTATTAATATAAATATTAACCGAATTAAAAAATTATTTAAACATTAGTGATTCTTTTTTATATAACATATTTATATGTTATTAACTTTAAATTTAAATCATGTTCCTTAAATAAACCTATTTATAAAATTTTGATCTTTTATTCTACGTTTAAAACTATGTTTGTTATGATGTTTGACAAATGATTATTAAGTTTTTTATTATTTTGGTCATTGTTTTAGATGTTAAATATGCTTAACAAGTACATACTAATCCTAGATGTTTAAAAGAGTTCAAAAGTCAATTAAATAAGCAAATTAATACACAATCTAATTGGTTAAGCTTTTTTATTAGACTTTCATATTGTTCTAAACAAATAAATAAAGTAAACCAATCAACATTAATCTATTGCTATCTATACTAATAAAAGACAACACATGGAATACTAAGAACTCCCTCATAAAGCCTCTCATTTTCTTATTTAAAATAATACATTTATTTTAATTTGTTTCTTTATTTAAAAATAATTATTTTTGATTTTTATTACTTACAACTATAACTATTAATTTAAATATCAAAATTTAGTTCTATATATATATATATATATATATATATATATATATATACTATGTCTTTGTAAATTAATTAATATGATTATATTTTAATACAAAATTAGAAATAAATTACTAGACATGATTTGAAAATGTTTATTAACTAATAAGAGTAAATATTATTAAAAAAATATTCATTTTTTAAGATAGCGTATTTATATGTTATTAAATTTAAATTTAAATCGTGAACGTTAATTAATATATTTTTTAATATGCGGTCTTTCACTCTAAAGTTTAAAACTATATTTCTTATAGTCTTATGAACAAACAAAATAAAACAAATCAATCCACATTAATTAAATATTTGATTAATTAAAACTAAATATGCTTAGCTATTTTCGTATTATTATAGCTTGATATATAAAATACATTTTATATATGAACAATCATTGTTTGAAATTTTCATTGACTGTGTTCTTTCAAGTTACTTCAATAGAGAAATACACTATCTAAGTGGCAACAGTCTTTTCATTAGTAATTCGTTTTAGCTTCATTTTCATGTTATTAAATCATGAAATCCTTTTTTTATAATTACAGTCATATTGAACCAATAAATGGCATTATGTTTAAGGACCTTGATGTTAGTAAAAAATGATTATACACTCAAGGTTAGAAATATTTTGGCTTTGCAAGAAACTTGATGTCAAATCCAAATTAACGATACTCAATTGGGATGGTTTAACCGATGAGGATATATGGTTTAACCGATGAGCCTAAACAAATTTATCTTATTACTTTTGATTTTTTTTGTTGTACTTGCAGTCTACAAGGTAACAGCCACAGTATGAAAGATATATGTTGAAAAGTTTGGAAATAGTTTTATGTGAATATGAATGTCTTTACATGAAATTATTTAGGGGCTGATGAATATTTAATATCTTTTTGTTGTAAAGGCAATTTTATTTATTTTAAATATAACATGTAATCTAATTTTTCTTAATTATATTTTTAATTTTATATATAATATATATAATTTAAATTGTTCAACCCGTGTATCACACGGGTACGTAACCTAGTTAGTTTACAAGAAAGTGCCACGTATGTACCCCATCAATGCCGACAACAAAATCCGTCTTCATCTACACCATTAGATATTGAATATGAGATAAATAATCAAAATCTATGGAGATGAGAGAAAGAATTTGAGAGAGAGAACAAAAGAAGAGGATTGGTTTGATTTTGAAATGGAAGGAGGAGAACGTGAAGATGACTAAATATGAGTGGTGGCTCCTTGAGAGTTTCAATACTTACAGAAGAAGAAACGATTTATGCAAAATTTTAGGATGATTGCAATTAAAAGATAAACAATTAATCCCCTTCATTGCGTTTGTCCGTTTCAATTGCACCCTCAATCATGAATTTGTAATGATCAAAACGTCCATTTCAAGTGTGCCTTCAATTGCATATTCAATTTTGTATTGATTAACATTCAAGTTCGCATTCAAGGTGGTAGAATTGAATTAACATAGAATGGTCGCATTTAATTGCATACTCCTTTTGTAATTTACTAAAAAGACTGATTTATGCCTATATAAATGCATCAAATGTTTGTACTTACTGCAATTAAATTTATACTTTCTTAACTTTTGCAGGAATCCCTGCCTCATGCTTTATTATATAGTATAGACTAGGTTAGAGTCCCGTGTGTGCACACGGCACATCCCCAAGTGAAATGACAAACTATCTAACATAACATTACATGCCAGGTTATAACGTACATACACCTATATGTTAGATAGGACTACATAATATGTTAGATGATAACGAACAGTAAAAAATTCTTTATTTGTAACCTGTAAAATATCTATATGAAAACCTGTATTTTGTACAATTAGATATGAACCCATTGTGTAATCCGTGCAACCAAGTCATTACAAGACTGATGAATTCCAAGAATGTGCTTGAATCCAAAGTTAGATATTTGAAAGATAAGGGCTGGATGTATTACTTTCAAGTAACAAAAATGGAAAACAATCATTCTAGTGTTGTTCGAAATATAGATGTCTGTCTAATAATCAATTGGATTGTGTTAATCTTATATGTTGTTTTTTTTGTCTTTGAAAGTTAATGTGGTTATGTAATGTAAGCAAGTTATGCACTGTTTGACTTTATATAAGTCAAACTTAGTTTGCAAGTTATAATGGGCACCTCAGTTAAGCAATTTTACCAGGCTGCTTGCATCCATAACCTGTTTGCAAGCTAACAATTTCTGCCATTCAACATCCGAGGAAGGATTTTGAGCCCAGTTCCAAATTACCGACCAATTTTCGCCTAAAGCTTCTTGAGATCTGTCTGAAACATAACTACACATCTCAACCTCAATCAAAACATATTAGGGAATCTCCGGATAGTTTGTGACCCATCTATCTAACCAAAACTTAATAGACTTACGATCACCAACAATCCCACAAAATCCTGCAACTAATCCACTGATTGTCCACCATCCAGTTTCTTTCTAATATGACCAACTTGTTCCACAAACCTATAATCCTTGAATTTGACGGCAAGAACTCCCATTTTCTATTTGTATTATGAATCGCTTCAACTACTCGTTTCCAAAGCCCATTTTCATCTGTACGAAACCTCCATACCCACTTAGATAACAAAGACAACTTACCCCCTATATTCTTCAGAATAGCAACCCTTTTGTAGCCGACCCAATGCAAGTGATTTATATTAACTTGTGTATTGGTTATGTAATGTAAGCAACTTATTCACTGTTTGACTTTATATAAGTCAAACTTAGTTTGTAATGACCCATTTCAACAAAGTGTGTACAAAATTGGCCTCTACAACTAAAATGACAAACCATGTAACATGCATTACCTTCCAGGTTATAATATATATAAACCTATACAAATTAAGAGATAAACATTTAGGGATAACAATTTAACAACTTTGACACAAAAAGTTAAACATTGCTCTAGTTTTTAGCAATTTGTGTAGTAACATAACTTAATGATCCATTTAAAATAATACAACTATAAACTTTTTACATTTCATTAACAAAAGTAAGTAAGGGTTATTTACATTACTAAGATAAGCCAAAATCATATTCTTTATAATCATAGCAAAACAAAAAACCACAAAATACTACATTAACAGTAATCGTGCATGAGTACTTAACTTGTAATTATTCATCATCTTCAAAACTAAACCACCAACTATTGGCCTCTTCTTCGTCATATGCCCCTAAATCAACATACGTCGAAATTCTAAGTAGCCATTTGAGATCTCCATCGCAGCAAGAACTTTGTCGTTTATAACTGAAGATGTCTTCACATTCAAACGGGTTTGTTGAGTCCCTACACAGGGGTAATCTCTTTTATGCATCTTTATGCAACCTGTTGGGTAGACAAAAAAACGGTGTAAAATGTATTAGAATCAAGTGTACGTATAAATGCAAAATCGTTTATTTTTTGTTGCTCAATCGTAAATCGCATTACATATATATAGTAGTACTTCTGTAAAAAAAAATAGTCATTTCATCATAATACTTGTTTCGCTTGATATTGAGACATGTTTGCTAAGCCTATTGGGTCGGCACTGCATACATGGAACATAAACTGAAGTCCAACAAAGTTTTCTCATTGAACTACATTTTAGGACTTGAAATTACAACCAATGTGGCAGGATCACAAGACCTTAGTTGGATTATAATTGTAGTACTCATAACTAATGTTTTGACAATTATAAGAGTGAACACAGAAGTGTTTGTGGGATAAATCAACCGCACCCGTTCATCTCATCCAAACTAAAGTGACCCACTTCAACCCGAACTCATTTTGACCCATTACCCAATGCACTCATTTTTCTACCTTGCCTGATTTTGAACCACAAACGACATAAACACCAACTTATTAAATAGACCGGCACCTATCTCCTAGTGAAAAATTTAAAAGCATGTTTTACTAATCATGTTTTGACTAACCAAGAATAGTCACCAGGTATCACTCGCATAGTTGAACATAACTGGTTAGACTTCCAAACTGGATGGTCCAATTCCTTTGGCACTTGCACTAGGAGTATGCACTGCAAAAATCAACATAGGGCTCATATGACATTGAGTTTGGTAAATCAGACACAACTTTTACAAAATAGATAACTAATTATAAGAAAATCATATGTTGGCTGGCCTATAAAGGAGTGTTGGATGCCATTTAACCATACACAGAAGCCTATGAACCACCATAATGAGATCCAACCTATAGATGTCGGATGCCCACCATCAGCTAACATGGTTGCTTGTTGTTAAGGCAAAGACATCTGAGAGATCCCAACATCACCCTAAGTATAAGAAAAAGCAAAAAACATAAATTATTATCAGCCTGGAAATTAATAAAAAGTGTGACGCATGTTGCACTACATATGTCAAATATGTAGGAATTGATGATTCAACTTACCAGAGAAAACAGAAGTCTAAAAGACAAAAAAAAACACTCGTAATATGTCTCATTAACAGTACCGTGCGCTGCGGCAACGCCGAAATGTAAAGGAACTCGTATTTTTAAGCCTCGTGAAACTTTTACCTATGTTATTAAGTAGTGGTGGTCTTGACCTTCCCTTAAGTTACACACATATGGTTCATAGGTCGATATTGGTGTTATTGTCATGGGTATAGTGTTTGTTTATGGCTTCCATATCATTGACGTAGACAAACCTGCATGTTTTGTTATAAAATCAACTAATTAAATTGTCATCCTCACTTGCGTTAACTCCTCATGACCACTAACATCACTAACCTTCAAAATACCATTAACCAACATAAGAAAACAAATACTTTTTAATAAAAAATGAAAAAAGATTCTTGACTAATGCCTCAAAGTCGCTTAATCATCTAAGTAACTGGTTGGTCCAAATCTTGACTACCATATCATAATATCTAGAATCAAGTATTAATACTTATGTTAGTTATCGAGAGCTTCATACTCCAAGTCCACTCCACAAAATAACATTATCGAATTATATCATAAATAAACAGGACATGAGGATCCAACATTTAGTCGTTCCCAAATAAACAGTAAGTAAAAATAAATGTGAGAAGTAATGATAATGAGAAAACCTATGTTTTAAAAAGTGCGCTTGAGGCGCGCTTAAGCGCAAAGCGCACCTAGGCGCAAATCCGTTCGCCTTATGTAACCCTAGGCGAGCAGTGTACGAAAAACGCACGAAAAGCGCAAAAAGCGCAAGAAAAAAATCAAGAAAAGCACGCTTTTTGTACACATGATGTTTTTGTGCTTAAAATTGTTATACATGTAGCTAAAAAGGTTGTACATTTTAGTTAAATCATATATATACCTTATTTGTATCTATATTTTGAGTAAATAATGCTAAAAACCTATAGCATATATAAAAAAAATTATATAATTGTCTTGCGCCTCGCGTACGAAAAGCCCACCGTTTTTGCGCTTTGCGCCTTGATTTTAGACCCCGTCGCTTTTGTGCGCTTCACACTTTTTAAAACCAAGGAGAAAACGTTTTTTTTAATGCTTTTAGGATTCACCAGTTGCCGTAACTTAAGAGAGGAAATGGAAATGGGTATGTTTTGAAGTATAGGTATTTTATGGCTAGCTTGGGACCTTGGGGCTTTTTTAAAAAGTTTTTAGCCCTAATCATTTAGAATGCTCTTGAAATATGAATATACCCGTCTCTTTCTAGTCTCCAAATAAAGTGTCTCTAACAGTATATTAATATATAATTGGCATCAAACTTGCTTGAAGTTAAATACTAACATGATCAGTGGTAAACGCTCAAAATTCTATAAAAAAAAAACACTTTCAACCTCATTTTGTTTCGTTTCTGAAGTTATATTTCACCTATGAAGTTATTTCAAAAAGATCTCATTCTAAAATGAAGACTACTTTGGCCAGATATCAAATGATCCGAAAACCACCACTTTGCAACATCAGAGATGGACATAAAGCGATCAAACAAATTGGTGAGATTGAAAATTCATTGGTCGTACCTCTACAACACTTAAACCCTAAAAACAACAAATCATTTATGCAAATACCTAGCATGCACCATTATGGTGTCAGACATAAAAAATCCCAAAGACCAAAAATGGGAAAAGCAAAATATGAAATAATTAATCAAACATCAACACAAATAACCATATTAAGACAGTCAATAGAACAGGACAATAATCAAGCGAAAATGTTGATTCGATAAAATTAAAACCTATTTTATTCTAGATCATACAACTCTAACAACAACATATTAGGTGCTAGACTGCTACTTATATACTTAATTGCTTTATCAGTATAGTCATAGATAAAACTACATCAATTACAAATATTATCAAAAACATCAATTCAAAACAAAGTAAATTTGGGGTTGTTTGGTGACACAATAATATTGTGAGGCTGCCTATTGTTTCTTCTTTAAAAAAAAAAAAGAACAAAAGATACGGGTCATCATATAATAACAATATTGTTCGAAAACCCAACTCCCAACCCTCAACCAACCCATAAGAACAAAAGTACTATCTTAGCGAACCCAATCAACATATTAAAAACGAATAACCACTTACTTGCTTGTATACATTACTACACACTGTGGATTCAAGACAAATTTTGAATCATCGTCCCAAAGTAAAAAAAAAAATGTCAATATAACCTGGAAACAAAAGCCAAATTCAGGTTGGTAAATGGTATTCATTCGTGTGTCTAGACTCTGGTAATAGACACAATGACACATGCATTAGGCATCAAGCCTAAATCTAAGCCAAAACAGACAACAATAAGCGACAATCACCCGGAAAGAAGCTCAAATAGATAGTTAAAGAAACACACCTGATGAATGACGTAGGGGAATGGAATTCTGACAACAAGTGTAGGCGTCAACTAAATTCTCAAGAAGCCTGAATGGTAAGCAAAAACAAACAACAGTCAACAATCACTAAAAACCCGATTAAGATAGGACGACCAAAAAGGTTGAAGAAACACACATGAAGAACGACGCTTGCGAACGGAATCCGCACGACAGGTAATTCAAATGTATGTGATGGAATTCTGGACAAAAAATGCGTTTCACATTGTGATGATTATCCACTCCATGTTGACTTTCATTCCCTACATCGAAATCCCTTTACAACTTTGAGATGAAAAACTGGTACAACTATTTTTTGCATTAATAAATGTTATAAAATGTTCATCTAATAATCAATTTTAGCAAATTGAAACCATCAAACTTAAATTAATTCGTTAAACAGGAAAACATATATCGATTTGGATGTTGTGATTTAGGGTATTGAATAAATAAAAATGAAAGATTAAAAAAGAAGAATCATGATACAGATGATTTGAAAGAGAAATTATTTACCAGATTGTTTGAAGAATCGAATGGAGATAATAGTAATGGATTTTAGGGTTTAACGAGAATGAGAATGAGGGAAACTGAAGTAGGGTTTTGTTAGGACGGGTTATAAGGATCTGGAAATGGGTATAGATCGGGCGCGTGCTTTGTAGAATACATCCATATGAATGACAAGTGTAAGATTAGGTGGAGCCTATGTGGAGGCTCTAGTAAAGGGACAAGTGTCCCCTAGTTACTTATTTATTAGTAGAGGTAGATTTGAAGATGATAGAAAGTAAAGGGACTAGAATTTTAAACATTATATTATGAGAAAATGTGCAGACGTTACAGTCTCCCCTACTTTAGAAAATTTCGTCTCGAAATTTCTTTCAAGTGGAGCCTGCTATGTAACTAAAAAGGCGTTGTAAAAGTCAGCTAGATTTTTAAAAGAAAATTTCATCATTTATGATTCGAAAAAATTTAAAATAGTTGTCTAATACCCAATGTAAAAGTCTCAAAATCTTTGACAATTGACCCGAGATTAAGAAATTGAAAGTTTAAATATGAATAGTTTTTGGGAATGTGTAACTGGTGAGGGGCAGAGGTACTAATGAAACAGTCTCCACTACTTTAGAAATGTTTCTGACTGAACGTTATTAGGGACATGCAACAGGATTTCGACTAACAGAGAGTGTAAGAGTATATAGAGTTTAAGGTTTTCTGTAGCGGTGGTCAACAAGGAAGGCTCCAACAAAACTAATTGAAGCTTATGTAAAATGTTCTTATTGAAAATGCTAGCTATTAGTCAATGATCTAATGAAAAGGTAGTAATGGGTAGGTTCTTGGTCAGACTCATAGTCCACTCCTGCAGTATCGTTTATGCTTATATATAGGGTGTACCGCAGCTGACCCACCACACCCCCGATACTTTGGACTCATACTGATTGTTTACCAACAACCTAAATAGAATTTCACACCACCCTCATGTACCTGTAAATCCATGATTGCGTTCCGGACTGTAATCATCGATTACCTCACACTAGGGTGTTATGCTTTTCCATAACCCTAACATAAATAATACCAGAAATAAATGCGTGTAACCAATATGTAATAGATACTGTAATGAAATAATGTTCAATCATGACAAGGTTAGAGGTCCTTCCTTTCCGAGTTTTCCCTTTAACCGTAATGAGAATAACATGTAAGAATAAGACATGGTTAGAGGTTCTTCCCTTTTGGTTTCACCCTTAGCCGGTAACTTCTGTTCACATCGTTGGCTCTAAACACCCATATTGATAAACTCTGAGGTTTACACCGTTCCCCTCGGATTAAAGAAATACTCTATCCGAGTCGTACGTGGGCACTGGTTTAGATCTCATACGAGTTATCAACTAGTATGTTCATTGACCAAGATGAAGAACAAAATAATGTAAAGTATAACAGGGTTTTGCTCAAAACAGGAAAGAAAATATGCATACCAAATATGCGTTCATGTAAGTATATACGTATAGCATAAAATTTCGATTGAAAGACTTGTATAATATAAATCGAGTAAATCGCACAATTTGCACGAAATGAAAGTAAACGAGTAAAATTAATGCTCAAAACCAGTGTTGTAAAAATAACTACTAATAACTAGTGAGAGAATAGTTGCGAATAACGCGTGGGAATAACCACCAATAAAAGAATAATACAAGAATAATAAGATAATGTGCGAACGTAACTATATATAGAATGGTGTAAGAATAAAATAATGAAATTTACTATAAATGAAAGTGCGCAAAATAGACGTATAGTCTACTGGCATGAGGATAACTTTTTAGAAACCGAAGAATGGTTTAAGTTCAAAACAGGTTCACTTGAAAACATTTCGTAGGTACACATTTTCATGTGTTTACGAGATGTAGAGTTTGAAAAGTGTTATAAGGCATATTATTAGTTGCAGGTTTCTCCCGAAAACATATATTGGATACATCATATGAAAACAAAGGGTTTACATTTGACTTGTAAAATATGTAATGGAAGATGAAACCATTTCATGTAGTATGTGTAAATCTAATGTGTTTCAAAAGACCAAGATTTAAAATGGCGTGAAGGTTGTGAATGATCCCAGATGCCTTGACGAATTTTGAAAAAATAGAATTTTCTATATTTAAACATTTCTTTAACTTGTGAGTTGAAAAGGCGAAAATTTTTAATTGCTATGAAATGTTGAGAAAATCTAAGTGTTACCCGTTAGAACTGGGTAAACTTGAAACCTTTTAATTGCCAAACTTTTACGAAATTTAAAAGTTGAAAGATCGCTTGTTTGTAAGGATCTTTAAGGCATCTCTTTGGGCTCATAGCGAGCTACTTGTTTGTGTACTAATTTGGCGAATAGACTTGGTGATATAAAACAGGTTGAAATAATAAGTTTGGGAAACCTTATAGGGTAAAAGTCACAAAGCATAAGTGAAATAGTGTAAGCTTTAATGCAATAGTATAACGAACAAAAAGTTTTAATAATGATGATAAGGAATTCAAAAGCGAACGATCAATGAATTATGGCATATGAAACAACAAGTAATGAGATTGAGTCTCCAAATGGTAAACAAAACATAAATGTTAATGATATAAAAACATTGGAATTGTTTCCATAGGAAACTTTGACTAACTCAAGTATTTGAAATTTCCTAGTGACTTGTGGGGGCGTACTTTAGCCTATAAGTGAATGCTCATCCCAAGAGGTCCCAGGTAGGTATACGGGCCCCTCGTCTGATTGGGATTTATACCAATCACTAGTGAATTCCAAAACTTTAGCGAGATTAAAAACGAGATGCAAAAATAGATCCTTGAGATGTGGATTTCACTCCTAACTCAAAGATGTATTTCAAAATTGAAAACTATTGTGGAATGAAACCAATCACTAAGTTAAGGATATCACTCCCAGCTTAGTGGTTAAGTTTCTTTTTGAAGGAAATACTCTTTGAGGTGTGGATGTCACTCCCATCTCAAAGATATATTCCTAAGATAAATAACATATAGAGGAGTGAAACTAATCACCAAGGTATGGATGTCACTCCTAACTTTGTGATATCGTTTCGTTTGTGAAATACGAGTGTCTTCTTCTCCGATCAAAATGTCAAAAGAATAACGAGAAAGAATCATAGCGAAAATATCTCGATAAAAAATATAAAGATAAAGAGAAATATATACGAGAGGACTCGTGAATGTAAGCTTAGTTATAGACTAGGCTAAAAGGCATTCTAATAACCTAATTCCCTATAACCATGGCTCTGATACCAATCTGTAACACCCCAACCGATGGCGGAAACATCGAGGTGTCACGTAGTGATGATTGTTCAATAGCTCATGGTACTAAAGTGAAAACTTGAATACATTGATTTGAATAATTTTACATTAAAAGGAAATTACAGTATACAATAGTTCTAAAGCGTCAAGTCTAACTAAAATACAATAAATGTAGATTAATAATCGTGCGACTAATGCTTTGGATTTACAATAAACATATGTTAATGAGTTTTGTCGTTTGGGCGAAGGAGCTTGATGATGGGCGAAGGAGAAAATTAAAGGGTGCGAAGGAAGAAGTTTATACGAAGGAGAGACAGGAGGCGAATGTAGAATTAGAATGTTATGTATTGCTTGGTTCGACCGGTTGGTTTGGTCGAATCTGCACATTCGCACCTTCGTAATGGGCGAATGTGCAGGCCTATAAATAGGTCGAGCTCATTTTTTGAAGTAGTTCAGTCATTATTGTTCCCTCCATTTTCAGTGTGTTTCTCTAGTGTTTTGTTAAGCTTAATTCACGTCTTGTCTTTAATGTTTTGATCATATTAACGTGTAATTGAGTTGTTTATTAATGAGAAAAGCTTTGAATGATGATTTGTTTGTTTTGATCTGATTGATTATCATTTTGTGATTGGATTAGGGTTTCCGCACCTAAATCAAACTTGTTTGATCATGTCTTTGTAGATTTGTCGATCCTTTAGCACATACAAAGTGGTATCAGAGCACTTCTGGATCAAACAACCACAAATTGATAGTTTCTCAGTTGATTTGGACCCAATTTTGGTCAAAAAGTTTCTGTTTTCGTAGAACAAACTGATTTGATGAGTTTTTGATTGATTAGAACTTGTTTTCATGGCTAAAATGGATAATTCTCTTTGATAAACTTGTTCCAAATCAATTCCGGATCAAAACCTGATTAAAATCATCAAAATCTATCAACATTTGATAAACTTGATCAAAATCAACTGATTTTCAAAGAATAACCGTTTTTGAAATAGCAGGGTCGAACCTAGGGAGAACGGTCGAATGTGTGAATTACTTTGGTTGAACGAGTGGATTTTTGGTCGAAGGTGGTGATTTTGTGGTCGAACGTAGAGTTTCATAGCTTATTGTTGTACATTCGACCATTAGAGTTTCATTCGAACCAGTCGAACGGTCGAAGGAGGGAACAAACGGTCGAAAGAGAGTTCAAAGGGTCGAAAGTGTTAGAGTATTGTTGTCTTTTACATTCGTACCTTTATAAACGGTCGAAGGAGAGAGATTTTGCTCATTCGACCATTCGCTACATACGAAGGTAGTATCTGTTTTTTAAACGTTTTTAATCTTTTCGTGTTTAAACATTTTCAGGTAAAGATGTGGAACTTTCCGACTACACCACGCCCCAACACAACACCACAACAGCAAACAACCAGATATCCATGGACAGTTGCAGCTCAGAAGTCTAGTCCACCATCTCAGCCAATCAACTACATGGCTATGACTAGTTCTACTCCTCCGCAAGTTGTGCAACCATTACAGCAACCAATTGGCGATTATTGGGGAGTAGCAGCAGCTGCTGTTCACTCACAGACGACCAATGCCATATCTACACTCATTCATGATCTATCATCAGGCAGTGGAAATCGTCCACCAAAGCTCATGGATATGATTGACTATAACACATGGAAGACAAAGTTCAAGATACATGTGGAGGGACAAGGCTTAGAGGGAGCCGAGGCATGGCAGATGATAGTGAAAGGTTATGTTGCTCCTATTCTGGAGAACACTGGTGAACCTATACCATTGGAGAACTTGAGTGATGATGAGAAGAAGAAGTTCGCGATCGAGAAAAAGGCGTTTTCTCAATTATCTCAGGCAATCAACACTGAATTGCTGCATCAATTTGGATCGTGTACTACTTTAAAACAGTTGTGGGATATGCTGAAAAACAGACATGATGGTAACGAGAAGACTAGGAAGCTGAGAATGGAAGAGCTTCGTAAAGAGTTCGAGAATTTTAATTACATGGGTAACGAGACTTTAAAAGAATTGGTTCCAAGGTATTGCCACTTGCTCACAGAGCTCTCGAGCTACGAGATTTGCATACCTATGTCTGAACTGGTGGATAAATTTGCTGATGCTTTACCACCATATTGGAACCAACACATTGAAGTGTTGAAAGAAAAAAATGCATACCAGTATTGGACTATCAATGAGTTCATACAAAAACTAGAGAACAAAGAGATGGAGGAGAAGAGGAAAGCTAAGAGAGCACAGATTCCACAGAACCCAAAGTTGTATGTTAGTGGTACATCTACTTCCAGCTCTACTTCAAACGTTGCACCTCATATTGCTTGTGTATCTAATGTTGTTGAACCCACCAAAGCTCCAATCAATTATCTAGCCCAAACTTCATCATATACACCACAATCTTATCAAACACCTAATTTCATCCCACCTTTTTCACCTATGCAACAAGCTGCCTGTTACACTGCCAGCCAACCTCAACAACAATCATATAATCCTCACATGAACCAAATGCAGATTACTCAAACACAATCAAACCAAAGTCCGATTGTGTTAGAGACTTCTAATCTTAATAATTTTACTGTTGAGATTGCTCAACAGCATGTAGCATTAGTATCTGCAATGGTTGCTTCATACAACGGTTTAGTTGCAAGTCAGATTGGGAACAACAATCTAACCAATGAGGACTATGCACAAATCGATAAAGAGGAAATGGAGCTTATGGATATACAGTGGGCGTTTGCTAGCATCATGAGAAGAGCCACTGATTTTATCCAGAAAACAGGGAGAACTGACCTTTCTACTTCTCCAAACACCACTTATGGCTTTAACAAAGCCAAGGTCACATGTTTTAATTGTGGTGAGAAGGGTCATTTCAAGAGAGAGTGTACACAGCCGGCTCAACAAGGTAATCGAAACCCGTTCAACTCAAGCTACCAAAACCGACAAAACCAAAACCAGAATCAGGTATCATACAACAATCCCAACATTTCTAGCTTTCAACCTCAAAACAACTACCAGAACCGTCAAAACACACAACAAAATACCAATACTAGACAATCCACACCTCAAAATCAAACTCAACAGAATTCAAACCGAACCATTATTCCCATCTCTACACCTAACACACAAACCCAAACTGAAAATCAAAACCAAGCACTTGTGATCCAAAAAGATGAAGGTTTTGATTGGACGGGTATGCAATTAGGAGTGGAAGAGATTACTACAGGAAATATGGCTTGTGTGGCACAAAAGATGAGTTTAGATGAGCATGTGAAGATTGAAGAAGATTTTGTGACAGAAAAGTTGATGGAGTTGAAAACAGAAGAGTTGAATGAGGATGTGAATGATGAGTGTGAAGACAAGAAATCTGGAATGATTCTTGATTCTGTCACAGATGTTGGAGAGCAATATGATTCGGCTTACTCAGACATGGAAAGTGATTCTGACTCGGAAGCTAGTGTGAACTCACTAGACGATGACATTGATCAGTTGCTAGCTGAAGCAGATTTCCTAATGACCCGCAAGTCGTGCATGGTGGATGATGCCTGCACAAAGATTGATTACTCAAAATTCTTTGCAGGGAAGGAAGCTCATTTCGCACTGATGGCAATGACAGAACCACCTAAGCAGGTAAGTACCGAATCTTCTGTTAATTCTACTTGTGTTAAAAATTGCAAATCATGTGATAAATTGACAGATGAAAACAAGCAACTAAAGGTTCAACTTGAGAGTGCAAAAATTAACTGTCAATTATATCAAAAGGAATCAAAAGAATTCAACAGAGTACTTGATGGGTATAAGAAAGATATTTCTGAATTGAAAAAGACTTTGTCTTTAAAGTAACTTGCCATTAACAACTATATAAATGAAATGGAAAATACAAAGTTAGAAATGGCAACCATCAAGTGCTTCGCTGAAAAAGTGAATAAAAAGTTAGAGAGCTATAAGCACATTGCTTATGTAGTTGACCACATCATAGAAGAACCTTCACAGTCGAGTAGTGAAAACTACAAAGCTGTCCCATCTCCGGTGTTGTTCGAAAGCCATAATTTGCATGCGATAGCACCGGAGAGCTTAGTCAAATCTGACTCTACATCAGATAACGAGTCCAACACATCCAGTGTCGGAGACCCGTATTTTGATGTTAGACCTGTTCTGGGGAACAATAAAGGTGTGGTAGCTGTTGATGATTCTGATGAAGAAGATGAACAGTCTGAGACGGTTGTTGAGAAAGTGAGTGATATTCCTGATGAAAATCACATCATCACTACTGAACCGGTCTCACCATCTCAGATTGTCCATCCCATGGCTAATGCACACAGAAAGAATCAATCAGCAAAGAATGTTGCTAAGAAAGATGAGAAGTCTGTTGATAAGAATGTTGAAAAGAAAGTGGTTAAGAAAGTTGAGAAAAATGTTGTTAAATCTGTTGAAAAGAAAATTGAAACTAAAACTGAGAAATCAAATGAAGTGAACAACGAATCGTGTGATAAACCTGTGAAAGTTTTCTATCGGATGCAAGACTCCGATAAGATTATGTCTGATGACGAATATCCGATTCAATTTGTAAAATATTCTAAAATTGAAAAGATCTGGCGGGAAAGTACAATATGGTTTCCAAAACATGAACGAACCAATGATATTCCTCCAGCCATTTTAAAGAAAATTCATTCAGATAATTCTAAAGACGCAAAGGTCAATGTCACACAATTCGTTAAACCAACAGACAAGTCAAATAGTTTTATTGAGCCGACTTACTCAAAGGACCCAGCTCCTGAGAGTTTAAGAAGGCAGTGCATGGTTGATCAATATCCCATTGCCAGTTATTCTATGTCGAACATCAAGGAAAACTATGAAGAGTATCGTGCGTGTTTTAAGTGCGGGGAAAGGGGACATTTACTTGCCACCTGCCCGTATGTACGACACAAGAGGCACGAGGTAGAGATGAAGCAAAGATATGACTATCCGGTTGATAATTACATTTATCCACAAAGACGGTTTTTCCCTCAACAAGCACCTTCTTATAATCAAAACAATAATTTCAAAAGGAGGGAAAATCGTCCGATGACTTATGATAAACGCAACCAAATAGCCACTGAGAAATCATTGAAGAAACCATTGATGAACACAACTGCTGTAAACAAAAAGGTTCCTGCTAAACCTAATGTCAAATCAGCAGTTGGACCTGTCTTTGTTAAATCAGAGAAGGTAACAAAGAAGGTAACATTCAAGGACGAAGTAAAGAAACCGGCCGAGACCTCAAAATCTCATATCCGGATCTTGAAAGGATCTAAACAGTCTTGGTCATCAAAGGGGTCTGAGGGTGCTTCAACTTCACAAAATGTGAAATCTGAGAAAGCAAAAGTTGAGTGTGAAAAGAAAGAGGTTGTTAAAACCCAAGATGTTTGTGAAACAATTGAATCTTTGAAACAACCAGTTCAAAGACCCAGGACCAAACAGGCTTGGTTCCCCCGAAAAATCTAACTTTTCTACTTGAAATGTGCAGGGAGCTCCAGCTGGCCCTGTTAGCAGCCTCTGGATTGTTGACAGTGGAGCTTCTGGACACATGACAGGGGATCTCACGCTACTTTTTGATATCAAGAATATAAATGGAGGTTACGTAGCGTTTGCGGGGAATAAAGGAGGCTACATTACGATGGAGGGTAGTGTTAGCAATGGGGTAGTGACATTTGAGCGGATATCTTATGTGAAGCAGATAGATTACAATCTACTCAGTGTTAGCCAAATCGGTGATAAACAATTCTTTGTTTATTTTGATGATAAATCTTGCTACATTCTGAAGCCGGGTTTTGAACTTCCAAAAGAGTGGGTGATGCTAAAGGCACCGAGAGTAAACAATTTGTATATTCTCGATATGTCCAAAGTTATGACCACCCATGGCCAAGTCACGTGTTTCCTCTCCAAGGCTACAGAAAAAGAATCTATCATGTGGCATAGGAGAATGGGACATATTCATTTGAGAAAGATGAACCAGTTGGTGAAAAATGAACTTGTTACAGGCGTTAATGTGAAACATTTTCATTTGAATGACAAGTGTATTAGTTGTAAAAAGGGTAAGCAGCACAAACAAACCCATAGACCAAAGAAAGTCAATTCCATTGAACTATCGCTTGAGCGTTTGCACATGGATTTATTTGGTCCGGTCAAGCGTAAAAGTCATGCTGGGGAATTGTACTGTCTTGTGGTGACTGATGATTATTCAAGATTCTCATGGGTTATGTGCTTACATCAGAAAAGCGACACGTTTGACAACCTGAAAGTTCTGTTCACTCGTCTGGAGAATATATATGGTCTAAAGATTAAAAGGATCAGGAGTGATAATGGGACGGAGTTCAAGAATGCTCAGATGGATGATCTTTGTGAAAACAAGTGAATTCATCATGAATACAACGCTCCGTACACACCCCAACAGAACGGTGTCGCAGAACGTAAAAACAGGACTCTAATAGAAACGGTGAGAACAATGCTTGCGGACTCAAATCTTCCAGTAATGTTATGTTCTGGAACGAAGCAATTTACGCAGCTTGTTATACTCTCAATCGCGTTTTAACGGTGAAGAAGTTTGGCAAAACTTCTTATGAGTTGTTGAATCGTCGCAAGCTGAATCTAGAGTATCTAGAACCGTTTGGAGCTCCGTGTACAATGCTTAATCCTTCTGAGAAGTTCGCACCAAAGGCTGAAGAAGGCTATTTTGTTGGATATGCAACCCCGCTCAAACGGGTATTCAACAAAAGAACTAGAAAAGTCGAGGAGTGGGCTAATGTCGAAGTACAAAGATACACTCAGAATGTACAGGGAGGCGGTCCAGACTGGATGTTTGATTACAAAGATTTCTTTGAATCATTCAACCTAGATAGCATGGTTGAAGAAGCTATACTCCGTTTATATTACGAGGTCGAAAACGCAGTGACTTCACCGTTAGTGCGTCCGATCACCGTGAATCCTCAAGCGGCTTCTAATGATGCCACTACTCCTGTGATGGAAGAAGAAGTGTTCCAAGAAGCTTCAACAACGCTTAATTCATTGGAATCAGAAGATGAAGACGATGATGCTATAAGTGAAGCTATTATGGACAATGCTACAGTGACACCACCAGTGAACCCAAATCTAAATGGTGCTTCATCATCAAATGTGGGTAATGATCTGGTTTCTAAAGAGAATTTGACTACTCAAACGGGAGTGCAAGTACCTGATTATCCGGAATCTCGGATACATCTAATACACCCGCTTGAACAGGTTATTGGTGATCCTGGTAGCAGTGTTATGACAAGAGGGCAATTGAGGAATGCTCATGCACCAGAGAATATTGGTAACCTTGCTTTATATGCCAAAATACAAAAATTTGGTTTTCAAAATGACTGGTCTTTAGCTTGTTATGTTTCGCAGGTCGAGCCGCGGACGTACAAGGAAGCTCTTTTGGATGATGCTTGGGTGGATGTACAGGGAAGCTCTTTTGGATGATGCTTAGAGTTTGGACGTTGACAGATTTGCCCCCGGGAAGAAAGAAGATAGGAACCAAATGGGTCTTTAAGTGTAAAAAGGATGATAGAGGAGTTATAGTGAGAAACAAAGCTCGTTTGGTTGTACAAGGTTTTCATCAAGTTGAGGGAATCGATTGCAATGAAATCTATGCACCTGTTGCACGCTTGGAAGCTATACGAATGTTTCAGGCGTTTGCATCCTGGAAGAAATTCAAGGTGTATCAGATGGACGTAAAGAGCGCATTTCTTTACGGTGTGTTCAAAGAGGAAGTTTACGTAGGTCAACCACCAGGCTTTGAGGACCCTATTCACCGGGATAAGGTCTATGTTTTAAACAAAGCTCTCTACGGGTTGCACCAAGCTCCGAGACAATGGTATGAGGAGCTGAGCACGTATCTTCTCTCGAAAGGATTCAAACGCGGATTGGTAGATTGCACACTGTTCACGAAACGAGCAGGAGATGACTTGCTTCTTGTGCAAATTTATGTTGATGATATTATCTTTGGGTCTACTAACGAACTTCTGTGCAGGGAATTTGAAAATGTTATGCAGGAAAAGTTCGAAATGAGCGCAATGGGAGAAATGCAGTTTTTCCTAGGCTTGCAGGTGGAGCAAAGACCAACGGGGATCTTTATTCACCAGACCAAATACGTTTCTGAAGTCTTGAGCCGATTCCAGATGGAAGATTCGAAGCCAATGGATACCCCGATACAACCTAATCACGGGATTGGAGTTGACGCTAAGGGGGAGCTGACTGATCCATTTACATACAGAGCAATCGTCGGATCTCTGATGTATCTCACCGCGTCTAGACCGGATATAATGTTTGCAACATGTCTTTGTGCACGATATCAGTCGAAGCCGAAACAAAGTCATCTTGCAGCTGTCAAGCGTATCCTTAGATATCTGAAGGGTTGTCCATCGAAAGGACTTTGGTACCCTCATGATGATAATTTTGACCTAATCGCTTTTAGTGATGCAGATTGGGGCGGCTGTGACAAAGACAGCAAATCCACAACGGCTGGATGCCAGTTTATGGGGAGCAGGCTTGTGACCTGGCAATGCAAGAAACAGACCGCAGTTGCATTATCCACATGTGAAGCAAAATACGTTTCAGCATCGAGCTGCTGCTCACAGGTTCTTTGGATCCAACAACAGATGGTGGACTACGGTTTGCAATTTCTTAAAACCCCTATTTACTGTGATAATGAAGCCGCAATCGCATTAACAAAAGACTTAGTAAATCACTCAAAGACTAAACATATCCGGATTAAATATCATTTTATCCGTGATTGTTATGCTAAAGAGTTGATCGATATGGTCAAAATCCACACTGATTACCAACGCGCAGATCTTTTTACCAAAGCTTTTGATAAATCGAGATTTGAATATCTTTTGAAAGCTAATGGTATTAAAGAAAAACAAGACTGATCACCACCTCAGTTTATCGCTTTTTAGTTTAATTTTCACTGTTTTTTAAAAATATTCGAAAATCCAAAAACATTGAAAAATTTCAAAATCCATAAAAACTAGAAAATTTCTTTGCTGACTGCTATATCTTCTTCCCTTAGATTAATGCCGTCAGATTTCTGTGAACAAACGATATCTGGGCAGTCACATATTTGAAATGCTCCAGCTTATCCTTGGGAACAGTAAATTCAAAAATCTATAAAAAAACAGAAAAACCAAAAATGATTTCCTGGAGTAAAAGGGGAAATGATAGTACATCAGTGGGGATCTGACACATTTTAAGAAATGTAATGCTATATAGGGCGTGTGTCTGAGTCTGTGCGATGTGCTGATAGGCTTCGTAGACCTATTACTGCGTGCCTGATACATACATATCAAACGAATTGATGCATGGATGAACTCCTCGTTGGCATATGGTCTTAGTACCGTAATTTCGTTTGATAGGGTATTTGTACAAAACTCGGAGGTTTAGGGTCGTTATGTCTCATTCGACCCCTTATCAAAATTTTTCAAAATTTTCTCTCTGAAGTCCACTTGTTGCCCTGTTGTTTTGCTCCATATCATTGTGTTCGTCATTGAATACTGATCATTTTGCATTACTTGTTACAGGTTAACACTTCATTTTCAAGGATTAATCGATACTTTTGTGTTTCGAGCCCTAGACCTTTAAAACTGATATAAACAATGTTAATTGATTTAATTGATGTTTCGGATTCATTGTATCATTGTTTTAGAGGGAGAAGAAACTAAAATTAGAGGTTTTAATCCATCAAATTGTTCAGACGATTATGATGAATGAATAAAACCTAATTTTAATCTGAAAACAATGATAAAATGAATGATAGACAAAATTGTTGGTTTAAAAACATTAATCGGTGCTTCTACTAGCAAATCAAATCAAAATGACATGTTCAGAATCAATACATTTCAGAATTGAAAATTTGAAATAAGAACAGTCTCTTTCGCCCATCTCGAATGGTCGAAGGTGAATAATTTGGGCGAAGGAGATGTTTATCTGGGCGAATGAAGTTAAAACGGTCGAATGAAACTTTTGTTCATAAAATTTCACATTCGTACCTTTACAAATTCACATTCGCACCTATAATCTCTCATTCGCACCTCCGTATGGGCGAATGAGTAGTTTAATACCAAATTTTCAAACTTTGAATTTTTTGTCGATTTTTAACATGTGTACTTGTTTTGTTTTGCAGATTGAATCATGTCTGAACAGGAGAAGTCTACTGACCAAGCTGGATCATCTTCACAACCTGCCAAGAAAGGAACTGAAGAGCTATTACCGTTCGAGAATGCGCATAACTGTTGTGCGTATCTTGGAGACGTTAAGAAGCATACGGAGTTCACAAAGATTATAGAGTTCTTGAAGAGAAGTCGGGTGATAGACGCAATTGCTACATCTGCTATTATCTATCGTGACATGATACAAGAGTTCTGGACTGAAGCAAAGATGGATTTATGGGATTGTGAATCATCTTTGGTGAGCAAGATTCAGGGAAAATTAGTTATTGTTTCAGAAAATGATATCAGGGAAGCTTTAAATCTTCAAGATGAAAAGACTGATCCCAGAGAGCTTAGCTTTATGGAGCAGAGAAAGTGTTTTCTCAGGATGAAATATAACGGGCCGATTACTGATGGCTCGTTACACAAAGGAAAATTGTATCCTCAATTTAAGTACTTGGTGCATGTGATGATTCACGTCTTTGGTTCAGCTGCTGGAGGATATGATTTGATGAGAAAAAGTATTAGCTCGATGATGGTAGCACTGGTATTGAACAAACCGTTCAATGTATCAAGGATGCTGATGGAACATCTGTTGGAACCAGTCAGAGGCACAAGGAATCTGAAGTTTTTGTTGTATCCTCGATTCCTTCAGATGGTTTTTGATCATAAATATAAAGAGTTGAAGAGGGATCCGAAACATATTGTAGTTCAAGAACATATGTCAATCAATACACTGGCAAGAATGAAAGCTTATAAAGGCTTGTCATTAGATGAACGTCCACCTGTTAGACGTTTATTTGGACATTTGGCAAGAATTGACTATGAGGATCCAGGCAAAGGTCTAGTGAGACATTCTAACAGTGATTCAGACGAAGACAATCCATTACATCCTGTTGATCCAGATGCTAAGCGAAAGCGATAGGTTGTTAATGTGGGAGCAACGAAAGGGAAAGAGAAAGAGATAAGGATTGAGGTTGTTCCTGAACCTGCCAAGAAGAAGAGTGCACCGAGAAGGAATAAGACAATGGCTAAGAAAGGATTGCACATTGTTGATGAGGCGTCGGTTGATTCTGAAGAGACGCAGGAAGATGAACACTGGGATTCTGAGACTGAAACAGTGAAGACTACCACGCCCAAGGCCACTGTGGCTGGTGAGTCTGCTAGTTTGAACAGATCTGTAGAAGAGCAGAGAATGAATAGCCCTATTCAATTAGATGCAGAGGATGAGGGTTTAGGTCTGGGAGCAGGAGACTTTCCTGGTTCGCCAGTTCAGGGGGAGAAACCAAAGAAGCCCCAATTCAAGAAGAAAGAGAAGGTCGTTAAGCCCGCAGTGAAAAGAGCTAGAGAAATTGAAACATTGATAGCAGGAAAGAAGCTACCACCTGCTTCTAGCTCAAAATCACCAGTTGCTACTCAAGCCTCAAAGAAGCAGAAAATCACAGATACTTCCAGTACTGAACAGGGAGCTGATATACCTGTTGATGCATTTAATGAAGCTTTAGACAATAAACTGAAGAAGATGAGGAAGGGTAAACTGCCAGAGGTTGCTGAAGTCTCCACGAAAAAGGCTACAGTGGATAGTGATGTGATGAATACTGTTAACCGGAGAGTTGCTGAAATGATGAATTTAATAAACAAGCAGCAGACTGAGATTGCCCAATTGAGACAAAACGACTCAAAGATGTTGGATGTCGTTGTTACATCACATGAAAATAATGAGGATTTGAAAAAGAAGATCAAAAAGTTGCAGAAGGATAATAAGAAGCTGTTGAAACATGAGCAGAGAAACACCAGACGGATTATAGCTTTGAAGGGAGAAAATAAGAAGCTGAAAGAGAGTAACAAAAACATGGATAATCTGATCAAAGATTTATACTCTCGAGCTCCTTAGCTGAAAGAAGGTGAAGAAGATAAAGAGTTAGAAGAGGAGCAGGTTGATTTTGAACTATCTGACGATGATGAGGAGGATGATGAAGATCTTGATGAAGATGCTGGTAAAGCTCCTAAAAAGAAGAAGGATGATGATGATGATGGTTCGAATGATGGTTCTGGTGATGATAGCAGCTCTGTATCTGAGGATGATGATGACAATGATGATAATGACACAGACAAATATAAGTATGAGAGGAGGGAATCTGGAAAAGGAGAAGAATCTAGTTCAAAAGCCCCTGGAGGATCAGTGGATGATGATACGATCTTCTGGAATGTAAAGCTAAAGTCTATGTCAGAGGATGATAAACAGATGTATCGCCAGATGCTTACTGATCGAGTCTGGACGATTGACATGACCAGCAGATTTTCTGAGATCTTTGAATCTCGTGACAGGGTGTTTGAATTAGAGTATGATGATCCAGATTTGGAAGATGGTGAAGTCTCAGCGGCGATGTCTAAAGAGATCTTTGAAGGTTTAGCGAAACAGGTTGGAAAAATGGTTGAAGAATTGTTAGCTAATAACCAGATTCCTGATCTACCTAAAAAGGAAGCTGGAGATCATTCTGATGATCGTGACATACCTGGTTTCGAGGACATAGAAGTTGAGGATGTGACTAGTGAAGAGTATCCAGAATATTTTAAAAGAGACAAGGATTCTGGATTTACTGCTTTCACTGATGAATTGTTAAAAGAAGCCGAGAGACTAGCAAAACAGAAGAGCGATATGTTTGTTGATGAAGTGTTCAGAGGGCATGATAAACCGTATAGTAGACAATCCGATAGCTTGAAAGAGTTACTGAGGGAGTTAAAAGAGAAAGAGGCTAATCGTCCTAAAGCTGAGATTCAAGGTAGCTTTTATAAATTCCACAACGACATGTTCAAAGGAAAAGCGTTAGGTTGGAAATTTATAAAGCAATTGAAGTGTGTTGCAGTAAAGTGGGAGAAGGGGATACTCTACTTTGATAGATTTCATGATTTGAAGACTCTGCCATATTGGGCCATTCGTGATATTTGTCGTCACAAGCTGACTGGAACAACAAATGATCAGATTGCTTACTTTGCTGAGAAGATGGCTAGAGAAAGCAGGACGAAATGGAATCTCTTTGAACCTCAGTATCCAAAAAGGATTGTTCACAAGAAATCTATTGATGATATTACTGGTTTGCCCAAGGTGACTTTAAAGTACAAACCACCAAAAGTGTTGAGGCATATTCCACTGCTGCAGATTCCTCAACATGTTGCTAAAGACTTTATCTGGTGGTAGTATGATTGGAAGATTGCAGAAGCTGTAATAGTATTGAAAGATGGAGATAAGAGTTTCAAGAAAATACACATTTTTGATCCCATGTGGTTGGTAAATTGCTCACATGAGGACATCATAATGTTGTATTACAATCCTATTTTCAGTTATGTTAAGGATGCTGAACAAGCTAGTAAATACCAGTGAGTGGTATTCTTGTGTTTTGCTCATGATATCAACGCCGGATGCGACTATGATAAAAAGCTCGGCAAGTTTGTTAAAGCTCAAGAGATTCCTGAAGCGAAAAAGAAAAAGCCGAAGCAAGTGTTTGAGAATGTGATGACATTGGAAGAAAAGAAACTTTAAGGATCAAGCTGATGAACAAAAGGATAGATGAAGAACAAAGGCTTAAACAATCCAAGCAATCGTCGAGGGGGAGTTTGTAGATGCATAATCGTGCGACTAATGCTTTGGATTTACAATAAACATATGTTAATGAGTTTTGTCGTTTGGGCGAAGGAGCTTGATGATGGGCGAAGGAGAAAATTAAAGGGTGCGAAGGAAGAAGTTTATACGAAGGAGAGACAGGAGGCGAATGTAGAATTAGAATGTTATGTATTGCTTGGTTCGACCGGTTGGTTTGGTCGAATCTGCACATTCGCACCTTCGTAATGGGCGAATGTGCAGGCCTATAAATATGTCGAGCTCATTTTTTGAAGTAGTTCAGTCATTATTGTTCCCTCCATTTTCAGTGTGTCTCTCTAGTGTTTTGTTAAGCTTAATTCACGTCTTGTCTTTAATGTTTTGATCATATTAACGTGTAATTGAGTTGTTTATTAATGAGAAAAGCTTTGAATGATGATTTGTTTGTTTTGATCTGATTGATTATCATTTTGTGATTGGTTTAGGGTTTCCGCACCTAAATCAAACTTGTTTGATCATGTCTTTGTAGATTTGTCGATCCTTTAGCACATACAATAAAGTCAAAGCTTAAATATAAATCCAAAAGCTAAAAAGAAGCATCGCAAAATAACCTGAAACATGTACGAAAATAGTATATGTCAATACAAAAATGTATTGGTGAGCATACCCTGATTTGAATACATATAGTAAGAAAAGTGTTTAGCAATTCATGTGCGGTACCATTTGCAATTATGTAATAAGTACTATCAGTCAAAACCAAGCCTATGAATGAGACTAACACATGAATAACCAAATGAATAATGAATTAACAAGACAATGACCAAGATTCTCTCAACAGAGTCTCAAGGGGGTATACCATAGTACTATTCATTGAAATGCTAAGCCGCAGAACGGTTAATGATTTTGACTAAGCATACACACAAATTCACATAAAGCAAACACACATGAGAATTGCATTAAGTATAAGAATAACATATGATAATAGTGTACATGATTAGCCACAAAATGATAAAACATGAAAAAGGGGAAAGATATACTCACCTTGATAAGCTAGCAAAAGTTCACACAAAAGTTGATATTGAACTTCCATTGAATTGACGAGAATCAAAGAATTATGCCTGAACCTAATTAAGGAGTGATATTTTAGTACCTATAGTTATAGTGTTCGTATAATGTATATCAATTTTGATTTATCTATTTTATATAACATCTTGAATTATGAACCATGATTCTTAATTACAGACATTGTGTATATTAACTAAACTAGTAATTAAATATTAAGTTGTGTATTAGATAAAAAAAAAATGATAGAAGATTATTAATAACTCACTATGTTAATAATATGTACGCATCAAAAATTTTGAGTCACTTTGTTTAGTATAACAAGCCTAAATTTTCTTTAAGGTCTTAAACGTTACCTGTGGAGTTATATGCAAAACTTAATTAAACTTAATCATAAAAATAAAATTTATAAGTTATTAGCCATTACTAAATTAATTAAGTAAATTGTTTTGTAAAATAAAATCAAACACTAGTGTACACCTTTTTCATTTCGTAAAGCTATGGTATTTGAATAATTTAGATTGTTAATATTGATGAACTTTGTTTCAAGATCATAAACAAAAGATGCAATTTCTTGTTCTAATACAAATTGTGGTTTAATACAAAACAACTATATAATAATTTCATATAAAAAAATCCGATCATGTTCTCAATACTATCTCTAACTGCATTTTGACACTACACCATTTGTAAATCCTTGGTTTTAATATTAATAATCAAAACCATATAAAAATGTATTGAAATAATCTTTGCCGAGATGAAAATAGGCTTATATTTAGAGCAAATATGATAAACCGGGTTTGAGATCGTTACCTCAAAAAGAATCGAAAGGAACAGAGCAACGCAATGTAGTGTTACGGATTGATCTAGCCATTGCATTGGGTGAGCGGGGTAGTGACACGGTGACTCGTACCAAACAGAGCTTAATTCCTCCAAATAAAAGGGCATGAGATTTGCGAATGGTGGTGATGCACTATAGTTCATGGCATTAGTAAAGCGGCCAGGAGGACGGGTTGTGTAATGAATTTGGCCATTTGTTCAAATAGCTTAGGATTGAAGGTAGAATTTAAATTGATCAAGAAGAGAATTGGTTACATAAAATAATGTTGCTTGGTCCATGATGAGTCTTGAAACGGTTACTTTCATTCATGGCCATTATTTATGAATTGAAGATTTAATTAGTCTTTCTTACTAATTGCAAAGGAAGGTAGTGCGTTAAATGCAACTTTATTATCTTTTAATTTATTTAGTATTATTGTTTTTAAATGACGCATTATTATTAGTTTTAGCTATGACCAACGCACGTATTCAGTTAGATGTTGGCGTTTCAATAAAAAAAATGTTTGATTAAAGGAAACTCAAACTTTTTATTAAATTCGAAGATGATAGAAAGTAAAAGAACTAGAATTTTAAACATTATATTATGAGAAAATGTGCAGACGTTACACAACCCCACCGCCAAAATTCATTAAGGATGACCAAGCATAATAAGTTCAGCCCCAAATTCTTTGGCGCTTTCTTGGTTGTTGAAATAACTGGGAGGTAGCCTACATGTTGGATTTACATGAGAATTCCCAAATTCACCCCATTTTTCATGTCTCTCTCCTTAAATTGGCCAAAGGATCTCATTCTGACATCATCCCTCTACCTACTCAACCTAGGTTTTTCATTCAGATTTGCGACAGTGTTGGACAGAAGAATGGTTAAAAAACGGAATAGAGATGGAATGGAGGTTCTTAATAAATGGAAAGACTTACCAATACATGAAGCTTCTTGGGAGGATATGGAAGGGATGAAGTTGGGATTTACTGATTTCAATTTTGGAATTTTGGGACAAAATTCTTAAAGGGGGAAAGTATTGACACAAGACATACAATAGGGAGGTGTGTAATTGTAATATTTCACTTGTTATGGGGCTTTAGTTGAACAGTTGTAAAGATATGATGTTAAAATGTAATTAGCCGGTTAAGGGTATGTTTGGCAATGAGCTTTTAGGAGCTTCAAGCTACAAGATTTTAAGAAAAAGCTCTTACTCAATAAAAAGCCTTGTTAGGTTGAAGAGCTGGAAGCTTCTAGGTTAGGAGAAAAAGCTTTATAGTTAAAAGGTACGACTACTAGCTTTTAAGAAAAAACTCTACTAGGTACAAGCTTTTAAGTATTAAATGACACAAATACCCATTCTATTTTAAAAACAAAATAAAAATCTTCCTTACAAACTTTTAATTATGCCCATTTTGGTCATTTTATTCATTTTATTAAAAGCTCCAGCTACTCTGCCAAACAACAAAATATATTTCAAAAGCTTTCAGCTACCAGCTTCCAGCCTCCAACTAGTTTTGCCAAACATACCCTAAGTAGATTAGGATAGTGTCGTTATATACCTATCTTACAGTTGAATAACATGCTGATTAGTTGTGACCAATTCTTTGTTACCGCTTTTTCTCTCATTCTTCCCATTTTCTATCTTTTGTTTCTTCTTCTTCTTCTTCGATCCATAATCCACCATTAAACCGCCACGCATCAAAGTCCCAAACAAGAAACAGTAGCAACCACCCAGTCAGCTCTCCGGCAGCTTGGCCCGTCGCCCTCTTGTCTTCCTTGTCTCCTCACCTAATCCCGTTGACAATACTGGCCTCTTGCTCCGTGACCATAAGTTTTCTTCTTTTCATTTTTTTTAATAGATAATGATTTAGGGTTATTGGATGCTTTAGTATATGTTTGAAATTTCGGGAAGATTGATTGGGTTTTGGATGTTATAATTAAAAGTGTTTTTGGATATTTGATCTAAATGCATCTCTAAAACTCTAATTGTTTTATGTAAATGTAGAGTGTCTTTTTTTATAATTCTTTTGTAAGTTTGTTCCGAATTTTATTTTGTTCTCTTATAATTTTAGGGTTTATGTGTAATTGTTTGGAAGAGGAAAGATGGTGCCTTTCGGGTGATTGTATGGTCTACTATCACACTTTAAAAAAAGATGATAAATTTGCAAAATTGGATAGAATGTATGACCTTGCTCGTGTAATGGTAGAAACTGAAAAACCTATCGAGAATTCTCTAAGTACAAATAAGTGTTAGTTGATCGGTAGATTTTTTGCTAACTCAACTTGAAAACTTTTAAATTTTTTAATGCTTACCTAAAGATCTTTTGACTTAATAAATTGTGTTGACTAACAACTTTAACTTCTAAGGTTACATTTGGCTCGATGAATAATTTAAGAAGATCAAAACACGGTCTATCCTCTACATACTTGAAAGGGAATACAACCTTGATCTTTTCTATTGATGTACAATGATATTTATAATTACAATTGGTTACACTATTTTAGGATAGAGATAAACATCATCAATACTATACAATTTATTCTAAATATATATTTGCTATTAGACCCCCCGCAGTCGAAGCGGGAGGGGAACGGATGCTGAGACTGTCTCTGAAATCTTCAAATAAAATGCGAGGAAGACCTTTCGTGAAGATATCGGCAACTTGGTACCTGGACGGTACATGCAAAACACGGATGTGACCACGTTGTACCTGCTCTCTAACGAAATGTATACTCAATATGCTTCGTGCGTTGATGTTGCACAGGATTCCCACACAAATAGATTGCACTGATGTTATCGTTGTACACTAATGTGGCACGAGATAATGGATGGTATAGTTCAAGAAGTAGATTACGCAACCAGCAAATTTCTGCGACAACGTTAGCGACACCCCGGTATTCTGCTTCAGCACTGGAACGTGAGACGGTGCTCTAGCGTTTAGATGACCAAGAAATCAGGTTATCACCAAAGTAAACACAGTATCCGCTAGTAGACCTCCTCGTGTCAGGGCAACCGGCCCAATCGGCATCCGTATAAGAAATTAGAGCCTGCGTGTTAGACGCATGAAGAGTCAACCCAAATGATAAAGTACCTTTAATGTAGCGAATGATCCTTTTTAAAGCATTCCAATGGTCGACCCGTGGTGCATGCATATGCATGCACACCTCCTGAACGGCATATGATATGTCTGGCCGAGTAAATGTGAGGTACTGTAATGCACCGGCCAGACTGCGAAAAAGAGTAGGGTCATGAAAAACGTCACTTGCTTTGGCTCTAAGCTTCCTGGCTGTATCAACTAGAATAGCAACTGGATTACATGACTGCATACCAGCACGAGAAATAGTATCAGCCGCATAGGACTGCTGTGACAGAAACATCGTATCCTTGCGGCGAGAGACCTAAATGCCAAGGAAGTAGCTCAGTGGGCCAAGATCTTTCATTGCAAATTCACTGCCCAGACGATCCATGAGGGTGGTGCGAAGAGTGTCAGAGGAGGTGACTAGAAGAATATCATCCACATAAAGAAGAAGGAAAGTTGTGTCAGATCCCTGGTGAAGAGTGAAGAGAGAAGCATCGCACTTATTGTGAGTAAACCCAATTGAGAGAACGAAATCTGTGAATCGCTGGTACCAGGCCCGTGGGGCCTATTTAAGTCCGTATAAGGACTTCTTGAGAGAGCAGACATGATCAGGAAATTTCTTGTTTCGGAACCCCATTGGTTGATACATGTACACAGTTTCATGGAGATTCCCATGAAGAAATGCATTAGTCAACTCTAACTGATGTACTGACCAATGTTTTAACAGAGCAATGGAAAGAACTGTCCGTATGGTGGCAGGTTTAACCACCGGACTAAACGTCTCACCACAATCAACCCCTACCTGTTGTAAGTGACCATCACATACGAGACGTGCCTTGTACCGCTCCAAAGTCACATCAGACATGTACTTATGTTTGAACAACCACATACTCCGGATAACATTCATATTAGGGTGTCTAGGTACTAATTCACAGGTTCCATTACTAATTAATGCATTATATTCAGTAGTCATGGCAGAGTACCATTCCGGTATAGTAAGGGCATCGACCGAGTTTTAAGGGTTGGGTACAATAGTGGTGGTGGTAGAGGTGTGGAGGTTGAGTTGTTGTTTAGGTTTGAAGATTACGCTCATGGAGCGAGTGTGGGGACGGGAAGAGGTGTGGGCCGGTATGGTCGACGGTTGATGTATAGGTGGGGAATTGGACGGTGGGCCGAAATGGGGAGTGGGCTGGTTGTTATGCGATTGGTGAGATGATTGTGAGGGAATTTGGGCCGTGTTATTAGGCTGTGGGATTGGGGATTGGTGAGGAACGTTTGGATGAGTGGGAGGTGGGTTGGTTTTAGAAGTGGTAATGTGAGGACACAGGTGAGTAGGAAAAGGGTTGGTCAAAAAATCATAGGTAGGAGTAGGGCCAATGGATTGGGAAAATGGGAAGGTGGTTTCATCAAAGGCAACATGACAGGAGATGAGAATTTCTTTGGTGGTTAGGTCGAGGCATCGATATCCTCGATGTGTTGGTGGGTAGCCGAGAAAGACACAAGGATGTGAATGATGACTAAGTTTATGTATTGTGGTAGATGGGTGGAGAGGGTAGCATAGACATCCGAACACACGTAGGTGGTCGTAAGTCGGGATGGATTTATAAAGTAGTTCGGGGGGTGTTTTGTTGTGGGTAGTTTTGGTGGGTAGGATATTAAGTAAGTAGGTGGCGGTTTCAAGGGCAAAGTGCCACAAGTAGGATGGTAGGGATGCGTGGGCCAAGAGGGTACGTACCATGTTGTGAATGGTGCGGATTTTTCGCTCGGCTTTCCCATTTTGGGAGGAGGTGTATGGGCAAGAGAGGCGGTATAGGATGCCATTATTGGTGAAAAAGGTTTGGAATGAGGTGTTAACATATTCGCGACCATTATCACATTGAAATGTTTTTATGGTGCGTTCAAATCGGGTTTTGATAGTGGTAGCAAATTGGGTAAAGGAGGTGAAGACGTGAGACTTTTGGGCTAGAGGATAAGTCCATAGGAAGTTTGTGTGGTCATCTAAAAATAATACATAATATTTATGACCGGATGAACTAATTACTGGTGAGGTCCAAACATCACTATGTATGATATCAAAGGGTTGAACAGTGACATTAGTAGATGCAAAAAAAGGTAAACGAATACTTTTTCCAAAAACACACTCTTGGCATACATTATGATTTAAAGTATCAAAAGAAACAGAACAACTAGTTTTTATTGAATTTAAAGAGTGACGTCCGGGGTGGCCGAGACGTTGATGCCAAAGCGAAGCAGAGATGGCGGCAAAAGCAGAAGGTTGAGGAGTGGAGGACCCTAGCACCAGAGGACTGCTACTGTTGCATCGCATAAGAGGGGCCCGCGTCTTGAGGTCCTTCACAAAAAAACCAAAAGGGTCAAATTCAATAGATACAGAATTGTCCGTGGTAAAACGGCGGACAGAGATAAGATTTTTAAGTAGTTTAGGTGAGTAAAGGACGTTTTTAAGGACAATGGGTGGGAAGGGCTTGGGTATGTATTTTGTGCCCTATCCTATGACCGGAATTGTATTGCCATTTCCTACTATAATATTTTTAGCAATGCATGAATTAGTAAAAGAGTGAAAATCACCTTGTTCATGAGACATGGTGGAGGAGGCGCCCGTATCCATGTACTGTGTCGGGTCATGCTGCTGAAGATGTGACACTCGGCAAATTCTGGTTAACAACGTTGTCTAGATGAAAGTCTACCTTAGCGAGTCACGCGTATATTGCACTTAACTGGGTTAGTTAAGTCGGGTTATGGTTCGGGAACTATCGGGTTAGTCTAGAAGATCATTGGATGTTGGTCTAGAGGTTCATTAGATGTCGGTCCTTAACCAAGTGTACAAACGGTGACGATTTATAGGATCGTCAGGGCATACGGAACATACAAGTCTCGAGTCCCGGGAATTGGTGAACGAGTGTGAATATGTGTATTTACATGTGTTATGTGTTTACAATCATTATGTGACTTGTCGGTATGTGAATATGTGTTAACATATGTTAAAACAGGGTTTAACGCGCAAAACACACGAAACCAGCCCCTATAGGCGATTAGGGAGGCCTAATCGCCTATAAGGGAGGCGAGTAGGCCCTTTAGGGGCGAGTAGGGGACCAATTGCATGACTGTTCATGCGATTAGGCCCCAATTGCATGAACTTACATGCGATTAGGCTTCCTAATCGCGTGTAAGGGCTGCACAATCGCTAGTTACGGGCTGGACGACTAAAAACGACTATAAATACCATACTTGACCTCCTAAACTTCATTATACAAACCCTAGTCGTCCCATAACCCGCCCCAACACACACACAACCTCTGGAACGCGATTTTTGATCAAAACACAAGGTTTCAAGCTTAATCCATCATTCTTTTACAAATCTAAGGTTTGGTATTCCATCCATGCAATCTTATAAATGTTTTTATTCAATCCCTAATAGTCCAGACCTGTTCTAAAACGGAAAAGCTTTCTGAAAATCGTTAATAAGTGTTGTTAATCGGATTTTAACTAGTATACATGTGTTATGTGTGTTTATGATTAGAAAGCTAGGGTTTTTATGATTCAAGATGAATGAATGACATGTTATTATGTTAGACCAGAATAATATTGATGTTATGTTAATGAAATCTGAGTAATCGATTATTAGGGTTATAGTTATGCATGTTAATGTGGTGTTCATGCTATGTGTATGGTGTTTGGATTACATGGTTGCATGCAGGACTGATAATACGAGGTTAAACGAAAGATTTTGGTTTAAACATGTTTAGAATAGTTGTTGGGATGATATTGGGTGGTTACACACGTTCTGGATCTGATTTGGAGCGTTAAACGCGCGAAAAACCGGAACAGCAAGGTTACAGGCGATTAGCAATCCTAATCGCCTATGTTAGAGGCGATTAGGAGGCCAATCGCCTATGTTCCATGCGATTGGGGGCTAAATGCTAGTAGTTACATGCGATTAGCCCTAATTGCTAGTAGATACATGTGGTATAGCCCTAAATGCTAGTAGTTACATGCAATTAGCCCTAATTGCTAGTAGATACATGTGGTATAGCCCTAAATGCTAGTAGTTACATGCGATTAGCCCTAAATGCTAGTAGTTACATGCGATTAGCCCTAAATGCTAATAGTTACATGCGATTAGCCTTCCTAAATGCCAGTTGACCAACCTAAATGCTAGTTGACTTTTCCTAATCGCGTGTACTGCTGCTGTAAGTATAAATTAGCATTCCGAGACCCGATTTGACATGTAGGAACATGCTAGGAACCTCGTAACATATCTAATAACTTGGTAACATATGTTTGGATGTAATTCGGTGATACGTGAGCTATGTGCTATAACTTGTTGTGCGTTAACGTATGTTAAGTGTGATTGCATGATTGCATGTTTGAGAGCGTAAACATAACACGGGGAGTCTCGGGTCACCAATGGGATGTCGAGTCTTGTACTTTGGGTCAGTTAAACAGTCACGGTGTTTTCAAACGAACTTGGTTATGGTCTGGACATCTAGGGACTAACTAACCTGCGGATTATTAGTCTATGTACTTGTAACTGTCGTATGTTAGGTCGCCGCTTTACGGGACTAGCATAGCAGCTGAGTTTACTCGTGTTAAGGAGTAACGCAACTTAAGGTGAGTTTACGGCCCCTCTTTTAAACTGGTTTCATATTTCAGGGGAGAAAACATGTGTTAAAACGATTATTTGGTAACTACTGTCATACTATGGGTTTCTATTGTGTACTACACGATCTTTGGAAGTCCCGGGGGGAACCATGAATGTGCGGGTTTGCACAACGGGGAAATGTGAATAGCGCTATTGGGAGTGACCAACCCCGCTCGTCGACTTGGAGGGTCGGCGGGTGCATATTGTCTCAAACAGGAACAACAGGAACAACAGGGTTACTACATCGGGCACACATTTGGTTTGCGAGTTAGTAATGGTTTTCCAATCGTGGTAGTAACAAAACATACGCCTTGCTAGCGTACACTGGTTTTCGATTTGTTATAGTATGGACAGGTTGACTTGGTACTTGGATTACAAAACCTGTAAACTCACCAGCATTTTTGTGCTGACGTAAACTTTTACATGTTTTCTCAGGTCGCTAAGGTAGCACTACTGGATTAGGGCGCACGCGTCTGCACGGCGTCTAGTTAGAGTCGCATGGTTTTCATATGTTGAACAATTGGTTTACTTTTGAGATACTGTTTTGAATAAGCTTCCGCTGTAAACGGGGATTTTAAACTATGTTTTGAAATTGCATTATATTCATTTAGACTTGTTTATTGTGATCGTTGGTTTGGATCCTGGTTTGTCATGCGCCTCGCGGTAAAACTCCGCAAGTGGATTTTGAGGGTGTGACAGATTGGTATCAGAGCCAATGGTTATAGTGAACTAGGACTGCATGTAGAGTCTAGTCTATAGCCGAGTCGCACACACTAGACGATCACATGGTACTAAACATTATGGTGGTTTACGTATGGTCTTGTCGGGGTGTCTCTAAATCATTTGGTCTTTCTACGTTACATCATCCGTTCTATCTTAGGTCGGGTTACTTACTTTCTAGGCAGTGTAGTATATTGGAGTGAATCGTGTACTCTTGAGATTTGTCCAAGGCTCGGACTTCTCCCTTTCGTACTCCAATAGAAACACTTGCCATAAACTACCGTAGTATTACGGTGTATAGCTAAGAGTCTATGTTCGGTGATTTGAACTTTGAACTAGGAGAACACTTGGAGGACCATGTAGAGCGGTTTATCATTTTGGGTGCACACAAAATCATAAACCGAAATGCATGGAAGCCCTAGTGAGCTCTGGGTTTGAAGGGATAGTCCTGGATTGGATCTAGCTTTGATCTTGCGAACGCTAGTGGTTACCATTAGCTGTGAAACTAAATTTTCTCGTCCTTTTGTCGGAATCATGTCTGGAGTGCGAGGAGGACGTGGAGGTGGCCGCGCTGGTGGGTGTGGTGGTGGCGGTCGTGGTGGTGGTGGTCGTGGAGGTGTGGAACCTCAAGATGACTGGGTCTGAAATTGAGAAGTATACTGTGAGGCGTAACGAGTTGGCAGTGCTGTGTCCTGATCTGCATGTGCCAGAGTACCGGAGGATTGAACACTATGTCTCGGGGTTAGTACCAGAAATCGCAGGGTTGGTGGCTGCGGGAAATCATCCTACATACTCAGAGGTGGTCCGATCGGCTCATAGGATGACCAACTTAAAGGTGAATGAGGGTATTTTGCCTGCTAAGGGTTCGACTGTCAAGGCCCCAGAGAACAACAAGCGCAAGTGGGATAATGAAGGGAAAGGGTCTGGGCCAGCACAGCAGAGTAAGAGGTTTGATAATGGGGGTTCTTCTTCTTCGGGTAACAAGCAGGGTGGTTATGCGGGGAAACTGCCCAAATGTAACAAGTGTGGACGTCATCATCAAGGGAACTGCGACGGTAACCGTTGTCACCGCTGCCAGCGAACTGGGCATTTTGCTAAAGATTGTCGGGCTACACTTCCATCGACCCAGGCCCCGACTACTAACTCAGCTCCTACTACTCAAGGGACTACGGGAAGACAAGGATGTTACAACTGTGGTGAGACTGGGCATTACAAGAAGGATTGCCCAAAGCTGAAGCAGGGTGGAAACAACGGTAATGGGAACAACGGGGGCGGTGGCAGGAATGCACGCGCCTTCGTCATTGGAGCCGCTGAGGCTAGACAGGATCCTGACACAGTTACCGGTACGTTCCTTCTCAATAATCGTTCTGTTAGTGTGTTATTTGATTCTGGTGCCGACAAGAGTTTTGTATCCATGGAAGTTAGTCGACTGCTAGATGTAGTACCCGTACCATTAGAGACTAAGTATATTATTGAGTTGGCTGACGGGAAAATGATTGAAGCTACTAGTATCCTTCGGGAGTGTCAATTAGAGTTGTCGGGTTTATCGTTCCCCATCGACTTTATGCCGGTACCTTTGGGTAGTTTTGACGTTGTTGTAGGTATGGATTGGTTGTCCCTGTATCGCGCGGAGATTGTCTGTTACGATAAGGTTATTCGGATTCCTCTCCCTGATGGAGAATTCCTTTCTGTGTACGGTATCAAGGGTGGTGTTTCGCTAAACATCATCTCTAGCATGAAAGCCCTTAAGTGTCTTCGAAAGGGTTATCCAGCCGTTTTGGCACTTTTATCTGTTTCCTCTGGTGATGAGAAGAAGATCGACGATATTCCAGTTATACGCGAGTTTCCTGATGTTTTTCCCGATGATTTATCTGGTCTTCCTCCCCATCGTCAAGTCGAGTTCGGTATTGATCTTGTACCAGGGGCTGCTCCTATTGCTCGGGCCCCCTACCGTCTTGCACCTCCCGAGATGCAGGAATTGTCTAGTCAGTTACAGGAACTCTTGGACAAGGGTTTCATCAGACTAAGTTCTTCCCCTTGGGGAGCCCCGATTCTGTTCGTCAAGAAGAAGGATGGAAGTTTCCGATTGTGTGTGGACTACAGAGAACTGAACAAATTGACCGTCAAGAACCATTATCCTCTTCCATGTATTGATGATCTATTCGACCAGCTCCAGGGTTCTAGTTATTATTCCATGATTGATTTGAGGTCCGGTTATCATCAGTTGCACGTAAGGGAAGCTGACATTGCAAAGACTGCCTTTCGAACACGTTATGGCCATTTCGAATTCTTGGTCATGCCTTTCGGTCTCACGAACGCACCGGCGGTTTTCATGGACTTGATGAACCGCGTTTGCAAACCATATCTGGACAAGTTCGTCATTGTGTTTATTGATGACATTCTGATCTACTCCAAGAACAAGACTGAACATGAGGAACACCTGCGTTTGGTTTTGGAACTCTTGCGACGGGAACAACTTTACGCTAAGTTCTCAAAGTGTGACTTTTGGTTACGCGAAGTTCAGTTCCTAGGACATGTGGTTAATGAACTAGGGATTCATGTCGATCCAGCTAAGATCGAAGCGATCAAGGACTGGGGAGCACCTAAGACGCCAACTGAGGTGCAGCAATTCCTAGGCCTTGCGGGCTACTATCGTCGTTTCATTCAAGGGTTCTCGAAGATCGCTCAACCCCTCACCACTCTTACGCAGAAGGATAGAAAATCCGACTGGGGTGAACCACAAGAGTCGGCGTTTCAAGAACTGAAGTCTAAACTTTGTTCTGCTCCTATTTTGTCCTTACCTGAAGGCCCTAATGATTTCGTTGTTTACTGTGATGCTTCTAATCATGGTCTCGGTTGCGTGTTGATGCAACGCGAGAAAGTAATTGCGTATGCTTCTCGTCAACTCAAGGTGCATGAGAAAAACTACACCACCCATGACTTGGAGTTGGGTGCCGTGGTATTCGCGTTGAAAATTTGGAGACATTACTTGTACGGTACCAAATGCACCATCTACACCGATCACAAGAGTCTTCAACATATTTTCGACCAACAACATTTGAACATACGGCAGCGTCGTTGGATTGAACTTCTGAACGACTATGAATGTGCCATTAAGTACCATCCTGGCAAGGCGAATGTTGTAGCAGACGCCATGAGCAGGAAGGAATCAACTAAACCTCGTCGCGTTCGGGCGTTGCAGCTCACCATTCATTCATCTCTACCTGATCAACTCCGTTCTGCCCAGTTAGAAGCTTTGAAGGAGGAAAACCTTAAAGCTGAGACTATGCACGGTGCCGACAAGCACCTCGAGCGAAGGCCTGATGGCCTGCACTATTTCGCAGAACGCATATGGGTTCCTTTATTCGGGGGACTACGGGAGCTTGTCCTAGATGAGGCTCATAAGTCCCGGTATTCTATTCATCCTGGTTCGGATAAGATGTACCAAGATCTGAAGGTGCTTTACTGGTGGCCAAACATGAGGTTGGATATAGCCTCATACGTGAGCAAATGCTTGACCTGTGCTAAGGTCAAGGTGGAATACCAGAAACCGTCGGGTCTCTTGCAACAACCTGAAATTCCAGAATGGAAATGGGAACGGATTACAATGGATTTTGTCACGCAACTTCCTAAATCACCAAGCGGGAATGACAAGATATGGGTGATTGTCGATCGGTTGACGAAATCAGCTCATTTTCTTGCTATTAAGGAGACCGACACCATGGATCGTTTGGCTCGTCTGTATTTGAAGGAAGTTGTTTCTAAGCACGGGGTGCCAGTTTCTATTATCTCAGATCGTGACTCCCATTTTACTTCTCACTTCTGGAAGTCTTTGCACAAGGCTTTGGGTACCCAACTAGACATGAGTACGGCTTATCATCCACAGACTGACGGTCAGAGTGAGCGCACGATTCAAACTTTAGAAGACATGCTGCGGGCATGTGTGATCGATTTTGGCAAGGGTTGGGAAGCTCATTTACCGTTAGTAGAATTCTCGTACAACAACAGTTATCACACGAGCATCAAGGCAGCTCCGTTCGAGGCACTGTACGGACGGAAATGCCGTTCTCCTCTTTGTTGGGCTGAAGTGGGTGAGAGTCAACTCACTGGGCCTGAACTAGTGTACGAAACTTCGGAAAAGATCGTACAGATTCGTAACCGGTTGGCAGCGGCACGGGATCGGCAAAAGAGTTATGCTGATTAGCGTCGCAAACCATTGGAATTCCAAGTTAATGACAAAGTACTTCTAAAAGTCTCACCATGGAAGGGCGTCATACGCTTTGGGAAGCGTGGCAAACTCAATCCGCGGTATGTCGGCCCATTTACGATCCTGGAACGGATTGGGCCGGTGGCATATCGTCTTGATTTACCGACGGAGCTCGGTAACGTACATAACGTCTTCCATGTGTCCAACTTGAAGAAGTGTCTGGCTGACGAGTCTCTCATTGTTCCACTGGAAGAGATCAAAGTTGATGATCGTCTTCGGATTGTGGAGGAACCTGTGAAGATCCTTGATTACAAGATTCGTAGCCTACGTCACAGCAAGATTCGCATCGTTAAGGTTCGGTGGAACTCGAACCGGGGACCAGAGTACACTTGGGAACGGGAGGATCAGATGAAGTCTAAGTATCCTCATTTCTTTCCTAAGGAAGCGTTCGAGTCGAGATATGTCTCTTCTGCAGCTGAATGAATCTCGGGGCGAGATTCCTTTTAACGTGGGATGATGTGACAACTCGGGTAAATCTCTCTCTTGGTTTCTATCTTTTGTTGTTTCCTTCGTTATTCTTTTGGTACTTGTGCAATTTTCGGGATGAAAATTCTTGTAACGTGGGGATGATGTGACACTCGGCAAATTCTGGTTAACAACGTTGTCTAGATGAAAGTCTACCTTAGCGAGTCACGCGTATATTGCACTTAACTGGGTTAGTTAAGTCGGGTTATGGTTCGGGAACTATCGGGTTAGTCTAGAAGATCATTGGATGTTGGTCTAGAGGTTCATTAGATGTCGGTCCTTAACCAAGTGTACAAACGGTGACGATTTGTAGGATCGTCAGGGCATACGGAACATACAAGTCTCGAGTCCCGGGAATTGGTGAACGAGTGTGAATATGTGTATTTACATGTGTTATGTGTTTACAATCATTATGTGACTTGTCGATATGTGAATATGTGTTAACATATGTTAAAACAGGGTTTAACGCGCAAAACACACGAAACCAGCCCCTATAGGCGATTAGGGAGGCCTAATCGCCTATAAGGGAGGCGAGTAGGCCCTTTAGGGGCGAGTAGGGGACCAATTGCATGACTGTTCATGCGATTAGGCCCCAATTGCATGAACTTACATGCGATTAGGCTTCCTAATCGCGTGTAAGGGCTGCACAATCGCTAGTTACGGGCTGGACGACTAAAAACGACTATAAATACCATACTTGACCTCCTAAACTTCATTATACAAACCCTAGTCGTCCCATAACCCGCCCCAACACAGACACAACCTCTGGAACGAGATTTTTGATCAAAACACAAGGTTTCAAGCTTAATCCATCATTCTTTTACAAATCTAAGGTTTGGTTTCCATCCATGCAATCTTATAAACGTTTTTATTCAATCCCTAATAGTCCAGATCTGTTCTAAAACGGAAAAGCTTTCTGAAAATCGTTAATAAGTGTTGTTAATCGGATTTTAACTAGTATACATGTGTTATGTGTGTTTATGATTAGAAAGCTAGGGTTTTTATGATTCAAGATGAATGAATGACATGTTATTATGTTAGACCAGAATAATATTGATGTTATGTTAATGAAATCTGAGTAATCGATTATTAGGGTTATAGTTATGCATGTTAATGTGGTGTTCATGCTATGTGTATGGTGTTTGGATTACATGGTTGCATGCAGGACTGATAATACGAGGTTAAGCGAAAGATTTTGGTTTAAACATGTTTAGAATAGTTGTTGGGATGATATTGGGTGGTTACACACGTTCTGGATCTGATTTGGAGCGTTAAACGCGCGAAAAACCGGAACAGCAAGGTTACAGGCGATTAGCAATCCTAATCGCCTATGTTAGAGGCGATTAGGAGGCCAATCGCCTATGTTCCATGCGATTGGGGGCTAAATGCTAGTAGTTACATGCGATTAGCCCTAATTGCTAGTAGATACATGTGGTATAGCCCTAAATGCTAGTAGTTACATGCAATTAGCCCTAATTGCTAGTAGATACATGTGGTATAGCCCTAAATGCTAGTAGTTACATGCGATTAGCCCTAAATGCTAGTAGTTACATGCGATTAGCCCTAAATGCTAATAGTTACATGCGATTAGCCTTCCTAAATGCCAGTTGACCAACCTAAATGCTAGTTGACTTTTCCTAATCGCGTGTACTGCTGCTGTAAGTATAAATTAGCATTCCGAGACCCGATTTGACATGTAGGAACATGCTAGGAACCTCGTAACATATCTAATAACTTGGTAACATATGTTTGGATGTAATTCGGTGATACGTGAGCTATGTGCTATAACTTGTTGTGCGTTAACGTATGTTAAGTGTGATTGCATGATTGCATGTTTGAGAGCGTAAACATAACACGGGGAGTCTCGGGTCACCAATGGGATGTCGAGTCTTGTACTTTGGGTCAGTTAAACAGTCACGGTGTTTTCAAACGAACTTGGTTATGGTCTGGACATCTAGGGACTAACTAACCTGCGGGTTATTAGTCTAAGTACTTGTAACTGTCATATGTTAGGTCGCCGCTTTACGGGACTAGCATAGCAGCTGAGTTTACTCGTGTTAAGGAGTAACGCAACTTAAGGTGAGTTTACGCCCCCTCTTTTAAACTGGTTTCATATTTTCGGGGGAGAAAACATGTGTTAAAACGATTATTTGGTAACTACTGTCATACTATGGGTTTCTATTGTGTACTACACGATCTTTGGAAGTCCCGGGGGAACCATGAATGTGCGGGTTTGCACAACGGGGAAATGTGAATAGCGCTATTGGGAGTGACCAACCCCGCTCGTCGACTTGGAGGGTCGGCGGGTGCATATTGTCTCAAACAGGAACAACAGGAACAACAGGGTTACTACATCGGGCACACATTTGGTTTGCGAGTTAGTAATGGTTTTCCAGTCGTGGTAGTAACAAAACATACGCCTAGCTAGCGTACACTGGTTTTCGATTTGTTATAGTATGGACAGGTTGACTTGGTACTTGGATTACAAAACCTGTAAACTCACCAGCATTTTTGTGCTGACGTATACTTTTACATGTTTTCTCAGGTCGCTAAGGTAGCACTACTGGATTAGGGCGCACGCGTCTGCACGGCGTCTAGTTAGAGTCGCATGGTTTTCATATGTTGAACAATTGGTTTACTTTTGAGATACTGTTTTGAATAAGCTTCCGCTGTAAACGGGGATTTTAAACTATGTTTTGAAATTGCATTATATTCATTTAGACTTGTTTATTGTGATCGTTGGTTTGGATCCTGGTTTGTCATGCGCCTCGCGGTAAAACTCCGCAAGTGGATTTTGAGGGTGTGACAGAAGTGACATGGTGTACATGGCTTGCTTAATATCCGTGGGGCTGTATGATACGTAATTAGACTGCTGGGGTCGTGGGCCTAGGAGTCCGGCCTGTTGGGCTTGTCCAGAATTAAATGATCTGTTAGTGTTTGGGTATGGACAAGGGGGGCTGGGCCAGTTCATAACCTGTTGGGCCGGTGTATTATTATGCATGGTGGGCCAAGTCGGATAGTTATATTGAAACCGAGGATACCAAGGGTTGAAGAAAGACGGATGAAAGCCTTGGTTGAAGCGGCCTCCACGTCCTGACCCGAAACGACCACCACGGCCGCGTCTGCCGGACCCAAATCAGCCTCCACGTGACCCGGACCCGGACCCAGACCCGCGTCCCTGCTGCTTATCATCAGAACGGGTAAACCCTGAAGTCGGGTTCCAATTGGTTGTGGTTGAAAGCGCCGCCGAAGCTGATTTGGAAGCTTGAAGAGCTTGCTCCGCCTTGCGTGTCTCCACCTCGATAATCTTGGAACGGGCTACATAAAACGATGGTAAGGGTTTCATGTTGGTTAAAATGGTTGCAATGCCTTCGTATTGTTCATTTAATCCGGCGATTAACTGTAGCACTAAACGGTCATCATCAATGGGTGCCTTCACGTTAGCCAATTGATCGGCTAGTGTCTTGATTTCCTGACAATATGCTGAAACGTTCGGGAAGCCGTCTAGGCGAGTGTTGGAAAACTTTTGCATAAGGTGGATAGCACGCGAGGCTTGATTATCTTGAAATAAGTCTTCAATAGCGGTCCAGCTTCATAAGCCGTTGCTGTTTTGTCAATAATGGTGTGCAGCAGATCGTTTGAGATCGTGCTATAAAGCCATTGTAGAACAATGGCGTCTAGACGATCCCAATCGTCCGTTGCAGCAGATGAGGATGAGGCGGTGTCTTGGGGTAGAGGGGAGAGGTGATCGTGCACCAAAAACGCCTTGAAATGGATTGTAAACAAGGTCGCCCATGACGCGTAATGAGATGATTCGATTTCCATAAGAATAGGTACCTAATTCTTTATGTTTGATACGGTTGTTGCGGGGTGAATTTTGGATTCTAATGTGAACGAAGGGGTGTTGGGAGTGTTTGTTGATGTGGTCATTGTTGTAAGGGAAATATGCAGACAAGAAGAATGAAAGAATTGATTGAAAAAAAGTTGCAGCTGATTGGTGCTGAAGGTAGAAGGCCGATTCTAAAGAAATCGACCAAGGACCGAGGTGTGACGGCAGAAAGATTTAGGGTTAGGTATCCCGGTCTCTTGATACCATGAAAGGGAATACAACCTTGATCTTTTCTATTGATGTACAATGATATTTATAATTATAATTGGTTGCATTATTTTAAGATATAGATTAACATCATCAATACTATACAATTTATTCTAAATATATATTTGCTATTAATACTCATGTTGTTCATCGTTCTAACTTTGTACCAATCCATACAAAGGTTTCTATACCTAACAGAAACATGGAAGAGTGGTGATGTTGCTCTACAAAGATCAAGTAGGCAGTTGAGTCCACCCTCACGACGTTAACCACTGATAATTAGTTTTCATGACTCGACTCTAGCAAGATAATTAATTAGTACGTGTTTAGAAAGAAGATTACTGAATGCAAGAAAGTAGTCAATGTTGGTATAGACCATGTGTCCTTTCAAAAAGAGGGTATTTGAAGCATCCTTCCTTTTGGACTATTTCGTCAATAATTATGATATAAAACTAGCTATTATTGATGAGGATTGGGTTCAACTAGATAAGAAAAACAAGGTAGAAATAAACCCAAACTTTAAACGAGCTTAACACGTACTATGATTGGATTTACGAGGCCCACATGTAGGCACGAGCCAGATAACATGGCAAATGCCATAGCCGGTTTGGCCCAGCTATCAAGATCGATAGTATATGGTAGGGAAGTGGGTCGATCTGATTCAAAGAGGGTTGCACGCCAACACGGTGACCTGGATATAAGTTTGGTCGTAAGACTATAAGGAGTGGTGGGTGGGGGGAGAGGGGGATGAAGCGACATGTGACACTTGTGGGAGCCATGTGAAGGGAAAAATTATGGGGAGTAGAAGGGGAGGGGAAGAAAATAATATTATATTATGTTAAAGTTAAAAAAAAATACATGACCAATAAAATAGTGCCACCTCACCCCACCAAAATGCCCCACGCCAGTGGACTTCTCCCTGCCCCTCTTACACCCCCCCCCCCCCCCCCCCCGCCCCTTGGCAGCGTCCCCCCCACCCCCCCCCCCCCTTCATGCCTTTCCCCGCCCCCACTCCGAGTAGTCTAAATAACTCCGGATGAGGATAACCCCTTCATGCTTATTTGGTTGTGAAAACAAACCTTCATCATCACGACCACATTTAGAGAATGACCTATAAACTTGTCTCTCGATCCGTTGCATCAATAAATTTAGTCAAAGGTATTATCATTAACTCTACGATTTACAATTTGGTCTTTCAAGTATTTATCATCGGCGTCTTACCATGGTCGTAAGAAAAAAGTATTAAGGGTCATTTGGATAGTACGTTTTGGGATTTAGAACGCCTTTTCGAAAAATATATTGGATTTAAATTTTAGTTTAAACATTTTATCAGCAAAAAAATTTGCGTTACTTGTCTCAAAACTTATTGTTATTTTACTATTACCATTTACGATAAAATTATATTATTCGTTTCTTATGTGCCTATTATCGCATTGTTCATTTGCATATATTTTATTTTTGGTTTAAATTGTTGAATGATCAAATGTGAGACTAATTTACGTAAATCATTATGTCCCATATGTACACAAGAGATGTTTAGACCAAAAAGAATTCCCCACGATATAAGCTACACATTTTGTGTGCAATACGCCAATGATTATGATGGATAAGAGAAAAACTACACAGTTAAGCGTATCCAGGATAAGTAATTCATGGATGGGTTACCTCCAATGAAATTTCCATTCAAGCCAACGAGCAAGTAAAAACAAACATGTGCAGTGTCCAACATACAAAATGAACAAATTGGTATAAGAGGTCATATATTACATTAATTTGAAATAATATTTCCGAGTTGAAATAATGTTCTATCTTTTAAAAAACATTGAAAAGTGAGTAAGAAGTTTGAATGAACGTTATATTTTGAGAAGAAAGATAATTAGTAAAACTGTCTAAAAATTCACAACCCAAACAAAGTTTATTTGCGGAGCAGGACGGTTAGAACTATAGACAATTATGTCAAACCGAAAAAATGTAGTATACAAAATGAATTGAATGGTATAAGTATTTGATAAGAATTTGTACAACTTTTAAGAAAAAGAAAAAAAAAACACATCACAAGGATTGAAGTGCTTAAATATAGGTTTGTTTCACCAGTTTGTATCCAGAGAGCATGGCGGATAATCCGAGAACAAAAAATGCAAAAAATTCCATGCTAATACAAGCAGCTGATGAGTCTGTAAAAATGTTATCAGCCCCTTCTCTCATTCTATTTGTCATGGGTACCGCGGATGATGCTGCTGATATCAAGAGATAGGCTACAATCTACAAGATACATATAAATTACCATGTTGTTATTGAAAAAACAATATATTTTCAATGAAACAAAACACTTTGTTTTTAAAGAATTTAAGGAGGTACCGATTTTAAATGTAAGTAGAAATACAAGGATTAAATGTGGCAAAATGGGAAACTACAACAAATGGTCCAACCAAGTATTTTATTTTAATTTAAACATACGAAATGTTTTCTTAATGGTTTCTGTCACAATCGTTGGAAGCTTCCAACGAACGAAGCAATGACAGCCATAAATTTTCATATACCCAACTGTCCTACTAAATATAATATTGAACTACTTGCATTGCAGCACCTCATCCACATAAGATTTTTCATTTTCTCTTTTTCGTTTCTTAAAAGTGAAAATAAAGTAATGATTCAAAAATAGTTTCTTAAAATAAGTGGTTACTAAATAAAAATATAACACTTAAGAAAATGATGCGATTTTATCACTTAAGAAAAGAAAAACACTTATTAAGGATGGGGGTATTCAACTAACAGCCAAACCCCTTATATATACGAAGAAAGCTACAACCCAACCAACCTAAGATGGCCCAAAAATATACACGATAAGTTAAATTCGGTTGGTTTGGTTTGGTTTGCATGTTCAGTTCAAAAACATAACCGTAAGCCAAACCGATTAACCAGGTTTTTCGCACCACATACCAATATACCGTAAATCACATGTGTAAATCTTGACCGGCCAATTCAACATATTGGTTTGTTAACAAACAAATACGAGGTACGAGGTGATTAATACACCAATCATATGACATATATTTTTGTTAAACTCAAATACTATGCTTACTCGTACGGTACAAGATGACAACTAATTAACTAACTGCCTGCCTCTAAACCCTACCCACCGTTTCTATCATATAAATAATATTGCAACCGCTTTACAATCAAACACAAACCTGATCGCCAAAGAAATCAATTAACGCCAAATTTGGGCCAGAAAATATAAATTTTCCAGTAGACATCTCATGAATCTGGCGCCACGATTGCAATCCAGTATACACCGTAGACAAAATCGCTATCGCCAATGCATACCTATAAACACAACTTATATAAAAACATCGTCCCAAAAGAAAATTACATCAAAATAAAAAACAATTAGAAAACAAACATGCAACAAGCTGCGCGGCTAAACCTTTTTATAGAAAATTAAACACAATAAATCATCAAATCACAAACCAAACCGGACCTGTATTCTTCATACTCATCAAAGTTTCTACCACGGCCATGCTTATTACTCGCCATGATTATAAACGCAAGCAATGAAAACAGAAAGCCTAACACTCTCAATCCTAATGACCCTCTATTCAACATGTCTTCGTGTCGCCACCGTCTCAGTACCCCGGTGACACCGTAGCCTGGTGGCGGAGGTAGGGGCGTTTGCGGTTGTGACTCCATGGAGGCTGGTGGTGGTGTAGGTTGTGGCATCTTTTCCTGTGCTGGGGATGATGGGAATGATGACATCACGGTGGTTGTGAATTCTGGATGTTGATCGAGTTTGTAGTGATGATTATTAATTTATTATTGAGATGATGATGTTTGTGTTTGGTTGTTTAGTTTGGAAGGAATTTGAAGAAATCAATGCTCTTGAAGGTACTCCCAATGTGGAGAAGGTAATATTGTTCTTTTTGACAACTCATTTAAGTTGTTATTTTATCACTTTAAAATTAAGGTTCTTTTTTATTATTGTGTACAGGGAAAAAACTAGTATTTGGTTGGAGTTGACAATGGGCTTTTTGCATAAACTAGTGTTTTGATTTACTTTCTTTCAAAGATAGTTTTTCGTAATAGGAAACTACGAAAGTAGTATTTGCTCCAAATTCGGCTTGAGGGAAATTAAGTATAAATTTTAATCCAAGTTTGAGCGATTTTATGTTTACTATTTGATTTTCAAGTAACATGTCCATCTAAATAAATGCTATTAACACTTAATTTGGTTCTCATTTGTCTTATTTATCCACGAGCTGTCACACCACGCTAGCGATGGAAATACGTGACGCAACGCTTGAAAATATATCAAAGTCAAAATTAACACAAACCATAATTAATTAGAAAAAAAAATATTTTATTAAAATGTCGAAAATGGGTACCTTGTTACAACATTTCACAAAACAACAACCAACAAGTTCATACATGGGGTTTTTCCATCCAAGTCCCAACCCAATGGAAAGTATTGATGAAATCCCGACAAGTATCCGACACCCCATATTCCACCGCGTTAGTCTTATATCTATTCAGCACTTAGTTACCTGAAAGATATGTTTAAAAGACGTCAATATATAAAATATTGGTGAGTTCACAGGTTTTAGTTCCATAACAACAACATTTTAACAACAACAACATGTGCAGAACAAACACCAGTAGTGACCTTTGTAAGGAATAGCTAGCTCCTACAAAACTACGATGACGAGCAATCCCTTGAGCCCATAACCAAACCAAGACTAATAATGCCCCGCGAGTAGAAGTTGTCTCTGGAAAATAACACCTTAGTTCAGAATACGTGCACCCCTGGCATATACAGTCGCATAATCGACGATATCGATTAGGGGTGGGCCTTGTCAGGCACCAATAGACTATCCAAATATTCCTTCGGTTCTCGATTTCAACACATACACACAACACACGAGTAAATGGTTACAGTAGCGAGGACTCACCCCGAGTGGTGTACAAACAATAAACCCAAGTACGCATCATGCCACTTATCACATTTTAACATTTAAAAACATTTTGACATGTAACAACATTTGACAAACATATTTCTTCCCCAAAACAAAACAGTAAAAAGGAGTCGTGAAACTCACCTGGAGTACAGCGTGCAATCACATAACAGAGAATAGCAAGTCCGAGGTCAAGCACCTAAGAATGTCCTAGTGCGTATAAGTCACTAAGTCTATAGCGCGTGTTATCCTGCAAGTTGTACACCCAAATCCCAACACCACTATTAGGCAAAATTCCTCGTTTAATTAAGCATATGTCCTAGGATTGTTGGTGATCGATTACTCTTGTTATAAGTTACACTTATATCCATGTATTAATTAACGCAAAATACATTATCCTCGACTCGACTCACTTTCCGTATAATTATTTTCCCATTAAATAAATATATTAGGATCTTGCCGAATCGATAACTCATTTTACATTGTTAAGTTCACCTACTTAACTTAGTCTAAATGTGTAATCGTTATAGATTATTTGACGTTAATTCTCCCATGAATATTTTTCCAACACTCAGGAAAGTGTTACACATTTTTCACCCATAAGTAATCTTATATATTTTAATTCATAAAATATATATTTTCATACCCACATTTGACGCAATAGCATATATACGTATCTTGTAGGAAGTTATACAATATATACATATCCGTCCATTTCACATTATGTCCGTTAACACGTCGTAATATAATTACGTCCACATTCAATCATTTGTATTTATGTGTTCTCGTGTCCCGAATTATACAAGTTGTTCGCACATTCATTTGTAGGAACAATTACTTGTCGTCGTAATATCATTTTCCTACATCCAAATATATATTTAGTTATGTTTCCTAAATTCCCATCAATATGTTTTACTTGAAATTAATCATCTTTTAATTTCTACATATTTTTACTTGGGAATTTATAAAATAACTTTTATATTTTTAAAACCAAGACTTGATTTTTTTTATATACATAAATAGGACCCCCAAAGAATCATCCATCCTATTAAATAGCTTTTTAGGACACCGGTTTAGTAACGTATATTATAAAAGGACCCCAAATGTTCATTTGTCCTTTTAAATAGTTTTTAGGACCCTATTTTACAAGCGTCCTACATAAAAGGTCCTTTTTTTTTTTTGAACGGCCAAACAAACTTTATTAATTAGCTAGCAAGAAGCTAGCGGGCAAAGCCCGGGAAAAAGTCCCAAAACAACAAAACCCGACAATACAAAAGACTATGCCCATCTAATACAATAAGTCGTTCCTATCCCATCCGAGTAGTATCAAATCTACCCCACGAATCCCACGACATCCTCTACATTCTACCTCTATTAGTAATCCACAAATAAGACATCACTTTAATCTCGTCTAGAATGCGCCGCACAGTTGGTTGTTTATTATTGAAGGCAAGGTCATTCCTGGCACGCCAAATACTCCAAAAAGCTGTCAGAATCACCCCATGAAACGCCTTCCTTTGCCGGTCACCGGACATAGCCGACAAGTGAAGAAGTAATAAATCACGGACATGGAAAACAAAGGTTTTAGGGACGTTACACCAGTCAAAAACAGCCTGCCAAACATCCGCTAGAGCCGGACAACCAGTAAACAAGTGATCTGCGGATTCCACCGCTAAATCACACATTCTACATACCTGTGAGTTCACCGAAACATGGCGACGAGCCAACGCCTCTGCAGTAGGTAATCTATCATGAAACGCCCTCCACGCAACAATACCCACCTTCACAGGAATCCAGTTACACCACACAAAGTCCGACCTTTGCAGCTGAGTTGTAGTATCAAAAATAAGATTTTTTATACCCTTAACCGAGAACCCCACTTCAGCCCCAATATTCCAAGTCCACCCATCTATGCCTGTCTCTAAACGAACACCACTCAAATCAGCCAGCAAGTTAACGAACTGGTCCTGCTCCACTTCAGTTAGAACAGGCCGCCTCCAATTCCAAACCCACTAATCACTTTGAAATCCATCATCAACCCTATCCGAAACTGTACACAAACGCTGTTTTTCTAGAGTGAACAAGGCCGGGTACTTGACTGCGAAACTATTATCTGATGTCCACCAATCCAGCCAAAACATAATCGAGTTACCATCCTTCAAGGTCCCTTTAACCATCTGCTGTACATCAATATTCAAACGGCTCAAAACGTACGACAAACTTGCAATTTGTTTCCAGGGACTTCCTATGGACGACTTCATTGGAATAAAATTCCAGCCTCTTCCCGACGCATGAATCGACCACACAACCTTTCTCCACAGCGCACTTTGATTATCTTTAAAACGCCACCACCACTTTGATAGTAAGCCCATATTCGCGTCTCTAAGAGAGCCCAACCCCACACCCCCGTAGTCAATTGGAGCGACAACTTTTTGCCAAGCCATCCATCTCATTTTATCCACCTCTTCCGTCCCTCGCCAAAAGAATTTCCGGCGCAATCTCTCCAATTTATCTATAACTTGAACCGGTGCTCGGAAAATAGAAAAATAATAAAGAGGGAGAGAGTTTAATACCGACTTCAAAAGTGTGATCCTATCACCATAAGAAAGGGTCTTAGCCTTCCACGTTGACAACCGATTGTGAAATTTTTCCACCACCACATCCCAATTTCGAACTAAGTTCATGTTCGAGGAGATTGGAATCCCAAGATGAATCAATGGAAACCGGCCCGGGGTGCATCTAAACACATCAGCAAGCTGTGAGACCTCCCCATCATCCACCCCCACATCATAAAGACTAGTTTTTTTAGGACTTATCTTCAACCCATAAATAAGGAAAAAACCGCGCAGCATACGGCTAAGATTCAACACATTAATAACGAACCACTCCCCACAGAAGACCACGTCATCAGCATACATAAAATGAGATAAAAGTGGCCCCGACCCGGTCACACGAATACCATGGAAAGTACCTAAGTTACAAGCCTGTCTCATAATACAAGATAGACCCTCCATTGCAATGATAAACATAAGTAGGAGAGCCGTTAACCAATACCGACGCTCGCGCATTACGAACTATAGACATCACCCACCCCCTCCACTTAGAGGAAAAACGCATTTGCCACATAATGTCATCCAAAAAATCCCACCGCAGAGAGTCGTAAGCTTTGGCGATATCCACTTTGAGAAACATCCCTTGCTTCTTGTACTTTTTCATCCATGCTATTGTCTCGTTTAAGATAAGAGGTCCATCTAGGATGTTGCGGTCACACAAAAAAGCCGTCTGCTCTTCCGAAATAATCCGAGACATTACGCTTCTAAGCCTCACAACTAACACCTTAGATAAGACTTTATTCAAAATGCCAACCAGACTAATGGGACGATAGTCCGAAAGAGTCGGTTGATCACGACCTTTAGGAATAAGTGCCACAAAAGCGGAGAACACTCCATCACTAATAAAACCATTAGCATGGAAATCTACGAACATCTTCAAAAAATCCTCCTTCAAAAACGACCATAATTTTTTAATAAAAATGAAGTTAAACCCATCTGGCCCCAGCGCTCTATCCCCATCACAATCCCAAACTGCTTTCGAAATCTCCTCCATCGTAAACTGCGCATCCAACGCCTCAACCTCCTCCGACTCCAACCGGGCAATGCCCGGACAGATAAAAGAAGGTTTAGAGATACGTCTAAGAGAAAACTTATCTTTGAAAAAATCAGCAATACTCTCTTTTACCACAGCCGGATCTGAGACCCAACCCCCCTGAACACATATCCCATGAATCCTATTATTCAACGTATTCAACCGGATTATACCATGGTAATATTTTGAATTCACATCACCATCTACCGCCCATTTAACCCGGGACTTTTGTTTTGCGTCAATGGTCCTCAATCTTTCCTCATCATAAACAATTTTCCTAGCATTAACTCTTTCTTCCAACTCAGACATAGTCAACATCCGGTTATCAGCAATTAACTCTAGGTTTTCTACTAACTTCTTAGCCTCTAGATATTTAGAATCCCGTCTCTTTCTTTCCGCATCCACCCAAATCCGTATCCGGCCTTTTAATCATTTCAACTTCACAGCCAGAGCCCTGTCGGAAGGGCCCGAGAACACAAAATTATCCATAATACTCTTGACAAACTCCTCGAACCCGTCAAACTCCAACCAAGAATTGTAAAACCGAAATGGAGTGTGGCCAAAATCTATATTCTTCAACATAAGCATAATCGGGCTGTGGTCCGATAGAAGACGTGCCAGAGCTCTAACATTCGCATTCGGCCATAAAGAAAGGAAATCGCCCGAAACCAAGAATCTATCTAATTTACTCAGCTTGTCCCCTGCGCTTGACATATAAGTGAACTTGTATCCAGTCATAGCGTACTCAAATAACTCAGCTTCGCGAATAAACTCATTAAACGCCAAAGCGTTAAGATGAACAAATTCCGAATTCAATCTTTCTTCCGGACATGTGACGTCATTAAAGTCCCCCATAAACACCCATAACCCAGCCAGAGAACGTCTAAACATCAGCAACTCATTCCAAAAATTCCTCCTTATACCCGGATCATTAGGAGCGTGCACATTAGCAATATTCACAAGAACATTCGAGTGAACCAAATTACCTGAAACAATCAAAACGTACCTAGACCGAATAGACCCAGACTGTTTAAAGCAAGATGGATCCCACCACGAATTTAATCCACCGGCCGCCCCTTCCGGATTGACAAAATCACATTGAAACTGCGTATTTCCCCAACACTTTGATAACATAAACAGAGGCGGATCAGCCAGCTTCGACTCTTGAACAGCCATGAAATCCACCCCCTGCGACTGTCTCAAGTTCCTCACCCAACCCACTTTCCTATTACTTCTAATCCCACGAACGTTCAATGAAAGAAAATTCATTGAGGACATTTTTGTTGTAGTGTTACAACACAAAAACGCTCCAACACTTTTACATTCCCATAGATATGAAAGTGTTCGTTTTTATACAATTTCTCCAAGTCTTTTAAATTACCAATTTATTATAAAAAAAACTTTGTTTTTATATTTTATCCAACACGTTTGGTAATTTATATTTTTTTTTATAAAATCCTATTTTATAAAAATACATCTATACAAAAACACATTTTTGTATGTTCGAAAATACTTTCATTAACAATTTTGGAAAGTTATAACTCTCCATTTTCAACGATCACCTTTACCAAAAGTCACATTTTAGCCACAAGTTTCCAAAATAACATCTTGCACCCTCTAACTTTTAAAGTTACCAAATAACATCCTCAACTTTTAAAAGTTGCATTTTTATCCTTATTCTTTCAAGAATGACAAATTCTTACTAAACTGGTAAACATAGTTTTGTCAATTTTATCAATATGGATTATGATTATGATCCAACATTATCACTAGTCCATAATAATATTATTAAGGATAATAATAAGTGTATTTGGTATTTTTAGTCCAACATGTCCACTTTTGATGTTCTAACGTTAGTAACTTTGAATATGGAACTTCTAGATCTTGTAACATTTCAAATATCTTTTATGATATTATGTTTTGGATGGTAATTTTAAGAAGATTAAAACCACTTTTAAGTGTATTGAAGTTGTGTTTACACACAATGTCCTAGATCTATATTTTTAACATGTGTATGTGTATTTTTACAACTTACAAAACCAACATCATTTCACCAAGAATCCTATGGCCCATAATATTGTTTTTAAACATACGTTTCATTCTTGTAAAACATATGACATCTCATGTTTAAAACACATGTTACATATTATGTTTAGATTGTTAACACATGTAAGATTATGTTTATCTTTTCAACTTACAAAAACAATAACAACATGACAAAACTTACGGCCCTAAGCATCATCTTTACACACCCATTTTAGTTTGTAATAACATGTATTTTATTATGTCAGAATCCATAACCCTACCTCTTGTACAACTTGCCTTTAAAACATGAAAACATAAACATTCATGATTTAAAAGACAAGATCAAGAAGCTTACTATTATGGAAGACAAAAACTCTTGATTTAGATGGGGTTATGTGTGTTCTTCCAAGGGTTAAGCTCCAAGATACCAAACACACTTAATTTGGGGATGGAGTAGAGATGATTTTGTGTGTTGTTTGATTAAAAACAAATGGCGGTGGTGGTGATGGCCTTATGGCCGTGAGTTTTAAGGAGGGTGGAGGTGGTTTCCCTTTAATTTGTGAAGATATTATTAGGTTTCTTGCATGTTATAAGGGTTATAGAATGTGCCAAGGATTTGACAACTCAAGCATGCTTCCTTTAACCTCATGATTATGTTAAAGTATGGAAGGAAATGTAAGGTGGCTCCATGCTTTATAGGGTAGTTTATAATAATGTCTAAAGATCACATGGGACAAGGTGGTACAAGGCATGCTTAATGCCATGATAATAGAGTCCTACACAAGCCACCATAGGGTCGCAGCCACTATAGGGTCGCACATCCACCTCATATAGGCCGGCCAAAGATGGCTCTAGTGGTTTTCGGGGTTTTATCGCGTGTTTATTACGAGCTATTTTGGACATATAATCGACTCCCAATTACCCTTAAACATGGACTAGTTTAGGCATTGGTAAGACATTTAGGCTTTATTTGGGTGAATTTATAAGTTTCGCGCATATCGGGTGCGATACGCGAACTTTATTCGTTACCGGGAGATTTTTATTTGGAGTTTCCATTTATGGTTTTGGATTTCCAAAAGAAATAATATTTCATAAAATACCCTTTATTTTATATCCTAGGTGTTCGGGATCATTTTCTGTCACACCCCGCCAAGGCGGAAACACGGGGATGCGACCATCGAAAGGTTTTCAAGCACAGGGTTCAAGCAACACACATTTTTATTAAAATAGTACCATCAAATGATGGATATTGTCGTAAATTATTCAACATGACATCGTCTAAAAAACGAAATAGTGTCTGGAATTAATGAAAAAGAAACTTAAACATCACGGGACTGACGAAACCCATGCCAATGAGGTACCACCAAGTGCTTTCTCAATCCCCTCTCCCAACTCTCCGTTGCTCGTCATTTAGTTACCTAAAAAAACATGCACAAAGATTTATCAACAATAATGTCGGTGAGTTCACAGGTTTGAATGTACTATATGAAAAACTTGTGTAATTCGTGTATGACCAATCATGAGCTAGCTAAGCAAATGATTACTGTGCTAACCATGAGTCCTATAACCAAACCTCTTGACTGTTATGCCTCATGCATTGTACATTAAAGACAATGTATGTATATTGTATAAACACTAACACTCCTTTGTATGTAACCGGTTAGAGCGACTAACCGAGAGTGAGGGTGTCAACCCAATAGATCTATTTAAGTGTTCCATGGCTTTTAATAGCTAATGGTTATAGTAAATGTAATACGAGGACTGGTGAGCTCATGAACCAATTGTCACATGTTCCACATGGCAGTCATGATAGAATTAACACTCCATTGTAACTTGAATTAGAATTGTAGCATGTTTATCCCCCGAAAATGTAAAAATAGTAAAATGGGGCCGTGAAACTCACCTGATAATGCCACGGGTGGTCTAGTAAAGCTAACAATGTGAGATGGCTACTGTCCCGATGATACCCTATGATCATTGAGGGACATAATGAGTCATACGGTTATTTCTCATACAAGTTGTTCACCCGACATTCATGGACCCTTGTTTTAGGTGTATATGAGCCATGTTTATGTGTACGTGCAATCATTAGTGCCTTCTGAAACGTATCATCCCAAAACTTTGGTGTTTTGTTGAAATACAGTACCTATGGTGAAATAAAATGGACCCCACATATCGTCATGGGCTGTAAATTGGCACCAATTCATTATGTGTGGTTGGTTTTTGGAAAAACATTACTTAACATATGTTTATTTTCCCCTTTTAGACCATCATAGAGGTAACACATGTTTCGGCCCTTGTTAACACATGTTTATTAGTCATAGCCGAAACAATGTTCCTTATATGTCTTGAACTCGATAGTTATTTGTATCAATAGTGATTGATCTAAACTTTTTAAGATAGTACCAAAAGTTTTTAAGGTGTTCTAGCAACTTTGGTGACAAAACTGATTATAAAATGATTCATGAAAAGCCTTAATGGATCGAGGAGTTTTGGCTAACATAACCCGATTATTAGTTGAGTGATTATGTCGAGTTTTGATTTAATAACATTACTCAACCTATTCTATTGATGCAAGGGCCGATAGTTTGCCAACTAGGTGTGTTATTATGACAACGTGATTGCTAGTTTAGTGAATTACTCATAAGTGGAACAATGTATGTTACTTGTGTAGGTATAGGGCCGATTGATTTTGATCAATGGTTAACGGGTTGGGTGAACATAGTACGACCGATTGTAGGAGAGCTTAGGGAGCTTAGATAACTTACCTAGTAGAACAAGATGTGGATAGCCAATGGTTATGGCCTTCGGGTCTCTTCTTGTGCCTTTGGTTGTCTTGGAGTTGGGCTAGGATCTTGGGTGAGTGTCTTCGGCCGATTAGAGGTAAGGAAAAAGGGAGATGTGTGGTGAGTTGTTAGTGCAAGGCTTCCTTATATAGTGCAAATCATGGCAAAGTGGCTTGTTGCTTTCTAGTTCTCATTGTTAAGGGAAGGTTTCTAGTTTAGTGCAAGTTTTGTGTCATAGAGATGTTGCCATCGATGCATGAGTTGGCCGATCCTAATGCAGGCAAGTCTTGAGCCTAGGGAAGTGGAGTTTACTTGATTAGGGTCTAATTATGTGTTAAAAGCTTGGTTTGTCTCCTAGTGGCATGCATGAACAATGAGACAAAGTTGTTGTCAAGCTTTGGTGAGATTTAGAGGGGTAGAGGGCAGCCACGATTTCAAAGAAAGGTGAGGAAAGATAGGGTGATGTTGACACAAGAATGTTGTCATTGTGTAGTCTCTTTCGGCCGATTATAAACTCCCAAAGAGGAAAGGTGATTGTTTACAAGAGGAGTGATAAGTAGTTGTTTGTTTCCTCACTTGATATAAGAGTGGTGAGGTTATGATGATGTAATGGCCTTGGTGTTATGCTTGGGAACCTTCGGCCGAGCATGAGGGTGTGTAAGAATTAGAGGGTAGTTGACTTTCATAGGGAAGTGGACTTGATTGTCTTGTTATCTTGTTTAGTGAAAGTTGACAGCCAATGTGTTAAAGTTGGCTAGGTATAGGACAAGTGTGAAGATCCATGAGATGTTGATGTGTCCTAGCTTGTTCTTGTCCTCATAAGTTCCTTGTCAAGTCCTTTTCAGCCGCAAACTATGTATAGTAGGAGAATGTTTGTCTCGACCTTGATAGGGAAAGGTAGGAGTCCTAGGTAGTCGAAGTGAGATGATAACTAACTAATTATGTGTAAGTTTAGGTAGTTTAGATGCGTAGGGACTTGTCTTGTGTACACTTGTGTAGGTAGTCGAGTAGGTATGTGTATATAGGGTGATATATTTGAGTTGTCGTGTGTATGTATGTACATGTGAGCATGGTTTGTGGAGTTCCATGATAAATAGCTTTATTATGATACAAAACTTATCATATTTTGTGAGTTAATCGGCCTATACATATGTTAGTGATATTGTAATTGCACATTGTGTCCCTTAAATAGCCTCTAGATACCCTTTGATATAGGAATATCGTCCGGGTTCATAATGATAAGAGTCGGTTAGGTTCTGTGCCTTTTGATGACGACATCAACATATATTTTGTGTATCTTAACATAGTTACTTGTTACCATATTCACATGTGTTAGGAAGTTACCATAGGGGGGGTATTACCATCATAGGTTAACATATGATAGTGTGCAAGACTCGTTCACATGTGTTAAACAGAGATTACCATGTGTTAGGGTGTGGCAACCTTATTGAATGCTTGTTTGATGATTGCCCGGGTGTTGTATGACTAAACAAGTGTCCCATGTGGAGTTTTCTGATTAACTCTTGTTTCACTAGACTGGGGGTATAGTGTATGCAAAATGTCTACGTATGCCCATATAATGACAATAATGAGAGAAAAGCGTACGGATGTTGACATGGATTGTTGACTGTTGTCACATTTTTGGTTAATTAATTGCTACCGGGTAATCAGCAACGTCCGTTCCGGACCAGTTTATTTGCACGCGATTTCAAGGTGCTTTCAATTAAACACATGCATTCCCATGCATCCTATGGGGAATTTGCTATTCTCTAAACGCTAAATTAATACAATTAATTTAGAATTGCACTTAATTACCGTTAATTACATATACTAATTACGTACGAAAACACACCGATTTTTGCCGGATTTCACACGACCTCTGACTCACTCCCCTCTTGGTTTTCTTCATCTTCATTAAAACCGACTAGCTTTGAAACGACAAGAGGCAGAGCAGCTAAAAAATGAAAACCTACAACCACTTACGTTATATCAAAGTTATACCATTTATTCAACGCTGTAGATGTAAGTTTGAGTCTATTCTTAAACCAAAAATAAGTATATGACTTCACATCGGTCACCCGTCTGTCAATGCAACCTTTTTATTTTCAAATAACTATTAAATTCTCCAACAAGCAATAATCATAATGCCATGAAAAAAGTCTTTTTGACCTTGAGCTAAACTGACATGTTTGTACATTTCCAGAAGATCTCTCATCGAGAAAGTGTATAACTGGGGGACTTTACACCACCCACTCACCTAGCAATAGCTTGCCATACCCCAATAGCCATCCTTTTGAAGTACTAGTCCCTTGACTCACTAGAGTTTTTGCTTTCTACTCATTTTTCTTAGCATCAAAATTTTTAAGATAAAGACACTCTTAAGTCTTGTGATTCTATTTACCACAAATGGTGCAATGTGGTTTAGACTCACAGATACTTGTTCCTTTGTTGATGTCATATGCTTTAAAGAGAAAACAATTTTTAGTAACATGGTTCCTCTTTTCACAAAAATCACAAAACAAGTTTAAATTATTTTCTTTTTTTCCCTTTTTCCTTCTTCTTTTCAACAAATGTTTGATCATCTACTGGAAGATCTGTTAAGGGAATGGTTTTCACTTTTGGTGCTTTAACACCATCAGTAGTTGAAAAGTTTACTGGTTTAAAATTATCAAGAACATCACACTCATCAGACCAAATTGGTTTAAACTGATATTTTTCAATTTCAACAAATGATGAGGAACCTTCAAGTTTTTCAAGAACAATTTTCTTACCATTTGGTTCGGTGATTTTAATTTCTTGACCTTCCAGGTTTGTGGGGATTACTGCAACTATTTTAGGCTCACCTTTAGTAATAGTTTTGGAAACCTGTTCACTGGATTCAGGGATCCCAATGTCAAATTTCACTTTACGTTTTGTTTGTTAGTTCAGTAAATTTCATAACCTTTACATGATTCTATCCATTTTTCACAAGTGATTTGGATAGATTTAAGCTCCTATTTACAACTCTGTTATTTTACTATCATAGTTTGCAGTTGGTCTTTGGTTATGTTTACTTCATGTTTTAAGTTGTTTATCTCATGATCTTTCTCTGTTATTTTTTATTTTAACTCTTTAGTGAGTTTTTCAAACTGATTTTCATCATTTAAGATTTTATTTCTAAGGTTTTCTTTCACCACTTTTATGTTTGCAAAAGCAACCACACAAGTGCTTGAACATAAATCCTTTATGATTTGAGGCTATACCTTAGCAGCAGCCATCAATGTACAATTACACTTGCATTCACAATCATTATCATTCCATGGGTCTGTTAGATTCACTACTTCTTCTTCAACCTTTTCACATGAAACATCTGTCTCAACAACATCATTAGTCATATTTTCAGACTCAAACATCACTTTCTCCGATTCAACTCCCTCAACTATTATCTCAAGTTCCATGAAACAAAAAACATTCTGGTTCATTTTCAGGTTTGGCAACAAGAGCAAAGTTTTCATCTGTTAATGAATCTGGTAAGTTGCTCCTATCAACAAAGCCTTGAGTGAATAAGCTCTGTTGACTTGTCTCTGCAGTGCATAGGATGATGCAACTTGGGGTACTTGTACCTGAGCAATAGGGGTTTGAACATATTGAATCTAAGGAACAGTGGTTTGAACATAGCGCACAGGAGCAGTGGTTGAGGATTGTGTAAAATGAACAGTGTGTTGCATATTTGGGAAAGGGGTATTTTGGGAATATTGATAAGAGTGTTGTTATGTGTTGGTATGAGGTCTTTGATTTGAATTAGTTATCATAGGTGCACTGTTTTGAATCCTACATTCCCTAGCAAAATGACCTAGCCTGTTACATTTATAACACTTAATCTTTGATTTATCCAATCCAACTTTTGACCCTCCTTGCAACCCTGGAAACTTCTACCAGTTTTCTCATAGAACTTGTTTGCTCTAATACTGAGTAGAGCTAGTTGATGCAACATGTCCATTTCTTCTAAGTCTGTGAGGTCAAAATGATGAAGATCGTTGTTCTCAAAGGTCAAGTTATCAAAGACCTGGATATCACCACTAACTGTAAAAAGCATAGTTAGGAGAGTAAGTATGAGTGTTAAATCTAGATGTTATATCGATGAAATGATCATAACTCTGATCCTTACTACTTCCAGATGATTCCTATTGACCCAAAAGTGTTATGTTACCAAATACATAGTCATTGGACACCTTTCCAAAATCCAGGAGCTTCTTTTCTGGTTAAGCTCTCTTTCATATATCAAGAGCTTACCATGAAGCTGGGTTAAACTTAAGTTCTTAAATCCAATTAAGTTTCTCATGACAATTGCAATAGTGTCCATTTATCTGGTAGTAACATTAAGAACCTATGATTTAGGAAAGGTTAGTCTCACCAGTTTAATTCACTCATTAAGCAATTGAATCTCACAAATTGTTGAGTTAATGATTCCCCTTTCACATGACTGAATGTATCATATTGTTGATTCAGAATTTCATGATTGTTTTCAATAACTTCTTCAGTCCCACCAAATTGTTCTTTCAAAGCATTCCACAATTCCTTTGCATTGTTACAGTGTATCAGTCCAACATAGATATCATTTGGTAGAGCCATTGCAACAATACTGAATGCTTTGGCATCTAACTCTATTTTCTGAAAATCTCGCTCGGAATACTTTTCAAGCTTCTTTGGCTTCTGAACTTTTGGGTCCTCGGTATCCGACACTATCGGAACATGTGGTCCGAAGATAACTGACTTCCAACATCCCGTGTTCTGTTGAGTTAGAACATGGCTCATCCGACGTTGCCAGATATTGAATTCAGATCTGACAACATGAAGTTATTAGTTTATCTCCTTAAAAGGTTCTTCTATTTTTTATGTAAAGCAAAAAATAAAAATGGGTAGTAATTGTCAAATGAGCTTGAAAGTTCAAACATCATAAATGCTCCTTTAGATTAACTTTTTATCATAACCTTTTAACAAGATGTTATTTGAAAGTTGGAATCGTGATAACATATTACAACAATATCGAATCATAACACAGGTGTCAAAGTTTAAGAAAGGAAATAATGCATAAACATATGTTACACAAAATTACAAGGTGTAATTGTAGGTCCTTGGAATGGATCAATACAAGCCGGATCAGATCTATCAAGGTGCGGAATCCCTTGATAGATGTTTATGCAAACTATGAATCGAACAAACGATAACGAACACGATGAGAATATTATTAAAACGTCTTCTATTGATTATAAACAGATTACAATCAATTCAAGACAACACACATGAACAAGTGGTTGCAGACACATTGACAACTTCCTGAACAATCTCTAAAACCCTCAACCCTAGCCTACACCCCATGCCATGTATTTATACTAGCATGGGCCTGGCCCACAAACAAAGAAGATGCACACACCAGAACAAAGAAGATGACTATCTTCTTTGTTTGCTAACTTCTTTGTTTCCTATCTTCTTTATTTGCGAGGGTACAATAAAGACGATTACACGTTATACAAAACGACTATCTACTAGCTATTCTATCTAGTAAGTTGTTGTCACACAGAAATGCACCAACAAATTCCCCTTGAGAATAGCTTCTAGATGTCTTCGTCTTTATGCAACTTGATGACTCTAAGTCTTTGGATTTCTTCAGCTTACAATGTACTAACAGACTCTCCCTAAGCTGATGAATCCAATATTTGAGTTTCTTAACCACTTTGAGTCATCTGATCATCATGATCTTCATATTCTTCATCTAGCGAGAAAATCCTGACTTGTATGAGTAAGCATTAATGTAGATAGAGATAGAGGATCTCAGCATGAAATTTGACATCTGCATTTCACTTTGATAACAACATCAATCCATGCATCTTGATTTTTGCACTTCACTTTGACATCAGCATCAATCTGTGCACTATCACAAACAATACCTCGAAAGACACATTACTCTAATTCACATTAAAGATAAGCCAATATTTTATCCTGGTATGCAAAATGCATATGTAAAAACACAATTTATCAGTTCAAAGTGGAAGACCTTATAAAGAAAATATTTTTGGTATTTTGGTTTTAGAATATAATAAAACGGACTAAAAATATTTACAATGCATCTTTTTGTGAGAATTATGTGCAAGAAGATCATATCAGCTTTGTTAAACTGTTTCACACTTTTAGTTAATTTCTTAATTTAATTTTGTGAAAAACAGTCCAAGATGATTACCGATATTGTTTATCCACTTAAACAAGCTACACGAAAGTTTCAAAGCTTTTACCTAGTGATATGATTAAATGATTTATACAATTATACCAGTGTGCCTCACAACATGACATATCCCCGTGATCAAGGTATGCACAAAGCTTCTTCGTAATGGGTGAGTATATTGTTGCCATCCGTATTAATTTACAAGGTACGAGTCACATCGGTGTACAGGTCAGCATATATCTGGATGTAGCAAAGCGACCAATGTGAACTCAACCAGGGTTTGGACAAATACCATTTTATTTTGGTACGCCTTTTAGCTTAAGGCGTTTTTTAGTTTGCCATCAGCATATAAGGGTTTTGGCATCATCCTTTTTCTTTTTGCTCTTTTAAGATATCTTAGCTATGCCTAGGTCAGCATATTTCTGGATGCAGCCAGGTTATCCCCAGATGTTACAGCAATTTAAAGACCCGAAACCTCAGATTTTGGCTATTTATCAACGCGAGATTTAATATTATAAAATCATACGCCAATGATATGTTACCCACTTGGTACATAGTCCTTTATGTTTATATCACTTAGTAAGCTGATTTATTCATGTCTCCTGCCTAACGGTACATCATATGATGAAGTTGTTGTCACATTTTTAGAATTAAGTTTATTTTATAGTGTGACAGTCCAACTGCTAATGTACTATCATTTCTTCTCTTTCACACCATGATTTCTCATTTTCTGAATTTTTTTTAATGTTTTTGTATTTTTAGAATTAAATTATATTACTCCCCCTAAACACACGCACAAATCTAAATCTTTTTGGCATAGGGAAATTTCTCCCCCTAAATTTTTGTTTTTCCAAAAAATAAAAACAGGAATTTAAAACAGACAGTCTCCCTCTTAAAAATGACAAAAGTTTTCCAATGTGAAAAGAAGAATAATCTGTATAACTTTAAAGAGCGGGAATAATATCTTCACCAAAGTAAACCATTTGTTACCATTGGTAACCTATAATTCACCTCAGATAATTTACAGGAACAACCATTGTCGAACAAATCAACAGTCCTCCACGGCCATCCTGCATTCACTTAATAATTCAGTTAGTACAAGGAACCCATACCTTAGTAGTCTTTGTTTGACCTCGTTCATTAACATAAGTAAACTCATTTAAATGTCCATTACACGTTTCGGGTGACTTGGATCTGTTTCTTGTCGATTTTTGAGACTGATAATTGGAAACATTTTGATAGTGATTACTTGAAAAGTATTTTTTCCGATTATCATACCCTGAATTTCTAAAAATTCTTGGTTGATTATTTGAGTTATGGAAACTCCTATAATCATCTCTTCGAGAGTTTACATGTTGTTTTTTATAATCTATTTTGTGAAAATTTCGATAACCATCATTCTGGTATCAATTTTGATGTTGGAACCTATTTCATTGACCATTGTAATTATTGTATCTTGGTGACTGATTTCTTGGTTCATCAAATTGTCCCGAACATGAAGTCTCAGGATGAAATTTTGATTGATTTTGTTTAGAGCATGGTACTTCATTTTTACCCTTATCAACCTGATTCACATCCTTTGCAACTCCCTGTTGTTGCTTTTGAACATAATTTTTATTCGACTTCCTCTCACCAGATTTGTCTATTATCTTAAATGGGAAACAACTAGCAACATGCCCTCTAATACGACAGTTAAAGAAAGATCTCTTCTTAAGCTTAGATTAAGGAGTAGACTGTGAAGAAGAGGGTCTAGAGTCATGAAGTACATTGGACACTACTTCGATAAAAACAGTTTCAATTTTCCTTGAACAATAGACGACATTGGGAATTCACTATCAGAAAATATCTTGTCATTACCCTTAAGTTTATACATCTTCTTAACGGTTGTTTTCTGATTTGATTTCCTAATATCACTCTTATTAACTTCTACAACCTCATTCATCTTTTCTTTACCGCTGTTAGATCCAACAGATTCCTTTTTTTGCAGAACTAGGACTCTTAGGCAAAGTCGATATTCTGAGAGTGGACTAAAGGTTGTTTACCATTTACTAGATCAGTGAACTTTTCCTTAGTATGCAAAAATGAATATTTCCCATTAAAGGGAGGAGGGATATCTTTGTATCCTAACCCTGCTGACTCATTCTTATCCTTTTGGGAATCTATGATGATGTTATGAATGTTCAACCTGACTGTTTAGTTCGACTATCTTAATCTTTTGCTCATCTATCTCCTTGTTTTTCTCAACAGTGACCTTTTGTTTGTCAGCTATGGCTAGATGAGCTAGATCCAGATAACATATCTTTTCCTTAACTACAAGATCTAACGCTTTAAGGTCCTTTTCTACAGCTTTAAGCTTTGTCTTAAGGTTGTCCTCTCTAATCCCGTTGCCCAAATTAAACTCTTTTTCCTGATCTAGCAGCACAACTAACTCAGTGTTATGTTTAGCTACTTTATCATTTTCAGCAACCAATAGGGCAATTCTCTCTGCATAATCCACACATTTTTTACATGCATTAACAACAGAAGAGAGAGAGAGAGAGAGAGAGAGAGAGAGAGAGATAGAGAGAGAGAGAGAGAGATATGTACCTTATTGTCGATGGAGTCCAATTCAGACATGTATGCGATGAACTCATTGCTAGACATCCCTTCTGCTTCCTTAAGATCAATGATGTTAGGCTCAACTGCACTCTCATCATTTACCTCCTCTGCATCAACAGCTTCCATTGCTTCCTTTTTCTTGTCCTCGTCACTTTATGCCATTGAAGCCTGATCATTTGCTCTCTCGTTTGATTTATCTTATTGATCTGGCATGAACACCTTTGGGGTCTCACTACTTTCTGAGGAACGACAACTTGAGCTTTGTCCTGAAGTACTCAGATGAGTGTGACTATTCACTATAAAACGTCTCTTCAAAGCCTTCCAAAGGTATTGTGAATCGTAAAAAGACCTAAAGTGACATTGAATCCCATCTGGCAAAGACATGTAGATTGTTGCTAAAGCTTTGTCTTCAGCATCATACATTTGTTTATCCGACTCGTGCATTTCGTTGTACGTTGGTACACACTTGATGCCGTCAATTCCTTCATAGGTAGGTTTGATATACCCGTAGATGATGCAGTCCCACATTCTTTCATCCTCACATTTGATAAATGATTCGAATTTGGTTCGCCAGTTCTCAAAATCCTCAATTTTTGCCAGTTTGGGAGTAGTTTGAATTGCAAGTCTAAAGTCCATTTTAACTCCTTTAAAGCACACAGGCAAACGTTTCAAATAGATTTTGGTATACCTGAGTCAAAATCTAAAGTCCCTCTGTGCGTTCAATAGTAAGATGAATATCTTCTTTGTTTGCTAACTTCTTTGTTTCCTATCTTCTTTGTTTGCTAGGGTACAATAAAGATGATTACACGTTATACAAAATGACTATCTACTAGCTATTCTATCTAGTAAACTGTTGTCACACAGAAATGCACCAACAAACTCCCCCTTGACAATAGCTTCTAGATGTCTTCGTCTTTATGCAACTTGATGACTCTAAGTCTTTGGATTGCTTCAGCTTACAATGTACTAACAGTAATACATACATAGAAATGCTAATTTGATATTTCTGTTAAGTTGAAAAAACATGGGAAAAAGCAATGTAACAACCAGTTTTTTTTTTTAATATGTAAAATGTTATTATGTTCCCAATAACAAAAAAAAGTGTAACTTGTTGTTACACGTATGTAACCAAAAGTTAGTGCTATATGTTAAACATGTGTATCATTTATACAACAACATTTTCTTACACACGTGTAACAGTTACAATTGGTTTAGGTAGATAAAAATAAATATTACATAAATTATTTGTTTGGTTGTTTAATATGGTTTTTATGGGTTTTATCAATTTAATAGGTTTTGAAATTATACTTTTCCCATGTAGAATAGTGGAGAAAAACTTTTGATTCAAGGCTATCGGAAACACACAAAATTACATGGAAGGTCCTTATAGTTTCAAGAAATAACACTTTAGGGTACTAAGCAATTTTTTTAACTTATTCAAGGCTTGTGGTTTTAGCTTTGTAACACATATGGGTATTGTTGGTGGTGAAATCTTCAGGATATCACTAGCCTATATTTTCTGTAGCATCCTCGGGATACTGAAGGACTGGTCAGGCTTCAGGATGTAACAACATTCTGACCTATGTGCATCCTGAGGATAGACTAACGAACTATCTTATTGTTACATGAATTCATGATGATTTTATCTCATATTCTCTGAGTAACATCCTCAAGATGCTAAAGGACTAAGCAGGGTTCAGGATGTAACAGTTTTCTCACCTCTGTGCATCCTAAGGATGGACTAACGAATTATCTTATTATGATATTATTGCAGGTACACTTAATCAATATTAAGGCTTGTAACTCCTCCCTAACGGCTATATTAACTCATTTAAGTCATAGAAGCTGATCATCGAAGAGCTATGCGTGTGGAACAAGTCCAATCTCAAAGAAGAAGTCAAACTTGTAACCAACAAGCATTAAATATAGGAGAAAAAGGACGAAACAACCATATAACAACTGTATTCAGTTGAAACAACTGCTACAACGGTCATATTCTGGTGAAACAACACAACGGTCACTTGAAATAGTCCACAAGATCATTAAACACGGCATATATCATAGGATTCATTATTTACTTTCGTGTAACTATAAATAGGGGTGATCAAACGAGTCTAGGACACTACTTCTCACTTGCTTAAAACTTCATAAAACACCTGATACTCTCTACACACACACAACACTCATATTGTAATCTTTGATACTCGTTCATCACCTATCCAAAGTTGTACTATTTTTACCTTATTAATATTAACAAACAAGGTAGGGGCTTAGACTCCTCCCGAGGTTTTGTGCCGGCGATCTACATTGACCAAGGGCTTTCCTCGTACATCGAGTGTCATTCCTTTATTGCATTACATTCACATTCATTGATTTTTACTTATTTCATCATTCTGTCAGACAGTTACATCCTCAGGAAATAACTGTGCATCCTAAAAAATTTCTTTGCCATCCCGAGCATAGTTGACATATTGTTATTTCTCGCCCATCTTCAGAATACAAATGAGTTTTTAACATATTTCACACATTTAGCACTCTACCTCACTTTTACTAATTTGGAATACAAAATTATTTCTACTAGGTAATTTTTGACCAAAACAATTTGGCGCCCACCGTGTGGCAAGTGGTGCTATTTAAAAAAAAAAAAAACTTTGTTAAAACTTTTTCTCAATTAATTCATTTTACAAATATTGACAACTATGTCTTCCTCCCAGAAATTTGTGTCTTCTTCCATACCATCCACAACCTCTGCCAAAAATGTGACTCTACCACCTCCTCCTACCTTTCCAAAGAGTTCTGCACAAATTACCAGGATTGTTGCTCCTAATACTGCTAGATCTGGGATGACAACATCTGGATCTACTCCTCCTGTTTTTGTGTCAAATGATGAGCTCCATTCTATGTTTGCAATGGTGAAGGATCAAATAAAGCAACAACAGGATACCAACCAGGTGTTGATGAGAGAAATTCAATCTCTCAAAACATCCTCAAAGAGACCGGCTGAAGACATGGGGACACCATTGCGGCCTAGAATGTTGGATTTCAATTCTGGCATCTCTGGGGGCATTCATCAAGGAGATTTCATCCCTATGAGCATTGGACTCTCTGCACCAGAAACTATTTCAGCACCCAGGATGGCAACAACTAGAGATGCAGGATACACTACCGAGCCATCTCGAGGATATGCTGTGGAGCCATCTCGAGGATATACCATCGAACCATCCCGAGGATACAACAATGGTAACAATTTAAGTTCCAGTACTTTTTCTACTAACGATGTTGCTTCTTTGCAGGATACAGGCATAAGTGCACAGTTGGCAAGAGAGCTTCAGAAAATCAAGGATATGGTGTCTAGTGTGCCAGGGATAATACAGCCCATCCCTGAGGTATCTTCAGCATGTCATAGGGTGTCTCGCTTTGCACCTCCAATATGTGATGCTGAGATTCCAAAGAGATTCCAGAATCCAAGCATGAAGCTTTATGATGGATCTACTGATCCTGAAGAGCATGTAGCACAATACAGGGAAAGGATGGAAATAAACCCCATTCCAGCAAACTTGAAAGAAGCATGCTTATGCAAAGGATTTGGTTCTACCCTCACTGGTCCAGCCTTAAAATGGCTACTAAGTGTTCCTCCTTATTCTATTACTTCTTTTGCTCATTTAGTTAACATGTTTAACAATCAATTTTCTTGCAGTCGAACATTTGAACGTTTGACAAGTGATTTATACAGGGTGACACAGCCACACGGAGAATCATTAAAGGAATATATCACAAGGTTTGGGAAGGAAGCACTAGACATCCCAAACCTAGATGTCACAACAACAGTGCAAGACTTCAAGATGGGGCTACATAAGGATTCGCCTTTCTATAAAGAATTGGTGATGAACCCTTGTAGGAATCTCGATGAAGTTCGGAATAGAGCTTTAAGATTCATCCGTCTTGAAGATGACAAGAAGATACAGGAGAGGATAGAGACATCCTCAAGATACAACGATCCCAATCGGAAGTCCACTTCCACATACGAGCCTTACAAACATGAACCGTATGCTAGGCTTGATAATAAAAAGGTCAATGTGGTCAAGGATGACGATGAAGAGGATTGTCCTAAACTGTCGGACTATTTTTTTCTGTGGATGTAACAGGTTTAATGTACGCTATGAAGGATCTTGGAGACAAAGCAAGATGGCCAAGGAAAGATAACAAGTCAGGATGGAAGGACAAATCCAAATGGTGTGCTTTCCACGAAGATTTTGGACACGTTACTTAAGATTGCATTGCTTTGAGAAAAGAAATAGCATATCTCCTAAGAAAGGGCCATCTTAAGGATCTGATGGGCAAAAAGAATTCAAAGATTCAGGATAGCACTGGCATCCCATAAAGGGCAGCATCTCCACCCAAGGATGCTGGCATTATTAATTTTATTTCAAGAGGATTAGATATATGTGGGAAATCATACTCAGCAGCCAAAAGGCATGCAAGAGAAATGAAATCAGAAAAAGGAGAAAGACCCACAAAGATTACCATCCTGACGAATGCAAAAGTGATTAGCTTTGAAGAAGAGGATCAAGAAAACGTTCTAGAGCCTCACCATGATGGTTTGGTCATTACTTTATATATTGCTAACCAATTTGTTCGTAGGATTTTAATAGATGGAGGGAGTTCAGTTAACATAATACAGCTGGAAGCCCTCAAAAGGATGAACATCCCTGATACCGAGATAGTGGCTAGATCATCTGTCTTGGTTGGCTTCAGTGGAGAGACCAAGAGCACAGTTGGTGATATTAAACTGCCTGTGTATGTCGAGGGAATGATCTCTATCCAAAGATTCTGTGTGATAGATTCGTTATCCAGTTACAACGTTATCCTAGGGAGACCTTGGATACATGACATGAAAGCAGTTCCATCAACATATCGCCAATGTGTAAAGCTACTAACTCCATGGGGAGTCATCAAAGTCAACAGTGACCAGCAAGAAGCAAAGGATTGCTACACAACATCAATGAAGGCTACATCACAGTCGAAACAAGCATAGAAGTTAAAGCAAGATGCATAGTGCCATCCTCAGGATGTCAAAGCACATTCTGACCAAGATGTCAAATCAGTCTGCCTCGATGAAAACAACAAGGATATCACTGTGCATATCGTTAAGAACATTCCTAACTATATTGAACAGTCTCTAATTTCATTTTTAATGCAGGAGCAACATAACAAAGGTTGGTCAACATGATGTTCAAAGAAAAGACTGGGGACACAATGAAAGTCTACATCGACGACATGGTAGTGAAGTCCAAGAAAGCTGAAGACCATCTTCAGGATCTCAAAGGAGCCTTTGACATCCTGGATGTTTATAATTTGGAGTTGAATCCTGCCAAATGCAACTTTGGAGTTGGTACTGGCAAGTTTCTTGGATACTTAATAACCAAGAGAGGAATTAAAGCCAGTACAGAACAAATTAAAGCCATCCTTAATCTAAAATCTCCAACAAATGTCAAGGATGTACAAGGATTGACTGGCAGGATAGCAGCTCTGAACATATTCATCTTAAAGTCCTCAAAAAAATACAAGGAGTTCTATGACATCCTAAAGAAGAACAACAAATACGACTGGGGACAAAAGCACGAGGATGCATTGAAAATATTGAAAGAATATCTTACAGCTCCACTCCTTATGAAACCTAAGGATGGCGAACCTCTCAAGTTATACCTTGCAGTTTTTGGGAATGCAATAAGTCCAGTCCTGGTAAAAGACTTCGAATGTCAACAACATCCTGTCTATTATGTAAGTAAAACTCTATTGGATGCTAAAACCATGTATTCTCATTTCGAAAAACTTATCTTAGCTTTAATAATGGCTTCTACTAAGTTAAGGCACTATTTTGAAACACATAAAATATATGTTCAAACTAATTATTCCATTAAGAATGTACTTAGAAAACCGAAAATGTCTAGAAGAATGGCAAAATGGTCAGTTAAATTAAGTGCTTTTGACTTAGAATATGAGCCTAGAAATGCAATCAAGTCACAGACTCTAGCAGACTTTGTGGCTGATTTCAGTAGTGACATCCTAAGTGAAGTAGAGTCTGAAGTTTAGAAAAATTTAGAAAAAGGGACTCTATACACTGACGGTGCTTCGAACGGTGCTTCGAATGCAAGAGGCACAGGTCTAGGAATACTACTAAAATCGCCACAAGGGGACAAAATATCCCATACGATTAGATGTGTATTTCAAACAACCAATAATGAAGCTGAATATGAAGCTCTCATTGCTGGTTTACAACTTGCTAAGGATATGCATGTTTCAAATTTAGAAGTGTTTGTTGATTCCTTCTTAATTACTAACCATTTTAACGGATCTTATGCAGTCAAAGGTAAAAAATTAGTTGAATATCTTGAAATAGTCAAGAAATTAGCATCTTGTTTTGCAGAATTTACGTTAACACAGGTACCTAGGGAAGAAAATGTTGAAGCTGATGCCATGACAAATTTAGGATCCTCCTTGAATTCACCAGAAGGATCCAAGATTCCCATCATTCACATCCTGAAGTCAGCAACTGTAGAATTGCATCCTATGGATAACACTGTTCTAACTACTCGGAATCAAAATGATAACATCAACACTTATTCATCCTCAAGCTAATGGAAAAGCAGAATCCTCTAATAAGATCATCATCAACAACTTGAAGAAGAGGCTTCGAGAAAAGAACGAAAAATGGGCGGAAGAAAACCACTTCCAAGAATGCAACTACCAATTCAGAAGTATTGCTTCAAGATCAAAGGATAACCAAAACCTACAACAAGAATATAAGGATAAGAAGATTCCATGTGGGAGATTTGGTCTTGAGAAAAGCCTTCCAAAACATAACAAAACCAAGTGATGGTAAGCTAGCTCCCAAGTGGGAAGGTCCATACTTGATCGATTCTGAAGCTGGTAAAGAAGCGTATTGGTTATCAACAATGGAAGGAGAGGTTCTACCAAGGGCTTGGAATGCAATTCACTTAAAATACTACCATGCTTAAGGATAAATGTGACTGATCTCTCTGGAAGAGAAACCATGATCCGAATCACAGGTGGGATGAAGGTGAAGGCTGATAGAGATGAATCATCTCCATATGTAAGTACTTATCCTTTATCTATTTTGATCGATTATATTTTTACTAAACATGGTCTAGAAATAGTCCATCCTGAAAATTTTGCAGTACCATCCTGAAGATGGAATGCTTAGAAGACTAGGGGGTTGGCCACCCTCTCCTCCGTTAAGGTGTCTGACACCTTCCTAAGGTTTAAAGGTTTTCACCTTTCACATTGGGTTAGCAACCCTCGCCTGGAGCGCACGACGCCCATGTATATTTTCGGGATGGTGGGACCAGTCCATGTAAAAGTGGCTGACAATTTCATTATCTTTGAGATATATGATGGAGCTCTTAAGATTTAGACATTTTTCAATGTCTCTTTCTCGTATTTGGTCTAGTCACCAGGGCCTTGTGGCCAGTTATTCCTAAAGGGCCTTGTCGCCAGTTATTCCTAAGGGCCTTGTCGCCAGTTATTCTCAAGATGTTACATATTGGTCTTGTCACCAGGATTATTTCAAAGGGGTTTGATCCCAGTTAAACCAAAGACCTAAGTCGCCAGTATAATAACAAAGTTTTCCTTTACAGGATATTACTAATTCTTCTTTACAAAGGATTGTAGACTTAAAGTCTATCTTGAAGACATTACACTGGGGACATCCTCAGGATAATGAAGACCATTCTGACGATGAGAAAGACTTATGAAGAATGTGGCAAGATCCGAAGAATTACTCAACAAAGAAGATACAAAAGGTATTATTTTTTATCATTCCTTTATGCCACTAAGTGTTTGCTAATGTTTGCAGAATGTCAAAGGAAATAAAGAACACAAAGATGATAGCGTCAAAAGATTGTTACCATATATTATTAAGGCATCATAGTCAAAATTTGATGTTAACCCCTGGCTTCATCCAAAAATAGGACCCATCCACCAGGGGTCAACATCTATGGTCCGGGTCAAATAAAAGATTTGGGGCTTCGTCTTGAAACCAAGATCCCTCCACCCCAACTCTTTCATTATCTATACAAGCATAAAAAAGTAAATTGTTTTTGTTCAACCACAAACTACCATCATAAATAACCACAAATATTCTAAAAAAGTGAGTTCCAGCCTAGCCATTATATCCTTCATTGCTCACTTGTAACTCCTTCACCACCTCAGCCACCTTAGCTTCGGCTTCCTTAACCTTTGCATCCTCAGGCTCTTTGGGTGCATCCTCAGGATCAACATCATGGATAGGCTCATAAACCAGCTCTTTACCACCCAAACTCCTGATCTTCTCCTGCCATGCCTCAACATCCCAATAATCTTGTTTGAAGTCAGGATCCTTAACCTGCGATGCCATCCTCACCCTAGCCTGGAGAACAGAAACCGTGGCAGATGCCATGAGCTCTTGCCTATACTCCTCCATCTCCTATTCATACCCTAGAAAAGCCTTGTCCTGCTCACATTTCACCAGTTTTCACCTTGCCCAGCTCTTCCTCGAGATGCTTGCTCTTTTCTTGAGCAATCTTCTTCATGTCTTTCAAGATGGCCTTGGTGTCATTCATCTCTTTGACTACCTCATCCACGGACTTCATCAGATATTCATGTCCCTACAAGAGAAAAAGAACAGGTAAGTATTTTATCTTTAATATTTGTATAAATATGTTATACCATCTTCAGGATAGCATCATACCTGAAGAAGTGAACTGGGAAATCTTGCCCAAGACATCCTCGAAACTGAGACTCTCAAAGGAGTACTCTCTCGGGCTGAGGTAGAGGCATTAGCAGTCTTCCTCTTCTTAGAGGATGCATGTGCCCTTGACTTAGTAGGAGGAGGAGGATTATTAATCATGGATTTGGATGGCGATCTTGGTTGCCTTAACATCCTGACTGTCAATATCATCAAGGTTGAAGAAGGTGGATTTCTTTGCTGAAAATAGTAAAGAACTACAGGTTTAGACAGGTTCTAGCTGAGACAGGTAAGCTTTATACCTGATAATGGAATCAGTCAGAGGAGGAACAGGTTTGGCAAGTTAAGCACTTGTCACACAAAATTTTCAGAGTATTAGTGATATCCTCAGGATATCATTACAAAATTTTCATTAAACATCCTAAATAATTTTTTCCACTTTTTAGCCAAGACATAGGGATATCATCCCCAAAATAAATGGAATCTCTCTTCGCAAAAAAAGAACTTTGATTTCCAAGACCTGTCAGACTTAATGACATCATGCAGGAAATGAGGATCTTTGTAAGCTGAAGAACATAACGGTTGGAACCATGAGTTTTCAACTTATACAGGTAAGACAGGTCACCAATCTGAAGATTAATACTATGATTCTCGAAGATCTTATTACAGACCATCAAGATTCTCCAAACCTTAGGTATAGCCTGGGCATAGGCCATCCCAGTTATATCAAAGAACTTTTTGATGAACAGGAGATTGGATATCTTAAACACAGGTGGAAAAGCAGGTACAGGAAGCAGATCTATATAGAGGATGCAAAATCAGACTTCGCATTCTGGTCATATGGCTGGAACACAGTTAATTCAGGGAAAGTCACTGAGTTATTCATAGAAAGGATATCTTTGTCTATGAATGTACATACTTCATTTGCAGGATCTTGTAACAGGTTCTATTGTATAAAGTCCTTATGGACTCATACACTTCATACAGCCCTTGTTGATATTTTACCCATCCTAAGAATTCTTTATACAAAAAGTTCAAAGATTGGTAAAAACAAAGAAAAGCAGAGAAGAAAGAAGAAATAACCTTTCTGATAATCCTGTTGTGATTATAAAGGAAGGATTGAAGTCTAGATATAGACGGTGAAAGGTGATAAGGTGTAATGGCCATCCCTAAATCATCGACCAAAATATAGTTGTTGATATCCTATCAGATGTCTAATCATCCTTAGGAGATAAGCATCTGAATTAAAAATATTATAACCGTAAAGATATTTACGGTAACATATTTTTGGTGACAATTGTTGGTGGTGAAATATTCAGGATAACACTAGTTTATATTTTCTGTAGCATCCTTAGGATACTGAAGGACTGGTCAAGCTTCAGGATGTAACAGCATTCTGACCTATGTGCATCCTGAGGATAGACTAACGAACTATCTTATTGTTATATGAATGCAGGATGATTTCACCTCATATTCTCTGAGTAACATCCGGAGGATGCTAAAGGACTAAGCAGAGTTCAGGATGTAACAGTGTTCTCACCTCTGTGCATCCTGAGGATGGACTAACGAATTATCTTATTATGATATTATTGCAGGTACACTTAATCAATATTAAGGCTTGTAACTCCTCCCTAACGGCTATATTAACTCATTTAAGTCAGAGGAGCTGATCATTGAAGAGCTATGCGTGTGGAACAAGTCCAAGCTCAAAGAAGAAGTCAAACTTGTAACCGACAAGCATTAAATATAGAAGAAAAAGGAGGAAACAGCCATATAACAACTATATTCAGTTGAAACAACTGCTACAACGGTCATATTCAGTTGAAACAACACAACGGTCACCTAAAATAGTCCACAAGATCATTAAACACGGCGGATATCATGGGATTCATTATTTACTTTCGTGTAACTATAAATAGGGGTGATCAAACGAGTCTAGAACACTACTTCTCACTTGCTTAACACTTCATAGAACACTGATACTCTCTACACACACAGAACACTCATATTGTAATCTTAGATACTCGTTCATCACCTATCCAAAGTTGTACTATTTTTACCTTATTAATATTAACAAACAAGGCAGGGGCTTAGACTCCTCCCGAGGTTTTGTGTCGGCGATCTAGATTGATCAAGGGCTTTCCTCGTAAATCGAGTGTCTTTCCTTTATTTTATTGCATTCACATTCATTGATTTTTGCTTATTTCATCATTCTGTCAGACAGTTACATCCTCAGGATATAACTGTGCATCCTGACAAATTTCTTTGTCATCCCGAGCATAGTTGACATATTGTTATTTCTCGCCCATCTTCAGAATACAACTGAGTTTTTAACATATTTCACACATTTAGCGCTCTACCTCACTTTTACTAATTTGAAATACAAAATTATTTCTACTAGGTAATTTTTTACCAAAACAGGTATTAAGCCTAACGACTGTTAAAACTTAACTGGAAACACCCACTCGTGAGGGTATTTATGTCTATTTCCATCCTCTTTAAGGTTAACCTGCTGTTTTTATAATCCATTAATCCTCATCGATGAAACCCCTACTTCTTCGCAATCAATCATCAACCCCCTACTTCACTGCAATCAAGCTCAAATAAACATTGGTGGTGTCTTCTTATGGACTACCGACTACATTATCAACATCATGGACAAATAATAACCCCATACGACAGTTTTATTCTTCTCCTTTACCGGTAAGTTTGCCTACTTCTACCCTGATATTATTTATGCCCTATATTTTTAAATTCTTTCGCATCAATGATCCAGTCGCAGATTCTTTGCTGGGATGACACCCCAATGTGTTGTGGATGTGATGTAATCATACCTAGGCTATTGTGGTCAAGATATTGATGACAATATTAGAGATCTTCATAATCAACTTGAAAAAAAAATTGATATATTCTTGGGGTTTTTTGTACTGATGTTGGTTATGTATTTTTATGTTATTTTGAAAGGCAAATCTTGTAGATGCACATTGCGACTAGTTGTTTTGGATTAACAAAATAAAGTGTTTTGATGTATATCGTAGGGTCGAAGGTGGTTTTGGTTTGGGTCGAAGGAAGACTTAGAAGGTCGAAGGGAGAAGACGTGAGACAGAAGTTTAGTTCGAGCTTAGTGACAGGTCGGAGGAACACATTCGACCTTGACGAGAGGTCGAATGTGGACTTCTATATAAGCTGAAAATTTTGTTTATTTTATAACTTTTGCCATTTGTGTTTGGGTGTTAGGTCTAGGTTTTCTCTCTGGGTCTTGATCCTTTTGAACTTGAATTATATCATTGTAAATCTATTTGTAATCAATTTTTAACAAGTTATTAATGAAAATGGAGATTGAAAAGTTGATTGATTGTGTTTGATTCAATTCGTATCATTTTGTAAACATTCTAGGGTTTCCGCACTGGGATTGTTAGACTTGTATGATCACATAAACGTTTTTATCAAAACCGATCCGTCTACAAAGTGGTATCGGAGCCTACGAGATCATACAACTACAATTTGATATGTTTGGAACTGAATTTGATCCAAAATTGTCCAAAATTTTTCTGTTTTGAAAGAACATTGAGTTTTAATGGAAATTGATTGATTTGGATTAGATTTGACAGATAAAATCAAAAGTTTCATTCATTGAAGTTGATCTACATCAAATCTATGACAAAACATGATAAAGATCATCAAAATCTATAAACGTTTGAAAATTTGGGATCAAATTAACTGATTTTTGAAGAATAACCGTTTTTCAAATGGGTCGGGTCGAACCAGAGAGAATAGGGTCGAACGTGTGATTTTTTGGTCGAACCAGGTTATTTTTAGGTCAAATCTAAGTATTTTAGGTCGAACCAAAACTTTTCTAGTGTGTTGTTTGTACATTTGACTACTTGTGTTACATTCGACCTACCGGGAGGTCGAAGGAGAGTTTATTTGGTCGAAGGAGAGTCTTGTGTGTTACATATCTACATTCTAGTCTAATTTTTGGGGTCGAACCTAGTTGTTTCTACATTCGAACCCACGGTTACACATCAGAGATCGAACCTATACTGATTTTGGGAAATTTTTCTAAGTGTTTACATTGCGGACATCATGGACAACATGTGGGGATTTCCTATGACACCGAGGCCTACAACAACACAGCAACAGCACATTCTGATGAATCCATGGGCTATAGCTTCTCAGAAGATGAACACTCAGTCATCTCAACCGATTAACTACCTTGCCATGAGTAGTTCGATACCACCACCTGTTACTCAACCTCCACAGCAACCAACAACTGATTATTAGGGCGTTGCAGCAGCAACGGTACATTCTCAAACTACTAATGCTATTTCCACACTAATTAATGATTTGTCTTCTAGTAGTGGAAATCGCCCTCCGAAGCTGATGGACATGGCAGAGTACAATCAATGGCAAAAGAAGTTCAAGATACATCTTGAGGGCATGGGTTTGGAAGGAATTGAAGCGTTGCAGATGATTGCTAAAGGGTATGCTGCTCCGTTTCTAGAGAATTCAAGTGAACCAATTCCACTTGACGGTTTATCTAAAGATGAGAAGAAGAAGTTTGCAGTCGAGAAGAAGGCTTTCTCGCAACTATCACAAGCCTTGACTACCGATCTACTACATCAGTTTGGATCATGTACTACGTCTAAACAACTTTGGGATATGTTGAAGAACAGACATGATGGGAACGATAAGATAAGAAGATTGAAGGTGGAAGAGCTAAAGAAAGAGTTCGAAAACATTAGCTATGTTGGGAATGAAACTTTGAAGGAACTTATTCCGAGATATTGTCATCTGTTAACTGAGTTGTCTAACTATGATATCAAGATTCCGATGTCTGAGTTGGTTGATAAGTTTACTGATTCACTACCACCATATTGGAATCAACATATTGAAGTTTTGAAAGAAAAGGACGCTTATCAGTACTTGACAATCAATGAGCTTATTCAGAAGTTGGAAAACAAGGAGTTTGAGGAGAAGAGGAAAGCAAGACGATCACAATTCCCACAAAATCCGGAATTGTATCATGCTTCTTCATCCACTTCTGTGTCTAGTACTAATGTGGTAGGAAATGTTGCACCACATATAGCTTGTGTTTCTAGTGTTGTGGAACCACCGAGAAACCCAATTAACTATCTTGCCCAAACATCAACCTATCCACCAAACTACACCTCAAATTCCTACATTCCACCACAACCACAAATGACCATAGCATGTTACACATCTAACACACCTCAACAATAACCATATGTTCCACCAACAACACAAGCTTCATCAAGCCAAGGTCCGGTCGTGTTGGAAACTTCCAACATGAACAATGCTACCGTTGAAGTAGCTCACAACACATTGCTTTGGTTTCAGCAATGGTTGCATTTATAATGGACTTATGGCGAGTCAGATCAGGAATAATAATCTGACTAATGAAGATAATGCCCAAATTGATAAGGAGGAGATGGAATTGATAGATATTCAATGGGTGTTCGCTAGTGTGATGAGAAGGGCTACAGAGTTTATTGAGAAAACAGGTAGAACGGATCTTGCTACCTCACCTAATACCACTTATGGCTTCAACAAAGCCAAAGTTACATGTTTCAATTGTGGTACAAGAGGTCACTTTAAAAAAGAATGCACACAACCAATACAACAAGGTAATAGAAACCCTTTTAATTCTAACTATCAAAACCGCCAATCACAAAATCAGGTAACCTATCAAAGCCAAAACAACAACACCTATCCATAACAAAATAATTTCCAAAACCGAGGGAACACCTCCCAAAACACCTCTAATAGACAAACATCTACACCCAACCAAACTCAAACTCAAACTCCAAATAACCCAACCAGAACCATTATTCCTATTTCTACACCAAATAGCCAACCTCAAACTGAAAACCAGAATCAGGCATTGGTGATTCAGATGGATGAGGGTTATGATTGGACCGCGATGCAATTGGGAGTTGAAGAGATTACAATGTAGCGTGTTTTGCTAAAGAGATGGATATAGAGGAGCCGGTGATAGTTGAAGATGTTTTGGAATCTGAGAAGGTGTCTGAGGTGGTGATTGAGGAGATAGTTGATGCTGATCAGGTTTCTGTTGCTGAGCAAGTTGAAGATATTACTGATGAGAAGGTTTCTGGAACTATCATTGATTCTGTTACTGAAGTTCCTGATGAACCTGAATCTGTTTATTCCGATTTGGAAAGTGAAGCTGATTCGGAAGTGAGTGTTGATTCGTTGGATGATGAGATTGATCAGCTTCTAGCCGAAGCAGATTTTTTGATGACAAGGAAATCATGCATTGTGGATGACGCCTTCACTAAGATTGATTACTTAAAGTTCTTTGCTGGGAAGGAGGCTCATTTCGCGCTAATGGCTATGACAGATCCACCAAAACCAGTAAGTTCTGATTCTACAATTGACATGAATAGTGATAAATACTGTGGTACTTACGATAGATTGACTGAGGAAAACAAGCAACTCATGGTTAATCTTGAGAGTGCTAAAATCAACATTCAATCTTATCGTAAGGATGCACATGAGTTCAATAAAACACTTGAAGGGTATAAATAGGACATTTCAGAATTAAAGAAAACCCTTGCTTTAAAACAACTTGCCATTAACAACTACATTAACGAGCTTGAAAACACAAAATTGGAAATGGCCACAACCAAGTGTTTTGCTGAAAAGGTTAATAAGAAATTAGAAAGCTATAAACACATAGCTTATGTTGTTGACCATATCATTGAAGAACCATTACAATCCAGTAGTGTAAACTACAAATCTGTTCCTTCTCCAGTGTTGTTTGAGAATTATAATTTCAACACAGTAATATGGAGAGTTCAGTCAAATCGGATTCCACATCAGATAACGAATCTAATACTTCAAGTATTGGAGATCCACATTTTGATGTGAGACAGATACTTGGATTGAATGATGAAGGGGTGGTTGCAGTGACAGATGATTCAGACACTGAAGATGAGAAATCTAAAGAAGGTAGTGATGTTCCTTTGGAAAATCACATCATTACAAATGAACCAGTTTCACCTTCTCAGTTTTCTCATCCTCAGGCAAATGTACACAGAGTGAATCAATCAGTAAACAAGAATGAGAAAAATGAACCAGCTGACAAACCCGTCAAAGTTTTCTATCGGATGGAAGGATCCGATAAAATAATCTCTGAAAAGGAGTATCCAATAAAATTTGCAAACTATTCAAAGATTGATAAAATCTGGCAGGAAAGTACTATCTGGTTTCCTAAACATGAAAGGACCAATGATTTTCCGCATGAACTTTTATAGAAACTGCATTGTGATACTCTAAAAGAACCAAAAGTTCACGTCACTGAATTCATTAAACCTAAAGAAAAGGCGAATGCATTTTTCGAACCGGCTTACTCAATGGAACCAGCTCCAATGAGTTTAAGACGCGGATGTGTTGATGATCAATTTCCGATCAATTCATATGCTAAGCTGGGTGCTAAAAATGTATTTGAGGAATACCGTGTGTGTTACAAATACGGGGAGAGATGGCATTTACTTACTCACTGCCCGTATGTGCGACACAAAAGGCACGAAGTTGAAAACAAACAACCATATAGAAGTCCTGTTAATAATCATAGATATCCACAAAGACACTTTATCCCTCAAAGACCAGCTTTTTATAATCAAAGTCGATATTTTCAAAAGAGGGAAAGTCATCAGTTTGTCTATGATAATCGAAACAGGATTGCTATGGAGAAACACCTAAAGAAACCAATGGTGAACTCAACTAATGACAAACAAAAGGTTTTTCCTAAATCTACTGTTAAGTCACAAGTTGGACCTGTTTCTGTTAAGTCAGAAAAGGTAACTAAGAAAGTTTCTTTTACGAACGATACAAAGAAACCTACTGAGACACAAAAATCTCAGATTAGGATTCTTAAACGTTCTGAACAATCTTGGTCACCAGTGGGTTCTCCGGGTGCTTCTACCTCCACTGCTAATGTCAAAACTCAAGATGAGAAAGGTTTGAATGATTACAAAAAGGTCTATTCAAAACTTAGTGTTTGTGAAAATAAATCTTTGAAGTTTAACACTCAAAGACCCAAGACCAAACAGGCTTGGGTCCCCCGAAAAATCTAATCATTTCTTTGATTGGTGCAGGGAGCTCCAGCTGGCCCTGTTAGCAGTCTTTGGATTGTCGACAGTGGAGCTTCTGGGCACATGACCGGAGACTTAACGCTATTATTCGACATAAAGAATGTGAATGGAGGATATGTAGCGTTTGTGGGTAATAAATGCGGTTATATCACGATGGAAGGGGGTGTTAGCAACGGGATCGTGAGTTTTGAAAGAATATCTTATGTGAAGCAAATTGATTACAATCTTGCTATATTCTGAAACCCGGCTTCGTCATACCAAAAGAATGGATCATGCTGAGAGCACCAAGAGTGAACAACTTCTACATTCTTGATATGAGCAAGGCTATGACAACCCAGGGCCAAGTCACGTGTTTTCTATCCAAAGCTACAGAAAAAGAATCGATAATGTGGCACAGTAGGATGGGACATATTCACCTTAGAAAGATGAATCATTTGGTGAAGAACGGGCTTGTAGAAGGGGTTAATGTGAAGCATTTTCATCTCAATGATAAATGCGTGAGTTGCAAAAAGGTGAAACAACACAAACAGTTCCACACACCGACGAAAGTGAACTCTGTAGATATGCCACTTGAGCGTTTGCATATGGATCTTTTCGGACCTGTCAAGCGTAAGAGTCATTCTGGAGAGCTTTACTGTCTTGTGGTTACCGACGATTACTCGAGATTTTCTTGGGTGATGTGCTTGCAACACAAAAGTGACACGTTCAATAATTTGAAGGTTTTGTTCACCCGATTGGATAATGTTTACGGATTGAAGATTAAAAGAATTCGTAGTAACAACGGGACGGAGTTTAAAAATTCTCAGATGGATGCACTCTGTGACGACAAATGAATTCATCATGAATATAGTGCTCTGTACACTCCACAACAGAACGGTGTTGCAAAAAGGAAAAACAAGACTCTAATAGAAATGGCACGGACAATCCTTGCGGATTCGAATATTCCAGTAATGTTCTGGAATGAAGCTATTTACGCAGCTTGTTACACCTTGAATCGTGTATTAACAGTGAAGAAGTTTGGCAAAACTTCTTATGAACTGTTGAATAGATGAAAGCCGAATTTGGATATCTAGAACCTTTTAGGGCACCTTGTAAGATGTTGAATCCGACTGAGAAGTTTGCACCGAAAGCTAAAGAGGGATACTTTGTTGGATATGCAACCCCGCTCAAACAAGTCTTCAAAAAAAGAACTTGTCAGGTAGAGGAGTGGGCTAACGTTGAAGTACAAAGATACACTCCGAACGTTCAGGGAAGCGGTCCTGATTGGATGTTTGATTATAAATATTTCTTTGAATAATTCAATCTAGATAACTTGGTTGAAGAGGCTGTATTATGACTTTATTATGAGTGTGAAAACGCAGTGACTTCACCGTTGGTGCGTCCGATCACCGTAATTCCTCCAACAGCATCCAATGATACCAACGTGTGAGCGTTGGATTTTAACTAAAACAGGATTATACGATCATACAAGTCACAAATCTAGGTGCGGAAACCCTAGATCTGAACAAATTGATAAAACACAAATCACGACACAATCAAGATCATTTTCAATAACATTTCATAGATTAACTTTCATTCAAAATGCATTTACAATGAGTTTATGTTAATCTAGATCACACAGATAATCACTCAAAAACACCTATGAACCTGATCTGAACCTGGACACAAATGACAACTCTCTTACATTATCAAAAACTCAAAATCTATATATAGGCACTGCACATTCGCCCCTTACAACTGGTCGAATGTGAGTGTTTTCCACATTCGCCCACTACAAGTGGTCGAATGTGTCTTCTTGTACATATCCATTCTTCCTTCGCCCAGTTCAAGTCTACCTTCGCCCCTTTCTATTACATTCGCCCAGTCAATATCTACATTCGCCCATACTGATTCACCTTCGGCCATCCACTAACATATATTAATTATTGTATATCCAATCCTTAGTCGCAAAACGCATCAACAAACTCCCCCTCGACTATTGATTGGATAGTTTTCTCTGATAGTCCATTGTCTTGTTCATCAGTTTGATTCTGAGCTGCTTCTTCTGCTCAGAAGTCATTGGCGGCTCGAATGTTTTCTTCACAGGCTTAGACACATTGGTCATCTTCACAGTCTTGCCAAGTTTACCCTCCAAGTTGCTTCCAGCATTTATATCATATGCAAAACAAACTCCCACAACTTGAGTATACTTTCTCGCTTGAGCAAAGTCATTGGGTTCATAGTAAATCGGATTGTAGAACAACATGATGATGTCTTCGAATGTGCAATTGATCAACCACATAGGATCAAATACATGAACATGCTTGTATTTATCCTTTCCATCCCTCAACACGATCACCGCTTCTGCCTTCCTCCAATCGTAATACCAAAAGATGAAATCAGCACTGAAATGCTGTGGCATTGGCATCAACGGTATCTTTCTCATCACATTAGGTGCTTTATAAATCAAAGTAACACGCTTCATATTGGTTTGTGGATCAATATCCCTATGCACTTTTCTTCTGGGATATTGTGGTTTGAATCTGTTCCATCTTGTACGACTTTCCCAAACCAATTTGTCTGCGCACCAACCGACATGCGATCCATTTACCTCGGCACCTGACATTGGGAATCTGCATAAATCTCTCACCGCCCAGTACGGTAGAGTAAGCAAATCACAGAATCTGTTGAAATACAGAATTCCGGTTTCCCATTTTGCAGCAATACACTTCAGTCTGCCTAAGTAAGTCCACCCGAGAGCTCTGCCTTTGAACTTGGCATTATGAAATCGATAAAAGTTACCTTGAGCTTCAGGCTTAGGTCGGTTCTCATCCATTTCCTTCAACTTCTTCATATAATTCTTCAACTCATCAGACTGGTTAGAAGAATCTTTCTTTTCAGTTCCAAATACCTTCTCAACAAACTCTTCACTTCTTTTCTTTGCTTTCTGTTTTGCTGACTTATTTGGTATCTCAGTGAAGTCAGGAAATACTTCATTCTCATCTTCTTGTCTGAAATACTGGGGAAACTCTTCATGAGTAATATCTTCTATCTCAACTTCATTGTTCTCTGGAGTATGCACATCATCTGAATGACTTCCCATATCCTTTTCAGGAATATCAGGAATTGATTCATCCATCATAAACTCCTCAAACGTCTTTCCTACCCTCTGTGCGAGACCATCTAGTATTTCTTTCGCCACAGATGCAGGTAGTTCCCCTTCTTCAAGATCCGGATCTTCATATTCCAACTCATATCTCAAATCATCAGTCTGGAATATTTCAGCGAAGCATCCTGTGAACTCAATGGTCCACTCTCTCTTTTCCAACATATTCTTATATATCTGTTTAGCATCATCAGACAGAGATCTCACCTTCTCGTTCCAGAAAATACTTTCATCCGAATCAACATTCCCACCTTTCTTCTTGGAACTCGATTCTCCAGTATCTTTCTTCTTCTGTGGTGTTCTCTTTTCATAACTAAATCTAGAAGTATCATCTCCTCCATCATGATCACTTCCACTACTAAACTCATCACCTTGCTTTTTCCCTGTACCTTCAGTACCATCATCATCATCATCATTATTGTCATCATCATCATCATTGTCATCATCGCTTTTATCCGATCCATCATCATCCTCATCATCATCTTCTTTCTCAGAATTAGAATACTCATAATCAACTTTCTGTTCATCTTCTTCTTCATCTTCTTCACCCTCTTTCAACTGGGGTGCTTTGCTATAAAGCTCTTCAATCAAACCACAAAGGCGTTTGTTTTCCTTCTTCAATTCTTTGTTATCTGCCTTAATCAGTTTGATTTTGCACTTGTTTCTTTCACATTTTCTTTCAAGTTTATCATTCTTTGCTTCAATCAACTTAATCTTATCATTTATATCATCCTGATTAGATTTCGAAGCAACTACAATCTGGAGCATCTTCTCCTCATTCTGCTTGAATTTAGCAATCTCAGCTTGTTGAGCAACCAACATTTTCATCATGTCCTCCATTTTCTTATTAACTTGTTTCATGACATCGTCATCCACAGTCACTTTCTTTGATTTAGATCTGGATGACTCAACTTCAACAACTTTCTCCTTTTGAGGCTTTCTAAACATATCGAGCACTTTATCCATATCGATATTAAACTGATCGATTGGTAAAGTCTCTGCCTCTTTTGCTTTCTTTTGCTTCTTGGCAACTGGTGAAGATAGCTTAGAAGGTGTACCAGCATCAGGTAATCTCTTTCCCTTCAACAACTGAGCCAATTCTTTCTCTCTCAGTTCTTTCACACTTGATTTCTTTGCCATAGTCTTTTGTTTCTTTGTCTTCTTAGGCAAATTCACAACTACAGTTTCTCCAACACTCAGTTCAGCTAGATCAACACCTAAACCTTCATCTTCAACCGATTTCTTTCTTCTCTCAGCTTCTTCTATTGACTGGTTCAAGGATTCAGACTCACCAACCATAGTGGCCTTACGTTTGGTGGTCCTCACATTCTCGTCATCAGAATCCCACTGCTCATCAACCTCAGTCTCTTCTGAATCTACAGACTCTTCATCCACCAAACCCGATCCTTTCTTCGCCGTCGATTTCTTTCTAGCTACCTGTTGCTTAGTGCTTCCCTGATCTATAGCCTTTCCCTTGCCCTTCCCTTTGGCTCCAGGATTGACTACTTGACGTTTTCGCTTAGTGCTTGAATCAACATACACTAAGGGATCATCGTTATCTGAGTCACTCTCATCATGTCTTGCTTTGTTCTTTCCAGGATCAGTGTAATCCGGACGAGCCAAAGCGCCAAATAATCTCCTGTTAGGTGGCTTCTCACTGTCAGGCACACCTTTGTAACCTTTCATCCTCATCAAGGTTCTAATATTCATGTGATCTTGACCTAGGATCATAGTCGGATCCTTTTTCAGCATAGGATATTTGTAGTCAAAGATCATCATCAGAAACCTTGGATACAACATGAACTTCTTATTCTTCATTCCCTTCAGCATCTCCAGCATGTGATCAAGAATCATCCCAGAAACATTAAATGGTTTGTTGAGTGTCAACGCAACCATTAATGAACTCAAACTCCTTCTCATTACGTCATAACCACCACTCACACATCCAAAGACATGAATCAGAACATGTGCAAAATACTTGTACTGCACTCCCAGCTTCCCCTTATACATAGATCCGTCAGTGATTGGACCTTTGTATTTCATTCTTAAGAAGCACGCCTTCTGTTCTGTCCACGATAACTCCCTGGGATCCTCACTATCTTCGAACTTAATCTGTAACGCCTCTCGAATGTCAGCTTCAGTCAAGAACATCTCCATCTCCTGAATCTTGCTCTTGATGATCGTCTGATTCTCCCAGTAATCATACTTCGCATTCTGATAAAAGTCTTCTATGATGTCTTTGTATATGATGGTTGGTGTGGCTAAGGCATGAACAATCCTGCTCCTCTTCAGAAATTCTATAATCCCTGTAAACTCCGTGTTCTTCTCAACGTCTCCTAGATAAGCGCAACAGTTGTGCGATCGTTCAAAAGGCCAACTGCTAGGAACAGATGTTTCAGCTACTGGTACTGGATCTTGAACTGTGATCTCAGCTGGAGTTTCAACATTCACTGCTGGTGATTCCATATTCTCGGGTTGTTCAGCCATCTGTACATGAAAATCAATAAAAACACGTCAAAACACAAAAACGACAAATTATAAAATTCTGGTCAAAAAACTAATCTGCACGTTCGCCCATTTAGAAATGGCCGAATGTGAGAATAATTGGTCGAATGTGAAATTATATGGACGAAAGTGAACATGATCTTGATTAGAAATCACATTCGTCCGTTTTTATGTTCATTCGCCCAATCAGTTTCACTTTCGCCCGGTTTTTGAACCGAAGGTGAAAACTGTTTTCCCCAAAAATTTGAAATTTTGCCATTGTTTATTTTAACCTGTAATTTTGATTCTAATGTATGCTAACAAGGCCGACTAACACTCGTTTATAAGCAATTTTGTCAATTAATCAGTTTACATAGGTTTTAAAGTGGAATTAGGGTTCAATTGTGTTCATTCGATCAAAACTAACATCTAAACATGTTATTATCCTAATTCCTTCCACATTCTCCCCCTAAAACCTATGAGAACTGATCGGCTATCAAAAACAAACATCAATCAACATCAAAAATCCCTAGAACAGAAACCCTAGGTCCCGTTCTTAAAACAATCAATTCTGATCTCATTTGATGTCCATTACCTGCAATATTAGTCTTAAAATGATCAGAAATAACAAGGGAACTAATCAATGAATCGTAGAAAACACGAGCAACAAGGTCTTGGTATGACAGAAATTTTGAAAAATTTTGAATGAGGGGCTCGAACCTGGAATGAGGTATATAAAGAGGTCTACATTCGTCCGTTGGAAGTGGACGAATGTGGGTTAAAACCACATTCGCCCCAATTTAATGGCACGAATGTGAAACTGCTCCACCTTCGCCCCTAGTTAAAGACCCGAAGGTGAAAATGTTACCCGGAAGTGGAATATTCACCCGAAAGTGAAAAATCCACATTCGCCCAGAAATAAAACGGTCGAGTGTAATGATTTTTCCACATTCGACCCATTTAAGGGGCGAATGTGAAATGGAAAAATCTAAAAATTTCGCCAAATCACGAATTCGAATCCCGTTCAACATTTTTCAATCCGTTAAACTTCCAAAACTCAAATTTTCATATTTTGAATGTTACAAAGTCCAGATGGTGTTATCAAATCTCAGAAATTGACCATCAAGCATCCCCGGATATCTAAAATAAAGCAGAAATGCAAATCTTTTGGATTTTCTGAAATTTTTATCAAAACACACCTAAAATCTTTTTGGATTTTGTATCTTTTTGACAATAAAAGTAAAATGCGACAAAGTAAAATGCATCAAAGTAAATGAAAGCCGTAAACATTTTGTGATTTCCGGTAAGAGGATCATATCAGTTTTCTGAGAAATCTGAACACAGCGTTGATCTGTTTCAATATTATCATTAGAAACAATATGTGACACGGCAATTGCTGATATTGTTGTCCACATAAGCTCACATGCAGACAATTACGCAATGCTTTAAAAAGATACTAATTAGATGTATTAGACTAACACATTGTGGTTCCCACACACACGACATACTCCCGTATCAAGAAGTAATTTGCACAAAGACTCATTGTAAAGCGTGATTATGCTTTCGTTGTCTGTAATTGTACAAGATATAATGCATAGAGGTATACAGGTCAGCAAATTAATGCAGCAAAGTAACATATGCACCATACCAGGTTGAGGACTGATATTAATCATGATTTGCATCAATGATCAATACGATATTATAGATAATCTTTGATCATCATATAACATGGAAAGTTCCTCAATTCGGTAACTTTAGGATTTGGCATAAAGCTCTTTTATAAAGACATCCTGTCTGATCTAGGTCCGTAATGACTTACAGCAGAAGATCAGATAGGCTATCCCCAGACAACTAATAACATAACGACCCTAAACCTCCGAGTTTTGTACAAACACCCTATCAAACGAAATTACGGTACTAAGACCATATGCCCATGAGGTGTTCATCCACAAACGCGTAGTTTGTTATGTTTGTATCACTAATGCACGCAATATTTAGTCTACGAAGCCTATCAGCATATCACACGTAATCAACATACGTCTCATTAAAACTATACAATTCTTTAGCCTGTGTCAGATCCCCACTGATGTACTATCATTTCCTCTTTTTATCCAGGAAATCATTTTGGGTTTTTCTAATTTTTAGGTATTTTGAAAATTTTTCAATGTTTTTGGTTTTTCTGATAAAATGACTCCCCCTAAAATAAAGAACATATTTTTGGGTTTTTAATTTTTCTGAAAAACAAAAAGAAAATTTGAAAGAAACAATCCACTTGAAAGCATCAACTTCTTTGAGGATTAAACAACCCCTTTGAAAGCATCAACTTCTTTGAGGATTATGATTGTAAAGAGAAATTCCCAATTAGCAAAGATTTAAAACTAAAACTAAAAAAAAAAAAAAAAAAAAAAACTAAAAATGATAAACCGAGGAGCCGATTAGTCCTGTTTTTCCTTTATATTGTTTACTTTCAAAAGATATTCAAAGCGGGATCTGTCAAAAGCTTTTGTAAACAAATCTGCACGTTGGTAGTCAGTATGGATTTTGACCATGTCAATCAATTCCTTAGCATAACAATCACGGATAAAATGATATTTAATCCGGATATGTTTTGCTTTAGAATGATTTTCAGTATTTTTAGTTAATGCAATTGCGGCTTCGTTGTCACAGTGTATAGGGGTTTTAAGAAACTGCAAACCGTAATCGACCATCTGTTGTTGGATCCAGAGCACTTGCGAACAGCAACTCGAGGCTGAAATGTACTCGGCTTCACATGTAGACAGTGCGACGGAAGTCTGTTTCTTGCATTGCCAGGTAATCAACCTGCTCCCTAAAAACTGGCAACCGGCTGTTGTTGATTTGCTGTCTTTGTCACAGCCGCCCCAATCTGCATCACTAAAAGCAATAAAATCAAAATCATCATCATTAGGGTACCAAAGTCCTTTTGATGGACAACCCTTCAGATATCGAAGGATACGCTTGACCGCCGTCAGATGACTTTGTTTCGGCTTCGATTGGTAGCGAGCACAGAGACACGTTGCATACATAATATCTGGTCGAGACGCTGTCAAATACATCAGAGATCCGATAATTGCTCTGTATGTAAATGGATCTGTCAGCTCCCCCTTAGCGTCCACTCCAATCCCGTGATTGGGTTGAATCGGGGTATCCATCGGCTTAGAGTCCTCCATCTGGAATCGGCTCAAGATGTCGGCTACATATTTCGTCTGGTGAATGAAGATCCCGTCGGGTCTTTGATCCACTTGTAAGCCGAGGAAAAACTGCATTTCCCCCATAGCGCTCATTTCGAACTTCTCCTGCATAACAGTTTCAAATTCCCTGCACAAGAGTTCGTTAGTTGAACCAAAAATAATATCATCAACGTAAATCTGTACTAGAAGCAAGTCATCTCCCGTCTTCTTCGTAAAGAGGGTGCAATCGACGAGGCCACGCTTGAATCCTTTGGAGATGAGGTATGTACTTAGCTCCTCGTACCACTGTCTTGGAGCCTGGTGCAAACCATATAAAGCTTTGTTCAGCACGTAAACCTTGTCCCGGTGGATTGGGTCCTCAAAGCCTGGTGGCTGCCCGACATAAACCTCCTCCTTGACTTTACCGTACAAAAATGCGCTCTTAACATCCATTTGATAGACTTTGAATTTCTTATACGAAGCAAACGCAAGGAACATCCGAATAGCTTCGATTCGTGCTACTGGTGCATAGATTTCGTTGTAATCAATTCCTTCGATTTGATGGAAACCCTGCACAACCAATCTGGCTTTGTTCCTTACAATAACTCCACGATCATCCTTTTTGCACTTAAACACCCACTTAGTGCCTATTTTCTTTCTTCCCGGCGGCAAATCTGTGAGCGTCCAGACTCCCAATTTCTGGAATTGCAATAACTCCTCCTGCATTGCCTCAACCCAGGCATCTTCATTCAAAGCGTCTTTGTATGTCCTTGGCTCTACCTGCGACACATAACATGCAAACGACCAATCATTTTGGCTACCAGATTTCTGAATTTTGGCATACAATGCTAAAGCACCAAAACTCTCTGGCGAATTAACGCTTTTAAGCTGTCCTCTGGTCATCACTCCACTACCAGGATCACCAATAACTTGCTCCAGCGGGTGAATACGATGAATCCGAGATTCCGGATTAACAGGTACAATCACTCCCGTCTGAGCAGTCAAGTTTTCTACAGCATCCTGATCATGACCCGTGTTAGATGATGAAGCAACATCTGGATTTGGAGTTGGGTTCACAGTTTGCTCTTCTAAGTCTTCTGCATTTTCAAGAACGGCTTCTTCAAATTGTTCATCTTCAGATTCTGAAGTGTCTAATGAAGTTGAAGCTTCTTGAAACAATTCTTCTTCTTGTGTAGGAGCACTGGTATCATTAGAAGCTGGTGGGGAGTTTACAGTGATTGGACGCATCAACGGTGAAGTTGCCGCGTTTTCACACTCGTAAAGTAATCTAATAACAGCTTCTTCAACCAAGCTATCTAGGTTGAATGATTCAAAGAAATCTTTGTAATCAAACATCCAATCAGGGCCCGTGCCTTGCAAATTTTGAGTGTATCATTGAACTTCCACGTTAGCCCAATCCTCCACTTGACGAGTTCTCTTGTTGAATACCCTTTTGAGCGGGGTTGCATATCCAACAAAATATCCCTCTTCAGCTTTAGGACTAAACTTCTCGCTTGGATTCAACATCGTGCATGGCGCCCCAAATGGTTCTAGATACTCTAAATTGGGCTTTCGTCGGTGTAACAGCTCATAAGATGTTTTTCCAAACTTCTTCACTGTCAAAACCCGATTTAACGTGTAGTTTGCTGCATAAATCGCCTCATTCCAGAACATTACTGGAAGATTTGAGTCAGCGAGCATTGTTCTAGCAGCCTCAATCAGAGTCCTATTCTTTCTTTCAGCAACACCGTTCTGTTGCGGGGTATACGGAGCCGAATATTCATGATGAATCCCTTTGCTTTCACAAAGTTCATCCATCTTTGCATTTTTGAACTCCGTCCCGTTGTCACTCCTGATCCTTTTGATCTTCAAATTGTAGATATTCTCCAGTCGAGTGAACAGAACTTGTAAGTTGGTAAAAGTGTCGCTTTTGTTCTTCAAACACATCACCCATGAGAATCGTGAATAGTCATCAGTGACGACTAAACAATAAAGCTCTCCAAGATGACTTTTGCGCTTGACCGGTCCAAAAAGGTCCATGTGCAATCGCTCAAGCGGCATCTCAACAGAGTTAACTTTCTTCACTTTATGGGACTGTTTGTGTTGTTTTCCTTTCATGCAGCTTACACACTTGTCGTTCAGATGGAAATGTTTCACGTTTACTCCATCGACAAGTCCATTTCTCACTAACTGATTCATTTTCCTCAGATGAATGTGCCCCATTCTGCGGTGCCACATTATCGATTCTTTTTCGGTCGCCTTGGATAGAAAGCATGTTATCTGTCCCTGTGATGTCATCGCCTTGGACATATCAAGAATATAAAGATTGTTGACTCGAGGTGCCATCAACATAACCCACTCCTTTGGAATCTTGAAGCCCGGTTTGAGAATATAGCAGGATTTGTCATCAAAATGCACAGAAAATTGTTTATCGCATATTTGACTGACGCTCAACAGATTATAGTCTATCTGCTTGACATAAGAAATCCGCTCGAAAGTCACAATCCCATTACTCACGCTTCCTTCCATCGTAATATATCCTCCTTTATTACCCGCGAACGCGACATATCCTCCATTAATATTTTTCACATCAAACAGCAACGCCAAATCCCCCGTCATGTGGCCTGAAGCTCCACTATCAACAATCCAGAGACTGCTAATAGGGCCAACTGAAGCTCCCTGCACACAAAAAGTAAACATTTAGTTCTTTCGGGGGACCCAAGCCTGAGTCTTGGGCCTTTGAACATTTGATTTCAAAGAAACATCCTCAATGACTTTTTCAACAACTTTTTGTTTTGAATCAATCGTTTTCTGATTTTTCAAAACAGTGTCATTTTTCTCACTCACCTTCGAAGTAGAAGCTCCTGGAGTACCATTAGGTGTCCAAGATTGTTCAGACCTTTTGAGAATACGAATTTGAGATTTTGGTTTCTCAATTGGTTTCTGAACATTGTTACTAAAAGTAACTTTCTTAGCAACCTTATCTGAATTAACAGACTTAGGTCCAACATTTGACTTGACAATTGGTTTTTGTGGAACCTTTTGTCTATCAGCTGTTGTGTTCACCACAGGTTTTCTCCAAGATTGTTCCATTGCTATCCGATTCCTTCGATCATATTGAAATGGACGGTTGTTCCTCATTTGAAAATTGTTTTGATTATAAAAATGTTGTTGTTGAGGAACAGTCCGTCTATGTGGTGGGACATAATGATCAATCGGCTTTCTCATGGAATTCTTAACCTCAACCTCATGTCTTTTGTGCCTTACATATGGACACTGAGCAAGTAAATGCCCGCGTTCTCCACATTTAAAGCATTTTCTATATTCCTCAAACACATAATGAGCATTTGGTGAAGCAAATGATCTGACAGGAAATTGATCATTATACTGTTGATTTCTTAAACTCTCAGGAAGTGGTCCTTTCGAGTAAGAAGGCTCATGAAAACCATTTGCTTTATCATTTGGTCGAATGAACTCAGTGACATGGATTTTTGGTTCTTGAGGAACTTCTGAAAACAGTTTCTTTAAAATTTCTGGTGGAATTTCATTGGTTCTTTCATGTTTTGGAAACCATATTGTGCTTTCTTGCCAGATTTTATCAAGTTTAGAATAGTTAACATTTTTAATCGAAAATTCCTCATCAGAAATGATTTTATCAGATCCTTCCATCCGATAAAACACTTTAACCGGTTTGTCACTTGGTTCATTCAGCTCATTCTTTTTTACCTCATTCTTAACAATATTATCTTTCTTAACATCAACCTTTTCAGACTTTTTATCACGATTAGCATTTGCCATCGGATGAACATGATCAGATGGTGACACTGGTTCAGTAGTAACGATGTGATTTTCTTTTGGAATCTCACATTCATTAACAGATTGATCACTACCAGTATCATCATTTTCTGAGTCTGAACTATCACTCTCAGCATAAACACCCTCATTGTTCAAGCCCAAAATCGGTCTCACATCGGAATATGGATCACCAATACTCAAGGTATTAGATTCCTTTTCCGATGACGAGTCTGATTTTACCGAACTCTCCGGTATAACTTGGTGATAGTTATGGTTTTCAAAAAGAACCGGAGATGGTACAGACTTGTAATTGGTGGTGTTATCATCAATGATATGATCTACCACATAAGCAACATTCTTATAACTTTCCAGCTTTTTGTTCACCTTTTCAGCAAAGCATTTTATGGCTGCCATTTCCAACTTGGTGTTTTCAATTTCATTGATGTAGTTGTTTATGGCCAATTGTTTCAATGACAAAGTGTTTTTCAAGTCGGAAATGTCCTTTTTATAGCCATCTAATACTTTGTTGAAAGCATTCAACTCTTTGCGAGTAGATTGACAGTTCAAGATAGCACTATCTCGTGAAATTCGGAGTTGTTTATTCTCCTCTGTCAATCTATCACATGTTCCACAGTATTTATCACTCATAACATCAGTGCTAGATTCAGAACTTACAGGTTTTGGCGGTTCGGTCATGGCCATCAACGCAAAATGAGCTTCCTTTCCAGTGAAAAACTTGGAGTAGTCGATCTTGGTGAAAGCATCATCAGCTATGCACGACTTCCTCTTCATCAAAAAGTCAGCTTCTGCCAGCAACTGGTCAATATCATCATCTAAAGAATCAACACTTCCCTCTGTGTCTGATTCGCTCTCAGAATCTGAATAAACTGATCTACACTCCTCGGGAACATCAGAAACTGAATCAATCACCATTCCAGAACTCTTTTCCTCAGCTTTAACCTCAACAGGTTCACTCTCCACTTCCATCTCAGTCTCAGAATCATCACTTTCACTCTCCTCAGTTTCTTTCTTCTCATCAACTACCACCGATTCTTCCATATCAACCTGATAAGCAACACATGCCACATTTCCACCAGTAGTCACTTCCTCAACTCCTATTTGCATACCCGACCAGTCAAACCTCTCATCCTGTTGAGTTACCAAAGCTTGGTTCTGACTCGCATTCTGTTGAGTCTCATTAGGTGTAGTGATAGGTACAACTGTTCGGTTTGTGTGATTAGAAGATTGGTTTTGAATCTGGTGTTGAGTGTTTGGTTGTCTGTTTTGGTTGTTAAAGTTTCGGTTTTGGTAGTTGTTGTTATTTTGGTAAGAAACTTGGTTTTGTTGACGGTTCTGGTAATTTGCATTGAAAGGGTTTCGATTACCTTGTTTAGGTGGCTGGGTGCATTCCCTTTTGAAGTGTCCTTTTTCTCCACAATTAAAACACGTAACCTTCTCCTTGTTGAAACCATAGGTTGTGTTGGGAGAAGTTGCTAAATCAGTCCTTCCAGTTTTCTCGATGAACTCTGTTGCTCTCCTCATTATACTCGCAAAAGCCCATTGAATGTCAATGAGTTCCATCTCTTCCTTGTCTATCTGTGCGTAGTCTTCGTTGGTTAAGTTGTTGTTTCCAATCTGACTAGCAACCAACCCATTGTAGGATGAAACCATTGCTGAGACTAATGCAATGTGTTGCTGAGCAACCTCCACAGTCACATTTCCCAAGTTTGATGTATCTAAAACCACCGGTTGTTGTTTGTGTTGAGTAACTTGGTTTAATGGTTGTTGTGACTGGTTAGCGGTGTAAAAACTTGCTTGTTGCATTGGAGAGATTGGTGAAATGTAGGAACTATATTGTGGTGGTGTGTATGATGGTTGTGAGTAGGAATTGTATTGTGGTGGTGTGTAGTTGGTGGTTGGTTTTGATGAATCCATGACATTGGAAATACATGCAACATGTGGTGCAACGCTTCCAGAGCTCGAGTTTCCAGCTGAAACTGAAGTACCTCCAAAATACAAACTGGGATTCTGAGGAATCTGTGGCCACTGAGGCTGATGAGATTGAGAGTTTGAACAAGTCTATTGAAGAACAACAACAGAAGAGTCCGATTATTGTTGAAGAAGGTGAACTTTGATTGGAAGACCAAGATTTTACTGGATCTCCTGTTACTGTTGAAAAGATTTTGAAGCCAAAGTTCAAATCTATGGCTAAAAAGACAAACCCGAAGAAGAAACGAGATCGAGAGATTGAGATACTTGTTGCTGGAAAGAAAGTTCCTGACATTTGAAGCTCAAAAGCTGCCACACCTGTGACATCCCCTGTAACTAAGAAAAAGAAGACATCTATTGAAGAAACTTCAATGAATCCTCCTACTGAATTTGAAGCTACTCAGGAGAATGTATTGAAGAAGTTTCAGAAGAAGAAATCTCCTGTTGCTGAGGCATCTACACCTCAGGTTACTGTTTCTGATGATGTGATGGAAGCAGTTAACAAAAAGATTGCTAATATGATGAAAGCATTTAATGAGCAACAGCAGGAGATAGAAAAGCTGAAAAAGAATGAAAAGAAGATGTTAGAGGTTGTTGTATCCTCACAGGAAAGCCAAGAAGAGCTGGAAGCTAGGATTAAGCAGCTTCAAGAAGAAAACCAGAAGCTGTTATGGCATGAACAGAGGAATACACGTAGAATCAAATGCCTTCAGCTTGAAAACAAAAGGATTAAATCAACCAATAAGAATCTGAGAAAGATGATTGATGATTTGTATGGTAAAGCTCCTCAATTGAAAGATGGAGAAGAGGATAAAGAACCAGAAGAAGAACAGGTTGATTTTGAACCATCTGAATCTGAAAATGAAAAAGAAGATGAAGATGATGATGAGTTATCTGATGATGCGGGTGATGATCCTAAGAAGAAGAAAGATGATGATGATGGCGGTTCTGATAAAGGTTCTGATAAAGGATCTGATGATGGTAGTTCTGATGATGATGACAATGATAAGCAAGATGCAGGTGAATCGAGTTCAAAGAAGGCACCTGGTGGAAATACTGATGATGACAGTATTTTCTGGACTGAAAAGATACGAGCCTTATCAGATGAGGACAAGAATCTATATCTTCAGATGTTGACTCAGAAAGTTTGGACGATCGAATTGACTGCAAAGTTTCCAGAAATATTTGAGTCTGATGATTTGAAATATGAGTTGGAGTATAATGATCCTGATTTAGAGGATGGAGAAGTTTCTGCAGCTGTTGCCAAAGAGATTTTAGAAGGATTGGCAAAACGGGTTGGTAAATCTCTTGAGGAATTGATGAATGATAATGAAATTCCAAATAATCCTGAAAAAGAAGCTGGAAATCATTCTGATGATAGAGATACACCTGTGTTTGAGGATATTGAGATAGAAAATATCACAAGTGAAGAATATCCTGAGTACTTTAGAGACAAATAGGATGATGTGATTCATGAATTTACTGATGAAGTTTTAGAACAGGCTGAGAAACTAGCAAAGAAGAAGAGCAAGACATTCGTTGAAGAAGTTTTCAAGAAGGCTGATAATCAGAAGCCGAATGTTGAACAATCTGATGACTTGAAGAGTTTGTTGAGAAGGCGTAAAGAGAAAGAGGCAAACCAACCCAAAACTGAAGTTTAGAGTGGTTTCTATAAATATCACAATGAGTTGTTCAAAGGTAGAGCTCTTGGATGGAAATATCTCAGGCAGTTACGATGTGTTGCAGTGAAGTGGGAGAAAGGAATTCTGTATTTTCACAGATTCCATGACATCAAGACGTTACCGTACTGGGCTGTGCGTAATATCTACAGACATACTATGACTGGTGCAACTGTTAACAATGATGCAGTTGGTTATTTTGCTGATCGTATGGCTAGAGAGAGTAGAACGAGTTGGGATGTGTTCAGGCCGCAGTATCCTATCGGGAAGGTTCATAAAGAAATCGATCAAATTACTGGGCTGAACAGGGTTACTTTAATGTACAAACCACCAACAGTGTTGAAGCATATTCCATTGATGCCTATACAACAACACTTCATCAAATAATTTGTCATGTACTATGATTGGAGAACCGCATAAGCCGTCATCTTACTAAAAGATAAAAGAGGAGAGTATAAGAAGATTCACATATTTGATCCCATGTGGTTGATTAACTGTTCTTATGAAGACATAATCATGTTGTATTATAATCCGATCTACTGGAGGAGAAGGATGGTGAACAAGCGATGAAATACCATTGTGTGGTATGTTTGTGTTTCGCTTGGGATGTCAATGCAGGTTGTGACTATGACAAGAAGTTGGGAAAGTTTGTGAAGGTTAATGAAGTGAAGAAGAAATCTAAACCAAAACCTGATCCGGTGATGACTAAAGAACAGAAGAAGATTCTTCGAATCAAGTTGATGAACAAAACACTTGATTACCAACGTCAACAATCCAAGCAATAGTCAAGTGGGAGTTTGTAGATGCACATTGCCACTAGTTGCTTTGGATTAAAAAAATAAAGTGTTTTGATGTATATCGTAGGGTCGAAGGTGGTTTTGGTATGGGTCGAAGGAAGACTTAGAAGGTCGAAGGGAGAAGACTTGAGACAGAAGTTTGGTTCGAGCTTAGTGACAGGTCAAAGGAACACATTCGACCTTGACGAGAGGTCGAATGTGGACTTCTATATAAGCTGAAAATTTTGTTTATTTTATAACTTTTGCCATTTGTGTTTGTGTGTCAGGTCTAGGTTTTCTCTCTGGGTCTTGATCCTTCTGAACTTGAATTATATCATTGTAAATCTATTTGTAATCAAGTTTTAACAAGTCATTAATGAAAATGGAGATTGAAAAGTTGATTGATTGTGTTTGATTCGATTTGTATCATTTTGTAAACATTCTAGGGTTTCCGCACCTGGATTGTTAGACTTGTATAATCACATAAACATTTTTTATCAAAACTGATCTGTCTACAAATCTAAACGAAATGCCCACTCTGCAAATACGTTACATCTTAAAAACAATTGGCAAATCCATATATCAAAGTTAAACTAATCACCCATACTGATTTGTGGGTTCAATGTTGATCGTCTAAGAAAAGTAAACAAGAAGATGTGATTGTCTAGGTTTTATTAGAATTTAAAGATGATGGAAAAAGATAGAAATACCCTCCCGTAAATAGCATGTGAGGGTGTTTATAGTTATGTTTTAACAGTCGTTAGGCTTAATACCCATTGTTACAAAATTATAACCATAAGCCATAAACAAGTTAACAAATTTGCTTAGTACCCTTATGAGTTATTTCTTGAAAATCATCAGGATCATCCGTGTAATTTTGTCTTTTCATTAAATAGAGATGGTGTATCAATATGATGATTATATAAGGATGGTTTGAGAAGTTGAATGACTATACTCAAATTGAACATTGACACGGAAAGCGTTTCAAGAAATAAAATTCTTAGCTTAACTTATTCTACAAAGGGTATCATATTGGTACTTGTACCCGTACTACATATTTGGTACTCGTACTATATTGATGCTCGTACCGTTTTATCTATTTGATACTTGTACGAATGCTAAAAAACATAGTGGTTCCTGTGAATCCGTTTTAGGATTGTAATCAAGAAACGTGATCTCACGAATACCAACCGTAGGGTGCGAAATCCCCAACGATCGTGCAAAATGATTCAGAAATAAACGTAATCGAACGTGATGAAAAGCAGATAACGAATCACCGAGCAATTTCCATAACTTTAATCTTTGTATTAGATCAAATCAAGATGTTTACAAATGAAATCTTAGACCTAATACAGAGAAAAACACACATACACACTCTAGGGAAAAGGCTCAAATGATAACTCTCTCTAAAATTACAAACTTTTCCCTTAATATAAGCTCCCACCTTCGCCCCTTTCATAAGGTCGAAGGTGTTCATTCGACCCTTTAAGGGTTCGAATGAAGCCTTCTATAACAATCAATCTACATTCGACCAAAGATAACTACATTCGACCATCCGACTGGTCGAATGTAACTTCAAGCTAAAGTCTTGGTCGTTTTTCTGATTATCTGAACCTTCGACATTCAGTACTGGATCACTAGCTGGGGACATACATAAATAATGCACTTACAATCTCCCCCTTAGACCTAGCTAGTGATGTACCAAATCAGAAAACTGTCAATTCTTCAAGTCTTGCAATCATCATCTTGAACAAATTGAAAACTTTCCATTTTCATGCACGTTTGTGTCGAGGTTCTTGTCTATCTCTGCAGTAAGCTTTGAAATCTCAGACAGACTCAAGAAATCTTTCCTTTGTCTTTTGTTGGTCCAGAGATGAAGACAGACATCAAATCTTGAATTCTTCGATCTTCAATCTTTTCTTGAACAATCTCTTGACTAGTTTATGTTGTTCTGGTTCTAGATGTTCAGGTTTGGGTCTTTTTCAGTTACACACTTTGTCGATGAATCTTGAGCAGTGCACCTGTTGTGTTTGATTCTGCAGAAAAATTTACTAAAAACTGCACAAACTACAACCAGCGTTAGACACGACAAAATTCTCGGAAGTACTCTTCACATTCCTTTTGACCCTCAATAGTTCTCCCCCTGAACTATTAAACATTTTTCATACGCACCAGAAACTTGAAAATCTGTAGTCTTTTTCAACTTTTAAGTATCTGAGTATTCACATTAAGTATCCCATCATCGGTTATCGAAAATAAAACAGAAACAAAACATTTTGATTTTTCAAAATTTATGCTAAAACACACCAAATTTTTTTTTTCTTTCAAATGGAATTGCATAAAAGTAAACTAAACATATTTTTGTGAATTTTCCGGTAAGAGGATCATATCAGTATTGAAATAGTCAGTCAAAACTCTTTTTGATCAATTTTCTGTTTTTGACATTGAGCATCCTACAACCATTACCAGTATGTTTGTCCACTTAAACTCAAAATCATTATTCATTGTTCAGCACTTCAGATACATTATGGTAATATTAGATACTGAAAAATCTATGGTCCCCGCACACGTGACACATTCCCGTATCAAGAATTGCACAAAGTTTCATCGTAACGTGTGATTATATTGTAGTTATCCGTTAGTTACAAGGTACGAGGCACAGTGGTGACAGGTTAGCAAACTAATGCTTCAAAGCGACTTATGCACTCAACCAGGGTGAGGACTAATATCATACATGATTTTCATCATAAAACTGATACGATGCACATGTTAAGTTCCTCATTCGGTAACTTATGGTTTTGTCAATAAAGATCTTTTGTTAAGATACCCTGACTGATCTAGGTCCGTAAATCAATACGACAGAAGATCAGTTAGGCTATCCCCAGATAACTTTCAATATAACGACCCGAAACCTCCGATTTTGGCAATCTATCAAACGAAATTTCGGTACTAAGACCATATGTCAACGAGACGTTGATCCACATGATTATCAGTTAATGTTTTTAGGTTTATATCACCATGCTGAACTTTAAACTTTGATTTCAAGCCTACCAATATATAATTGTAGTGGCTACTCAATGTTTATCAATACATTTTGTTTTCAGAGTAATCTGACAGTTCACTGATGTACTATCATCTCCTCTTTTTCTCCAGGAAAACTCATTTTTGATTTTCTAATTTTTATTTTGATTTTTCTGAAATTTTTCTCCCCCTAAAAATCTAAAAATAAGCATATTTTTGGATTTTTAAACTTTTGAAGAAAAACAAAATAAAATGATATCCGATGCGGTTTACTCATTGAGTTTCAAAAACCATTTTCCACTCAGATTACTTGACTCACTTTGTTCTTTCAAATAGTAAAACCATTAACAAAGATAAGAGAGTTTAGAATAAACCGTTTTGTCGCATCTGTTGTAGAAATCCAAAACCTGAAAGCAATTGCATGATATTGCAACTTTTTCCGACTTCACAGGTAGGAAACAGACGACAAACACTCTCCTCTCTGTTGACATCATTCTTTCTTTCTCAAAATCCTTTTCTTCACCTTCACCTCTCCAATAAATAGCTTGTATACAGATGCTCCACTTATCAACTATTAAAAATAGCTAATAGGTCTGTCTGGAACAATCTGCACACTTGTTAAACAATTAGAACGAGAGAAGCACCCATCCCTTCACAATGATGGGTCGTCCAAGGTCATCAATTCTCGGAACATCAATCCATTCTCCTTTTGAAAAAATCAATTGGTTTTTCAATGGATTGATTTGAAGTTGAAATTGCTATTGATTTAGAAAGTGATTTGGGTTTCCAAACGCGTTCAGAGTTTATTTTTGTTTTTGTTGAAATTGTTTTGATTGTTGACTTTTCAGATTTCTCATTTGAAACCTGCTTCTGAACTTTGTTTGGAACCTTCTCAGACTTAACTGATGAAGACCCAGGTTTAGAATTGTTCTTAGGCTTAGCCTTAGAACTCCCCCTTACCTTAGCAACCCGTTCACTATCTACATTTTTGTTCAAGGCAATCTTGTTACGATTGTCATACACAACCTGTTTCCCCTTTTGCTTCTTGATTGGTTTTGGGGAAACAAGCTTTTTGACATTGCCTGAATTTTTAGCAAATTTCACTTCGGTCTTTTTCTGTTTAACATATGGACAGGCAGCAACTAAATGCCCACACTCTCCGCAGTTATAACAAGACCTATATTCCACAAAATCACATGCATACCCTTCATCCCAATACCAGTAGGGACAATGAGCAGCAATATGACCAACTTCACCACATTCAAAACAGCTTCTCCATTCAACATAACCATGAGAATACTGTGGTGAGTTGTTTCTCCAATAACCATCAAATCGAGAGGTATATGAATAATCATAAGAATCATATGATCTAGATGAAAAATTTCTTGACTTCTTTTGATGAGAGTTTTTCATCTAATCATTTCCTTTCGATTTGTTTGGTTTCGGTCCTTTTACTTTAGAACCTTTCTTATTTTCAACATTTTTCTTTTCAATGTTTTTCTTTTGATCCTCATGTTGGTTAGGATTTAGTTCAAACGATAAATGCCCAAATTGATTTGTAAATTGATTTAACAAATCGATATTATCAACATATATACATTTAAGTAAAGATTGTTCGATATTATCAATTGGAAAATCTTTATTGAGAATCAACTTGTCATGTCCTACCAACATATAGGATCCTTCCATTCCATCAGGAAATTTAAATATGGTTTTCTCTTCAGACTCAGGTTCTGAAATAACTACCACGTTTTTATTTTTCTGACTAGAATCGAACTTCACCTCAGAGTTTGAAACTTCAACACAAGATGTTATGTCTTTCAACTCTGATGTGGTGTTATTCATTGAAACACTTTTATTTATTTCTAAAAATTCTTGCTTTAAAATTCAATTTTATTTAACAAATCTTTTTCATTCTTTTCAAAAACTTTATTTTGGTTTTGACAATTTTCTAGTTCATTTGCTAGGTTCTGTTTGTCCTTAATAAGTGTCATCAATTCACATTTCAACTTGACACATTCAGAACAACTAGCACAGTCAATACTAGATCTTACCTCATCATCTGATTTATTACCATTATCAGATTTTGCATCAATATTTGAGATATCACTCTCTCTTGATTCACTCTGTTCTGAATCCGTATCAGAACTCAAGACACTCTCTGACAATTCACTTGAATCATCATTCTCCACTTGTTTGACAAGACACACAACGTTACTTTTAACACCTTCTCTGTTAACACACTTGTCAACATGTACCATTTCATCAGTTGATTGCACAGCTGGTTGTGTAACAAATGGTTGAATCTTAGATGCAACAACTTGTTCCCATGTTAGCTTTTGTTGCATTGCAGCTTTTATCTGATCATCAGTTCTTGACATAGCCAAGTAATTCATCATTTTTCAACAAAAAATATTTCAAAAATTTTCCGAATATTCGTAGGTTCGAATGTGGAAGTAACCAGTCTTATTCGACCTTAAAAATCAAAATCTTTGAAAATCAGATTCTACATTCGACCCTTTTCAATTTACGAGTGGTCGAATGAGCCAAAATGATCTCCTTCTACCGTTTGAAAAGATACGAAAGAGAAGTATGACAAACACTAATCTCTTTCGACCATTTGAATTTCTCCTTCGACTGATCGAATGGTCGAATGAGACAAAATGGTCGAATGAACAAAATAACACTGATAAACTCTAGATTCGACCAGTTAAAACTCCACGTTCGACCAAAAAATGCTACGTTCGACCCTCAAATCTCACATTCGACCGTTTCAGGTCTGTTCATCATCTTCAACCTCAAGAACACGAATCTGATCTGTTTTTGATAAAAGTTTCACCAAATGTAATGAAATTTGATAGGTTTTGTTTGGATTTGAATTTAGACAAACATTTGTGAAAGAATTTGTGAAAATAACATCAAATTCAACTCCAATTCAATCAAAAAGCATGTTTTTATGAAAAGCTTCAAAATTTCTTGGGTGTTTAACTTTTAAACCAGAATTCTAATCAGTTTTCATCAATTCAGATCAATTTGCAATCGTGAAATCGAACCTATGCTCTGATACCACTTGTGAATCCGTTTTAGGATCGTAATTAAGAAACGTGATCTCACGAATACCAACCGTAGGGTGCGGAATCCCCAACGATCGTGCAAAATGATTCAGAAATAAACGTAATCGAACGTGATGAAAAGCAGATAACGAATCACCGAGCAATTTCCATAACTTTAATCTTTGTATTAGATCAAATCAAGATGTTTACAAATGAAATCTTAGACCTAATACAGAGAAAAACACACATACACACTCTAGGGAAAAGGCTCAAATGATAACTCTCTCTAAAATTACAAACTTTTCCCTTTATATAAGCTCCCACCTTCGCCCCTTTCATAAGGTCGAATGTGTTCATTCGACCCTTTAAGGGTTCGAATGAAGCCTTCTATAACAATCAATCTACATTCGACCAAAGATAACTACATTCGACCATCCGACTGGTCGAATGTAACTTCAAGCTAAAGTCTTGGTCGTTTTTCTGATTATCTGAACCTTCGACATTCAGTACTGGATCACTAGCTGGGGACATACATGAATAATGCACTTACAGTTCCAAACCTGGTATCGTACCAAAATACCGGTACTGATACCCGTACTTGTACCCATACCGTACCAAACCAATATATTCAGTATCGTATTTGGTTTCTAGTTTTGTTCAAATTCGATACGGTACAGATATGATATTGATCCCATTCATAGCTAGTGTCACGCATAGATGACCCAAAACAATTACACTTTAAAAAACGAGGTGTATGTGAATGATCCTATACAATAATATGTTATTAGTCATGTCTTGAAATGATGTGTCTTAAGCATATAATGTTTCAACTTATAAACACACATCTTCAAATCTCAGTCTTGGTTCGTTGGGAACTTATTTTTGCTTCTTTTTAAAACTTCTCATTGTCGTGTGAAATAAACTCATGACTTTGAGGTCATTTTTAGGGGAGGGGGATGTGATGATGCTCGTAAAATTCCAAGGGTTAAGTAGGATTTCTTGGTGGCTGACAACTATAAAGACGGTTTAGGCATTTGGAATTTAGAAAGTCCTAATCAAGTCCTTTTATATAATTGACCGTGGATATTTTTTATTGTTTTGAGCATGGTTTTGGAGACCGGATCGGACCGGCCGGTTGAACCGGGATTCGCCAAGATAAGCGAACCGGTTACAACAATTCGTCAAGTATATAAAAAACCGGGCGGTTCGGTCAGTTTTCTGGTTCGGTGGTTCGTTGAACCGGCCGGTCGAACCGGTAAGTTTGCCTTTTTTTTTTTTTTTCCTTTTTTTCCCTCCCTGAAACAACAACTAACCCTAAAAATAAACAAAATCTCATCTCCTTTTCCAGATCTAAAGAGCTCGTCTCATCTTCTTGCTAGATCTAGAAGAAAACCAAAGTTGTTAGCAAGTGAATGTCGCAAACATGGATTGGTTCACAATAGGTGGAATGGCGATAATCAAATATCGAAGTGAGTATGGACTGTATGGTGTCTGAAAGAAGTTTGAGAAGAAGGAAGAAGATGAAGCAAATAGAGACAGAGGGTTACTTTTTACTTCTCTTGAATGTGTTGTTTGGTGTAAACAACTTAAAATGAAAAGGTTCCATTGTTTTAATTAACTAGTTATATAAACAAACGCGCGTTGCGCGTTTTTCGTATTTGTTTTTTTTTTTAATAATGTTTCAAACCGGAGACCTCAAACCACACAAATACACCCACTACTACAAAAATGGGTTGTTTGGGCGGTGGAAACAATGGTTATAGGCGGTTTTATGAACGCCCAAACAAACATCGCTGCAAAAAGATCTAAAGTAATTCAGGCGTTTAATAAAAGGCTCAAAAATGTTATATAAACGCCCAGAAAACTTCATGCTAAAGCACCCAAAAAACATCTCTAGACGCCCAAAAAACTTCTTTCCAAAACGCCCAAAAAACATCCTCCAAACGCCCATAAATCATCTTGCCAGAACACCCAAAAAACATACACCAACCGCCCAAAATACCTTCCACACCAACCGCCAAAATACCTTCCAGAAATGATATACCAAGCGCCCAGAAAACATTCAACAAAATACCTTAAATATTGCCCAGAATATACCTCTTCAACCACAAAATGAACCAAATTAAAATCTAGTTGATTAAAGTACAAACATAGCCCAGTATACCTCGTCAACCACAAAATGAACTCGATATCTAGTTGATTACAGCACATAGTTCAGAAAACATACAAACAAACCCAAACACATCCAAATTTGTTTGATTACAGTACATAGTTCACAAAAACTGTTCAAACAAAATACTACTTAGCTAACCAATTGTTCGACGGATCTCCAAACACTAGTTTGAAAAAACGATGCATGTTGTTTCTAACCAACCTATTGATTTCCTCTTCGGTGACGTATGTTGTGTTGTTCCAAATCTATAAAAGTGAAAAATAGAGTAACATGGTTAATATAATATTAAACCTTAACGTACTACCATCTAAACGCAAGTAACCCTAACAACAAGCTTAATTAAAAGTAAGCGAATTAAAAACAGAACACTTACATTGCTTGGAAACTCATTTTGCCTTGTTAAAACAAAGTCAAACATGTTTCTTATCACCAAAAATCCACACTCCCAAGAGCCTTCTTGTTGCGTACACTACATTAAATTAAACAAAAAAAGTCAATAGAATAATCACTTAGTTTTATAAAATACAATATAATCAATCCTATGGATAACATACCGAAACCATCTCCCATGTAAATGGACCTCCAAAAGTAGTTTCGATTACTTTTGTTAGAAGATACGAATTTTTATCCTTTTTGCCCCTGATGAAAGTTGAATCCAAAATCCAACCTTTTTGTTGGGAAGGTGAAATGATAAACAGTACCCAATGGCCACTTCAAAAAAGAAAGTGATAGTCATTACATAAAATTACTAATAAACGAAAGAAAATTTAATACAACACAAATAATATATATTACCTGTAAAAAATGGAGCAAGAAAATATTGTTTGTCTTTGTGAAGATTGTACATATCAACCAAGTGTTTTTTAACACTTGGAAAATTTTGCTCGCATTCTTTCCCCTTGGGCATTAAAATAGGCAACATGAGTAGTTTCATTTTCTGACAATTTATAGGCATACAAACACCTAATATCAATAATAAATATATTGTTAAAATATTAATTGTATTTAAAAAATAATAGCATTGTACATGATAAATATAATAATAAAACTTACATTTCGCACCAATGTATGAAACTAGCATCAACCAACCCGTTTGCTAAAAACTGCAACATACCCTCATATTCGATGTACTCACATGGGAAATCAAACCCGGTATCAGGGTACATCCCAGTAGGACAATAAGCCTCAATGCTCATCTCACCGTCATAGTGGTTTTTTAACCGTTTAGCCAATGAATTCATTACTTTAGGACGCAAATTCTTGATCTTCCACAAGGCGTCCATTATTTTTTTTTTTTTGTTCATCAAGAACCTCATGTTCCGATCCCTGCATTATTTAACAAACCATTTTTTTCAGAAAATTGATAGTCACATGTACATATTGTACATATACATAGATGTCATAATTGATTTTCTGATTACCATCCTATCAAGTTCCTCTGATCTGTTAACATGATGCTGAGCGGAAACATCATGTGCACCAAAAAGAAGCTACATTAATTAAAAAATAGATTATTAGTATGTTAATTCTATTATATATATATACACACACACACATGAGAAAGAGAGATAGAAAATGATTGTTGGTACATGATTACCTCATCTTCAAAATTTTCGACCATAGTCGTATCAATTTGGTGATTTACATGAGTTAGGTTTTGTTCAGTGACATCTTCAAACTATAAAAGCCAATGAAATTGTTATGATATAAAACGAAAAAATTTATATAAGTAATATACTACTCGGACCGAGAAACCTGACCCAAAACCCCAACAAGACTCCTAACCTGTGGTGAATAACATATGTTGTCCTGAGTTATATGTATCAATGGTGGATTATGAGGAGTTGCCTCTGTGTTTAAAAGCTACAATTTAACAACATATTAGAAGTCTTACTAAGAGTAAACATAAAGTTATATATATATATATATATATATATATATATATATTGTATATTAAACTACCTTTATTTTAGAAAGTGGCCACTGAATGAAATAATTAACAGCATCGCCTAAATCTTCAAGTGCATCAACACATGAAAGTGTAGGAAGAGATGTTTTCTTGTAATCAGGTTTGATTTCAGATACTTGAATTTTCACATACCCATCGGCCATTGGTTCATTATGTATAATCCTCTTCGGACTAGGATGATGATATGCTACACCGACTACTTTTTCTCTTGAAGAAGGATGCGGGTATAACAATTCACAAAGAGTTGGCTCCTGCAAAACGATAATAAACTTATTGAAACATATGTATTATATATAAACGATTCATATATTAACATCATACAAATATAATTACCTCAATTGATGGATATTGAATATGAGATCCACCGGTAGACACGTTCATTTCAGTGGTAGGCACGTTATTTTGAGTGGTAGGCACGTTACTTTGAGCTTGTTGTCTACCGCCTTGAAACAACCCTCCCCGTACCTTTGTATGTCCTTTTAAATCAAGATATGTTCAGAAAATTAATTTATATGTATATATATATATATATATTAAATTTAAAACTCATAATTAGCTGAGAAACGAATATTGGAGTAACAGGAACTTGTTGTAAACAAAAGGAAGATTTTAACATCAAGATTATGCTTTACTTGCCACCATTATTCAAGTAACAAGGGATTTTGTTGACATTTATATTACCTATAATATTAGAAACCGTACGCGCTCTCCCTCCACGCTCAGGTCCTAGCAACCTAGTTAGTGGATCCTCCTTCCCACTAAAATAGCTCCCGTCATCAATCATTCTTTTCTCTAGATCGGCCTAAACAAAGTATATAAAACTGTTAAAACCTTTTATTACAATATACATTATTAAATAAATATACATAACTTACTAGTTGTGTTGATTCTGCTAGCGTGCTTTTAGGCAGTGAGTACACTTTAGTTTTTCGGTTTTTTTTTTGCTCTACTCACAATATACCTTTTAGAGCGGAAGTCTTTAATATATTTAAGAAAAGAATACATGGGTACAAGTTGAGACCATATATTCTCAAGGCGAGGGGTTAAAGCCGCAAACCCAACACGTCCTAAGCGTGTCAGGTTTTTGTTCGCCTTTGCACTTCTTGTTGCCTTTTGACTTTTTTCCTTCACATTAATAAACAAATTGTTGCTAACTAATAGTTACAAATAAATAACAATAATTATTAAAACAATACTAATAACTAATTTAAAAATATACCTTAAATTCTTTGCTACTCCTTTGCTTAACAAATTCCTCCCAATGATTGGAATCAAGATTCTTATACTTCTCGAATGGAGTTAAACCTTTCACTACATAGTTTGTTGTAAGATAACTCCGCCAATTTGTATGGCGTTTTTTTGCATTTTTAAGCAACAAACTCTTAGGAGCCTCGCTTTGAATACTCCATTCTCGCTAAATATTATAGAGAAAAAAGGTTAACAAGTTATAGTTCATGTTTCTAATTAATATATATATATATATATATATATATATAATTAATTAATACCTTGATGTCTTGCCAAAGTTCTTCCCATTTTTGTTTTCCAAATTTGCCTTGCGGAATATGATAGGAAAATTCAGCTTTTAACTTCACTCCTAACCATGAAGTGAAATCATTGGCATTTTTTCCAATTGGTTGCATTAGTTCGTTAAGTTCAATTAAAAACTCGCAATCCTTCTTGGAAAACTTTGCAGCGCCACGTTTCCCACCTTTTCCACGTCTAGACATCTTAAATAAACTGAACAACCAAAAATACCCAAATTAACAAAATAATAATGTTCAATTTTAAAATCACACATCCTATGATATGATTTGCCTTCAATAATGATCAATTTCTCAAAAGTTTTTAACAACAGATCTTGTGTGGGGTCAATAATGGTCAATTTCTTAAAGTTCATTTATTATTATACTCATAAATAGACAAATTGACATATTCATACAAATTCCAACATAAAGAGACTACACGTGGAACCAAATTCGCAAAATCCAAATATAACTACTTTATGTATATATAACTTTGTATTCAAATCACACACCACCGGTATGTTTTACAAACAATTTAATTTATTGATTTATATTAATAAAAAATAATCCACATGAGTTCATACGTAGAATTTGTTTTTCTGTGGAGGGAGGTCAATGGCCATGTCAGCAATATCGTGTATGAACAACGGCTATTTCTGTAATTTTGTAAATGGTGTGCTTCTCAAGGGAATATATGGTTTCACTAAAAACCATTTGACAAACACTGGTTTTGCAAAACCCACTAAAATACTAATTTGAAAACCCTCAAACCCTTACTTTTCCAATTTCTTTCACACCAGATTCATCAGATGAGCTAGAGAGAGAGACCACCACTCCTCTCTCTGTATCCGCCACCACTATTCCTCCCCTCTCTTTATAAAAACCAGCTGCCGCCATCACAACGACTCCTCCCCTCTCTCTAAAAACCTACCGTTATCAGCACCATTCGTCTCTTTATCTCTCTAAAAAAACTCAGTTACCAATTGTATCTATATATAATTTCTTTTTGGCAGGCAAAGAGGAATTTATAATTAACACACAAGACAGGACAAAAAACTACAACAAAATATTTATATGTTTATGTACATATAAATACGAGGTCATAACAGACCTGTTCTATTCTTGTGTTCTGTTCATGCAGCAGCAGGGAGGAAGAAGGCTGCGAGGTTTTGGAGGAGGTAGATGGAATGAGAAGAGGTTAAGGTGGAGGAGATGGTGGAGTCGGTTATGCCGATTGAGGGTTTGAGGATCTATTTAGGGCGACGGCTTTTTTGGGGGAATTGGTGGAGTAAGTTATGGTTCGAGGGTTATCTTTTAGCATTTGGGAATTGGATGTTGGGCGGGGGCGGTAGATTTTTTGGCTGTGGCGGTATTTTTATTTTTTTTTTTTTTGTGTGTTATTTCATTTAGTGGCAAATTGGTTTTATTTAGTGGCAAATTGGCTTTTTAAAACCCGGTTATTTAATACCTGAACCCGACCCTACCGGCTACCGTAGGGTATTTTAAAACCCAATTATTTAATACCCGAACCCGACCCTACCCGGTTATTTAATACCCGAACCCGACCTTACCCGTAGGGTATTTTCGCAAACTAATGTATTAAAATTAAAATTTTACTATAAAAAACACAAATATATATAAAACATTTATGTTTTATTTATAAAATCTCATACCAATTTCTGTTTTAAGTTATAAGTGTAGCATAAAATACCTAACCAATTTAATTTATAACATAAAACATATTGTAAAAAAACAATATATAGTATAACCAACCCGCCCGAGTTGACCCGAACCCATTTAGACTAAACCTAAACCCGCTAATTTCGTGTTAGGTTCGGGTCGTGTTTTTGTATGCGCGTGAAAGGATCGATAAGCTACAAAGACAATCAAACAATTTAGTTTTGGGTGCGGAATCCCCAAAACCAGCACAAAATGATAACTAATCAGATAAACACACACAAATCATCATTTTCAAACGTTTTCATTAATAATCAAACTTGAATACACGTAGAAAAGTGATTACAATCAAGGATTAGACGCAAAACAAGTTTATAAAAAGTTACAGAGAGAATTCAGAAAGTGGCGGGAAATAAATGACTCAAAGTTAACTACAAAAACTGAGTTTGCCTATTTATAGACTGCACATTCGCCCACTTTGTTCATGCGAATGTGCAGGTTCGCCCATTGTGAACGGTCGAACCAAACTACATAATAAACAGTCTTCATTCGCCCAAAATTCTTCCTTCGCACCTTTGAAAACTCTCCTTCGCACCACCCAAAACCTTCCTTCGCACCAACGACAGAAAACAAAAACATATGATTTATCCAATCCAAAGCATTAGTCGCACATATGCACCTACAAACTCCCCCTCGACTATTGCTTGGATTGTAATCTTCTCTGTTCATCCATGTGCTTGTTCATTATTCTGATGTGTCGAATAATCTTTTGTTCTCTAGTCAGTACCGGTTCCTGAACTGTCTTCTTCTTTGATTTCTTCACAGGCACAACCTTCTCAACAGTCTTTCCCAACTTCTGCTCATAATCACATCCAGCGTTGATGTCATACGCAAAGCATAGAAATACCACACGTTGGTATTTTCCTGCTTGTTCAGCATCTTTTGCGTCTGAGTAGATAGGATTATAGAATAACATAATGATATCCTCATGTGAGCAATTGATTAGCCACATAGGATCAAAAATAAGCACTTTCTTATAATCCTTCTCACCATCCTTTAACACAATCACGGCCTCTGCTTTCTTCCAATCATAGTACCACCAGATAAAATCTTTAGCGAAATGCTGAGGAATATGCAACAACGGAATTTTCTTCAGCACTCGCGGTGGTTTATACTTCAAAGTAACCTTGGGCAACCCAGTTATCTCGTTAATCTCCTTCTTGTGTTCAATCCTCTTTGGATACTGAGGTCTAAACAGATTCCACTCGGTTCGACTTTCGCGGGTCATCTTCTCAGCAAAATAATCAATCTGACTATTTGGCGCTCCCGTTAGACGGTGACGACAAATATCCCTGATTGCCCAGTAAGGAAGAGTCTTTAAGTGATGAAACTTCTCAAAGTATAGAATACCTTTCTCCCATTTCACTGCAAAACACCTAAGCTCTTTGACAAACTTCCAGGCCAAGGCACGGCCTTTGAACATACTACTATGAAGTTTTTAGAAGCTTCCCTGAATATCAGCTTTAGGGCGGTTATTCTCCTTCTCCTTTAGCTTCCTCAACAACTCCTTCAAACTGTCTGTTTGTTCGAACCGAGGCTTCTCATGCCCTTCAAAGATTTGATCTTCAAATATCTTACTCTTCTCTTTGGCTATTTTCTCAGCATGGTTTAGCAATTCGTCTGAGAAAGAAAATCCACATTCTTGATTTGTTCTGAAATATTGTGGATATTCATCTCTCGTAATATCTTCCATCTCGACTTCCTCGAATGCAGGAACATCACGATCATCTGAGTGATTTCCAGCTTCTTTCTCAGGAATCTGAGGAATAAAATTATCAGCAAGTAATTCTTCTAACGTCTTACCCACTTGCTTTGCTAAACCTTCCAAAATTTCTTTTGAAATAGCTGCAGACACTTCCCCATCTTCAAGATCAGGGTCATCATATTCCAATTCGAAGAGTTTATTATCAGATTCAAATATTTCAGGAAACCTGCTAGTCATGTCTATCGTCCAGACTCGATCAGTTAACATCTGACGATACTTAGTTTTATCTTCTTCAGACAATGACTTTAATTTTTCGTTCCAGAAAATATCATCATCATCTACATTCTCTCCTGGAACTTTCGAACTTGATTCTCCACCCTTACCTGTTTCACGCTTTTCATATGAAAACTGTTCAGCGTCATCATTATCATCATCACTATCATCAGAAGCAGAGCCGCTTTCACCTGAACCATCACTCGAATCATCATCACCATCATTATCGTCTTTCTTCTTCTTCTTAGAATCATTTCCAGCATCTTCATCTAATTCATCATCTTCCTCTTCATCTGATGGTTCATAATCAACCTGTTGTTCATCTAACTCTTTGTCTTCCTCACCAGCTTGAAGTTGAGGAGCTCGACTGTACAAGTCTTGAATCAGATTATCCATCTTCTTGTTATTCTTCTTCAGTTCTTTGTTCTCCTCCTTCAAAGCCATTATTCTTCTTGTATTCCGTTGCTCATGCTTTAGCAACTTTTTGTTTTCCCTCTTCAACCTCTTAATGGTTTTCTTCATCAATGCATTATCATCCGCTGATGTGACTACAACCTCTAACATCTTTTTGTCAGTCGATTTTAACTGTTCAATCTCACTCTGTTGTTTGTTAATGATATTCATCATTTTAGTCAGTCGTTGATTAACAGCATCCATAACATCACTATCAACAGAAACCTTTTTCTTAACAGGTTGTTCAACAACTTCTTGCATTTTGCCTTTTCTCATTTTCTTCAGCACATTATCCAATGCTTCATTCACATCATCCATTGGAATTCCTTTTGTTTGTGGTGTGCTTGAAGTTGTTGTGGTTTTCTGTTTCTTCTGTGCCTGCTCAGCAACCGGTGACTTTGAACTAGTAGCTGGTGGTAAATTCTTTCCAGCCATCAACATTTCTAGTTCTTTCTTTCTCTTCAAACTTGGTTTCTCCTGTTTCTTCTTTTTCTTTGCTTGAACAGGAGAACCAGTTTCAATCTCTTCAACATTCAAAACAAAATCGTCCTCAACTGGACTCCTAACACCTTCATCTTCAGCACCAGCAGACACACCAGCCTCAGTGGCCTTGGGCATGGTAGTCTCTACAGTTTCTGCATCCGAATTCCATCTCTCGTCTTCTTGTGTCTCTTCAGAATCGACAGACACTTCATCTACTAAATGTAAACCCTTTTGAGCTTTACTCTTCTGTCTCCTTGGAGCAGACTTCTGTTTCTCCTTCTCAGGTTCAACAACCTTAATAGTCACCTCCTTCTTTTTCATCTTGCCACCCTTAGCTCCCACATTCACTATCTGTCTCTTTCGCTTTGCATCAGGATCAATATGATGTAAAGGATCATCAGTATCAGAATTGCTATCATCATGTCTCACTTTCCCTTTCCCTTGATCATCTTTTCCTGGATCCTCATAGTCTATATTCGCCAAATGACCAAATAAACGCCTAACTGGAGGACGTTCATCAGCAGATAAGCCTTTGTAGGCTTTCATCCTGGCAAGTGTGTTCAACGTCATATGCTCTTGAACCACAATCTGTTTTGGATCCTTCTTCAAGTCTTTATACTTATTATCAAACACCATCTGTAGAAACCGAGGATATAATAAAAACTTTAGTGTCCTTGTTCCATTAACTGGCTCTAGTAGATGATTCATAAGCATCCCAGAAACATTGAACGGTTTGTTCAATATTAAAGCCACCATCATCGAGCTTATGCTTTTCCTCATTAAGTCAAATCCACCCGCAGCCGATCCAAACACGTGAATTAAAACATGTGCCAAATATTTAAACTGAGGGCACAGTTTTCCTTTATGTAGAGAACCATCGGTGATAGGACCATTATACTTCATCCTCAAGAAACACTTGCGCTGTTCCATGAATTCCAACTCTTTAGGATCCGTCTTCTCATCATTCAACTTCAACGCCTCCCTAATATCATCTTCACATACGATAATTCTCTGACCTTGGACTTTGCTTATCAAACAAGATTCGCACTTCCAGAAGTCCAGCTTAGCATTCTCCCAAAACTCTTGCATAATGTCTCTGTAAATGACGGCAGGTGTAGCTATTGCGTCAAGTACTCGGCATCTCTTAAAGTAATCAATAATCTCGGTAAATTCAACGTGCTTCTTTACATCTCCCAAATACGCACAACAGTTGTGTGCATTCTCAAAGTCCAACTGTTTCGTCTTAGCTGGTTGGGAAGAAGATCCGGCCTGCTCTGTGGTTTTCTCCTGTTCAGACATGTTTAGAATCTGCAAAACAAAACAAAAACACAAGTTAGAAATCGTAAAATTTCAAAAATTGAAAATTTTGGTAAAACATCCTCATTCGCCCAATCGGGGGTGCGAATGAGTGTTTTAGATGGTTCGAATGTGACTAGTTGGTAACGAATGTAAAATGTTAAACAAAAAGTTTTTCATTCGACCATTTATCTTCATTCGACCGTTCTTATATTTTCATTCGACCAAAATGGCTCCTTCGCCCACTCGTAAACAGGCGAGAGTGAAACAACATTTCAAAATTTCAATTCTGAATTTTAACCATTAAAAACATGATCATTTGATTGTATCATGTCCTAAACACACCGATTAACCATTTAAACCAAACATCAAACATTATTATTCATTCTATGTATGTTTTCAGATCAACACAAGGGTTCGAATGGGGTTTTTATCAAACACATCATTCTGATGTTATTTAAACCTTGTTTGATGGATTTTCTCCCCCTAAAACATACAGAGAATGAACAAACACAATCAATTGAACAATTAAACACTTTAAAGCAAGTTTTAGAAAACTAGGGTTCGAGATGTTCAAACGTCGATTAAACCCTGAATCCTTGTTGTTTACCTGTATTAATAAGGGTAAAAGGATCAGTGCAACAAGTAGAAGACAATGGTAAAGTGTAAAGAAAACGAGCAACAAGGTGACACTATGAGAAAAATTCTGAAAAAAAAATATAATGGGTTCGAATGTGCAGAGTTTGCTTATATAGGCAACCTCCTTCGCCCATATTGACCATACGAAGGAGATACTTTTGGCTCCTTCGACCCTATTGAAAGGGTTCGAATGAGGCAAAAGGGTTCGAATGAAACATCAGTTCATGAACTCTCTCCTTCGCCCGTTCAATTCGTTCGAAAGAGCTTGAAAAATTTCTCATTCGACCAAACGAATGGACGAATGTAAAATGAAATTTTTTTTAATATTTTCCAAATCTCAAAAACGAATCCCAGTTCAATTATTTCTCAACGTTTAAGCATCCAATCATCATATTTTCACATTATAAAGATCACAAAACTCAATTGGTGTACCAGGTTTTAGAAAATCGACATCAACCACCATCAGTTATCAAAAAATAAGATGAAAAAGCAAAATCTTTTTGGATTTTCTAAAGTTTATGCTAAAACACACCTAAAATCTTTTTGAGTTTTGTAATTTTTGACAGTAAAGTAAAATGCGAAAATGTAAATGAAAAACTGTAAATGTTTTTGTGATTCCGGAAAAGGGATCATATCAGTTTATGAGAAATCTGATCACACCGTTGATCTGTTTGAAATTATTATCATTAAAGACAGTGTGTGATCTGGCAACTGCTGATATTGTGATCCACATAAACTCACATGCAGACTTTTATGCAGTGCTTTATACTGATACTGATATTTATAGTATAAACGCAATTGTCTGTGGTTCCCACGCACACGACATACTCCCGTATCAAGAAGTAAATGCACAAAGACTCATTGTAAAGCGTGATTATGCTTTTGTTGTCTGTAATTGTACAAGATATAATGCATAGAGGTATACAGGTCAGCAAATTAATGCAGCAAAGTAACATATGCACTATACCAGGTTGAGGACTGATATTAATCATGATTTGCATCAGTGATCAATACGATGTAATAGATAATCTTTGATCATCATATAACATGAAAAGTTCCTCAATTCGGTAACTTTAGGATTTGGCATATAGCTCTTTTATAAAGACACCCTGTCTGATCTAGGTCCGTAATGACTTACAGCAGAAAATCAGAGAGGCTATCCCCAGACAACTAATAACATAACGACCCTAAACCTCCGAGTTTTGTACAAATACCCTATCAAACGAAATTACGGTACTAAGACCATATGCCCATGAGGAGTTCATCCACACATCAAATCGTTTGATATGTATGTATCAGACACGCAGTAATAGGTCTACGAAGCCTATCAGCACATCGCACAGACTCAGACACACGCCCTATATAGCATTACATTATTTAGAATGTGTCAGATCCCCACTGATGTACTATCATTTCCCTTTATACTCCAGGAAATCATTTTAGAATTTTCTGATTTTTTATAGATTTTCGAATTTACTGTTCCCAAGGATAAGCTGGAGCATTTCAAATATGTGACTGCCCAGATATCGTTTGTTCACAGAAATCTGACGGCATTAATCTAAGGGAAGAAGATATAGCAGTCAGCAAAGAAATTTTCTAATTTTTTATGGATTTTTAAATTTTTCAATGTTTTTGGATTTTCGAAATTTTTCAGAAAAACAGTAAAAATTTAAAACTAAAAAGTGATAGACTGAGGTGGTGATCAGTCCTGTTTTTCTTTAATACCGTTAGCTTTTAAAAGATAATCAAATCTGGATTTGTCAAAAGCTTTGGTAAAAAGATCTGCGCGTTGGTAATCAGTGTGGATTTTGACCATATCGATCAACTCTTTAGCATAACAATCACGGATAAAATGATATTTAATCCGAATATGTTTAGCCTTTGAGTGATTTACTAAATCTTTTGTTAATGCGATTGCGGCCTCATTATCACAGTAAATAGGGGTTTTAAGAAATTGCAAACCGTAATCCACCATCTGCTGTTGGATCCAAAGAACCTGTGAGCAGCAGCTCGATGCTGAAACGTATTCTGCTTCACATGTGGATAGTGCAACTGCGGTTTGTTTCTTGCATTGCCAGGTCACGAGCCTGCTCCCCATAAACTGACATCCAGCCGTTGTGGATTTGCTGTCCTTGTCACAGCCGCCCCAATCTGCATCACTAAAAGCGATTAGGTCAAAATTATCATCATGAGGGTACCATAGTCCTTTTGATGGACAACCCTTCAGATATCTAAGGATACGCTTCACAGCTGCTAAATGACTTTGTTTCGGCTTCGATTGGTAACGAGCACAAAGACATGTCGCAAACATTATATCAGGCCTAGACGCTGTTAGGTACATCAGAGATCCGATGATTGCTCTGAATGTAAATGGATCTGTCAGCTCCCCCTTAAGGTCAACTCCAATCCCGTGATTGGGTTGTATCGGGGTATCCATCGGCTTGGAATCGTCCATCTGGAACCGGCTCAAGACTTCAGATACATATTTGGTTTGGTGAATAAAGATCCCCGTTGGTCTTTGCTCCACCTGCAAGCCGAGGAAAAACTGCATTTCCCCCATAGCGCTCATCTCAAACTTCTCCTGCATAACTTGTTCAAATTCCCTGCACAGAAGTTCGTTAGTAGACCCGAAAATAATGTCATCAACATAAATTTGTACTAGAAGCAAGTCATCTCCTGATCTTTTCGTGAACAGGGTGCAGTCAACTAATCCGCGTTTGAATCCTTTCGAGAGAAGATACGTGCTCAGCTCCTCATACCATTGCCTCGGAGCTTGGTGCAAACCATACAGTGCTTTGTTTAAAACATAAACCTTATCCCGGTGGATTGGGTCTTCAAAGCCCGGTGGTTGACCTACGTAAACTTCCTCTTTGACCACACCGTAAAGAAATGCGCTCTTTACATCCATCTGATACACCTTAAATTTCTTCCATGATGCAAACGCGAGGAACATTCTGATAGCTTCCAAGCGTGCAACCGGTGCATAGATTTCATTGTAGTCGATTCCTTCAACCTGATGAAAACCTTGAACCACCAAACGAGCTTTGTTTCGCACAATGACTCCTCTATCATCTTTCTTGCACTTAAACACCCATTTAGTGCCTATCTTCTTCCTACCAGGAGGTAACTCAGTCAGGGTCCATACACCAAGTTTCTGGAATTGTAATAACTCTTCCTGCATTGCTTCCACCCAGGCGTCATCCAAAAGAGCATCCTTGTATGTCCGCGGCTCGACCTGCGAAACATAACAAGCAAATGACCAGTCATTTTGAAAACCAGATTTCTGAATTTTGGCATATAAAGCAAGATTGCCAATGTTTTCTGGTGCTTCAGCATTCTTCAGCTGTCCTCTTGTCATCACACTGCTACCAGGATCACCAATAACTTGTTCAAGCGGGTGTATCCGATGTATCCGAGATTCCGGAAAATCAGGTACTTGTACTCCCGTCTGAGTTGTCAAATTCTCTGTAGAATCCAGATCATTACCCACATTTGATGTTGAAGCATCAGTAGTAAATGGGTTCACTGATGGTGTCACTGTAGCATTATCCAGAAAAGCTTCACTTGTTGCATCATCGTCTTCGTATTCTGATTCGGATGAATTAAGCGATGTAGAAGCTTCTTGGAACACCTCTTCTTCCAATACAGGAGCAGTGGCATCATTAGAAGCTGCTTGGGGGTTTACCGTGATCGGACGCACTAACGGTGAAGTTACGGCGTTTTCGGCCTCGTAGTATAATCGAAGTACAGCTTCTTCAACCAAGCTATCTAGATTGAATGATTCAAAGAAATCTTTGTAATCAAACATCCAATCTGGTCCTCCACCTTGTACATTTTGTGTATATCTTTGAACTTCGACATTAGCCCACTCCTCGACTTTTCTAGTTCTTTTATTGAATACCCGTTTTAATGGGGTTGCATATCCAACAAAATAACCTTCTTCAGCCTTTGGTGCAAACTTTTCCGAAGGATTCAACATTGTACATGGGGCACCAAATGGTTCTAGATACTCAAGATTCGGCTTGCGACGGTTCAACAGCTCATAAGAAGTCTTGCCAAACTTCTTCACTGTCAAAACACGGTTAAGAGTATAACATGCCGCGTAAATAGCTTCGTTCCAGAACATGACTGGAAGATTTGAATCCGCAAGCATAGTTCTCGCCGTCTCTATAAGAGTCCTGTTCTTTCTCTCTGCGACACCGTTCTGCTGGGGTGTGTACGGAGCACTATATTCATGATGAATTCCTTTGTTTGCACAAAGATCCTCCATCTGAGCATTTTTAAACTCCGTCCCATTGTCACTCCGGATTCTTTTGATTTTCAGACCATATAAATTCTCCAGACGTGTAAACAGAACCTTCAAGTTGTCAAAAGTGTCACTTTTCTGATGCAAACACATTACCCATGAAAATCTAGAATAATCATCAGTCACCACAAGACAGTATAATTCTCCGGCATGACTTTTACGTCTGACTGGACCGAATAAATCCATATGCAAACGTTCTAGTGGCAGCTCAACAGAATTAACTTTCTTTGGTCTATGGGATTGTTTGTGTTGCTTGCCCTTCTTGCAACTGATACACTTGTCATTCAGATGGAAGTGTTTGACATTAACTCCCGTGACAAGTTCATTCTTCACAAGCTGATTCATCTTTCTCAAATGGATGTGTCCCATTCTCCTATGCCACATAATGGATTCTTTTTCTGTAGCTTTGGAGAGGAAACACGTGACTTGGCCATGGGTGGTCATTGCTTTAGACATGTCGAGAATATACAAGTTGTTAACTCTCGGTGCCTTCAGCATCACCCACTCTTTTGGTAACTCAAACCCAGGTTTCAAGATATAACAGGATTTGTCATCAAAATACACTGAAAATTGTTTATCACAAATCTGACTAACACTGAGCAAATTATAATCTATTTGTTTCACATAAGAAATCCGCTCAAATGTTACGACCCCATTGCTTACACTCCCCTCCATAGTGATGTAGCCTCCCTTATTTCCAGCAAATGCCACATAACCTCCATTAATGTTTTTGATGTCAAAGAGTAGCGCGAGGTCCCCTGTCATGTGACCAGAAGCTCCACTGTCAACAATCCATAGACTGCTAACAGGGCCAGCTGGAGCTCCCTGCACATTTAAAGTAGATCAATTAGTTCTTTCGGGGGACCCAAGCCTGGTTGGTCTTGGGTCTTTGAACAGGTTGTTTCAAAGAGTCTTTTGAATCACAAACAACTTGAGTTACTTCAACCCCTTTCTCCTTACTAACAACTTTCTCTTTCTCATTCTTCTTGCTTTGTGAAGTAGAAGCTCCTTCAGATTCCTTAGATGACCAAGATTGTTCAGATCTTTTCAAGATCCGAATCTGAGATTTTGAAGTCTCAGTCGGTTTCTTTACTTCTTCCTTTAAAGCAACCTTCTTGGTTACCTTCTCTGATTTAACAGAGACAGGTCCAACTGATTGTGTACCATTAAGTTTAGAATTAACCTTTTTGGTATCAGCAGTTGAGTTCATCTGAGGTTTCTTACTAGATTTATCAGTGATCTTCCGGTTGTGCTTATCATACGTCATCGGCCGATTTTCCCCCTTGTTGTAAAAATTGTTTTGATTATAAAAATGTTGTTGGGAAAAATGCCGCCTCTGTTGATAGCCATAATTGTCAACCGGATACCCATGATATTGCCTCATTTCCACCTCGTGCCTTTTGTGTCGTACGTATGGGCAGGCGGCAAGTAAATGTCCCCGTTCCCCACACTTATAACACGCACGGTATTCCTCGTAGTTTTCCTTGATCGGCGACTTGGAAAAACTAGCAATGGGATATCGATCGACCATGCATTGTTTCCTTAAACTCTCAGGAGCTGGATCCTTCGAGTAAGTCGGTTCAATAAAACTATTTTCTTTGTGTACAGGCAAAACAAACTGTGTGACATTTACCTTTGCATCCTTTTCCGAATAAATTTTGTCTAAAATCTCTTGAGGAATGTCGTTGGTCCTTTCAGATTTTGGGAACCAAATCGTACTTTCCTGCCAAATCTTTTCGATTTTTGTGTAATTGACAAACTTAATCGGAAACTCATCATCAGACAAAATCTTATCGGAGCCTTGCATCCGATAGAAGATTTTGACAGGTTTATCACACACTTCATTGCTCACATTTAAATCATTTTTCTTCTCAACCGGTTTTACAATATTTTTCTCAGTTTTAATTTCAACTTTCTTTTTAACCTTGTTAACCTTTTCCTTTTCAAAACTTTTACCAACAAATTTATCATTTTTTTTACTCTCATGTTTGCGATGAGCATTTGCCATTGGATGGATTATCTGAGACGGTGAGACTGGCTCAGTAGTGATTATATGATTTTCATCAGGGATATCACTATCACTTTCTACCGTCTCAGATGATTCATCTTCTTCATCTGAATCATCCATAGCGACCACTCCCTCTGTATTTCCCAATACTGGTCTCACATCAGAATATGGATCCCCGACACTGGAAGTGTTAGGTTCATTTTCTGGTGTGGGATCAGGATGAATTAAAGTCTCCGGTGGTATTGCATGTAAAGTGTGATTCTCAAACAATACCGGAGATGGAACTGACTTATAGTTTGCACTATTTGTCTGGGAGGGTTCTTCAATGATATGATCAACTACGTATGCAATATGCTTGTAACTTTCTAGTTTCTTGTTAACTTTTTCCGCAAAGCACTTGATGGTTGCCATTTCTAATTTAGTGTTTTCCATTTCATTTATGTAATTATTAATGGCAAGTTGTTTAATAGATAATGTCTTTTTCAATTCTGACACATCCTTTTTATAACCATCAAGAACTTTGTTGAAATCTTTTAAGTCCTTTTGATAAATCTGACAGTTGATTTTTGCACTCTCAAGTTGAACCTTAAGAAGCTTATTTTCATCAGTCAGTTTTTCAAAATCAGCACACTTATCACATTTAACACAAGATTGAGTTTCAGAACTTACCGGTTTAGGAGGTTCTGTCATGGCCATTAGAGCAAAATGAGCTTCCTTTCCTGCAAAAAATTTGGAGTAGTCAATCTTGGTGCATGCATCATCCACCATACATGACTTGCGAGTCATCAGGAAGTCAGCTTCAGCTAGCAATTGGTCAATATCATCATCTAGTGAATTCACACTAGTCTCTGAGTCAGATTCGCTCTCCATATCCGAGTACGCTGAGTCATATTGATCTCCAACATCGGTGACAGAATCAAGAATCATTCCCGATCTCTTGTCATCACCTTCAACAATCACATCATCATTCACTTCTTCAATCTTCAACTCTGACACTTTTTCAATCACAACCTCTTCTTCAACTTCCTCATTCTCATCCAACTTCATCTGCTGTGCCACACATGCAACATTCCCAGCAGTGATTTCCTCTACCCCCAATTGCATACCAGTCCAGTCAAAACCTTCATCCTTTTGAATAACAAGTGCTTGGTTTTGAGTATCAGTTTGGTTTTGGTTTTGTGTGTTGGGTGTAGAAATAGGAACAATAGTTCTGTTTGGGTTTTGTTGAGGTTGATTTTGTGCTGTGGATTGTCTGGTGTTGTTGTTTTGTTGACGGTTGTGGTAAGTGTTTTGATTTTGTGGTTGAAAGCTTGATATGTTTGGATTGTTGTAAGACACTTGATTCTGGTTTTGGTTTTGTCGGTTTTGGTATGAAGAATTGAAAGGATTTCGGTTACCTTGTTGTGCTGGTTGTGTGCACTCCCTTTTAAAATGTCCCTTTTCACCACAGTTAAAGCAAGTAACCTTTGCTTTGTTGAATCCATATGTGGTATTGGGAGAGGTTGAGAGATCAGTCCTGCCAGTCTTCTGAATGAAATCAGTGGCTCTCCTCATAATGCTTGCAAAAGCCCACTGAATGTCCATCAACTCCATTTCCTCTTTATCGATTTGAGCATAGTCTTCATTGGTAAGATTATTGTTACCAATCTGACTTGCTACCAAACCGTTGTAAGAAGCAACCATGGCAGATACTAAAGCAACATGCTGTTGAGCAATTTCAACAGTCACATTGTTAAGGTTTGATGTCTCTAACACAATCGGATTTAGACTTGATTGTGCTTGAGTGATCTGCATCTGGTTCACTTGAGGAGGATATTGTTGTTGTTGCTGTTGACTTGATGTATAGCATGCGGCTTGTTGTAATGGTGAAAATGGTGGAATAAAGTTTTGTGATTGATATGGTTGTTGTGGGTATGATGGTGTGTAAGATGAAGTTTGAGCAAGGTAGTTAATGGGTGCTTTTGTTGGTTCAACAATATTAGACACACATGCTATGTGAGGTGCAACAGTAGATGTAGTGCTTGAAGCAGAAAGAGAGTTAGATGTTCCACTCACATATAAATCAGGATTCTGTGGAATCTGAGCTCTCTTAGCTTTTCTCTTTTCCTCCATCTCTTTGTTTTCCAGCTTTTGGATGAACTCATTAATGGTCCAATACTGGTAAGCATCCTTCTCCTTCAACACTTCAATATGTTGATTCCAATAGGGTGGTAATGCATCAGCAAATTTATCAACTAATTCCGTCATTGGAATGCTGATTTCATAGCTCGACAATTCGGTGAGCAAATGGCAGTACCTTGGAACCAACTCTTTTAGGGTCTCATTACCCATATAACTGAAGTTTTCAAACTCCTTTCGAAGCTCCTCCATCCTAAGCTTCCTGGTCTTCTCATTTCCATCATGACGATTTCTCAGCACATCCCAAAGTTGTTTGGATGTAGTGCACGATCCAAACTGATGTAATAGATCAGTGTTGATCGCCTGAGATAGCTGAGAAAATGCTTTCTTTTCTATAGCAAACCTTTTCTTCTCGTCATCCGCCAAATTCTCCAAAGGGATTGGTTCTCCAGTATTCTCTATAATGGGAGCAACGTAACCCTTCACAATCATTTGCCATGCTTCTGCTCCTTCAAGTCCTTGTCCCTCAACGTGAATCTTAAACTTCGTCTTCCAAGTGTTATACTCCTTCATGTCCATTAACTTTGGTGGACGATTGCCGCTTCCAGAAGATAGATCATGAATAAGAGTAGAAATAGCGTTGGTCGTCTGGGAATGGACTGCTGCTGCGGCGACTCCCCAATAGTTATCAATCGGTTGTGGTACTGATTGAACAACTTGTTGTGGTGCCGAACTAGTCATAGCCATATAATTGATTGGCTGTGATGGTTGACTAGTCTTTTGTGCCGCTACTGTCCATGGATCTTGGACTTGTTGTTGTTGTGATGCTTGAGTAGGTCTAGGGGTTGTTGGAAAGTTCCACATTGTATCCTGCAAACAATCAAACAAACAAACACGAAACGATTAAAATTTTTCCAAAAACAGAAAACTCCTTCGTATGAACGGAGGTGCGAAAGAGAAAAATCTTCTCTTTCGACCAAATAATCTGATACGAATGTGGAAAAACAAATATCAAATCTCCTTCGACCGCTTAAATCTTCCTTCGACCGTTCTACTAATCTCCTTCGACCGAACGATTATACGAATGAGACACAATAGTGCGAATGAAAAATATAAGCAATCAAAGTTCACTTTCGACCACTAAAATCACTCTTTCGACCACAAAAACACTCGTTCGACCTAATACACTCCCACTTTCGACCGAATTCTCTCGTTCGACCCCTGTGATTTCAAAAACGGTTATTCTTTGAAAATCAGTTATATTTGATCATGTTTATCAAAAGTTGATGGGATTTGATGATCTTAATCAGGTTTTGAATCGGATGAACTTTGAAACAACTTTAATAAAGTGAATTATCCAATTCAAACTCGAAATCAAGGTGAAATCAATCAAAAACACATCATTTCAATTTGTTCACTTAAAACAGAAAATTTTTGATCAAATTTGGGTCAAAATCAACTGAGAAACTATCAATTTGTGGTTGTTTGATTCAGAATGGCTCTGATACCACTTTGTATGCGCGTGAAAGGATCGATAAGCTACAAAGACAATCAAACAATTTAGTTTTGGGTGCGGAATCCCCAAAACCAGCACAAAATGATAACTAATCAGATAAACACACACAAATCATCATTTTCAAACGTTTTCATTAATAATCAAACTTGAATACACGTAGAAAAGTGATTACAATCAAGGATTAGACGCAAAACAAGTTTATAAAAAGTTACAAAGAGAATTCAGAAAGTGGCGGGAAATAAATGACTCAAAGTTAACTACAAAAACTGAGTTTGCCTATTTATAGACTGCACATTCGCCCACTTTGTTCGTGCGAATGTGCAGGTTCGCCCATTGTGAACGGTCGAACCAAACTACATAATAAACAGTCTTCATTCGCCCAAAATTCTTCCTTCGCACCTTTGAAAACTCTCCTTCGTACCTTCCAAAACCTTCCTTCGCACCAACGACAGAAAACAAAAACATATGATTTATCCAATCCAAAGCATTAGTCGCACATATGCACCTACAGTTTTCAGGTCGTGTCGGAAATTCACAAGCTTACTTGAAAATAGGTATCTAGTACCCGAAAATGGGTATACCCGAAACCGGGTATTGAAAACCCGAACCCGAACCCGAACCCGACCTGAACCTGGTATATAGGGTATGACTTTTCACGAAAATACCCTACCCAAACCCGACCCGATTATTTCGTAATACCTGGTTATACCCTATCTGATCATCACTAAATGATGGTTTTATTAACAATAATATATTTCAAATTATACTAATAACAATACTATTATAGTAATAACAATAAAAATATTAATAATACACGTAATAACCATAAAGAATTGTCAATTGAACCTGGATACTTGAGCCGCATCTTCTATCACATCTTGATTCAAAATCCTACGATATTTAAATATGTGAGTTAGCAACTACAAATTAATAGTTAATGTTGAAATGTATACATATCAAACCTTGATCATCGAGTTTGACGTGGAGGATCAACATATATTCCATCAACGTGGTCAGAGCGTGAGTATGTGGCGCCATCAGTTGGCTTAACTAACGGTTGAATACCAATAGAAAATGGAGGCAGGTCGTCAAAATGGTCATATTCTTCCTCATCAACAACATCATCAACACCAAGGATACGCCGTTTGCCCTGTAATACGATGTGGTATCTTGGTTTGCTCGGGTCATTAAACAAAGAACACTTGTGTGCAATGTGAAGCGAGAATAAATGGTTTAGATATATAGCCATTTGTTGCGAGGTCGACAAGTGTAAAGCCATATTTGTCAACTTGAACACCTGTTCTATTATTCACCCACTTACATTTGAACATAGGGAGAGTAAAAGTTTTGTAATTCAGCTCCCAAATTTCTTCAATGACACCATAATAAGACTCTTTGGCGATTTCTAACCTTGTATCATAATTCGTCCTGTCGAATCTAGTTGTTGATGTTATTACTGTAACTCCACTGTTTTGCATTGTACGTTTCTCATCTTGATCTTTTGTGTAAAATGTATACCCGTTAATGTCATACCCTTGGTAAGATTTTACTCTGTTGCTCGGACCTAGCCCCAAATTTTCCACAGTTTCATCAAAATCTAATTGACCATCAGTTGCCTTTTCTTTCATCCATGAAGAAAACTCTTTGTTATGCTTAATTTCAAGCCACATTTTGCTCTTGTTGGGGTTTATTGATTGTAATAACTTCAAATGTTCATTGACGTACGGAGCAAGACAAGTCATGTGTTTTAGGACATAGAAATGTGCACGTTGCAAATCATCCGTATTTGGAGTAAGTAGTTTCATACCCACGCCTCCTACCCCTTGAAGTTTACCTGAGTGACTAGATTCTGGCTTACCAACACTTTTGACACCTTGCAAATAACTTGTACAAAATTCAATCACCTCCTCGGAAGCATATCCTGTAACAATACTACCCTCTGGCCGACTGAGATTTCTCACATAACCTTTTAAAACACCCATAAATCTTTCAAAAGGGTACATATAGCGTAAAAATACAGGACCACAGGCCTTGATTTCTCCAACGATATGAATAACCAGGTGAACCATCACATCAAAAAATGACGGTGGAAAGTACTTCTCTAGTTCACATAGCGTGATAATAATTTCTTTCTGCCACATATCCAATTCTTCGGGATCAATAACTTTTGAATGAATCATGTTAAAAAACAAACAAAGTTTTGTGATTGTGTGTCGTGTTCTCTCTGGTAGCAATCCACGAATAGCAATAGGTATCATATGTGTCATAAAAACATGACAATCATGAGACTTCATACCATGCAGTTTACAGTCTTTCATCGACACCAACCTTTTAATGTTAGCAGAATAGCAAGATGGAACTTTAATATCATGTAAACACTTACAAAACTTTGTTTTTTCTGCCTTTGACATTGTATAACATGCAGGTGGCAGATAAATACGATTACCTTTTTGAATAGGAGCAAGCTCTTTACGTATTCCCATTTCTTCCATATCTTTACGCACATTAATACCGTCTTTAGTCTTTCCGGGTATGTCTAATAATAAGCCTATCAAGCTATCACATACATTTTTTTCGATATGCATGACATCTAGACAATGCCTAACTTGTAAATGCCTCCAGTATGGTAAGTCCCAAAAGATTGACCTTCTTTTCCAATTGACTCCGTTTTCAACATGACTTCTTTTTTCCAAAACAGTATCTAGATTTTTTACCCGTGAAAATGCATCAAAAGTCTTTGGTGGTTTTCTTTTCTCGGTACTTCCATCGAAGTCTGTCATGTTATCCCGATAACTGTGCCCACGCGGAAGGAATCTTCGGTGTCCCATATATATTTTTTTTCTCCAATTATTTAACCACATCGAAGTTGTCTCATCTTCACAAACTGGACAAGCCTTTTTGCCTTTTGTACTATATCCAGACAGATTACTGTACGCTGGGAAATCACTTATGGTGCAAAAAATCATGGCACTCAATCTAAAATATTCCTTCTTATAAGCATCATATACATTTGCACCAGAAGTCCATAGAGTATTTAGGTCATCAATAAGAGGGGACAAATAAACATCAATCTTATTTCCCGGTTGTTTCGAACCCGGAATCAACAACGACATCATTATATATTTTCGTTTCATGCATAGCCAAGGTGGAAGATTGTAGATGCAAAGAAGAACTGGCCACGTACTATGACAACTACTAGCATTTCCAAAAGGATTGAATCCGTCGGAACTAAGCCCAAACCTTATGTTCCTAACCTCGTTACCAAATTCCGGATATTTCCTATCAAAATTTTTCCATTGAAGTGAATCCGCTGCATGTCTTAATTTTCCATCTTTTTTACGATCATCTGAATGCCAGCGTAATAATTTTGTTTCTTTCTTGTTTGAAAATAATCGTTTCAATCTAGGTATAAGTGGAAAATACCAGAATACTTTAGCAGGTGGTCCATTTTTTGTCACACGGTTATAATATTCACCTGTTTTACTTTTTCTCTTGTACCTGGGTTCTTTACACACAACACATATATGACTATTCTCATACTCTTTTCTATACAAGATGCAATCATTTCGACATGCATGTATTCTTTCAACTTCCATTCCCATTGGATTCATCAATTTTTTTGCTTGGTAAAACGAAATTGGTAACACGTTATCTTTGGGGAGTATGTCATGCAAAACAACTAATAGATCTGTGAAACTTGTATCACTCCATCTGTTTCTCGCTTTCAAGTTAAACAACTTCAACTGTCACACCCTCAAAATCCACTTGCGGAGTTTTACCGCGAGGCGCATGACAAACCAGGATCCAAACCAACGATCACAATAAACAAGTCTAAATGAACATATGCAATTTCAAAAACATAGTTTAAAAATCCCCAATACAGCGGAGGCTTATTCTCAAAACATAATCCAAAATAAACCAAGTGTTCAACGTTTGAAAACCATGCAACCCTAACTAGACGTCGTGCAGACGCGTGCGCCCTAGTCCCGTAGTGCTACCTTAGCGACCTGAGAAAACATGTAAGAGAATACGTCAGCACAAAAATGCTGGTGAGTTTACAGGTTTGTAATCCAAGTACCAAGTTCAACCTGTCCATACTATAACAAATCGAAAACCAAAGTACGCTAGCTAGGCGTATGTTTTGTTACTACTACGATTGGAAAACCATTACTAACTCGCAAACCAGATGTCGTGCCCGATGTAGTAAACCTGTTGTTCCTGTTTGAGACAATATGCACTCGCCGACCCTCCAAGCCGACAAGCGGGGTTGGTCACTCCCAATAGCGCTATTCACATTTCCCCGTTGTGCTAACCCGCACATTCATGGTTCCCCCCGGGACTTCCAAAAATCGTATAGTAAACCATAGAAACCCATAGTATGACAGTAGTTACCAAACATAAGTTTTATCACATGTTTTCTCCCCCGAAAAGTGAAACCAGTTAAAAAAGGGGCCGTAAACTCACCTTAGGTTGCGTTACTCTGTAATACGAATAAACTCAGCAAGCTATGCTAGTCCCGTAAAGCGGCGACCTAACATATGACAGTTACAAGTACTTAGACTAATAACCCGCAGGTTAATTAGTCCCTAGATGTCCAGACCATAACCAAGTTTGTTTGAAAACACTGTGACTGTTAAACTGACCCAATGTACAAGACTCGACATCCCATTGGTGACCCGAGACTCCCCGTGTTATGCTTACGCTCTCAACATACAATCATGCAATCACACTTAACATTCGTTAACGTCCAACAAGTTATAGCACGTAGTTCAAGTATCACATAATTAAGTCCAAACATATGTTGCCAAGTTATTAGATATGTTACGGGGTTCCTAGCATGTTCCTATATGTCAAATCGGGTCTCGGAATGCTAATTTACACTTACAGCAGCAGTACACGCGATTAGGAAAAGTCAACTAGCATTTAGGTTGGTCAACAGGCATTTAGGAAGGCTAATTGCCTATACTATAGGCAATTAGGTCATAAGACATGCACTTACTAGCAATTAGGTCATAAGACATGCATTTCACTAGCAATTAGGTCATAAGACATACATTTACTAGCAATTAGGTCATAAGACATGCATTTAACTAGCAATTAGGATCACAATTGCATGTAACAGAGGCATTTAGCCCCCCAATCGCATGTAATATAGGCGATTAGGGTGTCTATTCAGGCGATTGGCCTCCTAATCGCCTATAACATAGGCGATTAGGGTTGCTAATCGCCAGTAACCCAGCTGTTCCGGTTTTTCGCGCGTTTAACACTCCAAATCAGATCCAGAACGTGTGTAATCATCAAATATCAATCAAACAACTATACCAAACATGTTTAAACCAAAATCCTTCGTTTATCCTCGTTCTATCAGCCCTGCATGCAACCATGTAATCCAAACACAATACACATAGCATGAAACATCACATTAACATGCATAACCATAACCCTAATGAACAATTACTCAGATTTCATCATCATGCCATCATTATTATTCCGAAACTAACCTAATAACATGTTAATCATCCATCTTGAATCACAAAAACCCTAGCTTTTAATTGAAAACCCACATACATCATGCATGCTATTTAAAATCCAATTAACAATACTTATTAACGATTTTTAGAAAGCTTATTCGTTTTAAAACAGGTCTGGACCATTAGGGATTTAATAAAAACGTTAGTAAAGATTGCATGGATGAAAATCACACCTTAGATTGTGATAGATTGATGAAATAAGCTTGAAACCTTGTGTTTTGATCCAAAATCACGTTCCAGAGGTTATGTGTGTGTTGGGGCGGGTTATGGGACGACTAGGGTTGATATTATGAAGTTTAGGAGGTCAAGCATTGTATTTATAGTCGTTTTTTGTCGTCCAGCACGTAACACGCGATTGTGCAGCAGCTATACGCGATTAGGATTGCTAATCGCATGACATTACATGCAATTGGGCCTAATCGCCTGTTATTACATGCGAGTAGCACCCCAATCGCATGTAATGATCCCCAAATGCATACCCTATAGGCGATTAGCCTCCCCTAATCGCCTATAGGGGCTGGTTCTGTGTATTTTGCGCGTTAAACCCCGTTTTAACATATGTTAACACATTTTCACATACCGACAAGTCACATAATGATTGTAAACACATAACACTTGCAAACAAACATATTCACACTCGTTCACCAATTCCCGGGACTCGAGACTTGTATGTTCCCTATGCTCTGACGATTCTATGAATCGTCACCACTTGTACACTTGGCTAAGGACTGACATCTAATGAACCTCTCGACTAACATCCGATGATCCTCTATACTGATCTAACAGTTCCCGAACCATAACACGACTTAACTAACCCAGTTAAGTACAATATACGCGTGACTCGCTAAGGTAGACTTTCATCTAGACACGTTGTTAACCAGAATTTGCCGGGTGTCACATCACCCCCACGTTAAAAGAATTTTCATCCCGAAAATTGCACAGTACCCAAAAGGGATAACAAAAGAAACAGACAAAAGATAGAAACCAAGAGAGAGATTTACCCGAGTTGTCACATCATCCCCACGTTAAATGGAATCTCGCCCCGATTCATTCAGCAGCAGTGGAGACATATCTCGATTCGAACGCTTCCTTAGGAAAGAGATGAGGATACTTAGACTTCATCTGATCCTCCCGCTCCCAAGTGTACTCTGGTCCCCGGTTCGAGTTCCAGCGGACCTATACAATGCGAATCTTGCTATGACGTAGGCTACGAATCTTGTAATCAAGGATCTCAACAGGTTCCTCCACAATCCGAAGACGATCGTCAACCTTGATCTCTTCCAGTGGAACAATAAGAGACTCGTCAGCCAGACACTTCTTTAAGTTGGACAAATGGAAGACGTTATGTACGTTACCGAGCTCCGTCGGTAAATCAAGACGATATGCCACCGGTCCAATCCGTTCCAGGATTGTAAATGGGCCGACATACCGAGGGTTGAGTTTGCCACGCTTCCCAAAGCGTATGACTCCCTTCCACGGTGAAACTTTCAAAAGTACTTTGTCATCAACTTGGAATTCCAATGGTTTGCGACGCTAATCGGCATAACTCTTTTGCCAATCCCATGCCGCTGCCAACCGGTTACGAATCTGTACGATCTTTTCCGAAGTTTCGTACACTAGTTCAGGCCCAGTGAGTTGACTCTCACCCACTTCAGCCCAACAAAGAGGAGAACGGCATTTCCGCCCGTACAATGCCTCGAACGGAGCCGCCTTGATGCTCGTGTGATAACTGTTGTTGTAAGAGAATTCTACTAACGGTAGATGAGCTTCCCAACCTTTGCCAAAATCGATCACACATGCCCGCAGCATGTCTTCTAAGGTTTGAATCGTGCGCTCACTCTGACCGTCAGTCTGGGGGTGATAAGCTGTACTCATGTCTAGCTGGGTACCCAAAGCCTTGTGCAAAGACTTCCAGAAGTGAGAAGTAAAATGGGAGTCACGATCCGAGATAATAGAAAATGACACCCCGTGCTTAGAAACAACCTCCTTTAGATAAAGACGAGCCAAACGGTCCATGGTGTCGGTCTCCTTAATAGCGAGAAAATGGGCTGATTTCGTCAATCGGTCAACCATCACCCATATCTTATCATTTCCGCTGGGTGACTTAGGTAGTTGCGTGACAAAATCCGTTGTAATCTGTTCCCATTTCCACTCCGGAATCTCAGGTTGTTGCAAGAGACCTGACGGTTTCTGGTATTCTACCTTGACCTTAGCACAGGTCAAGCATTTGCTCACGTATGAGGCTATATCCGACCTCATGTTTGGCCACCAGTAAAGCACCTTCAGATCTTGGTACATCTTATCCGAACCAGGATGAATAGAATACCGGGACTTGTGAGCCTCATCTAAAACAAGCTCCCGAAGTCCCCCGAATAAAGGAACCCATATGCGTTCTGCGAAGTAGTGCAGGCCATCAGGCCTTCGCTCGAGGTGCTTGTCGGCACCGTGCATAGTCTCAGCTTTAAGGTTTTCCTCCTTCAAAGCTTCTAACTGAGCAGAACGGACTTGGTCAGGTAGAGAGGAATGAATGGTGAGTTGCAACGCCCGAACGCGACGAGGTTTAATTGATTCCTTCCTGCTCAAGGCGTCTGCTACCACATTCGCCTTGCCAGGATGGTACTTAATGGCGCAATCATAGTCATTCAGAAGTTCAATCCAACGACGCTGTCGTATGTTCAAATGTTGTTGGTCGAAAATATGTTGAAGACTCTTGTGATCGGTGTAGATGGTGCATTTGGTACCGTACAAGTAATGTCTCCAAATTTTCAACGCGAATACCACTGCACCCAACTCCAAGTCATGGGTGGTGTAGTTCTTCTCGTGCACCTTGAGTTGACGAGAAGCATACGCAATCACTTTCTCGCGTTGCATCAACACGCAACCGAGACCATGAATAGAAGCATCACAGTAAACAACGAAATCATCAGGGCCTTCAGGTAAGGACAAAATAGGAGCAGAACACAGTTTAGACTTCAGTTCCTGAAATGCCGACTCTTGTGGTTCACCCCAGTCGAATTTTCTATCCTTCTGAGTAAGAGTGGTCAGGGGTTGAGCGATCTTCGAGAACCCCATAATGAAACGACGATAATAGCCCGCAAGGCCTAGAAATTGCCGCACCTCAGTTGGCGTCTTTGGTGCTCCCCAGTCCTTGATTGCTTCAATCTTAGCTGGATCGACATGAATTCCTAGTTCATTAACCACATGTCCTAGGAACTGAACTTCGCGTAACCAAAAGTCACACTTTGAGAACTTTGCGTAAAGTTGTTCCCGTCGCAAAAGTTCCAAAACCAAACGCAGGTGTTCCTCGTGTTCGGTCTTGTTTTTGGAGTAAATCAGGATGTCATCAATAAATACAATGACGAACTTGTCAAGATATGGTTTGCAAACGCGGTTCATCAAATCCATGAAAACCGCCGGTGCGTTTATGAGACCGAAAGGCATGACCAAGAATTCGAAATGGCCATAACGTGTACGAAAGGCAGTCTTTGCAACGTCAGCTTCCCTTACGCGCAACTGGTGATAACCGGACCTCAAATCAATTTTTGAGTAATAGCTAGAACCCTGGAGTTGGTCGAATAGATCATCAATACGTGGAAGAGGATAACGGTTCTTGATGGTTAATTTGTTCAATTCTCTGTAATCCACACACAATCGAAAACTTCCATCCTTCTTTTTAACGAATAGAATCGGGGCTCCCCAAGGGGAAGAACTTGGTCTGATGAAACCCTTGTCCAAGAGTTCCTGTAACTGACTAGACAATTCCTGCATCTCGGGAGGTGCAAGACGGTAGGGGGCCCGAGCAATAGGAGCAGCCCCTGGTACAAGATCAATACCGAACTCAACCTGACGATGGGGAGGAAGACCAGATAAATCATCGGGAAATACATCAGGAAACTCGCGTACAACAGGAATATCGTCGATCTTTTCCTCATCGGTAGAGGAAACAGATAAAAGTGCCAAAACGGCCGAATACCCCTTTCGAAGACACTTAAGGGCTTTCATGCTGGAGATGAGATTTAGCGGAACACCGCCCTTGATACCGTACACAGAAAGGAATTCTCCATCAGGGAGAGGAATCCGAATAATCTTGTCGTAACAAACAATCTTCGCGCGATACAAAGACAACCAATCCATGCCTACCACAACGTCAAAACTACCCAACGGTACCGGCATAAGGTCGATGTGGAACGACAAACCCGACAACTCCAGTTGACACTCCCGAAGGATACAAGTAGCTTCAATCTTTTTACCGTCAGCCAACTCAATTATATACTTGGCCTCTAATGGTACGGGTACTACATCTAGCAGTCAACTAACTTCCACAGATATAAAACTCTTATCGGCACCAGAATCAAATAAAACACTAATAGAGCGATTATTGAGAAGGAACGTACCGGTAACTGTGTCAGGATCCTGTCTAGCCTCAGCGGCTCCAATGACGAAGGCACGTGCATTCCTGCCACCGCCCCCGTTGTTCCCGTTACCGTTGTTCCCGCCCTGCTTCAGTTTGGGGCAATCCTTCTTGTAATGACCAGTCTCTCCACAGTTGTAACATCCCTGTCTTCCCGTAGTTCCTTGAGTAGTAGGAGTCGAGTTAGTAGTTGGAGCTTGGGTCGATGGAAGTGCCGCCCGACAGTCTTTAGCAGAATGCCCAAATCGCTGACAGCGATGGCAACGATTACGGTCGCAGTCCCCCTGATGATGACGCCCACACTTGTTGCATTTAGGCAATTTCCCCGCATAACCACCCTGTTTGTTACCAGTAGAAGAAGAACCCCCGCTATCAAATCTCTTACCCTGCTGTGCTGGCCCAGATCCTTTCCCCTCATTTTCCCACTTACGCTTGTTATTCTCCGGGGCTTTAACAGTCGAACCCTTAGCAGGCAAAATAGCCTCATTCACCTTCAAGTTTGTCATCCTGTGAGCCGATCGGACCACCTCTGAGTACATAGGATGATTTCCCGCAGCCACCAACCCTGCGATTTCTGGTACTAACCCTGAGACATAGTGTTCAATCCTCCTGTACTCTGGCACATGCAGATCAGGACACAGCACTGCCAACTCATTACGCCTTACCGTATACTTTTCAATCTCAGACCCAGTCATCTTGAGGTTCCACACCTCGTGCTCTAGCTTTTGCACTTCTTCCCTTGGACAGTATTCTCGCTTCAGCAGTTGCACGAAATTTTCCCAAGGCATAGCATACGCCTCCCCTATACCCATATTCTGAGTGATGTTATTCCACCAGGTCAAAGCAACATCCTGGAATAACGCAGCAGCATACTTGACTCGATCCTCTGGGAGACAGTTACACATCAGAAACACTGACTCCACCTTTTCCAGCCACCTAAGCAAGCTCACCGCACCCTCAGTGCCAGAGAATTCCTGGGGCTTACAGTCCCGAAACATCTTGTAGGTACACATGGGTGGGGGTGGGTTAACAGGACCACCTGAGATGAAACGCATGAGAAACCACGAAGTATGTAAACAAGATTCACTAAGGAGGTAAAAGTGGATAAATCAACTTACCACCACCATTGTGCCCTAACTGGAAGGCAGCTTGCAGCAAGTTGTTCAGATCATCCTGTGATAGGTTAACACCTCCACGACCACCAGCACCACCGCGACCACCACCACATCCACCATTGCGACCACGTCCTCCTCGTACTCCAGACATGATTCTGGCAGAAAGAACGAGAAAATTTAGTTTCACAGCTAATGATAACCACTAGCGTTTACAAGATCAAAGCTAGATCCAATCCAGGACTATCCATTCGAACCCAGAGCTCACCAGGGCTTTCATGCATTTCGGTTTATGATTTTGTGTGCACCCAAAATGATAAACCGCTCTACATGGTCCTCCAAGTGTTCTCCTAGTTCAAAGTACAAATCACCGAACATAGACTCTTAGCTATACACCGTAATGCTACGGTAGTTTATGGCAAGTGTTTCTATTGGAGTATGAAAGGGAGATGTCCGAGCCTTGGACAAATCTCAAGAGTACACGATTTACCCCAATATACCGCACTGCCTAGAAAGCAAGTAACCCGACTTAGGATGGAACGGATGATGTAACATAGAAAGGTCAGATGATTTAGAGACACCCCAACAGCCCATACGTAATCCATCAAAATGTTTAGTACTAAGTGATCGTCTAATGTGTGCGACTCGGCTATAGTCTAGACTCTACATGCAGTCCTAGTTCACTATAACCATTGGCTCTGATACCAATCTGTCACACCCTCAAAATCCACTTGCGGAGTTTTACCGCGAGGCGCATGACAAACCAGGATCCAAACCAACGATCACAATAAACAAGTCTAAATGAACATATGCAATTTCAAAAACATAGTTTAAAAATCCCCAATACAGCGAAAGCTTATTCTCAAAACATAATCCAAAATAAACCAAGTGTTCAACGTTTGAAAACCATGCAACCCTAACTAGACGCCGTGCAGACGCGTGCGCCCTAGTCCCGTAGTGCTACCTTAGTGACCTGAGAAAACATGTAAGAGAATACGTCAGCACAAAAATGCTGGTGAGTTTACAGGTTTGTAATCCAAGTACCAAGTTCAACCTGTCCATACTATAACAAATCGAAAACCAAAGTACGCTAGCTAGGCGTATGTTTTGTTACTACTACGATTGGAAAACCATTACTAACTCGCAAACCAGATGTCGTGCCCGATGTAGTAAACCTGTTGTTCCTGTTTGAGACAATATGCACTCGCCGACCCTCCAAGCCGACGAGCGGGGTTGGTCACTCCCAATAGCGCTATTCACATTTCCCCGTTGTGCTAACCCGCACATTCATGGTTCCCCCCGGGACTTCCAAAAATCGTATAGTAAACCATAAAAACCCATAGTATGACAGTAGTTACCAAACATAAGTTTTAACACATGTTTTCTCCCCCGAAAAGTGAAACCAGTTAAAAGAGGGGCCGTAAACTCACCTTAGGTTGCGTTACTTCGTAATACGAATAAACTCAGCAAGCTATGCTAGTCCCGTAAAGCGGCGACCTAACATATGACAGTTACAAGTACTTAGACTAATAACCCACAGGTTAATTAGTCCCTAGATGTCCAGACCATAACCAAGTTTGTTTGAAAACACTGTGACTATTAAACTGACCCAATGTACAAGACTCGACATCCCATTGGTGACCCGAGACTCCCCGTGTTATGCTTACGCTCTCAACATACAATCATGCAATCACACTTAACATACGTTAACGTCCAACAAGTTATAGCACGTAGTTCAAGTATCACATAATTAAGTCCAAACATATGTTACCAAGTTATTAGATATGTTACGGGGTTCCTAGCATGTTCCTATATGTCAAATCGGGTCTCGGAATGCTAATTTACACTTACAGCAGCAGTACACGCGATTAGGAAAAGTCAACTAGCATTTAGGTTGGTCAACAGGCATTTAGGAAGGCTAATTGCCTATATTATAGGCAATTAGGTCATAAGACATGCACTTACTAGCAATTAGGTCATAAGACATGCATTTCACTAGCAATTAGGTCATAAGACATACATTTACTAGCAATTAGGTCATAAGACATGCATTTAACTAGCAATTAGGATCACAATTGCATGTAACAGAGGCATTTAGCCCCCCAATCGCATGTAATATAGGCGATTAGGGTGTCTATTCAGGCGATTGGCCTCCTAATCGCCTATAACATAGGCGATTAGGGTTGCTAATCGCCAGTAACCCAGTTGTTCTGGTTTTTCGCCCGTTTAACACTCCAAATCAGATCCAGAACGTGTGTAATCATCAAATATCAATCAAACAACTATACCAAACATGTTTAAACCAAAATCCTTCGTTTATCCTCGTTCTATCAGCCCTGCATGCAACCATGTAATCCAAACACAATACACATAGCATGAAACATCACATTAACATGCATAACCATAACCCTAATGAACAATTACTCAGATTTCATCATCATGCCATCATTATTGTTCCGAAACTAACCTAATAACATGTTAATCATCCATCTTGAATCACAAAAACCCTAGCTTTTAATTGAAAACCCACATACATCATGCATGCTATTTAAAATCCAATTAACAATACTTATTAACGATTTTCAGAAAGCTTATTCGTTTTAAAACAGGTCTGGACCGTTAGGGATTTAATAAAAACGTTAGTAAAGATTGCATGGATGAAAATCACACCTTAGATTGTGATAGATTGATGAAATAAGCTTGAAACCTTGTGTTTTGATCCAAAATCACGGTCCAGAGGTTGTGTGTGTGTTGGGGCGGGTTATGGGACGACTAGGGTTGATATTATGAAGTTTAGGAGGTCAAGCATTGTATTTATAGTCGTTTTTAGTCGTCCAGCACGTAACACGCGATTGTGCAGCAGCTATACGCGATTAGGATTGCTAATCGCATGACATTACATGCAATTGGGCCTAATCGCCTGTTATTACATGCGAGTAGCACCCCAATCGCATGTAATGATCCCCAAATGCATACCCTATAGGCGATTAGCCTCCCCTAATCGCCTATAGGGGCTGGTTCTGTGTATTTTGCGCGTTAAACCCCGTTTTAACATATGTTAACACATTTTCACATACCGACAAGTCACCTAATGATTGTAAACACATAACACTTGCAAACAAACATATTCACACTCGTTCACCAATTCCCGGGACTCGAGACTTGTATGTTCCCTATGCTCTGACGATTCTATGAATCGTCACCACTTGTACACTTGGCTAAGGACTGACATCTAATGAACCTCTCGACTAACATCCGATGATCCTCTATACTGATCTAACAGTTCCCGAACCATAACACGACTTAACTAACCCAGTTAAGTACAATATACGCGTGACTCGCTAAGGTAGACTTTCATCTAGACACGTTGTTAACCAGAATTTGCCGGGTGTCACATCAACACAGCTTCAAGTTTTGAAAACTCACAACCGCTATATAATGATTTTTCAGCATCTTCAAATAAACGTTGTAATTTTATTTTATCATCATCACCTATATCATTCTGTAAATCCTTGAACATGTCATCTAAATTGTTATCATTTAAAGTGTCCTCATTTAAATCATCATCATTCAAATCGTCATCATTCAAATTGTCCTCGTATTGCGAATTTTCATATTCCTCATTTTCTAAATTAAATGATGTCGTAGCACCGTCAATTCACGATTCTCCATGCTTTGACCAACGGGTGTAATTAGGCATAAAACCGTTTGCAATTAAATGATACTCAATATGTCTAATATTTTCGAATTTTTGAAAGGTTTTACAACTCATACAAGGACACCAAATATCTTTAGAGCCAACATTCCTCCGATTAGCTTCTGCAACCTTAAGAAAAGTAGAGACACCTTTCGTATATATTTCAGAAGTATGCACACTTTTGTACATCCAGTATTCTCTACCTTCCATGTAAGATCCGCAAAACCGGTGTCAAACAGTTGGGTTAAAACTCTTAAATATGCAAAAACATGAGTAAATTTTCTTTCGAAAGAGTATGTTTGAATCAGATTGTACGCAGCGGAAAATCAATTAAATTAAAATTTACAAAACCCATGAAAAATTATTATTCAAATGTAAATCGAATTTAATATTTATCATGAGTATACAAAAATCGTCTTCCACTAGAAATGCCTTCAGTTGCCGGGTAGCTTCTTGCATCGCCAAGCTGTCATCCATCCATCCATCTCTCTTTTAACCTGAAATCAATCTAACGTGTATGCAAAAGTCAGCTATGCTGAGTGAGTTCAAGTTTTAGAAATTTATATAAACAAGTAATTTGTCAAAATAAGATTTAACAAAATACCTCAACCTCAGAGTTAACAATAAGCGCAATCCGCTAATTTGTTTTCCCCGAGCAACAAAGATCAAAGTCTAGGATAGGTGTAATGTGCCTGTTTACCTCAAGACTTCTCTTACCAAATATATAATAAGCGCATCTCGCTTTTCATCACAAAGTACAATCTAGTCTATTTAAGCCAAACCAAAGCTAGAGATTTAAAGCAGGCATATCCCAATTCTATCATAGCTCAATTTATAAAAATACATATAATATAATTCAAACTAAAGCCATATAGTAATACATTAGGCATAAACTATGTGACAACCATAGCAAAAACTATACCATAAATCATAGCAGGCCTATCCCACTTCTAATAACACACAAGACAAACTATGTGACAACAATGACAAAAACTATGCCATAAATCAGAGTAGGCCTATCCCACTTCTAATAACATATATAACTCAAACCATATAATAAAACATTAGGCGCATTCCGCCCACTTACGTTTCATGTGCTAAAATAATATGTATGAGTAAATATAGATTTCGTTCGTACACAAAAAAAATTATAATGTCATCAAAATATTTTGTGACTTCATAAAAATAATCATACTGGTTTAGCATGCACGTCAGCCCAAAAATATTTAGAAAAATAATAACTAAAAGAGTGGGCGCAAGAACTCACCGGTTGCGAAGCTTCCAAATCCACAAGCTAAACCGTCTCAAACGCAACTTGTATGGTACGAAAACTGCAACCGAATAACTCATGGTTACGAAGAGAATCTATGTACGCCGCATAACCCGACCAGAGATTCAACTTATCAGGTATTTAGGGTCTAACGGTCCCGTACTACTACATGCATCCATGCACTAAATTTGTATTATGCAAACCATCTCATAATTCCAACGTCATCATCATCTCATCCACATCCACAAAGATATGCAATGTCTTTTATGAAAACATACTCCATGCATAACAACCATCACCATAATAATTCAAAATATACGTAGTGATCGTTTGTGTACAACTTGGTACAACTTAATGCATAACCTCAAGCAAAACACATGATCAAATCAACTAAGATATGATGATTTCCTTGCAGCCGAATGCATCGGTAACAGGGCTTGCGTCTCTTGTCCGAACATACAAAATCTGCACATTCCCTTCAACAAAGCTCGAAGCCGTCACATCGCCTACACCACCTTTGACACCATCTTTGTCGTCGCACTCCATCATAACCAAACCTCCATCTCGCATCACCGCTGAGCGTCACCATCAAATCCACCGATCACACCGTCGGCCTCCACCATTGACACCACCGGAGTCCTCAACAACCACCATCTCCACGGACTACCATGGCGACCACCAAGCTAAAAAAACGAGGAGAGGGATACTTCCGCAAAACATAATAAACCATGAAACAATACATTGAACCACAACCTCCTTACGCCATTTAGATCATTTGAATCGGCCATGACTTAATTGTGAGACTCGCAGGACTAAGGCTGCTTTGCGAGAAAGTCGCCACACCGATTACAAAGGAAATCGGTGAACGGAATCTTGAGCAAACCTGGGACCGAGTTGGTGACCGACCGTCACCGTCATGAAGGGTATCCATACACGCAAACATGGATGAACTAGGAACAATACGGCGGCCCTAGAGTCAAGTATCGTTGTGGATATTCATGTACTTAATTATCACGAACCGTAAAAACTAGAATTAATGAAGGGAGTCAAGGGTGATCGAAACACTTCCTTCACTTTGTTTGCGGCACTAGGGTTTCAAGAAAACAAAGCATCAACTTGATGAAAACCGGGTTTTCATTTAACTAAATATTGGCGAATTTTTAGGATGTTACAAGTCTACCCTCCTTATAATAGGATTCGTCCTCGAATCCTCTTGGATAAGGAACCACCAAGTGTGATGTTTTAAGGATAACCTGCTAAGAATATATTAACTATAGGTACAGATGAATAGCCTCCTACTGCTATTCAATCCACTTACTTCTACACAGGACAGAACATTCATATGATCATTTTAGGTTACAACCCAGAACAGAAAAGTAACAATAGACCACCAACAACGTTGATCAAGTGCAATTGGTTGTCTATGCCACTACAATGTTCTAAATGTTTCCCAACATGGTCATACAAGGGTTCTACCTTTCACATAATGAAAATAGGAATCCAAAGAATATTATCCATACGTACATCAAAGAATAAAGACATTCTGATGCATTGAGGCAAACAACTTACCATCAAAGGAGGGCATTCTACCCTACCTTACATTGCAAGGCCATTAACATCCCTACATATCACCCCATGCCATTAAGCATTTAAAGGAAAAATATATAGGCATACTTCAAAATAAAAGGATTACCTCTTGGCGTGCAGCTACCCATAATGGCATTTCTAATTTCGGTCCCGTTGGGTTAAAACTGGTGTCAAACAGTTGGGTTAAAACTCTTAAATATGCAAAAACATGAGTAAATTTTCTTTCGAAAGAGTATGTTTGAATCAACTTATACGCAGCGGAAAATCAATTAAATTAAAATTTACAAAACCCATGAAAAATTATTATTCAAATGTAAATCGAATTTAATATTTATCATGAGTATACAAAAATCGTCTTCCACTAGAAATGCCTTCAGTTGCCGGGTAGCTTCTTGCATCGCCAAGCTGTCATCCATCCATCCATCTCTCTTTTAACCTGAAATCAATCTAACGTGTATGTAAAAGTCAGCTATGCTGAGTGAGTTCAAGTTTTAGAAATTTATATAAACAAGTAATTTGTCAAAATAAGATTTAACAAAATACCTCAACCTCAGAGTTAACAATAAGCGCAATCCGCTAATTTGTTTTCCCCAAGCAACAAAGATCAAAGTCTAGGATAGGTGTAATGTGCCTGTTTACCTCAAGACTTCTCTTACCAAATATATAATAAGCGCATCTCGCTTTTCATCACAAAGTACATTCCAGTCTATTTAAGCCAAACCAAAGCTAGAGATTTAAAGCAGGCATATCCCAATTCTATCATAGCTCAATTTATAAAAATACATATAATATAATTCAAACCAAAGCCAGAGATCAAAGCAGGCATATCCCACTTCTGTCATAGCTCAACATACACATAATATAAACTATGTAACAATCCTGACTCAAAACCAAGACCAGAGATCAGAGAAGGCATATCCCACTTCCGTCATAGCTCAGTTCGACATATCAGGTAGCCATCAAACATAGTCTATTATATTTAACAAGTAAAACATAAACTAAGCAACAACCATAACACACAACCAATACCATAGATCAGAACACGCATATCCCACTTCCATCATAGCCCAGTTTATAAGGTCATGTAGTCGCCAACCACAGTTTATGTAACTATATATAATCCATATAACCTAAACAGGTAGTGTTAGGACAAAGAGGATTGGTGAAACCACTTTTGGAAACCTTAGTCTAATTCACTTCTGTCATTTTGGCTAAGTATAGAAGTACTGAAAAGAAAACAAAGAACTGCTGAAGAGAAGATATGAGAAGTGGTGAAGAAGAAACTTCATCAGAAGTTCTGAAGTCCAAACCAGAAGTTCACTTCAGAAGTACTGAAGACAAACTACTCATCAGTAGTTTGTCATTCATCAGCACTTAGCATCAGATATTTTCCACCACCTTTTGCATCAGTAGTTTTATTGTTTATTATTACTTTTAGCTGTATTTGTTAGTTTCAATGTTACAACTTGTGCAACTTGTTTCTGTTGTTTCTGTACTTGCTTTTTGGGCAAGATACATGTATGTAAACGTCTATAAATAGGAGGCTTCATCCTTCTATTTTAGACATTGATTTTTAATAGAAAAATCCTTCAAACACTCTCACTGTTCTATTCCATTTCAGTATTTATTGTGAATCTGTCTAAGTATCTAATTCTCATTTACTGCTTAGATTCATAATAAATACTTGTCATTTATTAGTTTCAATCATCTAGGGGGAGTAATAACTCTTCCTTTGTATAAAAAGTGTTGCTTTAACTTATACATTCCGCTGTGCTTATAATCTGATTTACAAGAGCTTGCTAAACACTTAAGTGTCAAGATAGCAAGTTCTTACTTAGCAAAATGAGCAAACTGATCCAACAATTGGTATCAGAGCATTGGTTTATCTGATCACATATCAATCTAACAAATTGAGAATCAGACACAGAGCTCTTATTGATACTTAATAAAAAGATCAAAAGTTCACTTTTTATCAACATCCATCACTTAAAAGAGTCATCTGACAAATCAATACTCTTTAAAATGGATCCACATAATACTGGTTCTGCCACTAAACCTGCCATGCTTGTAAGAAATGAATACAACATATGGCAAAAGAGAATGGCACATACCTTGTCACAAACCAACACAGGTTGTTGGAGATCTGTGATATATGGTCCTCACAAACCAGTAAATGTCAATCTTGAAACTAATGTTAAGGTCCCTAAGGACCCTAAAGAATATACAGATGATGATTTCCTAAAACTTGAGCTAGATGCAAAAGCATTCTCTATGTTGGCAATGGCTATCCCAAATGAGATATACTCTGGCCTTTTACATTGTGAAAGTGCCAAAGAACTCTGGGATTGTCTTAAAGAACAGTTTGGAGGAACTGAAGAGGTGATTGCCAACACCAGAGAGATTTTAGCTCAACAATATGAGACATTTGCTCATATTAATGGGGAAACTTTAACCCAACAATTTGAAAGATTCTCCTCATTAATATCTGAGCTAAAGTTAAATGGTCAGACCTATACAACAGTGTCTATGCTACATAGATTTTTAAGGTCTTTACCAGACAAATGGGAAACATACTCCATTGTTTTAAGATCCTCACCAGATTTTAGCTCCCTCACTCTTACAAAACTCCATGGGAGATTACTTACTTTTGAGAGAGAAATTGATCAAAAGAAGAAATTACAATCATCTGGTAAAACTGCTGATGACTACCTACCAGGTAGTACAACACTTTTGGGACAAGATTCACCAACTTGTTCCTATGGATCTTATGACAATATTGACATAACAACTGGGATCTCATCAGAAAGATCTTTCCCAGGTTATGACAATAATGACCAAAGTCAAACTGCTGATAATCTATGTTTTATCATGGATGATTTGAAAAACTTTAGCAGTGATGACTTAGAAGAAATGGACATTTTACACCAACTGGCCATGCTAAGCATTAAAACTAACAAGTTTTATAAAAGGTCAGGAAGGAAATTTCCAGGATTGACCAGTAATACAAAAATTGGTTTGACAAATCTAAATTGAGATGTCACAAGTGTCAGAAGTTGGGACACTTTGCTAGAGAGTGTAGAAGCTCTAGCTTTAACCAATCACAATCTGGAAATAACTATAACCCCAATTATAATAGGAATAATGGAACTCAAGGGAGTGCTCATTTTGTACAGGCACAAGCTCCTCAACAGCAATACATGCCACAAGTACAATATGTTCAAGTGCCTGCTCAACAGATGCAGAGCCAACAATCAATCCCTCCCTTTCCAGCTGCTCAACATCCTCCACAGCCTCAACAACCCTCTCAACAAAGTCTTTTCACCTCAGGGTATGTTGACTGGAGCAGTCTCCCTTTTGACACCACAGAGTGCAATCCTGATGCAGACAACAAAGTGTTTGACATCAACTGGGGAGAACCAGACAATGGCAGAAAGAACTTTGCCTTAATGGCATTTGAAGGCTGTACTTCAAAATCTGCATTGTCACAGGTATCAAAAGAATCTTTGACAAAACTTTGCTCAAATTCTTGCAAAGAAACTTTTGCTCTCATAAGAGAGACAAATGTGCACTTACAAGGTAAAGCCAATGATTTAGAAAGAAAATACACACAGATAAAATGTGATTTAGAAAGAAAACTGTGTGCTAAAACAAAAGAAGTTTCTAAATTAACTGACTCAGCTATTGAAACCCAAGCACAAATTAAAATCATGCTAAATGACCTGGGAGATGTCAGACAAGAGCTTGCTGACACCAGGATCACATGTGAAAAATGGGTGGAATCTTGTAAGGGGTATCAATTATTGCTAAACAGACAAAGTGCTTCAAATGTTAAGTTTGGCATAGGATACCATCATGTTGAAACACCAACAGATTTCTCTCCCAAAACTACTGAAGATGGGAGAAGAATTGTTTCAAATGAAACTTCTGAAGGGAAAGACTGCACATCTTTCCATGAAAACTTTCTAAAAAGAAATCCTGGTATTTTCAAAGAAAGTACTTCAGAAGTATTAACAAAATCTGACAATGAGCCATCAGTAGTTTCATCTACATCAGGAGTTGAGATCCTGAAAACTACTGATGAGCAAAATCTTTATACTAATGTCAGAAATTTGCCTTTGGATCAAAAACAAAAGGCAAAAGAATGTGAAATTTGTGGTCTGTTCAACCACAAAACTGAATTTTGTAGATACAGAAAAGGAATTCAGTTCAATCAAAAAATTAAACAACAGGTTGTGGGAAATCAAATCAGAAATGATTATGAAAGAATCTTTAAACCCAAGAAACAACAACCTGAAAACACCTTTTCTCTGAAAAAGATAAAATCTCAACCAAAATCTTTTTCTCAAAATTCTTTGTCAGTAGTTAGACCTGAATCATCAGCAGTTTCACAAACTGCTGAGATACAAAATCTAATGAACATGGTACAACTACTGATGACCAAGGTTGATGGTGGTCCTGAAAAGGATACCACCATGGTTCTTAATGAAAAATCCATTGCCAAAAAGACATGGATTTCTCAACCTGGCCAAGAACAAACTGTAACTGTTCTCAAGAGCAAACCCAAAGCCAAACAGGCTTGGGTTGCTAGATCTAACTAATTTGCTATTTTGTGCAGAGAGTTTCCAGGGGCTTAAACAGCATATGGTATGTTGATAGTGGAGGCTCTATGCACATGACTGGATGCAGATACCTGATAAACAACTTTATCAGCCAAAGAGAAGGATCTGTATCCTTTGGGAACAATGCTAAGGGATATGTGCTAGGACATGGCAATGTCTCCTCTGGCAAAATACAGTTTGACAAGGTCAATCTGGTGGAAAACCTTGAATACAACTTGCTGAGTGTGTCACAAATGTGTGATAAAGGATATTCTTCCTTTTTCACAAAGACAGCATGCAAGATCATATCACCAGAAGGCCAGAAGTTGATAGAGAAGATCATTGAAGATCATACTTTGCTGATTGCCAAAAGATGTGGCAATGTCTATGCAGTGGACATTGAGAAAGACAAAGTATTGAACAACACTGCCTGTTTCTTCTCAAGGGCATCAACTTCAGAAACAGATCTCTGGCACAGGAGACTTGGCCATGTGAACTTTAAAACCATAAATAAAGTCACAAAAATGGGCTTGGTCAGAGGTCTACCTTTGAAAGTATACCAGTGTCAAGAACACTGTGTATCCTGTTTAAAGGGAAAACAGCATAAGTCCTCCTATAAGTCTATTGAAGAATCAAAAACAACTGCATGTCTTCAACTACTCCATATGGACTTATTTGGACCTGTCAAGATTATGAGCCTTGGTAAGAAGAAGTACTGCTTAGTCATCATTGATGACTACTCAAGATTCACATGGGTATTCTTCTTATTCTCCAAGGATGAGGCTGCTGAAATCATCAAGTTCTTCATTCTACAAGTAGAGAAACAATATTCTCTATCTGTCAAAACCATTAGAAGTGATAATGGGACAGAGTTCAGGAACAAAACTCTGGATGAATTCTGTTTGTCTAAAGGGATCATTAGACAATACAGTTTCCCAGAACTCCTGAACAAAATGGTGTAGTAGAAAGGAAGAACAGAACATTAATAGAAGGAGCAAGAACAATGTTAGCTGATTCTGGACTGCCCTTGTACTTTTGGGCAGAAGCAGTTAACACATCATGTTATGTTCAGAATAGAGTTCTTGTGGTCAAGAGACATTCCAAGACTGCCTATGAAGTTCTTCATGGCATGAAGCCCCTTATCTCCTTTTTCAGGGCTTTTGGGTGTCAATGTTTCATCTTGAACATCAAGGAATCTATTTCAAAGTTTGCTGCCAAAGTTGACTCAGGTTACTTTCTTGGTTACTCTTCAACTAGAAAAGCCTACAAGGTTTTTAATTCTCACACCAGGATAGTAGAAGAAACATTGAATGTCAAGTTCAATGAGTCAAAACACACTCTTATTCCAGCACATCCTGCTGAACTCTTTGACCTTGACAACTTCCACTTTGGACCTGAAAAGACTGTTACTCCTTCCAAACCTACTTATTATGGTGATCAAAGGTTTGAAGATGAGGATCCTACACCATGGACTCCTCAAACAGTCATTAAGTCAACTTCAACACCATCAGAAGTTTCACAAACTTCTGATCCAACAAATACTGAAGGCCAAACTCAAACATCTGCTTCAGCACCTGCAACTACTGAAGAAACTAAAACTGCTGAACCAGATATTATAGACCTCAGTAGTTTGTTTGAAGAACATGAGCCACCTACACCTGTCAGTGGTTTACAACAACTGATTGAACACAGAGATCATCCACTTGATCAAGTCATGGGTGATATAGCTTCAGGTGTTCTCACCAGAAACCAGCTCTCCAACTTTTGCCTATTTTCAGCCTTTATCTCACAGTTGGAACCAAAGAAGTACCAGGAAGCCCTCAAAGACAATAATTGGGTGCAAGCTATGCAAGATGAACTGCTTCAGTTCAACAAGCAACAGGTCTGGGAAATCTGTCCCTTACCTCCAAACAAGCAACCAATTGGCACAAGATGGGTTTTCAGGAACAAACAAGATGAAGCTGGTATGATAATCAAGAACAAGGCAAGACTGGTAGTTCAAGGGTACTCTCAAGAAGAGGGAATTGACTATGATGAAACCTTTGCTCCAGTTGCAAGGCTTGAGGCCATCAGGTTATTTCTGGCCTATGCCATTTCCAACAAAATTAAAGTTTATCAAATGGATGTGAAAAGTGCATTTTTGTATGGAAAAATAAAAGAGGAGGTGTATGTCTGTCAGCCACCTGGGTTTGAGGATCCTTCTCATCCTGAGTGGGTGTACAGACTGGACAAAGCTCTTTATGGGCTCAAACAGGCTCCAAGAGCCTGGTATGATACACTCTCCACCTTTTTACTCAAAAATAACTTTACAAGAGGTGCCATTGATAAAACTCTTTTCATTAAACATGTTGGAAATCATGTCTTACTTGTTCAAATTTATGTTGATGATATCATTTTTGGTTCAACAAACACAAAACTGTGTGATGATTTTAAGAAACTCATGCAATCAAAATTTGAGATGAGTACCATGGGAGAACTGCAGTACTTTCTAGGACTGCAGATCAAGCAACAAACAAATGGAACTTTTATACATCAATCAAAATATGTTAAAGAATTATTGAACAAATTTTCTTTAAAAGACTGTAAATCATGTTCCACTCCCATGACACCAATCACACAAGTTGAACCTGATGATCAAGGAAAACAGGTTGATCAAACCATGTACAGATGCATGATAGGTTCCCTTTTATACTTAACTGCTTCTAGACCAGATATTATGTTTTCAACATGTGTCTGTGCTAGATATCAATCAGCACCAAGGGAATCACACCTTATAGCAGTCAAAAGAATTTTCAGATATCTGAAAGGAACTCCAACACTTGGAATTTGGTATCCTGCTTCAAGCAATACCAAGTTATCAGCTTTTTCAGATAGTGACTATGCAGGGTGTAAGATGACAAGAAAGTCAACATCTGGTGGTTGTCAATTCCTGGGTAACTGTCTAGTGTCCTGGCAATCAACGAAGCAAACATCTGTTGCAACTTCAACTGCTGAAGCTGAATACATTGCAGCTGCAAGTTGTACGTCACAGATACAATGGCTCCAATATCAACTTCTTGATTATGGAATCAAAGAGACCAAGACACCTTTGTTTGTAGACAGCAAATCTGCCATTAGCATCATTCAAAATCCGGTACAATTCTCAAAAACCAAACACATTGAGATCAGGTACCATTTCATAAGAGACTGCTATGAAAAAGGCAAGATTGAAGTGAAGCATGTAGCAACAGCTAATCAAATAGCTGACATCTTCACAAAACCCCTTGACACATCAACATTTCAGAAGTTAGTATCCATGCTTGGGATGCTAAATTTGTAAGTGTTTATTTTCTTATTTTGCAATTTTTCATTTTTCACTTACAAACCAGACAAAAGTCTGAAGCAAAACTTCTGAAAAGAGAGAAACTACTGATGAACAAAACATCAGTATGGGGATAATTTCTGAAAAGTGTGTAACTTCTGATAAAATAACCTTCAGAAGTTATGAATAAAAGTATTTATAAAAACATTTCTCATCAGCTGTTAAAACTACTGAAGAGGAAATGGGAACTACTGATGAAGTAATCCTTCATCAGCAGTTTAGTCAAAAGGGCAAATCTGACTTTTCCCATCATCAGAGGTTTGACCTAATCAGTTTAAAACCTCTGATAAAAAGATTTTTAACCAAAGGCGGTTTAAAAACTTCTAATAAAGAAGATTCAAGCGGTTAAAACTTCTGATAAATGCCTTTTCTCCACACTTATCCTTTCAAACTCAAAAATATCCCTCCTTCTCTCTCAAAAACTCTCTCAATAACCTAAAACCTGCAAATCAACTGTTCGATCAAAACCCAAACCACATGGCTCTCGTTCTAAAGCAGGGACACAATCAAAGGGCCTTTCTTGAAAAACAAGAAGGCTGGTCCCAATACGATGAGATCATTGATCTTGTCGTAAAATCCCAATATTTTACTGCTCTCACAATAAACCCACCAATTCACACTGAAACTCTGAATGAGTTCTGGGCAAATGCTGAGACGGTGACGGCGGATGATGAAGTCATTTCCCTCAACTCAAGAATAAAAGGGAAACCACTGACCATCACACCGGCCACACTGGCAACAAGACTGGGTCTGGATGATGTAACTGCCCCTGACCATGTTGCTAATTCTGATATTCACCTAACCATGACAGAGTGTGGTTATCAAGGTACTCTCTCCCATGCTACTATCTTCAAAAAATATTTTGAACCAAAATACAAGCTTTTGTTTCATTATATTATTATGTGTTTGAGTCCTAAAACAGGGTCTTATGACCAGATGCCCTCCACTTTTCAACCAATATTTCATTCCATTGTGAATGAAACTAAATTCAGGGAATCAAAACTATTTTTCAATGAGTTGGTGTTACATCACAATAATACCAAGAAAAAGTTTTTGTTATACCCAAGGTTCATTATGCAATGCATAATAGGGGAACTGGGTAATGAGGTGCTTGTGGGAAAAATTTCAACTTTAAATCCTTTGACATCACAAGCATACTCAAGGCATAACAAACCGGCTGCCTGGCCAGAAGATGATCAGGGAGAACAACAACAAGTCCCCCTGAAGCCCACATCTTCCAAACTCACACCACCAAAAGCCAAAAAGCCCAAGCCAACAAAGACAAAAACCCACCAACCCAAAAGAAAAGCTGTTCAGGAGGTTGAGATGCCTGAACATGCTCATGAGCAGTCTGCTCTTCAAATAGGTGAGACTGAAACACCCTCTCAGTCTCATCCATCTCAAACCCCACCAAGAGCACCCATAACCATTTTATTCAAAAGAAAAAGACTTAGAAAAACTATTGAAACTCACTCTTCTTTTGAAACTGCTGAACAACAAATTTCACCTATTGCCCAAACTACTGAACCAACCCCCCAAATTTCTGAACAAGAGGCAATAGAAATTGCCAAACTTCTCTCTGGGCTAAAAGAGAAGGTCCCATCTGATTATGTCAGTCCCCTACAACCACAACAAACAGGGGACATAACCACAACATCAGACATGGATGTGGACATTTCTAGCCCTATCCCAAGAGATGAGGGTGGACCAGAGTCTTTAAGCCCAATTTTAGAGACTCTTGGGGCATCTGAGGCTGCTACTACTCAGTTACCACCCAGTGGTGGATCTGAGGATAGAAGTAACATAGCTAAGACCTCAGATATGGCAACTACTGATGAAGGCTTAATGCCTGAAGTAGGAAATCCTCAGAACCAAGAACAAGAGGTTCATGAGAGAACTGAGTTGGGCTCAGCTCATGATTTAACTGAGACAGTCCTCATTGAGGGCAACATCAGGGATTCAGATGATTCCATTAATTTGGATGATGTTTCACAAACACAAACTACTGAATTGACGGCACTTTATGAAGGTCCTGTTTCAGGGGTATCCAGGCTCAAGAAGCCAGTCACCCCTGCACAGGTTAAAGCCCACTCAATCCCTAAAACCCCTAGAGTGGCATCCTCTGTACAACATGAGGATCTCCCAAAAACACCCCCTTCACAACAAATGTCTACCCAATTCCCTGGGCAAACAAGCATAGACCTGAACCAGCTATGCAGCCCAGAGGGTCCCCTGTACCACATGATGAACACTCTCATCAGAAATCACTTCCAAACATACACAGCTAACTTGGAGCTGTCTATCAAGAATCAATTTGGAGTGATCAAGACCAAGATGAATGATCTGTCCAACAAGATAGACATCAACAGCAAACAGATTGCTCATCTTCAAGGACAATTCTCCCAACCCTCAACTTCAAAAGTTAAACTTGATGAATCCAAAAAGGGGGAGAAAATCAGGGAACCTAAGGAGTCATTCCAAGCCAGGATAAGGGCAAGAGTGGCCATCCTTGAGAGAGATCAAAAAGATCAAGCCAGGAAAGAAAAACTGGCCAAACAGTTTGGTGCCTCAGTAGAAGAGATTGAAGCAGCAGAAAAAGAAGATGAGACCCAAACATCTGAAGAATCCCTAAGGCACAATGAAGAAACTTCTGATGGCAAAAGTTCTGATGAAGAATCAGAAAGTACTGAAGACAATCCTTCAGTAGTTGACAAACCATCAGCAGTTGTCAACCCATCAGAGGTTAACACTTCCAAACCTCAAACTGCTGACCCTTCCAGAACCACTGCTCCCATTCAACCAACATCTGATCCTATCAGGCCTACAACTGTTACAACAATGACTGTACTAAACCCTTCTCCTATCTCTCAATCAGCTGAATTATTAGAGAAGAGCTTAGTTGCAGCCAACAAGAAGGCCAGAGAAGATCTGATTTGGAAAACTCTGGAAGAAAGGGATGATCTAGATTTAAGCCATGAAGAAAAGCTTCAGGCTTATGAAGCTGAACTACAAAGGCAGGCTAGCCTTGATGAGATTGCTGAACAAGATAAAAGACAGCAACTGGTGTCTTACATTACCAAGAACAGCAAGACTAAAGCCTATACACTCAAAGGACTCTCTATGCAAGAGCTTACAAGAAGAGCACAACTGCTTGCAGATAAACTGGCCACTAGCAAAGAAGGAAAGGCCAAGAGAGCCCAGATAATAGAAGAGTTAGTAGCAGAGGGCTATGGTTCAAAAGCCTCAGTATCCAGATGGAAAGAAGAAAGACTAATGGATACTTACAGAAAATACTTGGCTGCCAAGGCTGCAAATCCAGAGAAGTTTCAAACTGCTGATCCTTCAAGATCAGTAGTTAGAACTTCTGGTGTATCAACAAGAAGACCTGCTACTCAGAGAAAGAAGGCAGAGGACAATGTCAAAACTGACTTCAAAATGGTACTACTTGAAGGAAGTTCAATAGTCCATTCAGATTTTGACATTGAGGAGAAACCTCTGTTAACACAATTCAGGGATCCTTCCACTTTTGCCTACCAAATACAAAAGACCATCAAAGAAAAGATGCATACCAGGGTAGTGACTGAACACCATCTCCCAACTGTTCAGATGCCTGATATGCAACAACAACAAGGAAGAGACTCCCACCTGAGGTTAACTGAAACTGAAAGCATCCAACACTCAGGACCATCAACCCAAGGGACAAGTCTGGTTCCCTATTCTTCTGACTTTAACAAGTCAAAGATACCTATCATCAGATGGTCACTTACTGATAACAACTCAGTATTGTTGACAAGAAGAGACCTCTCAAGCAGGGCTTACAAGAAGATCAGTGATCTGAAGAAACTGTCAACACAAGACCTGCTCACAATTCAACATCTGGAACCACAGAGAGGATCTCTATCTGATGGTCAGTTAAACCAGCTCAAGAACACCATGTACAAAGAGATATGGAAGATTGTTCAAGACAGAAGAAAAACATAAGGAATTAGTAAGGTTTTGGCTTCATCAATCCAGGGGGAGATTGTTAGGACAAAGAGGATTGGTGAAACCACTTTTGGAAACCTTAGTCTAATTCACTTCTGTCATTTTGGCTAAGTATAGAAGTACTGAAAAGAAAACAAAGAACTGCTGAAGAGAAGATATGAGAAGTGCTGAAGAAGAAACTTCATCAGAAGTTCTGAAGTCCAAACCAGACAAGTTCACTTCAGAAGTACTGAAGACAAACTACTCATTAGTAGTTTGTCATTCATCAGCACTTAGCATCAGATATTTTCCACCGCCTTTTGCATCAGTAGTTTTATTGTTTATTATTACTTTTAGCTGTATTTGTTAGTTTCAATGTTGCAACTTGTGCAACTTGTTTCTGTTGTTTCTGTACTTGCTTTTTGGGCAAGATACATGTATGTAAACGTCTATAAATAGGAGGCTTCATCCTTCTATTTTAGACATTGATTTTTAATAGAAAAATCCTTCAAACACTCTCACTGTTCTATTCCATTTCAGTATTTATTGTGAATCTGTCTAAGTATCTAATTCTCATTTACTGCTTAGATTCATAATAAATACTTGTCATTTATTAGCTTCAATCATCTAGGGGGAGTAATAACTCTTCCTTAGTATAAAAAGTGTTGCTTTAACTTATACATTTTGCTGTGCTTATAATCTGATTTACAAGAGCTTGCTAAACACTTAAGTGTCAAGATAGCAAGTTCTTACTTAGCAAAAAGAGCAAACTGATCCAACAGGTAGCAAGTCAAGACAATAACCGATCTCATAAGTAAGGTTTCAAATACGTGGCCAAGACAATAAACGCATTCCGCTTATTAAATAAAAACTCAAGCCACACTTTAATTAAGACAATAGTCTATTCATATATATATATATATATATAAACACGTATAACTAAAGCCATATAGTAATACATTAGGCATAAACTATGTGACAACCATAGCAAAAACTATACCATAAATCATAGCAGGCCTATCCCACTTCTAATAACACACAAGACAAACTATGTGACAACAATGACAAAAACTATGCCATAAATCAGAGTAGGCCTATCCCACTTCTAATAACATATATAACTCAAACCATATAATAACACATTAGGCGCATTCCGCCCACTTACGTTTCATGTGCTAAAATAATATGTATGAGTAAATATAGATTTCGTTCGTACACAAAAAAAAATTATAATGTCATCAAAATATTTTGTGACTTCATAAAAATAATCATACTGGTTTAGCATGCACGTCAGCCCAAAAATATTTAGAAAAATAATAACTAAAAGAGTGGGCGCAAGAACTCACCGGTTGCGAAGCTTCCAAATCCACAAGCTAAACCGTCTCAAACGCAACTTGTATGGTACGAAAACTGCAACCGAATAACTCATGGTTACGAAGAGAATCTATGTACGCCGCATAACCCGACCAGAGATTCAACTTATCAGGTATTTAGGGTCTAACGGTCCCGTACTACTACATGCATCCATGCACTAAATTTGTATTATGCAAACCATCTCATAATTCCAACGTCATCATCATCTCATCCACATCCACAAAGATGTGCAATGTCTTTTATGAAAACATACTCCATGCATAACAACCATCACCATAATAATTCAAAATATACGTAGTGATCGTTTGTGTACAACTTGGTACAACTTAATGCATAACCTCAAGCAAAACACATGATCAAATCAACTAAGATATGATGATTTCCTTGCAGCCGAATGCATCGGTAACAGGGCTTGCGTCTCTTGTCCGAACATACAAAATCTGCACATTCCCTTCAACAAAGCTCGAAGCCGTCACATCGCCTACACCACCTTTGACACCATCTTTGTCGTCGCACTCCATCATAACCAAACCTCCATCTCGCATCACCGCTGAGCGTCACCATCAAATCCACCGATCACACCGTCGGCCTCCACCATTGACACCACCGGAGTCCTCAACAACCACCATCTCCACGGACTACCATGGCGACCACCAAGCTAAAAAAACGAGGAGAGGGATACTTCCGCAAAACATAATAAACCATGAAACAATACATTGAACCACAACCTCCTTACGCCATTTAGATCATTTGAATCGGCCATGACTTAATTGTGAGACTCGCAGGACTAAGGCTGCTTTGCGAGAAAGTCGCCACACCGATTACAAAGGAAATCGGTGAACGGAATCTTGAGCAAACCTGGGACCGAGTTGGTGACCGACCGTCACCGTCATGAAGGGTATCCATACACGCAAACATGGATGAACTAGGAACAATATGGCGGCCCTAGAGTCAAGTGGATATTCATGTACTTAATTATCACGAACCGTAAAAACTAGAATTAATGAAGGGAGTCAAGGGTGATCGAAACACTTCCTTCACTTTGTTTGCGGCACTAGGGTTTCAAGAAAACAATAATAATGGTGAATAGTTAGTTATCGTGGGAAGGCTTTAATAGAAGTCTTAAGTCCTCATGTTGCCTCTAGGTCCTTCAACTTTCATTATTATACATATTGGGTCTAAACCTTTAGTCTAGTAACAATTTCCAAGTATGGCTCTCCACTCCTAACTTGGTGCATTTAACTCCAAGGTTATCTAGATCATTATCTAGCATGGTAAAGACCTCATGCAACATGATGGATGAAATTTCGAGCCATGATGACTCACCTCGATTACACCTAGCATCCTCCGCTAGCCTTTTACCCAAACTTGTATGATCTCACTTTAAGGTAATTACCATTGGTCAAGCTATAAGCACCGAGCTCGCTAACGAACCCATTCTATGAAAGCCGGTCAGTCGATTCAGTCAAAATAGTATTTAACTAAAACATATGCTTGTCAAACCCACTCGTTGACCTAATTAATAACAACATATGGGTCCTAATAAAACATTAAAGCATCAACTTGATGAAAACCGGGTTTTCATTTAACTAAATATTGGCGAATTTTTAGGATGTTACATTCCATCTGCAAATTAAAATAATCCAATAAGTGTGATGCAATTTATGTACATGTTGCTAATAGGTAATCAAAGGTGGTGGATCCTAACCCACTTTTTGAAAATTCCATCTCATATGTATACATTTTAACGGGTTAACTATTTAAGAAAAAATCGACAGCGTTTCCCCTTAACTCCCCAAGTATGCAGATAAACCGCATACCCGGAAGAGTGGGGAAACAACTATCGATTTTTTCTTAAATAATCAACGCGTTAATATGTACACATGTCCTAATGAGATAGAATACTCAAAAAGCAGTCCCAACAGGGACAATCTAAAATTTATCTCTATTAGATAAATTTTAGACGGGTATACTCTAAAGGGTTATCTTCGGTGCATAACTATTCATATATACACGCACACACATATCATACATATATATAAATATATATTACACACAAATACATATAATCCATAATTAAATATAAAACTAAACTTTTCTTACCTTTAACGTCTGTGAATGAATTAGAAGAAATAAAGCTAGAATGCTTCTACTTTTTCTACAAATAACAAAATTATATAAATCAACTCTAATATATTACGAATAGATGAATACTAAACAATAAATATGTAATCGAACCTTGATATTAAATGAATTAAATGAAGAGTAAAACTATGAGGGTGAACAAAGCAACTATAGAGAAGAGAAGTATATAGAATAGGGGAAGTATTTAGAAGGTATAGAATGAAGATTAGAGATGGATATAGTGATTTTGAAACTTAATTATCCGTTAGTCAGTTAGATAATTTTGATTGTTCTGGGGTGACTTCGTCGACCAACTTTTTTGGGCGTTTACCAATTTTTTTAGGCGTTTTCTTTTTTGGGCGTTTTACCAATTTTTTTGGGCGTTTTCTATTTGTTTTTTGGGCGTTTCTTTTCTTTGTTTTGGGCGTTTATAATAACTAATAAATTACACTTATTTTGGGCGATTTGGTCTTCATTTTTAGGCGAAAGGAAAAAAATGAAAGGCCATTTTGAGCGCTTTTGTCATGTACCGCCCAAATTGATTTTCTTGAGCGCCCAAAATTATTGATTTTGTAGTAGTGACCACAAATAAGTGTTAAAAAAAAAACTCAAACAGGTTTTGAACCCAAGACCTCAAAGAACACATAAGCACCACAAATCACTCCATCACTACCTCATTTTGTTATTTCTTATTAAACCATATGTATTTAACATAACAAAATGAATAAAATAATAATAAAAGTACTATTCAAATCACTTGTCTATTAATAGTATATAATAATAATAATATTATTATTATTATTACTGTTATATATACACACAAGTGCTCGGTTCTTTTGTATAATTTCGTATCTCACCCACTTTTTTCATTCATACTTTATTTATTAACATGAAAAATCCATACCAAAAAATAATATGTTTAAATTATATTAGATGGTATATAATATAACAATTATATATATATATATATATATATATATATGATAATATTTTAATTTTATATTATTTATGAGATTGTCCGGTTCTTAAATCCGGTCCAACTGGTCAAACCAGTGAACCAGTAAAGGGACCGATTCAACGTCCGATCCGGTCCTGAAAACATTGGTTTAGAGTCCCCGGGCAAATATTATTACGGGTATTTATGGAGATAAACTAGATAGCACAGACATGCCTTTAAACTTCTTAAGCACGGGGTGTGCCTACGATAATAAAATGGTGACGGGTTTAGATTGTAATGATATCGTTCCTCCTTCTTAAGCACGAGGTGGGTGGAATTTGTGCAACTTTCTGATTTAAAGGTTCTTTCTTATTCAAGACGTTTCTTTAGGGGATTCACTAGATAAATGGGTTTGGGATCTGGATGTTGATACTGTATTTTCTGTTAAAGGTGCTCGTAAATATATAGACAAAATTATGTTGCCTGATAGCGGTCGTATGACGAGATGGGATAGATTTGTTCCTCGGAATGTTAATATTCATGTGTGGAGACTTTTGTTTGATCGTCTACCTACGAGATAGAACCTTAGTAACAAAGGGGTTGGATATTCTATGCATAGTGTATATGGTGTGTTCTCGGCACTTGGAAACGTTGGATCATGCTATTAGTAAGGGTTACATTGCCTTTAGTTTTAGGACTTATAAGATAATGGCTTCGAATCCCCCTCTCTTCTTCGAAAACACTGAATGAAATGTTGGGTGGCTTGATTTGGTGCATTTGATCAAGTCTAAGAAATCTCTTGTGGAGCTATTATATTCACCATTTGGTGGATAATTTGGAGAAATCGTAAATAAAATTTATGTATTCGCCATCGGATGTTGATAGTTGTATTTGCCAGCTGGTTTAATTATTTGCTAACCTAAAGTTAGTTCTGTTGGCTCGTTTAATTATTTGACCCGGACTAACCGGCGTATTGATGAATGAACCGAGTCACGACATAATGGATAGAGCTGGATATGTTAATTTAGTTTGTGGATTAAGTTGCAAACAGGAAGTCGGTTAGCAAATAAAGCCTTATCTAGAGTCAAACTTAATTTTTAAGCTTTATCTGTTTAAGTATTTTAGTAGAAGTAGGTTTACGTTTCCTTATCTTTCTAGTATTATGGCTATTATATAAAGCCATGAATGGGTCTTGTGTTTAGAGTCATAGACTTTGTTTTGGTTAAGAGTCTTTGGTTTTGAGTTTTGGATTAGTTTGTTTTTGCTTTGATAAATAATAAAAGAGTCGTGATATTGTTTATCACAAATCGTTGTGTTACAGTGTGTTTGTTATCTTTCTGTTGCATCCCAATTGAAACCTTCAATTGGTATCAGAGCTTCAAGGTTGAAGACGTGTAATCGGCTAACACTCGATTGCACAAGTTCTCGCATCAGTCGATCAAGAAAAAGCCAAGGAGATGGCGGAAGGTGAAGGTGCGGGTCAGATCGTTAATGTTGTTAGGGAATCGGGCACTGTGTCGCTTAAATGCCCGATGTTAACGGCTACCAACTACACGGCTTGGTCTATCATGATGGAGACGGTATTGGCTGCACATGGATTGGAAGAAGTTATTGATCCCGTGACCGGGGGAGTAGTCGAAAAAAGAAAGAAAAACACAGCAAAGGCATTGATTTTTCAATCGATACCCGAAGACGTTTTGCTTCAGGTTGCAAAACACAAGGACCCAAAGGATGTATGGGAGGCTTTACGGGTTCGATATTTGGGTGCAGACCGGGTTCAAAAGGCTCGGTTGCAAACATTACGGACTGAGTTGGAAGGAATTCGGATGAAGGAAACCTAGACTGTTGAAGAATTTTTCGGTAAATTGTCGAGCATTCAAACCAAGTATAAAAGTCTTGGATCCGCCTTGGAGGATGAAGTTCTTGTTCGCAAGTTACTGAACTCGGTTCCTGACAAATATCTTCCCATAGCAGCAGTGATCGAACAGACCACTGATTTGGATAGTCTTTCGTTCGAAGAAGCCATCGGACGTTTGAAAGCGTTCGAAGAGAGAACGAAGATGAGAAAGGTCGTTGAGGAGAGCCAGGATAAGTTGTTATTCTCTCGTGAAGGAGGTCGCGGTAGAGGACGAGGGCGCCGTGGAGGTTCTTCAGGTTCTCAAAGTCGTCACGAAGGTTCATCGAGTCGAGATAAGTCGAAGGTAACTTGCTATAAGTGTGAAAAGTTGGGTCATTACGCAAACGAATGCAAAGACAACTCGAATGTTACGTGCTACAATTGTAAAAATTGGGTCATTACGCAAGCGAATGCCCGGACAACTCGGCGGAAAAGGAAGAGGCCAATATAGTTGAAACCGAAGAGGTGAACGAGCAACTTTTCATGACAGTTGCGATAGAGGAGGAAGATGATCGTGTGCTTCTTAACGAACAGGTCCATGAAGATGTTGATTGTATGATTCATGGCGATTGCAATACGGAGTCGGGTTTGTGGTGCTTAGATCACGGTGCTTCTAATCGCATGTTTGAGGTTCAGAATCAGTTTACCGAGTTTGATGAGTGGTCACAGTCATGGGATGTAGAAGTTGATGAAACAGAATCGTATGATTGTACAATACAGGTTGATAAAAGTTGCAGCAGTGAGCATGATTGGAACAAATTTATTATGGAAGGCTTGGTTGATAATTATGGTGAAACTGTGGTGAGCATTGAAAACAATACAAGTCTTCGTGGTGATGTTATACTAACAGAAGTAAGATCGACAGAAAGCACAAGTCTTTGTGAGGATTTTACACCAACAGAAGCATTAAAAGAAAAACCATCCTTAAACATGGAGGATGATTTTAAAGTAGAGAATGTTGAAGCATGGGATGAGTTTTTTACTGCAAGTCCACATGGTGTTCATGTCACAACAGAAGCAATATTATCAGAAAAGAGAAGTCTAATTGAAACAGTGGGTGCGCTTGAAGCCGAGGTTGGGTCCGAGATTATTGAGCAAGTTTTAAATGATCAGCAAGTTTGTGAAGAGTTTTTTTCCAAATCATGTTGTTTAGGCGAACATAAAGAAGGCGAGTTTGTTGACACGTCGGAGAGACGTGTTAAATCGCTTGATGATATTTTTGAGAAAACGGGTCAAATCGATCAACCGGTTCACTCTTTATTTGATGCCGAAGATATTGTTAATAAGCGGGTCAATAAAGGGGATTTTGTTGCTGCTACTACAACAACATATCAAGAGATTTGGTTGCAAAATTTGTTTTCGGATTTGATGGGTTGTGGAAAAGATCATGAAAAGCTCAAGATCGACAACATGTCCGTTATCAAGTTGATGAAAAATCCCGTGTTTCACGGGCGAAGCAAACATATTGAGAACCGTTATCGTTTTGTTAGAGATTTTGTCGAGAAAGAGTTGATTGAAATTGAGCGTGAAAGCGAGGAAGAACGACAAGCTCACATAGTCGCTAAAGTATTGTCGAGGCTAAAGTTTGAAGAGTTGCGTGGTGTTCTTGGCGTGAAAGATTCGAATGATACGAGTCAAAAATTAGGGGGGTGATTGTTGGCTCGTTTAATTATTTGACCCGGACTAACCGGCGTATTGATGAATGAACCGGGTCACGACATAATGGATAGAGCTGGATATGTTAATTTAGTTTGTGGATTAAGTTGCAAACAGGAAGTCGGTTAGCAAATAAAGCCTTATCTAGAGTCAAACTTAATTTTTAAGCTTTATCTGTTTAAGTATTTTAGTAGAAGTAGGTTTACGTTTCCTTATCTTTCTAGTATTATGGCTATTATATAAAGCCATGAATGGGTCTTGTGTTTAGAGTCATAGACTTTGTTTTGGTTAAGAGTCTTAGGTTTTGAGTTTTGGATTAGTTTGTTTTTGCTTTGATAAATAATAAAAGAGTCGTGATATTGTTTATCACAAATCGTTGTGTTACAGTGTGTTTGTTATCTTTCTGTTGCATCCCAATTGAAACCTTCAAGTTCTATATAAGTTTCCCTTTCAAAAATATCTCAGGCTTGCATTCACTCACAACATGGCTTCCTCATGAGGTCAATCCACTGTGGCGATGGAACGGGCTTTCTTATGTCTCATAACGAGCTAGGTAGATGGCAATCAGAACATACAACAGTACTATGACTCGTTTTAACACACATCAGCTATTAAAAACTTTAGTATGTAGTTCTTGTTAAAGAATTGACTGCTTGTAAAAAAAAATATATTATCTATCTAATACTAATAGGAGAATTTTTAGAACGTACCAACTTGTACGTGTATGAAAACATTGCTCTGTAGATTGAAAGGGCGGGTTAGTTTCATATATCAGTTGTAGGGATCATCTTTTGTATACGTACGTTACCGTCAATAAACTATACTCCCCTTAACGGATGTATGATATATTATGTATGGTATAGGTTCCTGTACAAAGGACATTTTTCGTACAAAGTGTGAGAAGTCTATGTAGTTATTGTGTTTTAAATTTTGGCTATGATGTTTTCGATTCCATTTACATTGTTTTATATAGAAAAACACCAAACGTAACAATTTAAAATACAATCAAATGTATTTTAGACATAAAATTTAAAACACACTGATAACATTCTTTGTATGGTATTTTAGATTGCATGTCGAAAATACATTAAATAGTGTTTTAAATTGCTATGTTTTGTGTTTTTTTATAAAATACTATGCCAAAAGAATATAAAACATCATGCCTAAAATTTAAAACACAATGGTTATATAAACTTCTCACTATTTGTACGAAAAATGTTTTTTTGTACAGGAACCCTACCCTATTGTGTATTATCATTATTGATAAATATAGTAGGGATGATTTTAAAAAAAAAAAAAAAAAAAAAAAAAAAACGATCGAATCAAAATAATGGCAAATGGTCATATCATTCATCCCTCTTTGTTTTGAGAATATTTGATTTTAGAATTTCACAAATTTAGGTTTCTTGATTCTGTAGTATAAAGTTCGGTTCATTGATACTAAAAATGGGTGCATGTTGTTCCTGCCAAATGGTTGTGGGGTGAGGCACCGAAGGGGTGTCCCATGACCATTGTACGTGCTAGACATAATGATAACAAGACCGAGGATGATGACCAAGTGATGGCCATTGGTGATTATGGTGCTCGCATAAGGTTACGTTGGTCTACCAAATTTGTATCCATTCATGGCAAGACTTATACAACTCATGATCATCGTTTTGGTGATCAATGTTAATGATAGTAAAGATCCCGTTTTGTATTCATAGAAAGTAATAGTGATTATTATATTTCTGTAAATGGCTATATCTTCGGAAAGATTGTTGTACCTCTTTGTTATTTTCCTAGTTTATAGTCAACTCATTGTATTATATAATTGGCAGATTGTGAATATAATAATCATTCAGTCAAATCCATTTAATCTCTCCTATATGGTATCAAGCTACGATCCTCTTTTTCCTCCCCTTTAATCTTTCGCCGCTGCAACCTCTTGCTGCCGGCCACCACCCTTCCGCCTATTTCATACTCTTTTCTCCTCATCCTTAACCCCCTCTCTCTGTTTTCTCTTTCAGCCATGGACAATACCCTCCATCCCGCCATGGCAGTCACGAACATCAAATCTATGATTCCCCTCATCCTTGAAGACGAATCCTCTCATTATTCTACCTGGACAGCCCTCTTCGAGGTGCACTGTCGGGCTTATCAAGTTTACGAACACTTGCAGCCCCGCCCACCGTAGCAGCCCCTCCTGGATCCTCCTCCGATGCAGACGCGGCAAAGGCCATTGCTGAACAGGCCGAGGCTGATGCTCTCTGGGCACGTCTTGATGCCTTGGTCCTGCAGTGGATTTACGGTACTATCTCCAAAACTCTCCTTCACATCATTATCGTCCCGGGTCAGACCGCATACGAAGCATGGATTGCCATTGAAGACCACTTCAATGACAATAAAAGTGCTCGCCAAATCCACCTCCAACAACAGTTTTCTAACATTCATCTTGACGCCTTCCCGACTATGGCCGCTTATTTCCAACAAGTGAAAGACCTTGCGGACCAGTTGAATAACGTCGGCGCACCTGTAGACAATCAGCGGTTGGTCACACAACTTTTGGCTGGCCTCACAGAAACCTATGAAAGCATCTCCACGGTTTTACAAAACCGGGATCCTCTCCCGCCCTTTAAGGAATGCAGATCTCGCCTAACCATGGCTGAGACAACAAAGAAAACCATTTCCGCTAGATCTGCTGCTACCGCGGCCACTGCACTGGCAGCAACAACCGTGTCACAGCCCCTTGACTCTTCTGCTGCGTTTGCCTCACACCGTGGCAGGGGTCGTGGTAAATCACGGGGTCGTGGTCGTGGTGCCTCGCGTGGTGGTCGCTCGTACAGCGGACAAACTCAACACCCATATATAGTTTTTCCCAATTCATGGGCCGCCACCCAGTGGCAATCTCTCATACAAAACTCTCCACCAACTTCGTCCACACAAACCGCTACGCCTCCTTGCCCGTATCCGTCCACCCCTCGTCCTGGCAACACATCAGCAGGTATCCTAGGGGCCGCTCCGGACCAAGCCTACACAGCTACTTTGTCCCCCACGGACATCCAGCAAGCATTATATGTTTTGTCTCTCAACCAACCGGATCCGCATGGTTTCATGGACACAGGGGCTTCGGGTCACATGAAAAATCCTCAAGGTACCGACTCTCCGTCTATTTTTAATACTTGCACTAACAAATACATTGTAGTTGGTAATGGCATGACTATTCCTGTTATTGGTCAAGGCAACCTAACCCTACCACCCCCTTTCCCGCCCTTTAAACTAAATAACGTCCTTTATGCCCCAAACCTTGTCAAAAACCTTATCTCTGTCCGTAAACTAACTACTGATAATTTATTGTCCATTGAATTTGACCCTTTCGGTTTTACTGTGAAGGATCTCAAGACCAAGGCCCACCTCCTGCGATGCAATAGCTCGGGCGATCTATACCCACTGACTGCACCACTTCCTTCCAAAATCACCTCTACTGCTTTTGTGGCCACCACTCAAGACCGTTGGCATCAACGCCTTGGGCACCCGAGTTTCTCCACATTGCATTCTTTACCTTTATCTGTTTCTAGTTCATTTAAAAATAATGACAAAACATTATGTCAAGCTTGTGTGTTTGGTAAAAGTGTGCGTTTGCCATTTTCTGATTCTTGTAATCGTACAGTTTTACCGTTTGATATAATTCATAGTGATATTTGGACATCCCCTGTGCCTAGCACCGGTGGTCACCGGTATTACGTTTTGTTTTTAGATGATTTTACAAATTTTCTGTGGACATTTCCTCTCACAAATAAATCTAGTGTATTCTCTGTTTTCTCAATATTTAACAACTTCATCACTACACAATTCGGGGCCAAAATTAAGCAATTTCAATGTGATAATGGCAAGGAATACGACAACCATTCCTTCCATAACTTTTGTCGCCTCCATGGAATGCACTTCCGCTTTTCATGTCCCTACACCTCCTCTCAAAACGGTAAAGCCGAGCGTAAAATAAGAACAATCAATAACATGCTACGCTCTCTCTTAGCCCAATCTTCTTTACCACCTTCATTTTGGCACCATGCCCTTGAAACCGCCACATACCTCCTTAACATCATCCCCAATAAACACCACCAATTTCTTTCCCCCACTTCACACTTGTATCATTGTGACCCCACCTACGAACACCTTCGTGTGTTCGGATGTTTATGCTACCCATTACTACCATCCACTACCATTCACAAACTTGCCAATCATTCTAAACCTTGCGTCTTTCTCGGTTACCCACCTAATCATCATGGTTACCGGTGTTTAGACCTCACCACCAACGCCATATTTATCTCTCGACACGTTCAATTTGAAGAAACCATCTTCCCCTTTTCCACCACCCTTCCTACCCACCCAACTGATTACAACTTCCTTGACAATGGCCTCAGCCCACTGCTTTGGCCCCACATCCACCTCACCTCTCAGTCACAACCCAATCCTATCTCTCGGCCCACCCCTATCCAACAAAATTCTCAGCCCAACCCCATGTCACCACCCACGGACAACATTCCAGCCCACTCTCCACCTACCCCTACGGCCCACATCTCAAACCACTCTCACCCTACCCCTCAGGCCCACACTCCAGCCCACTCCCAAACTACCTCCCCGGCCCAAAACTCACCCCGTCCTCCTGTTTACACCGCACCTAACCTCACTCCTCAACATCCTGACCCAACCCCCCAGGCCCAACAACCCAACATACCCACCACGTCCACTACTCCTCCACCCACTACCCAACACCCGACACGTACCATGCGCACACGCGCCATGGACGGCATCTCCAAACCCAAGCACCATTTCAACCTTCATACCACAACGGTTGTCCCTATACCCAAGTCCCCACAGGTTGCCTTGTCCTCGCCTGAATGGTTTAATGCCATGACCAACGAGTTTAGTGCACTTATTAAGAATGAGACTTGGGAGTTAGTTCCTCGTCAACCAGATATGAATATTATTCGGTGTATATGGCTTTTCAAACATAAGTTTCGTTCCGATGGTAGTTTGGAGAGATATAAAGCTCAGCTTGTTTGTGATGGTCGGAGTCAACAGGTGGGTGTTGATTGTGGTGACACTTTCAGTCCCGTGGTCAAACCGGCCACCATACGCCTCATTCTCACATTGGCTCTATCACGTTCCTGGTCCATCAACCAATTGGACGTCACCAACGCCTTTCTACATGGTCACTTACAAGAGACAGTTTACATGCACCAACCCATGGGATTCCGTGACACACGTTTCCCCAACTTTGTTTGTAAACTGAAGAAATCTCTCTATGGCCTGAAGCAGGCTCCACGAGCCTGGTACCAGCGGTTCACTGACTTTGTCTTATTACAAGGATTCACACAGAGCAAGTCTGACCACTCTCTGTTTATCTATCACCAGGGCCAGGACACTGCTTATCTTCTTCTTTATGTGGATGGCATCATCCTTACTACCTCGTCTGATGCACTTCGTGGACGTATTATGAAATCCTTATCTGGTGAATTTGCAATGAAGGATTTGGGTCCACTATCTCATTTTCTAGGCATCTCTGTCACACGGACCGGTAATAATATGTTTTTATCTCAGCAGTCATATGCCAGGGACATTATACACAGGGCCTCCATGGACTCTTGCAAACCTGTTGCTACTCCTGTTGACACTGGTCCTAAGCTCGGCGCCGCCTCCTCTGCTCCATTTCATGATCCCACTGCCTATCGCAGTTTAGCAGGCGCACTTCAGTATCTCACGTTCACACGACCAGATATCTCCTATGCAGTTCAACAGATATGCATGCATATGCACTCTCCATCCGATGATCATTGGAACGCTCTTAAGCGTATCATTCGGTATATTCAGGGCACCACAGACTACGGTTTATCTTTAAACCCTGCTCCAAACATTTCCCTTCGTGCATACACAGATGCTGACTGGGCAGGGTGTCCGGACACTCGCCGGTCCACCTCAGGATATTGTGTTTACCTTGGTGACAATTTACTCTCCTGGTCGTCCAAGCGACAGCCTACTGTCTCTCGCTCCAGTGCCGAAGCCGAGTACCGAGGGGTCGCAAATGCAGTTTCCGAAATTTGCTGGCTTCGTATTCTGATGCTTGAACTACAACAACCGCTTCTCAAAGCCACCCTGGTCTACTGTGACAATGTCAGTGCAATTTATTTATCCGGTAACCCTGTTCAACACCAGCGGACCAAACATATTGAACTGGACATTCATTTTGTTCGGGAGCAAGTACAACGGGGGTGTGTTCGTGTCTTACATGTGCCCTCACGATACCAGATAGCTGACATCTTCACCAAAGGCCTCCCGCGTATCCTCTTTGATGACTTTCGCTCCAGTCTCAACGTTCGCCAACCTCCCGATTCGACTGCGGGGGTGTAATAGTGATTATTATATTTCTGTAAATGGCTATATCTTCGGAAAGATTGTTGTACCTCTTTATTATTTTCCTAGTTTATAGTCAACCCATTGTATTATATAATTGGCAGATTGTGAATATAATAATCATTCAGTCAAATCCATTTAATCTCTCCTATAGAAAGCATGTATCGCAACATGTTTAAAGAAGTGGATGATTGTCTAGAAGATAGTTATCTTTGCGGCTCAACATGTGGATCCGTACTTAAACACGTATGAATCACTCCAAGTAAATAGACAATCGCTACAACACAAAGGACTCTTAACCACAGTGAAAAATGTTTTACGATGGTTTTGGTTGAGATAAAAACGACAGATTTTGTGACGGTATATGGTAAGATGTAAAAAAAATGGACAAAATTTTCTTGCGTCGCAATCTTTCAAATGAGTGAAAATGTTAAAACAAGTGAAGTGTATTTAGCTGAGTTGTTGTAAGTTTCTGATATCTGACTTGACTTGATTGTCTTCATTGCACTAGACACGGTGATCAACTACGTCCAATCCAGCTCACTGTTGACTTTTAATCGCGCATTCAACATAAAAATATAGTGTTCTACACAACGGTAAACATTATACATAATGGTTATGTTACTGGGTATGGAGATTGTCCTAGAGTTGCAATGTCATGTGCTTTCAGGTGTCTTTGTTTGAAAGATTATGGACTTATATCGGTTCCGAATGTATATTATCACAAACTTACAGATCAAGGTGAATTTGTGGTCTTAGCAACTGATGGAGTAAGATTTTCAAGGGAACTTCTGTTCTAGGGATCACAGATACTTTTAAAACATTAACGTTTTGAAGTTTGTTTTGGCTTGATTTAGAAGCAGATTGTTGGGTCAGTGAAAAAGAGATCAATGGCACTAGTTGATTATGCAGTGACCACATGGGAACAAAGGTCTCCGTATTTGAAACTCAATGATTGCTCGGTTGTTATATTATTTTTCAAGAAACGATTGTTTCAAGCTAACTCGGCTCCAGAAGCAACCAATATAAGTTCAGATTATGACTTAGATTAAACAAATTTCGTGTATGATTTCGTATTTATATGAATATCTAGTTTGTGTAGCTATGTCCGTGGTCTCATGTGCTTATCCCTTTGAAATTCCCATATATGTCGTGTTCAGTCGTAAGTCCTTTTTAACAGGAACAAATCAGACGGTTGATTAAAAGTGAATAGTTTTATACTACAACATAATATAGTCGAGCGTCTCCAATATTTTACTTTAGGAAATAACTTTAGTAAATATTTCATAAGACGATCAAATTACTTTTATTGAAAACAAGTATTCACTCGTTCATAGAGCAATAGCTGAACCAAAGCACCTTCGATAGGCATCATTGGTGCTTGTCATTTCCCAGCCTCGTCCTTCCTTGTAGCTTTCAACCTAGCATCGACGCAAAATAATAGTTGGTCATATATCTAAATACCCTTCAATGTGTAGGGAATCCTCAAAATGATTCTAAATGAAGATTAAGTTCAATGAAATCAATATTGGATGTGGCAATGTTGGTGAGTGCATGATGGGTCAAACGGGTAATCATTTAGTAATTGTAAAACGGGCCAGGCCGTTCTTGTTGACACACACATATTTTTTTTTTTTTTTTTTTTTTGTCAAACTTTATATAACCTATTAATGATTTAATATCTTCTTAAAAACCAAGGAAGTGGAATGGATATCTAAAGTTTCTAATGAGTATAAAAGAATAAGCTTGAATAAACTTACAGTGTCATTAATAACGTCACCACTTTTGAGCCCACCAATGACGTAGATAGAATCTTTAACTATTGCTGCAGCTGAAAATCCCCGAGGATGGTTCATGGGTTCTCCAAATACCCATGATCCACGTCTTGGATCATAGATTTCTATGGTTGAAACCATTGTCTTACCATCATAACCTCCTAAAACATATCTGCAAATCAACAAGTTTTCAGCCTTCAAAGTTCTAGTCTTGTTTTTAAATTTCTTGTTCAACTATTAGGCTTACAGCTTTTCATTCAAAACGACCATTGACGGGCATCCCCTTATTGTACTCATGCTCTCGATTTTCATCCAAGAACGTTCTCTCGGATCAAATCTTTCCGCTGTCCTGTGTACAATAACATATTTCCATATCAGCATCAACTTTTAGGGATGATATCATATGACTAGTAAATGAGGCTAATTGGGTAATTTGCGAAGTCAAGTTAACCCAAAAGAACACTTTTGTTTGTCTTGAACTTTTTTTTATAAATAATTAATGTAAAAATAAGATAACAGCCTCCTACAAGGTTTAAGATCATATATAATATAACATCAGTGATCAAATACCGCAAGTAGTATTCCCCGTCATAGCCTCCAACAGCATAAAGTGCCCCATTAAGTTCAGCTGCAGCTAAAGCAAACCGCTGCAACAACAAACCATAAAAGGTTTACATATCTTACTCTAATGTAGCTAGAGCACTCACATTGAAGTTTCCATCTCTTTCTCCATCTCCAAATTCTTGAGATTTCTCTTATTTTTCTTTTCGTATACACATATCTAAAATTTAAAGATTGTATCTTAAGCATTTGAGTACGTACCTCAAGTACAGAAGAAAGAGAAAGAAATAATAAAAAAATATGGAGATAAGAGACCGAGAATGGGATGTGGGAAGTTAAACAAAACATAAAAATTAATTCAGAGAAGGTGATTTTTAGAGATGGAGATAGAGATTCCAATACGAATGCTCTTAGTGAACCGTATTTTAGACATTTCATTGAACCAAATGTTCTTGCATTTAATAGGTCATTTAACCTTCTCAAGCATGGAGCGTGATGGAATCCAAGCCCCGACATCAAAATCCAACATTTCTACTGTTGAATAGCAATCTACACCATTCCCACCACCAATTGCATAGATTTTATCATTTATCGTTGCCCCTGCAAGACTCCCGTTTTTCTTGCTTAGAGGAGGACAAATTGTCCACTGATCAGCTACCGTATCATAAGATTCAACTTCACACAAGAAAAGAAAAAAAAATGATGTTACTTAAAACGGTGTTTAGAAAGTGATTATGTGATACACTAAAAACTGATACATAACTAGTTGCAATACAAATGAGCTATTGAAAGTAGTGTTTGGATGTGTTTATGTTGTTTTATGTTGAAATAATCAGATGTTTTGAGTTTTGACATTAAATATTTTAGAGAATTAATATATAAAATGACAAAAATAACCCTTTCTAAAAGAGACATGATATGGGGAAAAAAGACTATAATTCACTTTAGATAGGTTAAATGAAAGGGTAAATAGATTACTCTATTTAACCCTTATACAACCAGTTAAGTTGCAATTGGTATGAAATGGATAATGACTACCTGTATCGAACCACTGACCACATGTCCCACCGCCAAACACAAAAAGCTCACCATCTAACTTTGATACGGCTGCATAACATCTTTCAGTATTCATGCGACTAAGAGATTTCGTTAGATTCTGTGAGGGAGTGTAACAATCCAATGATGACAACCATGATACACCATCAAAACCTCCCACCAAAAGTATCGGGTCATCAACTAAACTTATTTCATTGGCTAAACGAACATCATCGCATTCTTGAGGGCCCACACAACTTTCTACTGACGTGTTACTCGTGTCTTTTAGGCTCTTGATTTCAGCTTTCGCATTAACCTGAAAAGTTAAAACTCAATAAACCACTTAAATAACGGAGTCTACAGAAGAGAATAATGTAATTTCGTTTTCTTTCAACTAAACATAGATTGTTAAGATAATAAATTACATGGGGCAATATTAGTGGGTTGGTAGGTTGGATAACCGGTCAAAATGGGTAGTTTCTTAATGTGGGTTAACTCGGGTTGGGTTGACCCAACCTATTTTTTGTCGAATCTAAGACTATTTTTAAATGAACAATTAAATCACTAGATTTATATCACAAAACATATATTATTATGTCTATTTGTTTTTAAAGGAAAGATTGTATGCCAAAAAAAATCACTTTGGTTGACTTTTGACAAGTTTTGACCCATAGTAGCATCATACCACTGACATATATACACACACAAGATTGGGCACAATATAGGCCAGAAAACCTAGGCACGAGGCTACGACCTCAAGACTCCTTCTATCAGGTTATCTACAACTTGCACCTTTACTGTTAGAAGACTTAATTAGTAAACTTGATTTATTCATATATTATTTGTAAATAAACATGTGTTAATTATTGTGTCCTAAGTTAAATAAGTCTAGTACCGGTTTGTGTAACACACCGGTTAGAAAACAATTATATCCTAAGTTTGTAATTAAGTCAAGGGACGCGTCTGATGTACTCGTGCCGGTTCAGAACCTATATAAGGGGCCGAGCACTTCATTATTGAATGTAGAAAGTTTATGTTTATAACTAACTTTCAAACAAAACTCTATCTTTCCCTCCAAACAATAACTGCCACTCGCCTTATGCATTTGAAGCCCACATCAGAAGTAAAATCGCTGCAGAATCAGAATCAAAGGACCTGTGCAGATCTGAATTTTAACATTTACTACAAGCTCGGGAATCCTAGACACGGTCCACAAGAACAAGACCAGAGATACCGAAAAATGAAAATTTGGCGCCATCCATGAGACCAAAGATATCCGAACCAAAAAAGTCTTCCAAACCATGGTTAACCGAACCAAGAGTTATCCAAACAAGACTCAACTGAGAATAAGGGTCGTCTGAACCATATAATCCATGTAGACTAAGTAACCAAACTAATTAAGGTATGGTACTAATATCTAGGAGTCTAAGACACATAAGGGTCACGATCAACAAAGCCCACAGCCCCCTCAAGGAAGGGCAGCCATTTGGTGAGGGCACTCTTCCCTACCCTCTCATCTCTAGCAAAAGTTACGTATCTCTCTACTATTCTCTATCCTTCAGATACATATACAAACTAAGATATTAAGCCTCTCATCATCTGTTGATGTCTTGATGCATAGTATGCATTTTAGCTTAATATAAACATATGTCAAGAAGCATGGTCGAAAATAATATTATTTAAAAAATGAAGACATTCAAAGATTCATTAACAATAGAAAAACCATACCAAATTCTGCTCCAAAAATGTGATCCTATGCTCCAAATGATTAATCGTCTCCTTCTGCGTAGCTTTAAACGCCATCAACTCTTCAAGTTTTTCAACCAGCTAATATACACACGAAAATCAAAACAATTTATATCTTAATACCAAGAACAAGGAAAATACACAAAATGAAAGGTGATAATAAGGGCCTGGAAAGGATGAGTACGAAGTAAAAAACCGATTGTTATCTAGTACAGGATGAAACGGGTCAGGGTTGGGATGACCAGAAATCACGTTTTTGTCCATTTAAAGAAATAACAAGTGTGTTAAACTATTAATTTTGATTACATAAAAAATATAATCAAAATAATAATTAAAATATTGAATTAGAGTGATTTAACACACTCTATGCATAATAAACATCTTTAACTCATTCCTTTTAGCTAGTTTTTTTTTATTTGACTTGTTTGGGAAAAAATAAACACACCACTAGTAACTCAGCCATAGCTAAATGATTCCAAATTACCACATCTACAAAATACAAACTACTCATATTTATAAGTTTATATAACAGACCTTAGCTGCCGTAGGATAACTTTTGGGACTCTTCTTCTCCATACTGCTATTGTTCACAACAATACCCGAAAGTGGGGTCTCGTTAACGAGTTTAGGGCACACATAATTTTCATCACCTGACGGGCTCGGGACCAAGAGCTTACGCTTTAGTGCCAACTCTTTAAGCTTCATGCATATAATATCCTTCTCGGTTACTGTATTAGAAGTGTTAACTTGTTTTACATTGGCAGGTAAACTCTTTAAGTGACTAGTAAAAACTTGCACCGATGGAAAGAGAGGTGTCCGGTTTGTTGTATCATGTGGAGTAAGTGTTGTACGTGGACAAGACAACGCCTGAGACGCCAATAAGGATAATAGATGCTTTGTTTGGGCATGGTCCAACTCAAACCAGAAATGATTCAAAGTATGATAATTGTCAATAATTATGGGCTTAAACTGATTCTCCGTCAACGCTTTACATCGCAGCTTCACTTGTACTCTGACCTATTGTAAGAAATCAACATTTTTAAAGGTGTAAGTGATCACTTAAGCACAATAGTCAATAGATGTAAGAATGCGTTTGGATATATTTTTGAAAGTTATTATATGATATTAAAAATCAGAATAAGAAATCAAATGGGTCGTGAAAGGAGTAACATTTTTCGTTAAAAAAAAGTGGGTCGTGAAATAATTGTTGAGATGTGTATTTGTTGTGTGAATTTGTTAAAGCAGAGTATTAGTTGTTTTAATATTTGGAAAATTATAAATACTAAAAAGTTAGTATCTAGATATAACTAGCAAAAACGGTTTCCTTTTTGAAATGGGAGTGCAGTCTATCAAAATAGGTTAAAAGGAGGACTGTATAAGTAACACTACAATATGTGTACATAATCAACTTTGTTGCAGCTGATATCAAACTTATATCCGAAACCAATTATTTGACAAAACATGTTAAAAACGCAAATCCAAACAACCGTAAAAGTCAATGTGAGTGGTAAATCATGGATTTTCAAATACGGTATGCACTACCATAACAAACTTCCTTTTTTTTTTTTTTTTTTTTTGTTATCTTTATACACTACAAATAATTTTGGTCAAAACACAATGAAAAGTCAAACATGTCACAAGAAACTTGTGTACCTGAGCAGGGTATGGTGTTAATTGTGAACCTTCACAAGTCCATGCATACGGGTCAATGTTCATTTGACCCGCGCTTACAGCTTCAAATATCCCAAGTATCGTTCTATCCGAATAGTTAAAAACAAATATAGGCAGACCAGGTCTAATATTTTTCACATACACAAAGTGTGAACTTGCCAAACCTGCCACATTTTGGTGAAGAATTTTAGAATTTATCCATTTTACATAAGCAAAAATAAATAAACATTTCAGATTTGAATCGAAATACTACTGACCGAAGAGGTTTTTGCATAGGCAATCGTTGATTCTTTTGTTATCGGTGCTGAAAATTACACCACCAAGCTGAGATTTCCACAAACCTCTAGTTCTTGATGAACCATTATAGCTACCCATCTTATCTTCACACAATAATTATTATTTAAATTTGGTTCAGACACATTTTAACCAACATTTAATATGATGATCATATATATGATTAACCACAACACCTTAAATTTCAACATTAATTGATTAAAGATAACATAAAATCAAACCCAACAACAATAATAGATCAAATATTGTACAGCATTCTTCACTGTAGCTAGCATCAAACTCTGATCATCACTACAAATCTCACATTATCATTAATTCTTTTTTTATTTTCTTTTTGCCATGTTGAGTAAAATTTGCAACCAGAAACATAATCTTGAACACATTAATCAGCAGCAAGATTAAAATTTGCCAAAAACATACTACTGCACACATACCATAAATGCATATATACATACACATTATAAAAAACCAACAAAAATATGTATAATTTAATTTAATTAAAAAAAAATAAACAAACCTGCAATTGCCAACAAATTTCTTGAGAGGCTAAGTGTGATAGTAAGCGGGAAACAGCAAGAAACTTGTGTAGGAAGCTGAAGTAAATATAAACAAACAGAGATGCTTTAAAGGTTGTACATAATGCAGAGGTTGTTTTTTATTTCTGATAAACAATTGCAAAATATTCTAGAAAATGTTAAGTTTTTGTATAATAACCTACGGTTTCTATTAAAATACCAAAAAAAATGGGTTCTTTACACGTGGCATACCCCCAACTTCCCAAGTATATCATGTATTGTAAATTTTATAAAATAACTTTTAGATTGTGATCACCCCAAAAAAAAAAAAACAAAACGTGTTTGTTGCGAACATTGAACCATAGACGCATGTTACATTGTAAAATTTAAACCGAAAGATAAAACAAAATATTTATAAAACATTAAAAGTATAAGGACTAAAGTGTAAAAGTATTAGGGTTAATAATGAAAAATGTTTTGTGACAAATTATAAAAGATAAAAAAATATATAGGATTAAAGGTAAAGGAAAAAAGAAAAAAAATCACAAAGGTACAAAATAACTACTTTTACTAAGCATCCAAAAATAGGCTATTGAGTATAGGGACAACTCAAATGGTATGTCCTTCATGCCACGTAAGATGTCACATAAGTGAGAGAGGTTGTTCTTCTTTTTAGGACACACCAAGGTTATGGGGACAGCCCACATTTTTTTATTATTGATAGTATAATAAAATAATAAAACCTTCTTTAAGTTAAAATAATAATGATAATAAAAACCCACCTTAGCCCGTCTCTAACGTCCTATAGAGGACGATCAGGACGAGGACAACCCTAAGGGGGCGGTGTTGCCCGCCTAGGATCGACCAAGACAGACCGGGACAGTCCCCATACCCATTAGTCTAATAATATAATTAGACTGATGATATCTTTTACATAAAAATAAGTTTATTACTTGATAAATGTTTTATATAAGAAGCGAATGTGATTAATTTAATATTAATCTGTGCAATAATAGTCAAAAACAATGTTTTTCATAAATATAAGTATCTTACTAAAAACCAAAATCAAAACACATATACGATAGATACCAACACAAAAATTAGTATTTCATATAACTAGTAAACTTAATCTTTAGGTGTTATAAATAACATATTGGTCATATAGTGCAAAACTATGTGTTATGGTTTATGTCAATATTAAAACATTTCATTTATAACTTCATGAATATGTGTGTGAAACACCACCCACCCAAGAAATTGAGCCCATCATTCCATCAATCGATTTCTACACTATGGGCCATAGCTACCGCACTTGGAAACCTTGGCATATTTGATCAAGAGCAAACTATAGCTTGCGCATTTGTGCTTTGGCCAAATAGTCAGCCTAACTCTTTGATGCCCAAAAATCGATGATTGTGTCCCTCTCTTCAATAATTTGTAACAGGTGTGACTATTTCAACCATATCGAGCAATCGAGAATTATGGTTAAACATGTACAGTATACCCGAAAAAGCGATTGGTGGCTCGTACATTGTGAATCGTGGGTCAGGGTGATTATAATTGCCCAAAATGAGGAAAAAAAGAGGTGGTCGGACCATAAGGAAGGTTTGTTTTAACATATTGTTTTAGATTTTTTATTATATTAGTAAATTGCATAAATGGTCCAAGAATCCAAGTGATCTGTCAACGGAGTAAAATGGATATTTTATAAAAACTTACCAAATTTTATAACAAAAGTTGGTGCCCAAACTTATTATACTATGAAGATCAAATAGATCTAATTTTTTTTTTAACGGCCAACAAAACTTTTATTCAAAAGGCTAGCAAGAAGCTAGCGCTCAAAACCGAAGACAATCCCACAAACAACTATCCGAAAAAACCAGAAAAACAAAAAATGCCCAAGTCCGAACACTACAATCAAGGCTACCCCATCCGAATACTATCAAATCTACCCCAATCATCCCAAGACATACTTGTCATCTTTGCTCGATTTGTAATCCACAGGTACGACATAACTTTTATTTCATCCAAAATCCTAATCACCGAGAGTTGTTTATCATTAAAAACAAGATCGTTTCTAGCCCTCCAAATGCTCCTAAATGCCGTAAGAATTACCCCATAAAGAGCTTTCTTTTTACGATCCCCAAACGTGGCCGTATGATGCAAACTGAGGAGGTCCTTTACATGAAAAACAATGCAATTCGGAACTCTGCACCAAACAAATATAGCTTGCCAAACATCACACAGAGCCGAGCACCTTGTGAATAAATGTTCTGTCGTCTCCTCCGCAACACCACACAACCTACACTGGAGAGAATCCAACAGAATGTGCCTTCTAGATAGAGCCGCTGCAGTAGGGAGGCGGTCAAAAAATGCTCGCCAAGCCACGATACCCGCCTTTTTTGGAACCCAGTTACACCACTCAAAATCCGAAGGCTGCAGCTGATTTGAGGCTTCAAAAACACATTTCTTGACCCGTTTAACCGAAAACCCAACTGTATAATTCGCTGAACAAGACCATTGATCATTCCCTGTTGATATCGTAACCCCATCCAAGAGCAGCAGCATAGCATCTAGCTGTGACTGTTCTGCAGCGTTCAAGTTTGGACGTCTCCAGTCCCAATTCCACGTCAACTGATCAGAGGCACCTGTAAGACGATCCACCACACGGCAAACCCGGTTCTTTTCTAGAGCATACAGCATAGGATACTTATGTAAAAGGATATCATCAGCAATCCACCAGTCGTGCCAGAATAGAATTGATTCGCCATTACTCAAATTTCCTTTTAAAAACTGATTAGCCCCAATATTTGAACGATCAAAGGTATCCGGGATGCTCGCAATCTGCTTCCAAATGCCCGTAATAGATACTTTCATAGGTATATAATTCCAACCCCTACCCGTAGCGTGGATTGACCAAACCACCTTTCGCCACAGATCATTTTGATTAGTTTTAAATCGCCACCACCACTTCGAGAGCAAACTCAAGTTTGCATCTCTAAGCGAACCCAAACCCACTCCACCATATTTTTCCGGCGCCAACACTTTATCCCACGCCATCCAACTCATCCTATCCCCTTCGTCGGTGCCGCCCCAAAAAAATCTGCGTCTTAATCTCTCCAAATTATTTATAACCTGCACGGGAGCCCGAAAAATAGAAAAGAAATATAAAGGAATAGAGCTAAGAACAGACTTTAGCAACGTAATACGACCGCCATAAGAGGGAGTCTTAGCTTTCCAAACCGATAATTTTTTTTGCATCTTTTCAACAACACCATTCCAATTCCGGACTAAATTCATATTGGATGCAATAGGAACACCCAAATGTATAAACGGCAGACAACCCGGAGCACAATGGACAACTGCTGCAACCTGTGAAATATCATGTTCATCTACCCCCACCCCGTAAAGTCGGCTCTTAGCAGAGCTAATTTTCAGCCCAGAAACCAGGTAGAAACCACGTAACAGGCGTCTCAAATTTAAGGCATTCACTAACGACCACTCCCCACAAAAAACAACGTCATCGGTGTAACATTACGCATTTAATACTTGTACGTTTCACCATCGACATTAATAAAACGTCAAGTTTCATTCTAAACGTCGCATTTATTATTTTTGTCGCATTTGTGGAACCCTAATACTATATATAATATTATATATATGTGTGTAGTTGTATAATTATATCAAAAAAAATAAAAGCCTTGGCCGGGAATCGAACCCGCGCCAAAGGCCGGGCCAAACACACACATATGCACAACCAACTGGGCTGGACCTTCTTTGTTGAAATAACCCGGACACATTATAATTATATACACACCTTAAAACCTTCACAGTTGACAAGAAAAGTCAACTGTGGGTTAGCTTGGTGATCAATCCAACGATTTAACTCGTAATTGATCTATCTTTGGTAAATTTATTTGATTGCCGGCCTATTACAACACGATTACACGTCATATACACATCAATCGTTGACCCATTTGATCAATTATACGCGTATGCATTCAATAAGAGGTCAACTTTCCAATTAACCTTAATCATCAACCCTCAGTATAAATAGATGGTTTGCGAACCTTGTTTACTCGCTCACAACTCTCTCTCAACCTCCCAATCTCTCTAATTCACTCTGATTATTATTATTGTGCTCGTTGGTTGACTTTTGCTTTGACCCGACGTTTGCAATCAAATCATCACTGTGAGTACGATTAATTTTGTGGGTTTTATTCATCGGCTATCAAACAACAATAGCCCTAACATTAATCGGGCTAAAGTTGTCTGAATCATTCAATTGAAATTCTAGGGTTCGTCGTGATTTTTAATTGGGGATAAAACTGATTTCGCGTCGTGTATATAATTAAATTTAAACCAGAAACATCACAACCACCGGCCTAGGCCAAGTGGTTGTGACCATGGTCCACCACAGTGGTCACCCGGGTTCGAGTCCCGGCTCTGACCGTTTTTATTCTTTTCTTTTTCTTTCTTTTACAAACAATTATATATATATATATATTAAATCTTTTTAATCTTTTAAATTCTTTTTAAAATATCAAAACTATTTTATAAATTCTAAAAAATTATAATTGTTTAATCTGATATAAAAGTTTTATTTATAATTTTTATTTTTCAGAAATTCATTTATTTAGTATTTATAATAATTAAATCACTTTTATACTATTATATTTATAAAAATCCATTTAAATATCAAAACAATTTTATTAAATTCTCCAAAAATTATCCTGACTTTTTATAAAGATAAACTTTACTGAAATAATTTTTAATTCAGTAAAATCATTTATTTTATATTTTTAAACCATTTTTGTTAGATTTAATCATAATTAAATCATAATAAATCCAATTTTCATCATTTTTGCACCAAAATTTTATACAAATTATTTTTAATTATTTAGAACAGAAACATGATTTTTGAAATAAAAAATTCTTTAATTTTAGTATTTTTGAATATTAAAGTTAAATATTGGCTATTTATAAATAAATAGATTTAAAAATCTATTTTAAATGAAATAATTTTATAAAAATTATTTTTATGCTTCAAACACTTTAATGTGTACATTCAAAATCCAAATTTTATAAAAAGACTTCCTTCCATTAATTATTAGATTTTCCTTTATTAATTAACATTTTAATTCAACAATTGATTATCCCCAAATCGAAACCCTAGGATACACTTGTAAGTTAATTAGACTTAGACTTATTATATATTACCTTATTATAGGGTGATATTTGGAATCACTTTGGGCAACACAATTATTTCATATTTTCAACAAGTTTAACATTTGCTAAGGTGAGTTTTACATAGCCCCTTTTCTATTTATCACCATTTTTGGGGTGAAACATGTTTATAACATCATCATTGCAATTCAATCATCAATGTGTCTATGTGTTTTCTATGTTGCATTATGTCTTGAGCATGATTAGAGTAAGCACCATTCTAGCATAATCATTAACATTGATCAGCCGACGGTATACATTGATAGATCTATTGGACTGACAATCCCACCCGGATACGTGCCTCCTACAAAGGTTACGTGGGTGTTTGTTATCGCATAACATATTCATTGGGACCATAAGTGTATGGTATGTATCATTTTATAACAGTCAGCAGGGTTGATTATGCACTCGATTTATTTCTAATATGTTCTCACATATGGGCTAGATTAACATGACACATGAATTGCACAACATTTTATTCATTTTATCATCAAAAACCTATGTAATTCTCACCAACTTATGTTGACCCAAAATACTTTCAAAATTAACATGTTTCAGGTAACAATGAAGCTGAGGCTTGAGTTAGCATGAGGATTTTTCTTGAAGTTTATTTGAAGTTTTTGAAGTTGCTATTTGATGTTATGTATTTGAATTCTTAGACATTATTTCACATTTTGGATATTATGTTTGAATAAATTATTTAAAATTTATATCATACCATGTGCTACTGAAAACAATCATCAATACGTTGCACCCCGATGTTTCCGCCATCGGTTGGGGTGTTACAGATTGGTATCAGAGCCTTGGTTATAGGGAATTAGATTATTAGAAATAATCTAGACTATAACCTTAGGGACTAAAATAGTACTTGCTTCTCCTACTTGTAACCCTAATTGCTTCCCTAATCCTATCCTTATCCTATGCCCTACAACCCTAAACCTACATGTGACTACTCTTAATTGTCTGCTGCAATCCTGATCCACCATTAGATTTATAGGACAAAATCCTCAGGTTTAACCTGAACCCCCTTGAGATCTCGTCGAAGTTCTAGATTTTAATAACGAACACGTGCAATCTGGAAGGGTGAACGCCTGTATTCTGAGTCTTCTGTCTAGGCTGGCATTGCGCATATATCCCAATCAGACGAGGGACCCGGATGCCTACCTGGGAATTCTCGGGATGAGTGTTCACTTATAGGCTAAAGCATGTCTTCATATGTTATTAGAATTTAGAATCTTTGATAAGTCAACGTTTTCGTTTATTCGTTTTAATTAATGAATAAATGATTACATTCCTTATATAAACTCTCATTCATTTCATTGTGTCTATTACAGATCATGCCTCCTCGTCGCAGCACTCGCAACAACAATGGTGAAAACCACGAAGAAGGTGGTGATAACCATAACCACAACCATGACCAAGTTCCTAACCACAACAACAATGGGGTCGATGCTCAACTGGCTGCGATCATTTCTCAACAAATGGCGCAGCAAATCGCAACTCTGGTTCCCAATTTACTTGCTCAGGTCATCCAATTGAACGGCAACGGGAATGGTCACAACAACGGGAATGGCAATGGCAATGGCAATGGACCCCAAGCTTGTACCCTTAAGCATTTCAACTCTTGTAACCCTCCAAAGTTCAGCGGTGAAGAAGGAGCTACTGGACTTCTCCAATGGTTTGAGGGTATTGAGAATACCTTCATCAACAGTGAGTGCCCCAACAATTTCAAGGTTCGTTACGCCATGAGTGTTCTCCATAAACGAGCACTCACTTGGTGGAATGAAGAAAAGCGTACTCGTGGGGCCGAGGTTGCTCTTGCTATGACATGGGACCAAGTCAAAGAGATCATGAAAGAGGAGTTCTGTCCTCGCAATGAAGTTAAAAAGCTTGAGGATGAGTTCCACACCTTAGCTCAAGATAGTGGGGAAAACCTCGCCTACAACACCCGCTTTCATGAGCTTAGCTTATTGTTGCCTCACAAGGTTACTCCTCTGCCGGTAGCCATCGAGAAGTACATCGGTGGTCTGCCCATGCAAATCCAGGACACTGTTTGGGGTAGAAATCCTGCAACTCTGGAAGAGGCCAAACGTCTAGCGGCCACTCTTACTGATAATCATGTGAAGAACGGTACTCTCGTTCGAAAGGGCACTAAGAAGACTGTTGCCAAAGACACTCCACAGCCTGCAATTGAAGTCAAGCCTGAGACCTCAAGCAACAAAAAGCGCAAGGCTAGAAACTATATGGTTGCTGCTAATCCACCTGTTGCCCAAAACCCAGCCAAGAAACCATACACCGGACCTCACCCTTTGTGCAACACTTGCAAGTATCATCATCCCACGCAGGTGCCATGTCGATTTTGTACTAAGTGTCAAAGATATGGTCACCTGGTGAACGTCTGTCGATCTTCTGCTACCCAAGACAACAACAACCCAGCTCCCAACCAACAAAACAACAGGCCTACTCGTGGTCAATGCTACGAGTGTGGTAACCCTAATCACTACATCAACAACTGCCCTAATCGTAACCGTAACCAAAACCAAAATCAGAACCAAAACCAAAACCAAAACCAAAACCAGAACCGCAACCAGAACCAAGGTGCTCAAGGTCGCGCCTACAATCTCAACGCTAACCAGGCTCGTGACAACAACGAAGTGGTGAATGGTACGTTTCTCATTAATAACCACTATGCATCCATATTATTTGATTCAGGAGCTGATAAGTCATTCGTGTCACTGAAGTTTGAACCTTTACTTAACTTACCCCACACTAATCTAGAAGACCCTTTCGTGGTAGAGGTAGCTAACGGGAAGTCTATTTCGATCGGCTCTATTATTCGTAACTGCTTGTTGAACCTCGACGATCATACCTTCTCTATCGATCTCATCCCCATGCATCTTGGTAGTTTTGATGTTATAGTAGGCATGGACTGGTTGTCAACTCATCGTGCCGAAATTCTATGCTTCGAGAAAGTCATACGCATTCCTCTCGAATCTGGTGAGATTTTGAAGATCTATGGTGAGAAACCCTGTGGTGAGCTTAAGCTTATGTCTTGTACTACTGCCCAAAAGTACTTACAAAAGGGGTATACAGCCTTCTTAGCTAACGTGATAGAGAAGAAGGACAAAGGCAAAAGTATCCAAGACATTCCTATTATTCGAGACTATCCTGAAGTCTTTCCAGAGGATTTACCTGGTTTGCCTCCTGCTCGACAAGTGGAGTTTCGTATTGATCTTGTTCCTGGTGCTAATCCGATCGCTAAAGCTCCTTATCGTCTTGCACCCTCTGAGATGCAAGAACTTGCTAGTCAATTACAGGAACTTTCTGATAAAGGATTCATTCGCCCTAGTTCTTCTCCATGGGGAGCCCCTGTCTTATTCGTTAAAAAGAAGGATGGTTCTCTTCGGATGTGTATTGACTACCGTGAACTCAACAAACTCACCATCAAGAATCGTTATCCACTTCCTAGGATTGACGATCTCTTCGATCAACTTCAAGGAGCAACCCACTTCTCGAAGATTGATCTCCGTTCTGGTTATCATCAGCTTAGAGTCCACGATGAAGATATTCCCAAGACAGCTTTTCGCACTCGCTACGGTCACTATGAATTCATGGTTATGCCTTTCGGTTTGACCAATGCTCCCGCAGTATTTATGGATTTGATGAATCGGGTTTGTAGACCCTATCTCGACAGATTCGTGATCGTTTTCATCGATGATATTTTGATTTACTCTAAATCAAAATCCGATCACGAGCAACATCTTCACTCTATCTTGAGTCTCCTAAAGAAAGAACAACTGTACGCCAAGTTCTCAAAATGTGAATTTTGGCTTAAGGAAGTTCAATTTTTGGGACATGTCATTGATATGAACGGAATTCATGTTGATCCTGCAAAGATCGAAGTTGTGAAAAATTGGAGTGTTCCTACCACTCCAACAGAAGTCCGTTCTTTTCTTGGGTTGGCTGGTTATTATCGTCGATTCATCGCCAATTTCTCCAAGATCGCTGTTCCTCTCACTACCTTAACTCACAAGGGTAAACCTTATGAGTGGGGACCTAAGCAAGAGGAAGCATTTGAAACTCTTAAGCTGAAACTTTGTGAAGCTCCTATCTTGTCTCTACCTGATGGTAATGATGATTTCGTGGTCTACTGTGATGCATCGAACCAAGGTCTTGGTTGTGTTCTCATGCAACGAGGAAAGGTTATTGCTTATGCGTCTCGACAACTCAAGACTCACGAGAAAAATTATACCACCCATGATCTTGAATTGGGCGCTGTTGTCTTTGCACTCAAGATTTGGAGACATTATCTATATGGGACCAAATATGTGGTGTTCACGGACCACAAAAGTCTCCAACATGTCTTCGATCAAAAGAATCGTAACATGAGGCAACGACGTTGGGTTGAATTACTTAACGACTATGATTGCGAAATTCGCTACCATCCTGGCAAAGCGAATGTTGTGGCTGGCGCACTTAGTCGTAAAGAGCGTGTCAAACTCCAATGTGCGAGAGTTCGTACTGATCTTCAAGATCGCATTCTCCAGGCTCAACACACCTCAGTCACCCAAGGTAACATGTACGATGAAATGTCTTGTGGTGCTGAGACTCAACTTGAAACCAAACCCGATGGTCTCCTTTATTTCCTTAATCGACTGTGGATTCCCGACCGTGATGATCTTCGTACTTTTCTCATGAACGAGGCTCATAAGTCTCGTTATTCTATTCATCCTGGAGCTGACAAGATGTACCAAGATCTTCGTTATTCTTATTGGTGGCCTGGTATGAAGAAAGACATTGCTCTTTTCGTTGCAAAATGCCTCACTTGTTCCAAGGTTAAGGCTGAACATCAACGACCATCTGGTATGCTTGAACAACCAGAGATTCCTGTCTGGAAATGGGAGAGCATAGCTATGGATTTCATCACCAAACTTCCTCGCACACCCAAAGGCTTTGACAGTATTTGGGTAATCGTCGATCGTTTAACCAAGTCAGCTCACTTTCTACCTATTCGCGAGAAGTATTCTGTGGAAAAGCTGGCAAAGATGTACGTAAGTGAAATCGTATGTCGTCACGGTATACCCTTGGACATTATTTCTGATCGCGACGGTCGTTTCACCTCTCACTTTTGGGGATCTCTACAAGATGCTTTGGGTACTAAGTTGAACCTGAGCACTGCTTATCACCCTCAAACGGATGGTCAGACTGAACGAACCATCCAGACACTTGAGGACATGCTCAGGGCATGTGTCATCGATTTTGGTGGCGCATGGGATTCTCATCTTCCTTTGGTTGAGTTTTCATACAACAACAGTTATCACGCCAGCATTAACATGGCTCCATTTGAGGCACTCTATGGTCGGAAATGTCGTTCTCCTGTCTGTTGGACTGAGGTTGGTGAAGCTCGTATTACTGGACCCGAACTAATCCAGGAAACCACAGACAAAATTCAGCTTATTCAGGATAATCTTCTCAAGGCTAGAAGTCGCCAAAAGAGTTATGCTGATAAACGTCGTAAACCCTTGGAATTTCAAGTTGGGGACCTTGTGCTACTTAAGGTATCCCCTTGGAAAGGAGTTATTCGTTTCGGTAGAAAGGGAAAACTAGCTCCTCGATACGTAGGCCCCTTCAAAATTCTTGACAGAGTTGGGAAAGTGGCTTACAGACTTGAGCTTCCACCTGAGCTAAGCAATGTTCATCCGACCTTCCATGTTTCGAATCTCAAGAAATGCTTAGCAGATGAGAACCTTCATGTTCCTCTTGAGGATGTGCAAATCGATGAAAGCATGCACATTATCGAGAAACCCGTCGAGATCGTTGACACTGGAGTCAAGAAACTCAAGCGCAGTCGTATTCCGATCGTTAAGGTTCGTTGGGAATCTAAACGAGGCCCAGAGTTCACTTGGGAACGTAAAGACCAGATGAAGTCGAAGTATCCACATCTTTTCCCACCAGACTCTCCAACTCCAACTTTGGGACGAAGTTCCTAAAAGTAGGGGAGACTGTAACATTACGCATTTAATACTTGTACGTTTCACCATCGACATTAATAAAACGTCAAGTTTCATTCTAAACGTCGCATTTATTATTTTTGTCGCATTTGTGGAACCCTAATACTATATATAATATTATATATATGTGTGTAGTTGTATAATTATATCAAAAAAAATAAAAGCCTTGGCCGGGAATCGAACCCGCGCCAAAGGCCGGGCCAAACACACACATATGCACAACCAACTGGGCTGGACCTTCTTTGTTGAAATAACCCGGACACATTATAATTATATACACACCTTAAAACCTTCACAGTTGACAAGAAAAGTCAACTGTGGGTTAGCTTGGTGATCAATCCAACGATTTAACTCGTAATTGATCTATCTTTGGTAAATTTATTTGATTGCCGGCCTATTACAACACGATTACACGTCATATACACATCAATCGTTGACCCATTTGATCAATTATACGCGTATGCATTCAATAAGAGGTCAACTTTCCAATTAACCTTAATCATCAACCCTCAGTATAAATAGATGGTTTGCGAACCTTGTTTACTCGCTCACAACTCTCTCTCAACCTCCCAATCTCTCTAATTCACTCTGATTATTATTATTGTGCTCGTTGGTTGACTTTTGCTTTGACCCGACGTTTGCAATCAAATCATCACTGTGAGTACGATTAATTTTGTGGGTTTTATTCATCGGCTATCAAACAACAATAGCCCTAACATTAATCGGGGCTAAAGTTGTCTGAATCATTCAATTGAAATTCTAGGGTTCGTCGTGATTTTTAATTGGGGATAAAACTGATTTCGCGTCGTGTATATAATTAAATTTAAACCAGAAACATCACAACCACCGGCCTAGGCCAAGTGGTTGTGACCATGGTCCACCACAGTGGTCACCCGGGTTCGAGTCCCGGCTCTGACCGTTTTTATTCTTTTCTTTTTCTTTCTTTTACAAACAATTATATATATATATATTAAATCTTTTTAATATTTTAAATTCTTTTTAAAATATCAAAACTATTTTATAAATTCTAAAAAAATTATAATTGTTTAATCTGATATAAAAGTTTTATTTATAATTTTTATTTTTCAGAAATTCATTTATTTAGTATTTATAATAATTAAATCACTTTTATACTATTATATTTATAAAAATCCATTTAAATATCAAAACAATTTTATTAAATTCTCCAAAAATTATCCTGACTTTTTATAAAGATAAACTTTACTGAAATAATTTTTAATTCAGTAAAATCATTTATTTTATATTTTTAAACCATTTTTGTTAGATTTAATCATAATTAAATCATAATAAATCCAATTTTCATCATTTTTGCACCAAATTTTTATACAAATTATTTTTAATTATTTAGAACAGAAATATGATTTTTGAAATAAAAAATTCTTTAATTTTAGTATTTTTGAATATTAAAGTTCAATATTGGCTATTTATAAATAAATAGATTTAAAAATCTATTTTAAATGAAATAATTTTATAAAAATTATTTTTATGCTTCAAACACTTTAATGTGTACATTCAAAATCCAAATTTTATAAAAAGACTTCCTTCCATTAATTATTAGATTTTCCTTTATTAATTAACATTTTAATTCAACAATTGATTATCCCCAAATCGAAACCCTAGGATACACTTGTAAGTTAATTAGACTTAGACTTATTATATATTACCTTATTATAGGGTGATATTTGGAATCACTTTGGGTAACACAATTATTTCATATTTTCAACAAGTTTAACATTTGCTAAGGTGAGTTTTACATAGCCCCTTTTCTATTTATCACCATTTTTGGGGTGAAACATGTTTATAACATCATCATTGCAATTCAATCATCAATGTGTCTATGTGTTTTCTATGTTGCATTATGTCTTGAGCATGATTAGAGTAAGCACCATTCTAGCATAATCATTAACATTGATCAGCCGACGGTATACATTGATAGATCTATTGGACTGACAATCCCACCCGGATACGTGCCTCCTACAAAGGTTACGTGGGTGTTTGTTATCGCATAACATATTCATTGGGACCATAAGTGTATGGTATGTATCATTTTATAACAGTCAGCAGGGTTGATTATGCACTCGATTTATTTCTAATATGTTCTCACATATGGGCTAAATTAACATGACACATGAATTGCACAACATTTTATTCATTTTATCATCAAAAACCTATGTAATTCTCACCAACTTATGTTGACCAAAAATACTTTCAAAATTAACATGTTTCATGTAACAATGAAGCTGAGGCTTGAGTTAGCATGAGGATTTTTCTTGAAGTTTATTTGAAGTTTTTGAAGTTGCTATTTGATGTTATGTATTTGAATTCTTAGACATTATTTCACATTTTGGATATTATGTTTGAATAAATTATTTAAAATTTATATCATACCATGTGCTACTGAAAACAATCATCAATACGTGGCACCCCGATGTTTCCGCCATCGGTTGGGGTGTTACGATCGGCGTAAATAAAGTGGGATAACAGAGGACCCGAATATGCAACACGAATGCCATGAAAAGCACCCAAAAAACATGCCTTCTTCATCACCCGGGTGAGGCCTTCCATAGTAATAATGAATAAAAACGGGGACAAAGGTTCCCCTTGACGTAAACCACATTCGCAAGAAAACTCATACATGGGGGATCCATTTACCAAGACCAAAGCTCGAGAATTTGAGACGATCGACATAACCCACTTCTGCCACTTATCCGAAAACTGCATCTGGCCCATGATATCATCCAAGTAATCCCATCTCAGAGAGTCATAGGCTTTAGCAATATCAATTTTAAAAAACAATCCTGTCCTCTTGAACTTTTTAAGCCAAGCAATGGTCTCATTTAAGATTAATGGACCATCAAGAATATTCCGGTCACAAACAAAAGCCGTTTGTTCTTCCGAGATTATCCGCGGCATAACGCATTTTAGCCTAAGAACCAACACTTTTGAAAGCACTTTATTCAACACCCCGACTAAACTTATTGGACGATAATCCGCTAAAGTTGGCTGATCCCGCCCTTTTGGAATTAAAGCAATGAAAGCCGAAAACACACCTTCACTAACACATCCATTTTCATAAAACTCCAGGAATATCTTCAAAAAATCTTGCTTTAACAGAGACCAGAAATTTTTTTATAAAAGTAAAATTAAAGCCATCAGGGCCCGGTGCTTTGTCACCATCACAATCCCAAACTGCGTTTGTAATCTCTTCTAAAGAAAAATGCGCATCCAAACCCATCCTGTCCTCCTCAGTTAACTGATACACATCTGGACAACTGAAAGTCGGTCTCAACCGGCAATTAATTCTGAACTTATTCTCAAAAAAACAGCTACCTTGTCTTTGATAATAGCCGGGTTCGACACCCAATCCCCACCATCTCTAATCCCATGAATCCGGTTATTCGTCGAGTTTAATCGAATTATACCATGGAAGTATTTGGAGTTCTCATCACCATCAACCGCCCACTTGACCCTCGACTTTTGTTTAGCATCAATAGCCTTCAGTCTACCTTCCTCGAACAAAACTCTTTTTGCCTCAACTCTATTCTCCAACTCAGCCTCATTCAGGAGCCGAGAATCAGCCAACAAATCCAAGTCTTCCACAGTCTGCTTTGCTAATGCAAACTTCAAATCACGTTTATTCCTTTGAGCCTTTATCCATAACTTAATACGGCCCTTCAACCACTTAAGTTTGGAGGCCAACGCGATATCCGCCGGTCCTGAAAAAAAGAAACTATTCGATATAGATTTAACAAAATCTTCAAATCCAGAGTATTCCAGCCATGAATTATAAAATCTAAACGGTGTATGCCCATAATCCGTATCCTTCAAAGTAAGTAATAATGGACAGTGATCTGAGAGCAACGACTCGCAAAAGGCCACCTAGACACGAAATCGCTGCACACCAACACTCTATCCAACTTACTCAACTTGTCCCCTCTACCCGACATATACGTAAACTTATATCCTGCCATATTGTATTCAAATAATTCAGCTTCCATGATAAACTGATTAAACGCCACTGCATTCTGTTGAACATATTCCGAATTCACCCGTTCTTCCGGACACCTAACATCATTAAAATCCCCCAACAATATCCATAAACCCAACAAAGAACGCCTGTAAAACAACATTTCACTCCAAAAAACCTTTCTAGCAGACGGATCATTCGGGGCGTGAACATTTGCTATGTTAACATGAACGCCCGAATGTACTATCAAACCCGATACGACCAGTACATGTTTTGACCGAATAACCCCACTTTGTATAAAACATGCAGGATCCCACCAAGAAATCAAACCCCCCGCAACCCCATTAGATTTAACGAAATCAAACTGAAAATTAGAATTACCCCAACACTGCGATACAAAAAAACGATTAGGATCAGCCATTTTCGACTCCTGTATAGCTAAGAAATCCACTCCATGGACCGACTTCAAATTTCTCACCCAGCCCGTTTTACCAGCCCCACGAACACCATGAACATTTAGTGTAAGAAAATTCATGGACAAACCTCAACACCCATTTCTGAAATAACCTTCCCTGCCAATGAGCAACTTTTAAACTTAGACCCTTTATAAAGTATAATTTACTCTTATATTTATTACTAGTTTTTATCCCGGGAGCGTCCCGGGTTGAAATATCTAATATGAGATAATAAAATATATTATTATTATTATTATTTTAAACAAATCTCTGCCATAAGTTATAATATTCAAATATAAAAAAAACGAATATCTGCGTCGGGGTATAAATCTAGTGCCATTACAAATGAATTCGGAAGTTTGTAATCGATTATTCTAAAAAGAACTAACATGAAATAAGAAAAAAAAAGTTAATTATTGAAATATCGAACGCATTAGTCTAAGAGTTATGTGATGCGTTAAAAAATTCATGGGTATATGATCGGGTATATAGTTCGGGTGACACAATACCTGTCAGGTTACAAAAAATAGTCATTTTTTCTCCGTTTTTTATATAGCACTATTGTACTCGTTTGAAAGATAATAAAACGCTCGTTAATTTGGTGTAATTTTTTTCTTTAAAAAATCTCGTATATAAAAGATATTAACGTTTAAAAGTTATGGGAGAAAACATGAGAGAAAAAATAGTAAAGTTTTAATATTTAGATTTAGTAGATTAGTTATTTAATAGATTAGGTTAAAGATTATAATAGATTAGGTTAAATCATATTTATTCTTTTTTTTAATTGGTTTACACTTGTCACATCACATCCTATGTGGCATCTCTCAAAAGAGAGATTACATAAGAGTATAACATGTAGGATTAATTTCTTTGCAATATATATATATATATATATATATATATATATATAGAGATTTCTGTATATATGATAGTGATTTACTATTAGTCCAATGAATTTTGGTGGTGTTGCAGCAAAGTTATGTAAATATATCTAGCATGCATAAGCCATATGATACTATAATGAGGTGAATTCTCTCTAATGATTGAGAGATATGGACTTGCATTATATACTTGAATGTTACATCATACAAAGGGAATAAAATAAATGCTTTGACTAATACAATAAAGAATGCTAAAGACTAGGCAATGTTAGAGACTAGGCAATGTTAGAGGGCTTAATTGGTGGGATTGTTATTTTATGTAATCGTTATCTTTTATCCCCTGTCAAGCTAAATGGCGGCGGATAAACTCGAAGAAGATCCCGAAAATGCTTGAATTGAGGTCGAGGCAAACTTTTGGTGAAGATGTCCGCTAATTGAAGCTTGGTTGGAACAAACTTTGTATGGAGCGTTCCAGACATTACTAACTCGCGAACTGTGACAACCTACACCCTCATATTATATCAAGTTGTCATTTATAGTCCTTATACCTTCAATCGTTTTAAAATTTAATAAAAGTTGAGTTTCATTCGATCATTATATTTTTCACTTAATCATACACGTTTTTAGAAACGGTATTTGAACGTAATACATCTTGACAATTGTAATTGTACCCAATGTTATACGTAATGGGATATATTATTTTGTTGAATAAGCAATAATTTGGACTTAAGTTTTCTTATAGAACATCTAAAAGATGTATTATAAAAATTTAGTTATTAGAATAAAATAACAAAACTTGTTATAGCATGAATAAATAAGGCCATAGACCATTTCCGTTTCTTGACTTTCATAGAACACATAAATAACTAAATTAATTCTTCGCTCGTAACTGTCGCATGTAAACAAAATATTCAAACAAAAACTTAATTAAGTAATTATGGAGTAATAACTATAGAATAATTGTGGCCTTCCAAGAAAACTAAATACATTTCGTAACCCCTTCCTAGTATGGGTTGTCATATAAAGGGATCTTAGGCAAGTTCATCCCTCGAAAATCCTTCGTAAACTCATATCTTCTCTTCGTTAATACCTTTCTATTCATCTTCAAGATCGTCCACGACGTTGCCACATAAATGTCATGTTTCTTCAGTTCAGAGTTGCACATGAACGACGTTGAGCGTTGTCGCATGCTGATCAACTATTCAACTCTATTAGCGGTGTCCGCTCGTGCCGACAACAACACACCGCATACTTGTTTTCATTTGGTCGTTCTTTGAAATTAAGGTAACAAACACTTCTTTGAATTCTTACCCGTTCATACACTAAATGACACACAACCCAAAACAAATTATTTAGTCAACTAATTTTTTTTCCGGTAAGAAACTGTTCCGGCCGATTGTATTATTACCAGAGAAGGCGACTCTTCTTGTGGCAATTTAAGAGTTTTTCTATTATTAACAATAAGTCTTAGAGTCATATATTTTTATTTATTTATAAGTAAACGTTTGTTTTTGTTCAAAAATCATTAGTACATAGGTTTTGAGAATTGTACTACATTATTTAGTTACTACTAATTATGAAACCATTAAATTTATATAGTTCTTTATTATTTAAAAAAAGAGACGAGGATCATTGTACATTATTTTCGTAATTCAATTTATGAACTGGTTCAATTATCAATGGATTAAATATTTATTAAATTGAAAGTATATTTTTTTGTGATATAAAAGCATTTGCTCAGTTCATATTCCCCTACATGTTCTAAAGAGAATATTTTCTTAATAAACACTGGTATATGAGATATATATATATATATATATATATATATATATATATATATATTACAAAAACCCTTAACTGCCTAATCCTATAAAGCATAGATTTTATGTTCTCGCACTTACAAATATTATACTTATTCAAATTAGGTTGAATTCTTTGGAACTCTCTTTTGTCTTTCCCTCACCACTTTAGTTGATTTACACTACTTCGCAAAATGTGAGTATATCTTTCCCCTTTTTACTGTTTTACTACTTTGGGGTGACTCATGTACCTATTAATCAAGTTTCTACTTCTTATACTTAATGCAGTTCTCATGTGTGTTTGCCTTATGTGAATTTGTGTGTATGCTTAGTCAAAATCATTAACCGCTGGGCGGCCTAGCATTTCAATGAATAGTACTATGGTATACCCCCTTGAGACTCTGTTGAGAGAATCTTGGTCATTGTCTTGTTAATTCATTATTCAAATTGTTAGTCATGTGTTAGTCATTATTCATAGGCTTGGTTTTGACTGATACTACTTATTACATAATTGCAAATGGTACCGCACATGAATTGCTAAACACTTTTCTTACTATATGTATTCAAATCAGGGTATGCTCACTAATACATTTTTGTATTGACATATACTATTTTCGTACATGTTTCAGGTTATTTTGCGACGCTTCTTTTTAGCTTTTGGATTTATATTTAAGCTTTGACTTTATTGTATTTTAGTTAGACTTGACGCTTTAGAACTATTGTATACTGTAATTTCCTTTCAATGTAAAATTATTCAAATCAATGTATTCAAATTTACACTTTAGTACCATGAGCTATTGAACAATCGTCACTACGTGATACCTCGATGTTTCCGCCATCGGTTGGGGTGTTACACGAACAAAATGGTAGTCCAAATCAATGTGTTTGGCCCGTTTGTTAGAAACTGGATTCTGGCTCATAAACAAGGCACTCTGGTTGTCACATAGAAGAGTCGGACAAGATGGTGGAAGTGCATGAAGCCCTTGTAAAAGGTGTGTTATCCAAACAATTTCAGCAGCTGCGTTAGCCATTGCCCGATATTCTGATTCGCAGCTTGAGCGGGAGACGGTTGGTTGCTTCTTTGCACTCCATGAGACCAAGTTGCCACCTAAGAAGATGGAGTATCCATATGTTGAACGGTTCGTTTCTATACATCGTGCCCAATCTGCATAAGAATATCCCAAAATAGTAGGAGAAGCAGGACGGGTAAACACAAGTCCATGAGAAATGGTTCCTTTGACATATCGTAGAATCCGTTTGACTAACTGGAAATGTTTTTCTGTTGGAGCATGCAAATGTTGACATGCTTGGTTCACAGCATAAGCTAAATCAGGACGGGTAATAGTCAAGTATTGAAGGGCACCAACAATGGATCGGTAACGAGTAGGATCATCAAAAAGAATACCATCTGTGACAAAGGTGTCTGTGGTGGATAATGGTGTGGGTACGGGTTTGGCATGAGTGAGACCGGCACGGGTTATGATATCGTTGGCATATTTGGTTTGGGTGAGAACCAGACCATCATCTGTGGGAATAACCTCGAGTTTGAGGAAATAGTTTAATGAGCCAAGGTCTTTTATGGCAAACTCCTTATTTAACGATCAGTGAAGGCATTAAGCAAGGAGGAATTGTTGCCAGTGAGTATAAGGTCATCTACATAGACTAGCAGATACATAAGATAGCCACCTTGATGAAAAACAAAAAGGGATGGATCGGCTCGACTGCAGTTAAACCCGTAGGAGATGAGGAAAGAACTAAAGCGTTGGAACCACGCCCTCGGAGCCTGTTTGAGACCGTAAAGGGCTCGGTTTAGTTTGCAAACATGGTTCGGATATTTGGAGTTTGTAAAACCGGGAGGTTGCTCCATGTAAACCGTTTCAGATAATGACCCGTTTAGGAAGGCATTGTTAACATCTAATTGGCGGAGAGACCAACTATTGATGACCGCCAAAGATAGAACCACACGTATGGTGGAGGCCCTCACAACGGGGCTGAATGTATGATTAAAATCGAGTCCCGGAATTTGTGTAAATCCTTGAGCAACCAGGCGTGCCTTGTGGCGATCGATGGATCCGTCTGAACGGTATTTTGTACGAAATACCCACTTTGATCCAACAGCGTTGATAGAGGGTGGCCGTGGTACAAGAGTCCATGTGCCATTTTCTGATAGAGCTTGAAGTTCATTGTGCATTGCATCCATCCAATGTTTATGTTTGGAGGCACTTTTAAACCCTTTTGGATCAACTGTTGACAGAAGAGAAGCATGTAAACATGAGTTTAAAGCATCGGTTAAATAAGAAGTATGTTTGGCGCTGGGTTTGAAAGTGCCAACTTTGGATCTAGTTACCATCGGATGAGTTGGGGTGGGTGAGGGAGGTACAACAGGAGGTTCGGGTGGATTTAAAGAGGGTGGAGATGGTGGAGCAGAGGGCTGGGAAGCTGTGGGAGATGAGGTGTTTGTGGTTGGTGATGAAGGCTCATTTAAAGGTGTGGAGGTGGGGTCGTGGGGTGGGTCAGCAGAAGTAGTAGCAGGTTTACAAAGGGAGCAAGGTGGTGAGTTTGTTTGGGTGGAAATAGTGGGTGGCAAACTGTTTGATGGGGTGGTATGGGAATTTGGTAAATTGGGTGTGGTCAAGGTTGGTTCATTGAAGGTGGACAAAAACAGTTTTGCGATGTCGGTTTGTGGAGAATTATCTTTGTAAGGGAAAAACATTTCATCGAACCGGGCATGGCGAGTAACATACATGCGAGATGTGGAGGGATCGAAGCATTTGTAGCCTTTGTATTGAGGGGAATACCCCATGAAGATACAAGGGATACTTCGAGGGGCAAGCTTGTGAGGTGCATGGTCTCGCAGGTACGGGTATACACAACAACCAAAGACGCGGAAGTTGGTATAATTTGGTTTGGTGGAGTATAGTATTTCAAAAGGGGATTTGTTGTGCAACACTTTAGTGGGTAAACGGTTTATGATGTAGGTAGCGGAGCTAAAGGCATCAACCCAATGTGTGATAGGAACGCGGGCATGAAATAGCATTGCTAAACCCGTTTCCACTATGTGACGATGCTTCCTTTCCGCTAGACCATTTTGTGGAGCGGTGTAAGGACAAGAGAATCGATGGAATGTGCCATTAGTTTCAAAGATTTTTCGAACATGTTGATTTACAAATTCCGTTCCACCGTTGCTTTGAAATACCTTGATCTTGCGAGAGAATTGTGTTTGAACAAGACGCATGAAGGTGTCCAAAACCGAATAGAATTCAGTTTTAGCCTTTATTGGATATAGCCACGAAAAACGTGAGTGATCATCAATAAACACTACGTAATATTTGTGACCATTTTTGCCCAAAACAAGTGAAGGTCCCCATAGGTCACAGTGTACAAGATCGAGTGGATGAGATGCACGTTTTTCGTTTAAGTTAAACGGTAATTTATGTGCTTTGGCAAGTTGACACGGTGAGCAAATATTTGGCTTAGGTAATAATGAAGTAAAAGATAAACAACCATGATTTTGTAAAATTGAAACAACATCAAAACCAACGTGTTCTAAACGATTGTGCCACAATTCAAAAGAGGCCTTATTAGACGAAACGGAAGCAATAAAAGCGAAAGACTTGTCTCGAAGCACATAGAGACCATTTTCACACCGACCTTGGGCGAGTGGTTGGCTTGTTTTCCGGTCTTGAATAAGGAAAAATGAATCAGAAAATAAGACATCGACAGGATAATCATGGGTCAATTTGCTGATTGAAAGAAGGTTCTTGGTGATATTAGGCACAACCAAGACATCTTTTAGAGACACATGTTTGTTTATAGAAACATGACCAGTGTGGGTAATTTGTGATGAGTGACCATTACTGAAAACAACTTTAGAGGAACCCGAATAAGGAGAATAAGAGTCAAGATTACCGGTCTCATCGGTCATATGAAGGTCGGCCCCGGTATCGACAGTCCAATCGGGTTCATCAGGAGAAACATGATAATGAGCATGAAAAAGCACGATAAATATCATCATCACTTGAAGAGGAGGCAGCCACAAATGATTTAAGTTTCGGACATTTATTGGCGTAGTGTCCATTGGTGCGACATAGTTGACAGTGAGGCGGCCTTTTCAGGCGGTTATAAGAGTTGGGTTGTGGCTGTCCTCGGCTGGAAGTAGAGCCAGATTTGGGACGGTTGGGTGTATAAGCAGAAGGTTTGGAGTAATGGGCTGCAAAGGCCACAGGAGAAGACGAGGGAGGGTTAATGTGATGCAAAAATTGTTCCCGACTTTCTCCTTTAGTAAGCAAGTCACGGAACGGGAGCGGGTCACGGGCTGTACGAATTGCAGTAGACCAGCTCTCAAATGTGGAGCCAAGGCCACAAAGAAACCAATGGGTTTTATCCGTTTCACTTACCAGATGCCGCATCTATGGCCGACAGTTGATCACAGATTGACTTAAACTTGCGACCGAATTCAGCAACACCGGATGAACCTTTGGTTAATTGGCGGAGACTATCCCGTAGGAGATGCATCCGCTCGAGAGAGGCGTTGCTGTAAGAGGCTTCGAGAGCCGTCTAGATTTGTCGGGCAGAAGTGAGACCAAGGACTTCAGCCATCACTTCTTCGGTTTAGGAAGCGTTGAGGATCAGAAGGGCCTGCTGATCGTCTGAGAACCAATCAGAATAGGCAGGATTGACTGGTTCTTTGGAGTCAACTGTGATGGTTTTTTTGTGGAGAAGGAAGAGAGCCATCAATGTGGCTGAGGAGGTGTTGATTGGAAAGAAGATGAAGGATTTGGTTGTGCCAAATGACGTAGTTGGAGGAGGAAAGTTTGATTCTAATCATATGAAGAAGAGTGGCCATGGGAAGGGCGGTTGAGGAGGATGTAGACATGGGTGAATAGGATTGAATAGGGCGATGAATATGATAGGAAGAAAAGGGATCGATATGGCTGATACCATATATGTCATGTAACACCCCAACCGATGGCGGAAACATCGGGATGTCACGTATTGATGATTGTTCAGTAGCTCATGGTGAATAATAAATTTCATTAAATAAGTTACATACAATTGTTCTAAGAATTTGTACATCACAAGATGAAAAATACTAGCTACACATCTTCAAGCATTAACTGAAATCTTCATGCAAGTATAACCTGAAACATGTTAAGTTTGAAAATATTTTGGGTCAACAAAAGTTGGTGAGAATACATAGGTTTTCGAATATAATAGATAACAATAGTTGGTACAACAATCACAGTTGTATAATGATAGAGTATGAGTCCGACATGTAACAATGCGTCTTTGTACAATCAAACCTTGTGTCGACTGAGACCTAAATCGCAAGTTAGTAAAAGTGTAACTGTTATCGATCATCCCTGAATTTATGCGGGGGGGATGGGTTTGTCAGACCTATAGCGCTATAATCTAAACAGGCGGCTTGATCAATGTTAATGATTGTACTGTGTCTTTTTGTTACAGTCAAATGATAGAATGATTAAATGATAGTGTAATTGAATCACAAGTTTCAACAATGTAAGAATGAGTAAATGATAGTGTATAAAATGTTTAAACATGTTTCACCCCAAAAATGTAAAACAGAAAAAGGGGCTATGTAAACTCACCTTAGCAAAATGTTAAGTCTCGTGAAAATAGAATAAGTGTAGCCCAACGATGCCAAGTATTACCCTATAATTAAGGTAATAAATATGTCTAAGTCTTTCTAGTCTACAAATATTTTCTAGGGTTTCGAATTTGGGGATATGTATTCGTTTGATTAATAATTAAATTGTTTAATAAATAAAAGAAATTCGATAAATAAATAAACAAAAGTCTTTTTGTAGACTTTAGATTAAAGATTGTCACATTATAAGGTTTTGAGTATGAAAATTTTTTTTATAAAATTATTTTCTTAAAAATAGAATATTTAGTCTATTTATTTCTATTTTGCCAAAATATAACTTTAATATCTAAAAATATTAAAATTAAAGAATTTTTAAATTAAAATTTTTATTTCTGTTCTAAATGGACAGAAATAATTTATATAAAATTTTGGTGCAAAAATATTGAAAAATGAATTTATTATGATTTATTTATGATTAAAATAACAAAAATTGATTAAAAATATTAAATAAATGATTTTTCAAAAATAAAAATCATTTCAGATATGTTTAATGTTATATAAACTCAGAATAATTTTTGTGGAAATTTACATAATCGTTTTGATATTTTTATAGAATTTTATAATTATAATAGAATAAACTTGAAATATTTATTATATATAATAAATAAATAATTTTTGGAAAACTAAAAATTGTATGATGAACTTTTCTATTAGAACATCATAAAATAATTTTTGTAGAATTTATAAAGAATTTTTGGTATTTTTAAAATTATTTTAAAATAATAAAGAATATATAAATAATAAAGGTTTTTAAAAAAAAGGTTTGGGTGTGCTAAGGCTCGAACCCGCGTCAAACCCGGGTCGGGATTTTTAAATCACAAGCCCAGACCAGTTGGTCTGGACCCTGAGAACGAATATTCTTGGTTCGTAATTAATTATATGTTAACAAATCTGTTTTCAATTTAATCAAAAAAAAAAAAAATTATGTATGCGGGACTCGAACCTTGGCCTTGTGGCCGGTTCGTGTTCTAGACAAAGGAGGCCACACCAACTGATCTGTTGATCAGTTGGTGATGAACTTGGTTCTGAAATAAATATATACAAAGGTCTGCAGATGCATTATCCCCAAATCAACAAAGTCGAGCCCTAGGTTTTACAATCAACAAGATTGACAAACAATAACCCGATTAAACAGGGGTTATTGTTGTTAAAGGGCCGATGAACAAAACCAAACAAAAACATCAAGACTTACAAACTGATTTCGTGATTTTTTTGAGCGGTCAAACAAAAGTCAAAGACGCGAGCAATTGAAGCTTGAAAAAATGTTTTTAGCAGAAATTTTGAGAGGGGAAAGTGTATTCGGTACATTTAGGCTCTTGTGCAGGCCTCAATTTATAGTGTAACGAGCATATGATTGATTTGGAAGGTTTGACTCGGGTTAAAAGCATAAACGCGTAAATTGGTACTAAATTGGAATGTTATAACTGCTAATTGGCGTATAATAGACGCAAGTCAAACATATCAATCAACATTCAAGCCTTAACAGAATTATAAATGTGGATTGATCAAGTATTTTAGGAAGATTATCGTCACAGTTGACTTTCCAAGTCAACTGTCACGATTTAAGATTCTTATATAATTAAAATGTGTGAGTTAAGAAACAAACATGAGGTGTAGATCAGATGGTTGGTTGTTTGTGTATAAATGAACCGGCCTAGGGCAAGGGTTCGAACCCCGGCCTAGGCAAATATTTTTAAACAATTATTTCACTAATATAATAATAATATATGCTTATAGTATGGTACTAGGGGTCCAAACGTGTCACGATATATTTTTTAAAAGGGACGATAAATGATAAAAATTAACGTTTTATTAATAACTGACGAAATGTTACATGTCACACCATCAAATTCCACATGCGGGGTTTTACCGCGAGGCACGTGACACACCAGGATCCCAGTCAACGATCACAATAAACAAACACTAAACATGCATATATATATATATATATATATATTGAAACCAAAACAATATGCTTTGAGCCGTAAACCAGCAGCGGAATCATTTCTTGTTTACAACCAAAAGGCATATTATAGTTTACAAAACATTGTTTAATATGCATCAAAACTCTAGACGTTGTGCAAGACTCCGTGCGCCTAGTTCGTTAACTGCTACCTTAACGACCTGAGAAAACATGCCAAAAATGTCAACATATAATGCTGGTGAGTTCACTGGTTTTCTTTTATAAAAGAGTAGTTCTAAGTTCGGAAAGATCATATCCGTTACTACTATGTTATGAGAACGTTAGCTAGACGTTAGGTGTTTCTACCGCTGCGGTTGGGAACCCATTACTAAACCGGTAAAAGTGTTGAAGCCAGCCCAGACGGACAGGATTACCGATGCCTCGGCAACCCCAAAGTGTTAGAGACAATATGCACCCGCCCGGCTCCCAGCCGTTGGGTGGGGTTTGTAAGGCCCAATAGATCCATCCACATTTCCCTCGTTGTGCATCCCCGCACATTCATGGTTTCCCCCTGGGACTTTCCATAAAAGCTGCATAGTAACATGAAGTAACTATAGTATAACATGACCTTTAATAAATAAGTAAGTAGCATGTTTCTCCCCCGAAAGCAAAACGGTAAAAGTGGGGCTGTGACACTCACCTTAGATTGCGTTACTTGAAAACAGTTAAATAAGTATACTATGATAGCCCCAAATAGCGGCGACCTATCATAAGATGTGTGTAAGTATCCGGACTAATAACCCGCAGGTTAACTAGTCCCCGAATGTCCAGGCCATAACCATAAACGTTTGAAAACACCTTTGACTGTTAAACCGACCGTACCAGACAAGACCCGACATCCCATTGGTGACCCGACATCCCACGTGTTAGCCAAATACAAGACATCATGCAACATATGCAGTTAAACACTTAATACGAGCAAGAGTTCACCTAGTCTAGCATAATGCTCAATTAACGCATAAACGAGTCCGAACACATGTTATTAAGTCATTGGACATGTCTCGGGGTTCCTATCATGTTCCTAGGTGTCAAATCATGTTTCGGGATGTCAAAATACGCTTACAACAGCAGTACACGCGATTAGGAAATTAACATGCAATTAGGAAAAGTCAACTAGTGATTGGAGAGAGTCAACAAACGATTGGCAGCCTAATCGCCTGTATTACTAGCGATTAGATGGCCAATCGCCCCTGCAGCAGGCGATTAGAACTCCCAATCGCCTTTTGCAGGTCCGTGACGTGTTTTTGCGCGTTTAACTCTCCAAATCAGACCTGAAACATGTAAAATCACCCAATATCAAACCTAAACTATTAACCAACCCATTTCAAGCAAAAACCCCCCAATTTATCTCTGCTCTAACGGCCTCGGTGTGATTATTTCCAAAAATGGCAAAGTACTAGGTTTCATTAACTATGAAATCTTTCCTTAAATAGCAATAACCAGATTACACATCCTACAACTTGCAAATCGTCATCCCTTTGTTATAATATCATTCTAATGTGAATCCTAACAACAAACAAGCGTTGAATCATATCATAACATCCTAATTCTTCAAGAATCATCCAAATGGGTCAAAATGCATACTTTCATCAAAACACTATAACAATAGCTCAAATCCTTAGATAATCATCCTAATAACTCCTACACATTAGAAGTACATCAATTTCATGGAAACATTCATGTTCTAACCACCAAAAATCATAATATGCATAAATACTTCACATATAGCAAGTATTATGGTGTAGACTTGTTTTAGAAACTCATTTCAAAGGTTTTTAAAGACACACACTTGGTAAAACAAGGTCTGGACTTTTGGGAACCAAAACAATATTACAAAGATTTGGGATGAAGAATACACCTTGGATTTTATCAAAGAAAGGTGTGTAAGCTTGGAAATGGTGAGTTTTGCAGCTAAGCAAGTTCCAGGGGTGTTTTGAGGTGTATGGGAGGCTTAGGATCTATTAGGGTTGCACTAAGGGTGTTTGGGGAGTCAAGGGTTGTACTTATAGGTGTTTTTACTCGTGCAGCACACATCAGGCGATTAGAAGGATAGATCAGGCGATTAGGAGCCTAATCGCCTATACTACTGGCGATTAGGGCTCCAATCGCTCCAACCCTCTCCCAATCGCCTATACTACTGGCGATTAGGCTACTCACCAGTTCCTAATCGCCTACAGAATTCCAGATTGGGTTTTTGGCGCGTTAAACACTATTTTAACATATATAAGCACGTATTCACATACCGATAAGTCACATAATGATTACAAACATATAATGCACGATAACTAACACGTTTACGTCCGTTCACCAATTCCCGGGACTCGAGACTTGCGTGTGTGTGTGTGTGTGTTAAACCCGGTGATCCCACGAATCACCAATCCTTGTGTACATGGTTATGGACCAACTCCCGATGATCCCGCGGATCACTGTAACGACTCCCGATGATTCCCCAGAATCATCGCAACGACTCGACTGACCCAGTTAAGTACGTAATATGCATGACTTGCTAAGGTAGACTTACTAGTTTAGTCAGTGTTACTATCCTGAGTTTGCCGGGTGTCACATCATCCCCCTGTTGAAAGAATTTTCGTCCCAAACATTGCCCAAGGCCAAAAGGAAGAGACGAAAGAGAAGAAAAATTTTATGGTTGCCACATCATCCCCCTGTTGAAAGGAATCTCGACCCGAGATTCATTTAGCTTCAGCAGAGACATGTCTTGATTCGAACGCGCGCTTAGGAAATAAATGAGGATACTTAGCTTTCATCTGATCCTCCCGTTCCCACGTGAACTCCGGTCCACGATTTGAGTTCCAACAAACTTTAACAATGCGGATTTTACTCCGGCGAAGGCTACGGATCTTATAATCGAGAATCTCAACCGGTTCTATATGCAGACGATCATCCACCTTGATCTCTTCGAGAGGCACAACCAAAGATTCATCCGCCAGACACTTCTTGAGGTTAGAGACATGGAAGACATTATGAACATTACTGAGCTCAGCTGGCAGATCAAGCCTGTATGCCACCGGTCCAATCCGTTTCAAAATTGCAAACGGTCCCACATACTGAGGATTCAATTTGCCACGCTTCCCAAAACGTATAACGCCCTTCCACGGAGATACTTTCAATAAAACCCTGTCGCCAACCTGAAATTCAAAAGTCTTGCGACGACGATCGGCATAGCTCTTTTGACGATCCCGAGCTGCTGCCATGCGGTTACGAATTTGTACGATCTTCTCGGAAGTTTCGTACACAAGTTCTAGGCCGGTGAGTTGACTCTCACCCACCTCAGCCCAACAAAGAGGAAACCGGCATTTCTACCCGTAAAGAGCCTCGAACGGAGCCGCCTTGATACTAGAATGGTAGCTATTGTTGTAGGAGAATTCCACCAATGGTAAATGACTCTCCCAACCCCTGCCAAAGTCGATCACACATGCCCGAAGCATGTCTTCTAGTGTTTGAATCGTCCGCTCACTTTGACTGTCAGTTTTGCGGATGATAGGCTGTGCTCATATTTAACTGAGTACCCAGAGCTTTATGCAAGGATTTCCAGAAGTTTGAGGCGAACCGAGGATCACGATCATAAATAATAGAAACAGGCACCCCGTGCCGAGAAACCACCTCCTTAAGATACAAACGAGCCAAACGCTCTATGCCATCAATTTCCTTGATAGCGAGGAAGTGCGCAGACTTTCTCAACCTATCGACGATCACCCAGATCATGTCGCAACCACTGGGCGATCTCGGAAGTTTGGTCACAAAGTCCATTGTAATCCGTTCCCACTTCCACTCGGGGATCTCAGGTTATTGCAGAAGGCCGGACAGCTTTTGGTATTCAACCTTGACCTTGGCACAGGTCAAACACTTGCTTACGTAGGAAGCTACATCCGTCTTCATGTTCGGCCACCAATAAAGTATCTTTATGTCTTGATACATCTTATCGGAGCCAGGGTGAATAGAATACCGGGATTTGTGAGCTTCATCAAGAACGAGCTCCCGCAAACCCCCGAATAAAGGGACCCAAACACGTTCAGCAAAATAATGAAGACCATCGGACCTGAGTTCAAGGTGGCTATCGGCACCATGCATGGTTTCAGCTTTAAGGTTTTCCTCCTTCAAAGCTTCTTGTTGCGCCGAACGGATTTGGTCAGGTAAGCTGGAATGGATAGTGAGCTGAAGAGCTCGAACACGACGAGGCTTAGCAGATTCCTTCCTTCTCAAGGCGTCTGCAACAACATTCGCCTTGTCAGGATGGTATTTTATAGCACACTCGTAATCATTAAGAAGCTCGACCCAGCGACGCTGTTGCATGTTCAACTCCTTCTGATCAAAAATATGCTGGAGGCTCTTATGTTCGGTATAAATGGTGAACTTGGTACCGTACAAGTAATGCCTCCAGATCTTCAAAGCAAAGACTACTGCACCCAATTCTAGATCATGGGTGGTGTAGTTTTTCTCATGAACTTTAAGCTGACGAGAAGCATAAGCAATGACCTTCTCGCGCTGCAATAGCACACAACCGAGGCCCCGATTAGAAGCGTCACAAAAAACCACAAAATCGTCTGTGCCTTCAAGCAAGGACAGGATAGGAGCATAACAGAGTTTAGCCTTTAGCATCTGAAAGGCTGACTCTTGCGAATCACCCCAGTCGAACTTCTTGTCCTTCTGGGTAAGCGAGGTGAGGGGTTAAGCGATCTTCGAAAATCCCTAGATGAAACGACGATAATAACCTGCAAGACCCAGGAATTGCCGCACCTCGGATGGCATCTTCGGTGCTTCCCAGTCTTTGATAGCTTCTATCTTGGCTGGATCAACATGAATTCCTTTTTCATTAACCACATGACCAAGGAATTGAACTTCACGCAACCAGAAGCTACATTTAGAAAACTTGGCGTACAACTGTTCCCACCTCAAGAGTTCCAAGACAAGACGTAAGTGTTCCCAGTGGTCCACTTCGTTCTTGGAATAGACTAGAATGTCATCAATGAATACAATCACGAATTTATCAAGATTCGGCTTACAGACACAGTTCATCAAATCCATGAATACGGCAGGCGCATTGGTGAGACCAAAAGGCATGACCAGGAATTCAAAATGGCCATAACGGGTTCGAAAAGCGGTCTTCAGAATATCAGCTTTTTGGACCCTCAACTGATGGTACCCCGATCTCAAGTCAATCTTCGAATAGAAACTAGAACCCTGAAGTTGATCAAATAAATCATCGATGCGAGGAAGAGGATAACGATTCTTGATGGTAACCTTGTTCAATTAGCGGTAGTCGATACACATACGCAGGCTTCCGTCTTTCTTCTTGACAAAAAGAATAGGGGCTCCCCACGGGGATGAACTAGGTCGGATGAAACCCTTCTCCAATAACTCCTGTAACTGGTTAGACAACTCCGGCATCTCGGGAGGTGCAAGACGATATGGGGATCGGGCAATAGGGGTCGTACCTGAAGCAAGTTTAATACCGAATTCGACTTGACGATAAGGCGGAAGGCCAGGTAGATCTTCAGGAAATACATCGGGAAAATCACAAACGACAGGAATATCTTCAATCTTCTTCTCTTCCTTCAACGAAACTGAAACAAGAGCCAGAATGGCAGAATACCCCTTTCGAAGATACTTATAGGCTTTCATACACGAAATGATACTCAAAGGGGCACCGCTCTTCTCACCATGCACCAACAGAATTTCTCCATAAGGGAGAGGAAGTCGAATGACTTTATCAAAACAAACGATCTCAGCATGATACAAAGATAACCAATCCATACCCACAACAACATCAAAACTACCCAAGGACACCGGCATAAGGTCAATAGGAAAAGAATTACCCGACAATTCAAGGCGACACTCCCTAAGGATGTGCGTCACTTCAACTTTCTTACCATCAGCCAATTCTATCAAGTACTTAGCCTCTAAAGGTGTAGGTACCCTATCAAGAAATTGACTAATTTCAAGAGATATAAAACTCTTATCGGCACCAGAATCAAACAAAATCGAAGCATAGCGATTATCAAGAAGAAAACGTACCGGTAACAGTGTCAGGGTCCTGTCGGGCCCCGCTCGAGCCAATCACAAAGGCGCGAGCATTCCTGCCTCCGCCCCCATTGTTCCCGCTACCCGATCCATTCCCCCCAACTTCGCCCTGCTTTAACTTGGGGCATTCACGCTTGTAGTGTCCAAGCTCACCACAATTATAACACCCCTGCTTTCCCTGATTTCCCTGAGGAGCAGTAACCTGAGGGACTGGGGCTGGGGTAACCGGTGGGTTTCGGTTTCCCAGAGGGTTGGACCTACAATCCTTGGCTTGGTGCCCAATCTTATGGCACCGACGGCAACGGTTTTTATCATCACAAGAACCAGTATGATGATAATCACACCGATCATATTTTGGCAGCATCCCAAAATAAACCCCCGTTTTCCGCTCAGACGACGATCCCCCAACATCAGACCTCTTTACCTGCTGAGGCTGAGCTGAACTCGAGCCTTTACCCACGCCTTCCCACTTTCGCTTGTTACTCTTGGGAGCCTTCACAGTAGCGCCTCGGGTAGGCAAGACTCCTTCAGCTACTTTCATATTGGTCAGCCTGTGAGCCGACCGAACAACTTCAGAATAAACAGTAAGATTACCCGCAGCTACTAACCCCGCGACCTCCGGCACCAACCCAGAAATATAGTGCTCAATTCTCCTGTATTCCGGTGTGTGCAAATCCGGGCACAACACCGCCAGCTCATTATGTCTAGCTGTGTAAGCTTCAATCTCAGACCCCACCATCTTGTGATTCCAGACCTCATGCTCGAGCTTTTGGATCTCATCCCTCGGGCAGTACTCGTTTTTCAAATGTTGGACAAACCTTGTCCAAGGCATAGCATGAGCTTCCCCAATGCCCATGGTCTGGGTGGTGGAGTTCCACCAAGTCAGGGCTTGACCCCCAAGGGTCGCAGAAGCATACTTCACCCGGTCGCCTACCGGGCAACTACACATGGAGAAAACCGATTCAACCTTTTCTAACCACCGGAGCAGTCCAACCGCTCCCTCAGTCCCGTTAAAGTAGTGGGGATTGCAATCCATAAATTTCTTGTAGGAGCACTGAGGTGGAGGGGGATTGACAGCACCACCTGGGATAAGACACACAGATAAATAACAAGAAAAAGGTACAGTACCCTGGGACAAGGTAGAGTAGGTGGAAATCGACTTACCACCCATAGCATTATGAGCAGCTTAGAACGCAGCCAAGGCTACGTTCACGTGCTGCTGCAGCAGATTGTCCAACTCCGCTTGGGTCATATTAACGTTACCGCGGCCATCGCCGCCACCACGGCCGCCTCTACGACCTCCACGAGCTCCTGACATCTTCTGCCACAACATGAAACAAAAGACTTAGGCTTGCCCGTGGTATAACACACTAGGAATTTCATGAAACTAGACCGGGTCCAATTCAGGTCCATCCGTTCAAACGCAAAGTCCACTAGGGTTCCCATGCATTCCAGTTTATGATCTCGTGTGCACCCGACATGATAAATTGTTCTACATTGTCCTCCAGGTGTACATTAAGCTTGAAGTTCAAGTCACCGGACACTAGCACCCAATCATGGTATTAGTATAAGTATAAGATAGTATGTGTAAGGACGGGCGTGTCTATTGGGGCATAGAAGGGAGATGTCCGAATTCCTTGGACAGATCTCAAGAGTATGCCGAAGCTACCCCAATGTACACCGTCGCCATGAAGGTACAATAATATGTTGTTCGTCGTCGAATCATGGTAAGAATGAGTTAAGGAGTAGAATGATAAAAGAGTAAGCAGATGATGTAGCGTAGAAGATGTTGACACCGACACCCCGACGAGTTATAATGTTACCCACATGTTAAGACTCGACCATATGAGACCGTCTAGTGTGTGTGACTCGGCTATAGACTAGACTCTACATGCAGTCCTAGTTTACTATAACCGTTGGCTCTGATACCAATCTGTCACACCCTAAAATTTCACATGCGGGGTTTTACCGTGAGGCGCGTGACACACCAGGATCCCAGTCAACGATCACAATAAACAAACACTAAACATGCATACATATATTTATATATTGAAACCAAAACATTATGCTTTGAGCCGTAAACCAGCAGCGGAATCATTTCTTGTTTACAACCAAAAGGCATATTATAGTTTACAAAACATTGTTTAATATGCATCAAAACTCTAGACGCTGTGCAAGACTCCGTGCGCCTAGTCCGTTAACTACTACCTTAGCGACCTGAGAAAACATGCCAAAAAATGTCAACATATAATGCTGGTGAGTTCACAGGTTTTCTTTTATAAAAGAGTTGTTGTAAGTTCGGAAAGATCATATCCGTTACTACTATATTATGAGAACGTTAGCTAGACGTTAGGTGTTTCTACCACTGCGGTTGGGAACCCATTACTAAACCGGTAAAAGTGTTGAAGCCAGCCCAGACGGACGGGATTACCGATGCCTCGGCAACCCCAAAGTGTTAGAGACAATATGCACCCGCCCGGCTCCCAACCGTCGGGTGGGTTTGTAAGGCCCAATAGATCCATCCACATTTCCCTCGTTGTGCATCTCCGCACATTCATGGTTTCCCCCTGGGACTTTCCATAAAAGCCGCATAGTAACATGAAGTAACCATAGTATAACATGACCTTTAATAAGTAAGTAATTAGCATGTTTCTCCCCCGAAAGCAAAACGGTAAAAGTGGGGCTGTGACACTCACCTTAGATTGCGTTACTTGAAAACAGTTAAATAAGTATGCTATGATAGCCCCAAATAGCGGCGACCTATCATAAGATGTGTGTAAGTATCCGGACTAATAACCCGCAGGTTAACTAGTCCCCGAATGTCCAGACCATAACCATAAACGTTTGAAAACACCTTTGACTGTTAAACCGACCGTACCAGACAAGACCCGACATCCCATTGGTGACCCGACATCCCACGTGTTAGCCAAATACAAGACATCATGCAACATATGCAGTTAAACACTTAATACGCGCAAGAGTTCACCTAGTCTAGCATAATGCTCAATTAACGCATAAACGAGTCCGAACATGTGTTATAAAGTCATTGGACATGTCTCGGGGTTCCTATCATGTTCCTAGGTGTCAAATCATGTTTCGGGATGTCAAAATACACTTACAACAGCAGTACACACGATTAGGAAACTAACATCCAATTAGGAAAAGTCAACTAGTGATTGAAGAGAGTCAACAGGCGATTGGCAGCCTAATCGCATGTATTACTAGCGATTGGATGGCCAATCGCCCATGCAGCAGGCGATTAGAACTCCCAATCGCCTGTTGCAGGTCTGTGACGTGTTTTCGCGCGTTTAACCCTCCAAATCATATCCGAAACATGTAAAATCACCCAATATCAAACCTAAATTATTAACCAACCCATTTCGAACAAAAACCCCCAATTTATCTCTGCTCTAACGGCCTCGGTGCGATTATTTCCAAAAATGGCAAAGTACTAGGTTTCATTAACTATGAAATCTTTCCTTATATGGAAATAACCAGATTACACATCCTACAACTTGCAGATCATCATCCCTTTGTTATAATATCATTCTAATGTGAATCCTAACAACAAACAAGCATTGAATCATATCATAACATCCTAATTCTTCAAGAATCATCCAAATGGGTCAAAATGCATACTTTCATCAAAACACTATAACAATAGCTCAAATCCTTAGATAATCATCCTAATAACTCCTACACATCAGAAGTACATCAATTTCATGGAAACGTTCATGTTCTAACCACCAAAAATCATCATATGCATAAATACTTCACATATAGCAAGTATTATGGTGTAGACTTGTTTTAGAAACCCATTTCAAAGGTTTTTAAAGACACACACTTGGTAAAACAAGGTCTGGACTTTTGGGAACCAAAACAATAACATTACAAAGGTTTGGGATGAAGAACACACCTTGGATTTTATCAAAGAAAGGTGTGTAAGCTTGGAAATGGTGAGTTTTGAAGCAAAACAAGTTCTAGAGGTGTTTTGAGGTGTGTGGGAGGCTTAGGATCTGTTAGGGTTGCACTAAGGGTGTTTGGGGAGTCAAGGTTTGTATTTATATGTGTTTTTACTCGTGCAACACACTTCAGGCGATTAGAAGGACAGATCAAGCGATTAGGAGCCTAATCGCCTATACTACTGGCGATTAGGGCTCCAATCACCCCAACCGTCTCCCAATTGCCTATAGTACTGGCGATTAGGTTACTCACCAGTGCCTAATTGCCTATAGCATTCCAGATTGGGTTTTTGGCACGTTAAACACTATTTTAACATATTTAAGCACGTACTCACATACCGATAAGTCACATAATGATTACAAACATATAATGCACGATAACTAACATGTTTACGTCTGTTCACCAATTCCCGGGACTCGAGACTTGCGTGTGTGTGTTAAACCCGGTGATCCCATGAATCACCAATCCTTGTGTACATGGTTATGGACCGACTCCCGATGATCCCGCGGATCACTGTAACGACTCCCGATGATTCCCCAGAATCATCGCAACGACTCGACTGACCCAGTTAAGTACGTAATACGCATGACTCGCTAAGGTAGACTTACTAGTTTAGTCAGTGTTACTAACCTGAGTTTTGCCGGGTGTCACAATATAATGAGGTGAATTCTCTCTAATGATTGAGAGATATGGACTTGCATTATATACTTGAATGTTACATCATACAAAGGGAATAAAATAAATGCTTTGACTAATACAATAAAGAATGCTAAAGACTAGGCAATGTTAGAGGGCTTAATTGGTGCGATTGTTAATTTATGTAATCATTATCTTTTAGATACATAGCGACAAAGCATACACAAATCAAAGGCCGTCATGAGTTTTTTGTTTAATTTTGAACCACATAACAAATTTATTTCTAATCCCTGGACTTTGGTCCAGTGGACACTAACGCAATGATAAGGTTTGGGAACCGGCATTAGTCGGGAGTTTAAGTCTTGGTGCCAATATGTTTTACACATAGGTGGGGTCACTCTCTTTTAATCACTCGCATAAGTACATGTGTGGTTTTCCTTGTGAACGTCCTGCCAGAGTCTGAAGCTGGTGTGGACCCGTTTAAGACAACATAACTAGTCAGAGTAGGGTGGCGGGTCTCCCAATACAGTTGATGCGACCAAAAGTTGCATAAATTGAAAGTATTCGTTAAAAAATACACATTGATTTCTAAGGTTTGAGTCTTTGAGATATATACTTGTCGAACCAATTACTAGCTTCCTTGACCATTTATGATGTCATCTTATATGTTTCTATTATCACATGTATCTCACCACAAAATAACCATGCAAGTTAACTCAATTAACCATAACCAAACGAACTAAACTTTAATTATTTTATTGCAAAGATAATACGGCTTTTGTATTCATATGTAACGCTAATTGATAGAGCTATAAACGAACTAAATTTTCAGTAAACAGTTCTTAAATCGTTTGGGAGAAAGTTCGTTTATAAATGAACATACACGAACAAAAAATTATGTTCATTTAGTTAAACGAACGAACATGAGCAGAGGTCATGTTCATTCGTTTATGTCCGTTTGTGTTCAATAGTTTATTAAGGTTTTAATTTTTATACTCTTTTTATATTCTTTTATTTTTATTTATTTTACCCATTAAATAATATATACGAGGTATATATATTGTTATATGAAATCAATAAACCTACTTTTTGTATCCACGCTCATTATATGTTTGCACGTTCCAGCGTTGATACCCTTCGCCATCCACCTCCACCGCTCTTCTCCCGTACTAAGTATCTTTGGACAATTAGGTTATATTTTAGGCGGATCTAGTTATTGTCTTAATGTATGTGAATTCGATGTTGTTCAAAAGTTAATATATGTTCGTTTGGGTTTGTTTTCGTTCATGGACAATTCTTAATTTGTGTTTATGAACACTTATTTGTGTTCATTAATGTCCGTTTGTGTTTGTGTTTGTGTACGTTCATGAACAAAATTAAGAAACGAACACGAACATGAGTGTTTTCTTAACAAAGGAACACGACCAGAAAATCTCATTTGGTAAGTGTACATGAACTGTTGGTGAACACATAATTTTCCTAATAAACGAACACGAACGAGGCCTTGATCGTGTCCGTTCAGTTCGTTTGCAGCCCTACTAATTGATAATCAAAACGTCGGATAAGAAGGGTATTGTCGAAGCCGACATGTCACACACTAATTGCCAATAAAATTTTTGGATAAGTGTTCCGGACCCAACACTTACACAACCCATCGGTATGAAATTACTCTATATGACCCAAAAACGTTTGACTCGTTATCCAACCCACCAATGTTTGTGATCTTGGAAAACAAGAATTGTTAGCGAAAAATATTATGAAAGGCGTCTTCATAGGCCCTGCCTATTTCTGATATGGTAACATCCAAACATGTATCGGGCAACGAGGATCTACTGCATCATTCAACTAGGAACGAAATACGAATCAATAGTGTTAATGCAAAAATGACTAGAAGGTATATATCCTGTTGTGGTGATGCAAGAAATTGTTAACATGTTATTGATTGTCCATCTACCACATACAGTTGATCCAACACTCAAGTTACTCAACGAACATATAAACGAAGAAATACAACAATCCAAAACGACGCACGCAGTGGCGAAGCATCATGAGGGGCAGGGGTTTTGGCGCAGTGGTAGAATTTTACGATTTTCGTAGGTAAATTGAGTTCGGGTTAAGTCCGGCACCCACCGATTCGCCACTACCGATCGAAAAAAATTAAGTTCAGCCCCCACCGTTTAGAGAAAATATACTGTAAATGAATGGATCAGTTGAAAACGTATTATAATAATTAGATAATTAATAAAATATATTTTGTAAAACAAAAAACGTTTTCTTGAAATCTGTTATAAGAATTGACGGTGTGTATATAAAATGAAAGGTTCAAATTTTGAATAAGTCCTCCTATAAGAAGAAGAATTCCAACATTGATTCGCCTATTAATTTACTTAAATGGCTAAAAGCCAAAGCACTTTTTGTAAAACTTTAAGCAACTTTCTATTTTAGTTGGTCAAAAAAAAAAAACACTTTCCCAGGGTTGTTTTCATGTGGAAATTGCTTAATCTGATAAAAGTGTAACGGTTATAAACTTTTCAGAAATAACGGTTCGGTTATAAAGTTTTCAGAAAATTAGAGCTGGGCTCGAAAAATCAACTTTTGTGCTTGCCCAATTGTCTCTAACGCCACATCAACCACTAACGTCCCCAACACAACCCCACCACCGTCAAAGGGAGGCGCCATCATCCCCTCCACCATTCCCTTGGCAAGCGCCGATCTTGATTTTTTTTTTTTTTTTCGTTAAACCACCGATTTCCATAAGATCGGGTGTGTGTAAGGGATGGTGGAGGTGCCACGCCAACAGCGGACGATCACGCTCCATGGGGCTAGTGCATGACATCCGTGGACGTCTTCCACAGGCCTCTCTTCATTTAATAATTACAAATTAAGAAAAGGGAGTGTTGGAGGATATTGACGGATGGGATGTTGCACCAACTCGCAAAAGATCCTATTTTAAAAAACTGCAACTCAGTTGGGATAAAACCCTTGATCAGATTGCAACATTAATTATAACATCTCCAATATTTTACTATGCTATCCAATAATTCTTATATCATAATTTGAAAAATAATAATATTTTGTAACACAATTAAATTCTTTTTATAGACGGTTAGCCTTCCCTTCATAGAGCAATTGCCGAAAAAAAGCACCTACGATAAGCATCATTTGTGTTTGTCATTTCCCAACCTCGGCCTTCCTTATAGCATTCAACCTATTATGGTTAACAAAAAATGAGTTATTTGTCAGATGCCTAAAATAAAATACCTTTCAATTGAAACCCAATATGATTTGAAATCGCAACTAAAAAATCGCTAATGGATGTAGCAATGAGTTATGGTGGGTTGATGATGGGTCAAACATTTAGTAAATGTAAAACGGGTTGGGTTGGGTTGATTTGTATTCACCCACACATCTTTGCCTAACGTTATATATAAACCACTACACATAAATACTTTACGAAAACTATAGAATTGGAATAATAATAATATAAAATTTCTACGGTGAGTAAGCTTGAGGCTACTTACGGTGTCATTAATTTCATTAGAATCTTTGAGCCCACCAATGACGTAGATAGAATCTTTAGCTACTGCTGCAGCTGAATATCCCCGAGGATGGTTCATGGGCTCACCAAATACCCATGATCCACGTCTTGGATCATAGATTTCTACGGTTGAAACCATTGTCTTACCATCATAACCTCCTAAAACGTATCTGCAAATCAACAACTTTTCAGCCTTAAAGTACTAGTTTTTTTTTTTTTCCTATTTCGGTTCAACTGTTAGGCTTACAATTTTTCATTCAAAACAACAATTGACGGACATCCCCTCATTGTATTCATGCTATGTGCTTTCTTCCAAAAACCTTCTCTAGGATCAAATCTTTCAGTTGTTCTATGACAATAACAAGTTCCCATATCAGCCAGCATCAACTTGGCCCAACAATTTTTTATATCAACTTTTTATGTGTAAAAGGATTATAATAGGTTAAGATCGTGTATAATATAAGGGAAATGATTAATACCGCAAGTAGTATTCCCCATCAGAGCCTCCAACAGCATAAATTGCCCCATTAAGCTCAGCTGCAGCTAGAGCAGACCGCTGCAAATTCCACACAAAACATAAAATGTTTACATATCTAACTCTATTGTTGTTAGTGATGGGAATTTTTGACATTTTCTAAACAAATGTTGTAGCTTTTTTAATATAGGTGTTATAACCTTTTCAAGCATGGAGCGTGATGGAATCCATGCTCCAACATCAAAATCCAACATCTCTACAGTTGAATAGTAATCTACACCATTGCGACCACCGATTGCATAAATTTTATCATTCACCGAGGCCCCTGCAAGACTCCCCTTTTTCCTGTTTAGAGGAGGACAGATCGTCCATCGATCATCTACTGGATTATAAGACTCAACTTCAAGGAAAAAAAGAGAAACAAATGTTACAAAAAAGGTGTATGGAAAGTAATTATGTGATGCACTTAAAAACCGAGCGATAACCAGCTGCAATATAAATAGAATATTGAAACTGGTGTTTGGATGCCATAATGTTGTTTGAATTAACAGAATTAATATGCAAAATGACAAAGTAGCATGTTTTTAAAAGAGACATTGTATTAAAAGGTAGATTTTTTTACCTTAATCAGTTTCGGTGCAGCTGGTTTGAAAGAAAAAAAAAGGACAAATGACTAGTTACCTGTATCGAGCCACTGACCACAAGTCCCACCACCAAAAACGTAAAGCTCACCATCTAACTTTGTAGCGGCAGCATTACATCTTTTAGTATTCATGGGATTAAGAGATTTAGTCAGATTATGCCAAGGGGAGTAACAATCCAAATATGCCAACCAGGATACACCATCATATCCTCCCACCAAAAGTATTTGGTCATCAAGTAAACTAATGTCATTATCTTCCTGTTCTGACTTGTTGCGCATGTCTTTTAGGTTCTTGATTTCAGCGTGTGCTTCAGCCTGAAAAGCGTTAACTAAGATGATTAAGATAATCAAACTACATGTACCAGTATAGGTTGGGTGGCAGGTCATGTAACGGGGAAGAATGGGTATTTTCTAACGCGGGTCAAATTGGGTCGGGTTGACACCCAACCAATACTTTTTTTTCTCTGAGTTTTGGAAAATTTAAATACTATAGTTACTGCATTATATTTTATCACATAAGGCTGTATGTATGTCATAAATACATACATACAGACATACCAAATCTTGCTCCAAAATATTAATCTTCTGCTCAATGTGATGAATCATGTCCTGTGCTGCTTTACATTTCACCGACTCTTCAAGTTTTTCAATCAGCTAATACACACACAAAAACAAACAAAACTAATTTGTATATTAGTACAAAAACAATGAAAATACCTGCTGATATGAAAGGTCCCAAAAACAAGGAGTGGTTTAGTACGGGTCAGGTTGTGATGACCAACAATCAGTTTTTTCCACTTGTATAAAAAAATAATAATAAAGGTCTTTAAAACTGTTTAATGTTGATTACAAAATATATCAACTAAAAATTCCTGAACAAAGCGATGCTTAATAATAATAATAATAAACTTTGGGCAACTTTCAACCCGTTTAACTCAATTCTTTTAGCTACTTTTTTTTATCCAACCCGTTGGAGGTAAATGGATCATCTCATTCGTAGGTAAATGGGTCCAATTTACCACCTCTACATAATACAAAATACTAGTATTTATAAGTTTATTTAACCTTAGCAATCAGGGCATAACTTTCGGGACTCTTCTTCACAGTGCTATCGTTCAAAACAGCACTAGAAAGCAGGGGCTGTTCAATAAGTTTAGGCGACACGTCAGATGGTGGGCTTGGGACCATGAGTTTACGCTTTAGTGACAATTCTTTAATCCTCATGCATACAACATCCTTCTCAGTTTCTGTATTGAAAGCCTCATTAACTTCCACAGTTGGCTTGTTTGTTGTATTATGTGGACAAGACAACGCTTGAGATGCAGCAAATAAGGACAGCAAACAGTTTGTTTGGTCACGGTCTAACTCAAACCGGAAATGATTACAAGTATAATAATTGTTGATAATTAGGGGCTTAAATTGCTTCTCGGTTAACGCTTTACATTGCAGCTTCACTCGTATTTGAACCTATTATAAGAAATCAAAAGTTTCACAGATATAATAAGTTGTCATTTAAGCACCATAGATGTAAGAGTGTATTTCGATTGATGCTTTGAAAGTCACTGTACGATTAAACAGACAGAATAAGAAAACAAGATAATCAACTATAAAAAAAACCAGGTCATGAAATTAGTTGTAAAGCAGATAATAATTGTTTGAGTGTTAGAAAAAATATGATTAGTAATAAACTAGTTGAGATATAACAAGTAAACAGAACATTTTGTGTAACAGTAGTGCAAGTCTAACAAATTAGGCTAAAAGGAGTGTATAAGTAAACCAACCTTACAGTATATGTACATAATTAATGTAGTCGCGGCGGACCTAAAACTTATTATCCATAACCGATTATCTAGACACCTAAAAAATCATATAATCAAAACCAAAATAATGTTCATCCAAACACTAAAACTAATTGACAAATAACAATATCTAAATGCAAATCCGAACAACCTAAACGTCAAAGTGGTATGCACAATGAAAAGTCCAAGAGACTTGTAAAGTACCTGAGCCGGGAATGGTGTTGTATAACCTTGAGAAGTCCAAGCACACGGGTCAATGTTCATTTGACCCGAGCTAACAGCCTCAAAGATCCCAAGTAGTGTTCTATCCGTATAGTTGAAAAGAAACAAAGGTAGACCAGGTTCGACTTTTTTCACATACTCGAAGTGTGCACTTGGTAAACCTGCCACAGTTTGATGATTTAAATCAGAAAAATTTTGGGAATTAATTTATTCATTTACATAAAAATTTGAATTCAAATACTGACCAAACAGATTCTTGCTAAGACATTCATTGATTGTTGTTTTCTTGGCACCGAAAATCACACCGCCAAGTTGATCTTTCGACAAACCTCTAGTTCTTGATAAACCATTATGAATACCCATCTTTAATCTACACATTCATAAACAATAATAAAGATTTAATATGATGATCATATACTATAATCAATCAGAACACCTTCAACATTAACATTAACATTAATCAATCAAAGATTATGGCATTGTTTACTGCAGGATCATATTCCCATGAAACCTTTCAATCATCACATAAAAATTTTATATTTTTTAACCGCTTTAAAAACCAAACCCCTTTGAAAAATACACTCAGATATGTTACTTGCATTAAACCCACAAAAAAAAAAAAAAAAAAAAAAAAAAAGAAGAAGAAGAAGCTGATGAACGGTAACCTGCAACGGCACAAAATCGTACTGTGAGAGAGGCGCGAAACCAAAGGAACTTGTGGAATAAGCAGAGTTATGTTTGAATTTTAAAGATAATGATGATATGCTATTAAGGTTGTACGCATGCAGAGATTGTTTGTACGGCAATCTATGTTATTAATGAAGGATTATTAAATATTATTAGAAAATATGAAATTTTTATAACGTAACGAATAGATTTTGGGAAACTTTCAAAATATACCAAGTCAATGGGAAATGATGTACATATTTTTTTTTATTTTTTATTTTCCAGAAAACCATCTATATATTTCCTAACCAATAACTCTTACAAGTGGGAGGCGGGTAAACTGACAACAAGTTGCGCCGCTACCCCCTTTTGAATAGAAAAACCTACTCTATTAAAAATAAAACTTAGGTCCTTCGTCGCTAGAGAGTTACTCTGCACCACCTTTTGAACTCTTTTTAAGAACCGGATTGTCTCGGGGGCTAAACCTCCAAATGTGTCAAAAGCAAATGGCACAAAAACGTGTTGGTTCTCTAGGCATGCAGCTTTATGTTTGACAACTTTCTGGGATTCTGCTCTCAAGGCTGCTTGCCCTGCCACAAACCGCGAATCTCGAAGTCCCACCAACGGAGACACCCCTGTGAGATCAACGCACGCATGTTTGCCTTGTGCCCACCCGAACACGAGGACATCTGCTGGCCTTAGGGTAGACCGCCCTTCTAGAGGGTCCGTCAAAAAGTTAACCGGGGCTTCTTTCCTAGCTGAAATCCCTGCCCTTCGCAAGACGTCCCATAAAACATCCCTGACCAGATCATGTCTGTATTTAAATCCGGGGAGCTCCTTACAATGAAGGGCATGTTCCCCAAATTTATCTAAACATGTTTTTTTTTGCAAACCGGACACAGCTCATCAACTGGAAACATGGGAATCATGAGCCTGTATTTAAGGATAACCCGGTATTCAACAGCTGACATGTGTTGCCCGAGCCCCCCAATAGGAAGGACAACCAAGAAATCTTGAGCATGCGCTACTTTGAGGCATTCAAACACCGCTTTCTGACGCGAAGTCATGGCAAACTTCTCTCCCATAGTCTGAAGGGTTTTACAGTTAAACGCACTCGCCAAGAACTTTTGAGGTTTGTTGGGGGCGGTGTCCTTATCCATAAAACCACCCAAATCTAAATCAGGAAGAGAGCTGCGAACGATGTCCAAGGCAAGCTCATAATCCAGGTCCATCCCCACAATCCTACTATTTCGTAAGATGTGGTCTTGCAGACCCCAGGACTACACTCTAGAGGCCACAAAAGCATATGCAGACACATCCTCTGCCGAACACAGGCCAAGACCTCCCGACCGTATCGGTAGAGACGCTATCCGCCATTGAAGATCCCCAAATAACGCCCCCCCACAAACTACAATATCTTCGATCGCTTCACGAAGCCCTTTGTCGAAAATGGATACGGCCTCATCAGCAAAGTCTGGTTGACATGTCCTTAGGCCGAACAACAGTTTAGCAACACCCATACAAGAACGGAGCAGCAAAAGTTCACTTTGGGGGTCCCCCAATTTCTGCAGAGAAACCATCAGATCCACTGCCCGGCGGGCCCTTTTAGCACTCAAGGATCTAATATATCCCCCGTCCCGCCTAACCGCACCACCCAGGAGCTTCACACCTCCATCTGGTCTCCCAATATCTTTAGGAAATAAACCAGGCTTCACTTTTTCCCCATTGCATGATGGCCAAAATATTTCACATTTCTTAATATTAAGCGTAAGCCCTAGATTCGGCCCTTCAGCTCGGATAATATCAAAAGCCTTAGCCACTTCCCTGGCCTCACCTATAATAGTGCCATCATCGAGGTACCAGGCATGAAACGGGAGGGAGCAACACTCTTCTAGCCGACGGACCAACGGGTGTAGAACAAGAGCGAAGAGAAGCGGCCCCAATGGGTCTCCCTGTTGGACCCCAGTGGAGTCCCCAATACAAGAATCCCCCACATAAAGCCTAGCAGGTTGGGCATATATGAACTGAACCCAAGGGTAGATGGATGGGCATCGGACACTCACTTCACGCAAGAGAATCGTCCTGTCAACCAAGTTGAAGGCGTTCGAAAAGTCGACCGTGAGCATGGCCAGGGATCCGTCATCATGGAATGCATTCAAAAACCTATTCGCGCTGTGGAGAATAGCCTCTGTCCCGTTGGGGACCCCCACCCCAAATTGATAATCACCTAAGTATGCCGCCATCTCTTTCCCAACCTTACGCATTGCGACTTTAGAGACTAACCTTCTCCAAATGTCCCCAACAGCAATAGGTCTAATTCCGTTATCGGGCTTGAGCAATGGAGTTAAGGGGGCAGAGTTGCTCTAATATGAAAGGTCAATGTTAAAATAATATTCGGATTGAAGTCAACGTAGAATGTTAAAATCAATACATGATATAAAGTTAAATTTATACGTACTAAATGAAAAAAAAATACCTCAACTTACATTTATACGTAATATATAATACATTGTTATATGTAAGGGTATGTTTGGCAAAACTAGCTGGTAGCTGGTAGCTGCAAGCTGATAGTTGGAATCTGGTAGCTGGAAGCTTTTTAAATATATTTTGATGTTTGGCAGAATAGCTGAAGCTTTTAATAAAATGTATAAAATGACCAAAATGGGCATAATTAAAAAAATTGTAAGGAAGGTTTTTATTTTGTTTTTAAAATAGAATGGGTATTTGTGTTATTAACTAATTAAAAGCTTGTAGCTAGTAGAGTTTTTTCTTAAAAGCTAGTAGTAATAGCTTTTCACTATAGGAGCTTTTTCTTAAAAGTTTGTAGCTTGAAGCTCCTAAAAGCTTCTTGCCAAACATACCCTAGGAGAAAAAACTCTATAAAGCTTTCAGCTTTTTAACCAAACAAATAAGTGAATTAAAATTAAAATTTTAAAATGTTAACAAAAATTTTGGCGATTTTCAAAAGGATCGTAAATCAAATTATGAACACATTTAGAATTAATATAAATTTAGGTTACCTAAAATCAAGGATTTTAAAAAAACTCAAAGATTTAGCTAAACATAAATATCTACTTATAATTTGGGATGATTATACCAAAATTATCCAAAATAATATAAGGAAATTTAAAACAATTTTTTTTTTAACGGCAAATTTTATTACACCTTAATTCCACCTCACCTTGCATTTGCAAGGATTTGAACCCACAACCTTACATTCGTAAGGAGGGACACCATACCACTAGACCAAGAGGTCATGGGTAATTTAAAACAAATTATCATGTTCAAAATTTAAAATCAAATAATTCTTAAATTTTTATTTAGCCAAAAATGACAATAACTTCTTAAATTAACAAAACTAGTCAGTATCCACGACGCCTGTTACGCGCCTTTTAATGATTACAATACGGTTTGTACAGGAACAATGCTAAGTGCCGCGAAATGACACTCACCGCCCGTGGAAAGAATTCAACTAAAATACACACTTGTGGATGGGCTAGGCTTAGGGCTGCAAACGAACTGAACAAACACGAACAAGGTCTTTAAAGAAACAAAAATCTACCTCTAGAGGAATAGGCAGACCAGCTTCCACAGGTGAGATCCTTCACTAGAATGAATGACTTCCTTGAAAGTGATGACCTGAAAAACACAATCTCCGATGTGGGGCGACCGCCTCGAATCCAGAGGATTCTACTTAGCAGACACAAACGTGGTCGGCACTAGTGTGTTCTTCAGGGGTTTTCTGAATGGCCTACTCAAGGAGACGAAGTGCTCCTTAAATAGGTTCCACACGGGCCTCGACATTCACCCTTAACCTACCCAGTGGGCTGGAGCCCGGTTAAGGGCTTGCCTCCACATCGGCCCACAGTTAGGCCCAATAAGACATAGTATGTGAGAAGTACGAAATCATAGAGGACAGTCGTACCATTTTCTCTGACGTGGCGTCACATGATTGGTCACAAGTCTGGTCGAACGTGATTTGCCATTGAGTGTACTATTGTCCCTTCTGCAGGCCTTCGTTAGTGGAGATCCTTGCTGAGGTGGTCCCATGCATTCTTATTGGTTGATACGTGCGGAAAACGTACTGTTTGTCTCCTGCGGGTTTGGTCTCGGACACGTGTGATTCCACTGTTGGTCGATCGTGCAGCATGCTCCTTGCTACACGTCGTTGGACTCTGGTTGGCTCGTACCATGTTGTACGATCATACGAGTTATCGCCACGTGTCTGCTTTGGCTTTATCCTCCAAACCATGGCGGATGTTGGTGCAACATCCACGCTTAGTGGTTTCAATCCGCAGTCGGGTTGGTACGGCCGCACCCGCAGGTGATGAGCTTGCCTTGCCCATGGTTGACGTTGTAATCATTTGGGCTTTGTGGCCTTGTTCCCGTGTTTGGGCTTTGGCTTTGGGTAGAGGCTCAAGTAAATTTGGGTCCCTACCCTTCAAATCCCCCTAGTCCAGTGGCGCTCTTGGTTGTGTGTAGCAGAAGCGTGAGCGGTGATGGACTGATTGAGAGAGAAAAGTTGGGGTGTTTATGGTGGGTTTTTAGTTTTTTACGGGTTATATGTTTTGGCAGGGTTTTACGTGTTCCGTCAAGTGGGTCGTCATCCCGCTGTGCCTATTATGTTTGAGATTATAGACGAGCTTGTTCTTGGAGGGAAATTCAAAGGGTCATCATCATTGCATTTTGATTTGACAGTTGAAGTGACTGACTCTTTGCCTGCCGCGTCTGTTTTGCCGTCAAGTCAGTTATGGGGGAACGGCTTTTGGAGAACTTGTGTCAGGTGCGCGTGGGTGACGCGCTGCGCGTGGCAGGATTTTTCGTTGTAGTGGGCCACGTGTCACGTAGATGATGGGCCTAGGTGTGTCAGTGTGGCCCACTGTAATTAATGTGGGCAGTATAAATAGCCCTTCATTCTCTCATTTGTGCATTTTCTCACTCTCTGTTCACTTAAAATTTTTCACTTCTTTCTTTCGTGATAACCGTCTGCCGGTTGTTATTCCAGAAGTTTATTCGTGTTTTCCTCTTAATCGAACATGGCCGATGCTGACGCTAGGGGCAAAAAAGAAGTCGTTTGTATGGCTGACGCTCCGATCAAGTGGAAAAGGGATGCGTTCGAGCAATTTTTAGAATTATATGAGATTCCGTCGAGTTGGGAGCCAACGTTGCCGGCTGATGGAGAAACTGTCCTCCATGCGGGCCCCGGTATGATGGCGTTGTATGCCGCACACTTTCAATTGGCCGGCTTTCGGCTGCCGGCGACGCGGTTCGTCTGTGACTTGCTCCTCCGGTATGGAGTGTATTTGACGCAGGTGACTCCCTTGGGCATGACCCGAATGGTGCATTTTGAATTCGTGTGTCGTTCTCAGGGTGTCGAACCGACCTTTGAGATGTTCAATGCCTTCTACCAGCTCACCGGTGGGGGTCTGCAGTGGTTTTCCTTTACGCAGCGAAGTAGGATTAGGCCTGTTGGAAACGAACCGCCTCGTAGTATGCACGACTGGAAAACAAAATTCTTCTTCATCCGGCAGTGGGTTGTGCCGGTGTCTTTGCAGTCACTGGCTGTCTCCGCCAAGTCGAAATTGAAGGATTTCCCGGTTGTCAACTATGCCGATTTCGATTGGTATGAGAGGATTACACAGCAGGTGACTTCAATTGAGATGGCGAACGTAAGACCGGAGGCGTTGCTGATGGCGGGTGTCAGCCGTGTGGGCGGGAGAGCTAACCAAAACCCGCATTTTTATGTGGATGGTAAAGGTACGTCCGGCTTACGCTGCTCGCTCTGTCGCATTAAATTATTTTCAACCATTCGTTTGACTCTGATGTTGTTTTTGCAGAAACAAGCTGTTTTTACTCAATTGTGGCTGGAGTAGATGGTGAGTTCAGGTGGGAGCCGCTCCGAGCGGATGAGGAACCTTTAGTGGAGCAGACGCTCAAGAACTTTGTGGCCGTCAACGTTAAGGATTTTCCCGGACACACCCTGATTCCAGGTGATGTCCCCATTAATCCCCGCCCTCGAAATGCAGTTTCTGCTGGAGGGGTTAATCTTATGTTTATATCTGATGACGAGTCTGAGGATGATTCTTACTCGTTATCTCACCGCGGTCGGGCTCGTGCAGGTATCAGTCGTGGCGGCAGTTCCTCTCGACAGCCGCCCGCATCTGGCGGGGCCAAAGATAAAGGGGATTATGTGGAAGTGTTTACCACGCCACCTGCACCTAGTCGTCCCAACGGGGGGTTGGGAAGCGGTGGTCACGGTGCTGGTAAGAGGCTGCGGGATGTGGTGAGCATGATGGATGCTGGCAAGCGGAAGGTGCCCGAAGGGGATTCTTCAGCGTCCAACTTGAAGGTTAAGTTGGCTGTGTCTCATAAGCGGCCTCGTTTGGCCTCCAAGATTGTGAAGGAGGTCCATCCGGGTATAGCCTTGTTTAGCACTCTGTCCCTGTTCTCTTGTGCTCCTTTCCTCATGTTTTTGTGTTCTTGTAGGTGCATCTCTGCTTTTCCCTGGCAGGCCGAAGTTATCCGAAGTAGCTGGCGCACAATCTACTGGGCCTATCTCGCCTGTTGCCCCAACACAGGGTGGGGATGTCGAACGATCGCTCGAGGCCGAGGTGCGCCAGCAGCCTTTGCCGCAAAGAGATGTTCGGAGTGCCGAAGAGAAGTGGGTCGAGGAGGCTCGTGAGGCTGAGTTACAGCAAGCTAAGCTATTGGCGGAAACAAGACGACGAGAGAAGGAGAAAGGGAAGGGTGTTCAAGTTGGTGAGGATGTGGGCGTGGGATTGCAAGCTAAGTCCCCAAGTGGCATGGAGCAGCCGCATGACCCTGGTTTTTCAAGTGGTGCCTTTGAGACTGCGGGATATGTTGACTTATCATCCGGTGGCAGATCGACGGGTGGCAGCGATGGCGGTGGGTCCGTGAAAGAAAACATGCCCGTTGGTGGTGGTAATCCCAAAAAGGCTGATACTACAGGGATAGCTTCTAGTGGTCTTAGGCTGGACGTTGCTACCGGGCCAATTTACAGGCCTGACTGGTCTGTGCGCGAGGATGGCCGCTTTTTCCAGATAGATACCTGTGAGGAATGGTTATTAGGTTCCATTCCTCCTGCCGAGCGAGCGTATGCTGCTAAGCGGGACCGTCTGGCGCTTCTTCAAGACGGTGCCGCTGGGTTGGCGATGGCTGCGGCTACGTTGAGTGAGGTGCGACGCGGGTATCAGGAATTGATTCAGGCCGAGCAAGAATTGGCGGTGCGCAAAGCGACCTTCAAGAATGTACTTGACAAGCATAACAAAGATTGCGTAGCACAGTCTAAGGCTTTATCTGATGCTTTGACGCAGGCTAAGTCCACTGAGGAGCGTCATGCCAAATCGTTCCAGGAATGGAAAAACTCTTGTGAAGCTACAAATCAAGTTATTGCCAAAGAGCGAGACCGTGCGCAGGGCCTGGAGAGTGAAGTTGACCGCCTTAAAGCTGCCTTAGAAGCCAAGGAGCTTGAGTTGGAGAAGGAAAAGTCTGATACCGCCAGTGCGCGTGCGGATGTAGCTAAAAAAGAGGATGAGGTGTTGGTTCAATCTTCCCGCGTATCGGGGCTAGAAAATGATATTGTGCTGCTGAAGCGTGAGATTGATGCCCTCCGTGACGAGAAGAAGACTCTTAGCACTGACGTCCAAGATCTTACTGCCTCCCGCGATAGTGCCCAAGACATGTTGCGTGCTGCCCAAGATAGTCAAGAAGAGGCGTTGAATGATGTGAACTGGTTGATGACTACTGGGATCCAAGGAGTATATGTTTCTATCTTCCCTTTCATTACTTTGCCGCGTAGTTGCGATTTTTGGCACTTGTTAATTCTCTGTCTTGTAGGTTTTTTCACGCGTATGGGAGGAACCGGCGATGGTTCAGGCCGTTGCCCGCTTGTTGGAGAAGTCGAAGCAGTTTGGCGCTGTCCTTGGCTTTAAACAGGGATTCGACTTCTGTCTCAGCGGGCGCGCCTTGGAGGATAACCCTTATCGTGACGTAGACGCGGAGGCGGAATATGATGCGGAGGTTGCGGTTTATGATGAGTTAACTTTCCCTGTGATGGATGTGGTCGCCGAATGTGCTAAGTCGACTAATGGGGTGCGGCTTCTTCGTGCTGCCTTTGAGGAGGCGGAAGAAGAGTTACAAGCGGAGAAGGAGAAGGAAGACCAAGAAGAAGCTGCGCGGGTGGCAGCTACGCTCCGTGGTGAAGGCCCTTCGACCGCAACACTAGATGCGAGTGCTTGTTCCGCACCGCTTGTCGACGATCCTGAAAATGACTTTATTGACCGCGTGGACTTCGGGGAGGAATGAGTGTTAACCTCTTTTGACTTATTTGAATTTGCATGTTGAACATTTATGTTTTGTGATGACGCTTTATATGCCTTGTGCCCTTTCATTATGTATGACTCTTCATCTTGCTTGTCATGATTTTTCTAGGGATCTTAGGCGTCAGCCGTCAGTCATTAATGACTTCTGACGGCGTGACAGACGACTGCAGGTTACACTTGTCACTACTTGTCGATTGAAGTGACATTCTGCATTAATGGTAACTCATCATTACCCCCCTTCAATTGTGTATAAATAGGGGTAACTTATGGGGGTTAACCCATTCATCCATTCTATTCTTTTTCTTCTCTCTTTTTTCTCGTTACCATGACTCGTCTCCGATCACGTGGAAGAGCTTCCGGTGACAAGGCTGACGAAGCCTTGGTGGTTGAATGCTTATTAGCCCTTGGGACTGGAGTGCATCCTGCCCCTCTGTCGGGGGTGGTGGTTGGCTCGGTTGATCCAGAGAGAAGGATGAAGGTTTTGGCCGACGCCTGTTCACAAGTGGCTGCCGGAGTTGTGATTCCGGCCGCCGCCGAGAGCTCTGCCGGTGGGGAGCGGCGTATGAAGATCCTAGCTGACGTTTGTGGGCAGCTTGTCGCTGCGCACCGTTCCTCCTCCGTAGGTTCCAGTGAACGGCTGTCGGCTGTCCTGGCCTGCCCTGCGATGGTCCGGCCTACTCCTAAGGTCCGGTTTCGACGCAACGGCGATTCGTGGACCCATCTTATTATCTTAGATTAGGCGTTGGTTTTCCTTGTTAATCTCTTTTGATGATGTATGTAATAGCTAGAATTATTGGGCATCCGAGTTATGCCTCTGCGGGCGCATTTTTAGCTTGTGTACTCGGATGCTCAGCATTTTGTGGATACTTGTTTAATATGAAATGGACTTAATGTTATGGCCTTAATTTCTGTTTGTTGTTTTCATAGCCAATGTCCGAGTTTGTCTTTTGGTCTGCTTGGTCCGCGATTACTTGCTTTTAAAAGTGTTTGCTCGCGGACCAAGGTGACGGCGTCACGTGAAAACGTTGATACATCTCTAAGTTGCTTAGTCCGCGATTACTTGCGTTTAAAAGCGTTCGTTCGCGGACCAAGGTGACGGCATCACGTGAAAACGTTGATGCGTCTCTAAGTTGCTTAGTCCGCGATTCCTTGCGTTTAAAAGTGTTTGCTCGCGGACCAAGGTGACGGCGTCACGTGAAAACGTTGATACGTCTCTAAGTTGCTTAGTCCGCGATTACTTGCGTTTAAAAGCGTTCGTTCGCGGACCAAGGTGACGGCATCACGTGAAAACGTTGATGCATCTCTAAGTTGCTTAGTCCGCGATTCCTTGCGTTGAAAAGCGTTTGTTCGCGGACCAAGGTGACGGCATCACGTGAAAACGTTGATGCGTCTCTAAGTTGCTTAGTCCGCGGTTGCTTGCGTTTAAAAGCGTTCGTTCGCGGACCAAGGTGACGGCATCACGTGAAAACGTTGATGCGTCTCTAAGTTGCTTAGTCCGCTGTTGCTTGCGTTTAAAAGCGTTCGTTCGCGGACCAAGGTGACGGCATCACGTGAAAACGTTGGTGCGTCTCTGAGCTGCTTAGTCTGCGATTACTTGCGTTTAAAAGCGTTCGCTCGCGGACCAAGGTGACGGCATCACGTGAAAACGTTGATGAGTCTCTAGGCTGCTTAGTCCGCGATTACTTGCCTTTGAAAGCGTTTGCTCGCGAACCAAGGTGACAACATCACGTGAAAACGTTGATGCGTATCTGAGCTGCTTAGTCCACGATTACTTGCGTTTAAAAGCGTTCGCTCGCGGACCAAGGTGACGGCATCACGTGAAAACGTTGATGCGTCACTAGGCTGCTTAGTCCGCGATTACTTGCCTTTGAAAGCGTTCGCTCGCGGACCAAGGTGACGGCATCACGTGAAAACGTTGATGCGTCTCTAGGCTGCTTAGTCCGCGATTACTTGCCTTTGAAAGCGTTCATTCGCGGACCAAGGTGGCGACATCGCGTGAAGACGCCAACGTGCTTCTGATCTGCTTAGTCCGCGATGAGTTGCTTGTGAAGGCAATCTTCGTGGACCAAGGTGGCGACGTCGCGTGAAAACGCCAACGTGCCTCTTGATTAATTGGTGTTACCCTTGACATTATTAACATCACATATATAATTTGAGGAAAACAGAAAACATATATCATTGATAAGGCATGGAGCCCATTTGAGTCATTACATGATACTGTTGCAGTTAGCACGATTACATGTAGCAAATACGCAGCTGGGCTGCGTTCCATGTTCTTGGGATTGCGTGCCGTCTAGGCGTTCTAGTGCATATGCGCCTTTCCCGAGCACTTCTTGGACTTTGTATGGGCCCTCCCAAGTTGGTGCGAGTTTTCCGGGTGCTTCTGCTGTTGATGCTTCATTGAGACGAAGCACAAAGTCACCTACTTCGAATTGTGTCTTTTTGACCCGAGCATTGTAGTAGCGCTCCAACTGTCGCTTGTATTTAGCTTCCTTGAGTGCGGCCAACCCTCTTCGCTCCTCTAGAAGATCCAAGTTGAGGCGTAGCTCTGCGTCGTTGTCCGTTGTTGAAGCCAACAGGACACGTGCGGATAGGCAGCCGATTTCGGCGGGGATCATAGCTTCGGTACCATATGTTAAGCTGAAAGGCGTCTCACCGTTGCTAGATTTAGTTAGCGTTCGGTGCGCCCATAAGACGTTTGGTACCTCGTCAACCCATCCCGACCGCCTGGTGTTCAAACGAGCTTTGATTCCATCAACGATGCTGCGATTTGCCCGCTTAATTTGTCCGTTAGCTTGCGGATGAGCCACAGAGGTGAAAGTTTGTTCGACACCCATGCCCGCTAACCATTCTTGGAGCCCTTGATCGGTGAATTGTAAGCCGTTGTCACTGACAATACTCATTGGTAAGCCAAAACGACATATGATAAACTCCCAGATGAAACGCTTCACTGCGCGGGCGTCGATAGACACCAGTGGCTTTGCCTCAACCCACTTTGTGAAATAGTCAATTGCCACGATGAGGTATCTAACATTTCCCGGGGCTGTGGGGAATGGCCCCACTATGTCTATCACGCATTTCTGGAACGGCTATGCGGATGTTACTGGCACCAAATCGTTCTTGGGACGCAGTGTGCTTGGGGCATGGCGTTGACATGCGTAGCACTTGCGGAGTATTTTGACGGCATCAACGTGCATGCCAGGCCAATAATATCCCGCGTTCATCAACTTTGCAACTACCATTCTCGGCCCTGCGTGTAAACCACAGATCCCTTCGTGCACCTCCTTGACCAGGAACATAGCATTTTCTGCGTCGACACATCTCAACAAGGGTCCCAAGTACGATCGCCTGTATAGGGTGCCACCTGACACTTGATAATGCATGGCCTTGTGTTGGATTTTCCGTGCCTCGAACTTATCCGCGGGCAGGGAACCGTTTGTCAGATAAGCAATTATCGGGGTCATCCATGACGATGTGCCCGTTTGAACAACGTTCACTTGGTGTGCGGATACAGATGGTGTGTTTAGGACTTCGACCCTGACATCCTTAGCCATGTGTTCAAAGACGGACGCTGCCATTTTACTTAAGGCGTCGGCAGGTTTGTTTTCGCTCCTATTATTGTGGAGGATCTTGCAATGTGTGAATCGCTGTATGAGCTTTTTGGTCTGTTCCAAGTACAGAGCCATCTTGCTATCCCGCGCCTCATATTGGCCGTTTACTTGTGCGGCGACAAGCATCGAGTCTACATGCGCCTCGAGGAAGCAGGCGCCCATCTTATCCGCAATTCTGAGTCCCGCGAGCAGAGCCTCATATTCCGCTTCATTGTTTGTGCTTTCAAAGTTCAAGCGGATGGCATATGTGAATTCAGCGCCGTCAGGGCTGATGAGCCGCAATCCTGCTCCCGCGCCGTCATCACTCTTTGCGCCGTCAGTGTAGAGCAACCACTTGTCTTTCTCGACCGTCGGCGGGGGTGGATCTTGCTCTACCAGACATTCTGCTACTTTGTCGGCGGGGACCTCTATTGTGAAGTCTGCTAAAACTTGTCCCTTGATGGCTGGTCTTGGTTTGTAAAAGATTTCATGTTATTTCAACTCAATTGCCCACTTTGCTAACCTTCCCGAAAGTTCTGGCTTTTTCAGGACATCGCTTATGCGGTAATCTGTGAGCACATTTATTGGGTGACCTTGAAAATATCGTCACAGGCGTCGTGAAGCGTGGACTAAAGCTAAGACGAGCTTTTCCATGGTTGAGTAGCGCGTTTCTGCGTCTAGCAATGTCCGGCTGACGTAGTAGACGGGTGTTTGTACGCCCTTGCGATCTACCAATAAGACTGCACCAACCGCCTTGTCTGTGACTGCCAGATACAACGTCAGCGGCTCCTTGAGGCGCGGGGCTCTTATCGTTGGCAGGTTCATGAGGCACTGTTTCATGTCCTGAAATGCGGTTTCCGCTTCGGGTGTCCATTTAAAGTTTGTTTTCTTCAAACAATTTCGGAGCGTGCTCACGAACAGGAATGACCTTGATGCGTAGTTTGATAAGAAGCGATTCAGAGCTACAAGGCGACCCATTAGGGTTTGCACCTCCTTGACTGAGGCCGGCGATGGCATGCGCTCTATCGCCTGCACCTTTTCGGGATTTGCTCGAAAACCATCTTTCGTCACTACGACGCCCAGGAACTTGCCTTCTTCCATGCCAAAGGAACACTTGCTAGGGTTCAGCTTCATGCGGACTTGTCGCAACTGATCAAATATTTTCTGTATGTCGGTTAGCATTTGATCCTCCTCTGCGCTTTTGATTACGAGGTCGTCCACGTATACCTCCAGATTCACACCGATTTGTGCGGAGAAAATTTAGTCCATGAGGCGCTGGTACGTAGCTCCCGCGTTTTTAAGTCCGAAGGGCATCTTGGTATAGCAGAAGGTGCCCATGTCTGTCCTGAACGCCGTTTTGTCCTCGTCGCCTTTCGCCATTTGGATTTGATGATATCCTTTGTAGGCGTCGAGGAAGCACTTAAAACGGAACGGAGCCAAAGAGTCGACCTTTAGGTCTATCTCGGGCAGTGGGTAGCAATCCTTTGGGCAAGCCTTGTTCAGGTCTTTGTAGTCTACACACATCCGTCACCCTCCGTTCGCCTTGGCTACCATTACGGGGTTAGCGACCCACGTTTGGTATTTCACTGGACGCAATATGCCGGCATTCAATAGCTCTGCGACTTGTTCGTTCATCGCTTTGGTTTTTTCGGGCCCCATGCTCCTTTTCTTTTGCACCACCGGTTCGGCGGACTTATATGTGGCGAGTCTATGTTCTGCTATTTCTCGGGGAACCCCAACCATGTCCGCGGGTGTTCATGCGAAAACATCCTTATTCTTGATGAGTAGTTGTTTCAGGTGAGTCCGCACCGTATTTGATAGCGCAGGTCCGATCGTGACGGTTTGTTCTGGGAAGCATGGATTGAGTACCCATTTTTCCGGCTCGGACTGGCTTGGCTTTTTGGTAGACTTTGCTAGCTTCGGAACATCCACTGCATGGCACTGGCGGTTGCCTCGGATGAACGCCACTCCCTTGCGGGTTGGGAACCCGCCCATTTGGTGAGGAGTGGAAGCATTGCTGTTGAATTTGGCGAGGCCTTCTCTTTCGATCAATACATCGTGTACCGAGGTTACTGGGAGTACCATGAACTCACATTCTTCTGTCCGCGATAGCTTACCATCCGACCAGGTGACCGGAAATGTGATGACGCCTCGAGGCATTATCGATTCGTGGATGAAACCTGATATTGGTTCGCTTACTGGTACCAGGCGTTTCTTGTCCGCCTCATCGAGCTGATTAAAGCATTGGTCATACATTATATCCGCGCTGCTTCCTTGGTCAAGGAACATGTACGGAGTACCCCTGTGATGATGAGCGGCGATGTGGAGGATGCTCCTCCCTTGACCGTGGGCAGGATAACTAGCTGTTCTTTCCATGAATCGTCGCTAGATTCTGTCAATTGGCGTTTGTTTCGCCTTTGTCTGCTGGTTCCCTTGCCGGTCATGTGGCAAGTATGCTTGGGAACACGCTCAATGAGGTGGGTTTGCAAGTTACGTATCCGCTTGTTCGGGCCTTCCCCGCGATTGTCGTTCTCGCGGTCGCGGCCGTTACGCTGTACGTTCTTGACTAGATGTCCCAACTGTCCGGACTTTAGAGCGGATTCGATCTCCATCTTTAGGCTGTAACAGTTGTCCGTGTTGTGCCCAAAGTCATTGTGATAATCACACCGTTTGCTAGTGTCTACATTTCTCCGCTTGCCAAGTGGGCGGGGTTCCTTGAAGTTATGCTGCTCGGTGGCGAGTACCTGTGACGGCGTTTTCGTCAGCGGTGTCCATTCCGTGTTCTTCTTAGATCCCCCCCGCCCGTCGCGGGTGTGTTTGTTGTTGATGATCTGGCGGGCATCTTGTTGTGCGGAATACTTGCCCTCCTCTGTGGAGCCGGAGATACGCGACCAAACTGTTTGTTTGCCTTTATCCCTGCGGCCTCCGTGGTTGTTAGGGTACTGATGCTGACGGGAATGGCGGAAAGATTTCTCTGACGACGCGTAAATTTTGGCCACTTTGATCACTTCATCCCAGGATTCGGGGATTCCGTCCTTTCCTGTGAGGCATTTCATTAGGTCATCGTGATTGACCCCGTGGATGAAGGCTGCTCGTGTGAGTTCTTCCCCGCACCCTATTTGCATCGCCTCCCGCGTGTACCGGGTGATGTAGTCTTCGACTGCCTCGTTATCTCTCCTAGCGCAGAGTAGGATGTGTGCCTTGTCCTTCTTATGTTTCCGTTGATGGGAAAAGTGGAGCAAGAATTTGGACAGCAAGTCATCGAAGTCTAAGATACTACCCGTCGGAAGGTTGTCAAACCATACTCTGGCTGCACCCATTAGTGTTTGTGCGAAAAGGTGGCACCATACCTGCATTGGCCAGTTCTGACTGTGTGCCGCAGTTCGAAAATCATGTACGTGATCATCTGGGTCGCGTATTCCGTCATATTTACCGATGTTACTTGGTAATTTCGCCTTTGCAGGTATTGGTGCCAGCGCCACGCGGGCACAGAATTTTGACTTCTCTGCCAAGTCTTTCGGCCTATAAGGTTTGACTAAATCGTCATCACCTTCTGCCTGTGAGCTGGACTCATAGCCGTCCTCCTCCTCGGTGGGAGCGTTGCCCTGGCTACGGGAGCCTTTCCCGCGGCCTCCGCTACGACTCCCGACTGTGTTATCTTTATGGGAACGGCTTGTTGTTTTGTTCTTGTTTGCTGCCCCTGAAGCTTTGTGATTGGTGTCGAAGTTGAGCGTCTTTTAGACTCGCTGTTGTGCTTGCTGCATTACTCGTTTTTGGTAACCTGCAGTAAGCTGTGCTTGTTGTTTGAAGAGCCATTCGTCTGGGTCTTCTTCTTCGTCAGCTTCGTCATCGTCGAAGTCAACAGTGTGCTGAGCTACCGCTTGGCCGACACCAACCCTTCTCACTGGCTTGTGGGCTGTCTTTGTAACCGTGGCCGGAGGAGTCCCCTCCGATTTTTCTTCATCATCGTCCTCGATGACGGGTGATCCTTGAGCCTTCCTTGAAGTTTCCTCGTTAGCCATTCTTCTAGTTGAAAGATTGAAAAGGGTGTTGCTCTAGTCGGTACGGATGACGCCAATGAAGAAACAAAAATCTACCTCTAGAGGAATAGGCAGACCAGCTTCCACAGGTAAGATCCTTCACTAGAATGAATGACTTCCTTGATGGTGATGACATGAAAAACACAATCTCCGATGTGGGGCGACCGCCTCGAATCCAGAGGATTCTACTTAGCAGACACAAAAACGTGGTCGGCACTAGTGTGTTCTTCAGGGGTTTTCTGAATGGCCTACTCAAGGAGACGAAGTGCTCCTTAAATAGGTTCCACACGGGCCTCGACATTCACCCTTAACCTACCCAGTGGGCTGGAGCCCGGTTAAGGGCTTGCCTCCACATCGGCCCACAGTTAGGCCCAATAAGACATAGTATGTGAGAAGTACGAAATCATAGAGGACAGTCGTACCGTTTTCTCTGACGTGGCGTCACATGATTGGTCACAGGTCTGGTCGAACGTGATTGGCCATTGAGTGTACTATTGTCCCCTCTGCAGGCCTTCGTTAGTGGAGATCCTTGCTGAGGTGGTCCCATGCATTCTTATTGGTTGATACGTGCGGAAACCGTACTTTTTGTCTCCTGCGGGTTTGGTCTCGGACACGTGTGATTCCCCTGTTGGTCGATCGTTCAGCATGCTCTTTGCTACACGTCGTTGGCCACTGGTTGGCTCGTACCATGTTGTACGATCATACGAGTTATCGCCACGTGTCTGCTTTGGCTTTATCCTCCAAACCATGGCGGATGTTGGTGCAACATCCGCACTTAGTGGTTTCAATCCGCAGCCGGGTTGGTACGGCCGCACCTGTAACACCCCAACCGATGGCGGAAACATCGGGATGTCACGTATTGATGATTGTTCAGTAGCTTATGGTGAGTAATAAATTCCATTAAATGATTTAAATGAATTACATACAATTGTTCTAGAATTTGTACATCAAATTGAATAAAAATATACACATATCTTCAAGCATCAATTCAAATCTTCAAGCAAATAGAACCTGAAACATGTTAAGTTGAAAAATGTTTTGGGTCAACAAAAGTTGGTGAGAATTACATAGGTTTTTGATAATAGAATAAAAATGTTGTGCAATTCATGTGTCATGTCAATCTAGTCCATATGTGAGAACATACTAGAAATAAATCGAGTGCATAATCAACCCTGATGACTGTTATAATATGATACATACCATACGCTCATGGTCCACTTGAATATGTTATGCGATAACAAACACCCACGCAACCTTTGTAGGAGGCACGTATCCGGGTGGGATTGTCAGTCCAATAGATCTATCAATGTATACCGTCGGCTTGTACGGAGTTAATGATTATGCTAGAATGGTGCTTACTCTAATCATGCTCAAGACATAATGCAACATAGAAAACACATAGACACATTGATGATTGAATTGCAATAATGATGTTATAACATGTTTCACCCCAAAAATGGTGATAAATAAAAGGGGCTATGTAAAACTCACCTTGGTAAAATGTTATATCTTGTTGAAAAATAGTGTGTTGCCCAAATGTGTCAAGTATCACCCTATAATAAGGTAATAAATATGTCTAAGTCTATCAATTCTACAAATGTATAAGTTTCTAGGGCTTCGAATTGGGGATAATTGCTCGTTTGATTAATATTAAAATATTCGCCAATAGGGAGAAATTTAGTAAATAAATAGCCAAAAATCTTTTTATGAAATTTAAATCTAAGATGGTCACAATAATGTGTTTAAAGTATAAAAATAATTTTTACAAAATTATTTTCTTTAAAATAGAATATTAATTCTATTTATAACAAATAGTCAAAATTTAATCTTAATATCTAAAAATATTAAAATTAAAGAATTTTAAGTTTAAAATTTATATTTCTGTTCTAAATGATCAGAAATAATTTGTATAAAATTTTGGTGCAAAAATATTAAAAATTGGATTTATTATGATTTAATTATGATTAAAACTAACAAAAATTGATTAAAAATATTAAATAAATGATTTTTCAGAAATAAAAATCATTTCTGAAAAGCTTAATGTTATAAAAACTTAGAATAATTTTTGTGGAAATTAATAAGATCGTTTTGATATTTTTATAGATTTTTATAAATAAAATAGAATAAACTTGATTTAAATATTATAAATATTAAATAAATGAATTTCAGAAAAATAAAAATTGTAGATAAAGCTTTGACAATAGATTTGTTAAAAATAATTTTTTTAGAATTTATGAAAAGGTTTTAATATTTAAAAATGAATTTACAAGATTTAAAGATAATATATAAGTATAAATGGTTTGTTTAAAAAAAATGAAAAAGAAGTGGAAAAGGGCGCCCATGCCGGGACTCGAACCCGGGTGCCCTTGGTTACAAGCATTGATCACAACCACTTGGCCTAGGCCTGTGGTTGTGATTTAACCCTGTTTAAATAAAATAAATATGTTATCTCAAATCAGTTTTATCCCCAAATCAAGATTACGAACCCTAGCTTTTCCAATCAAGCAATTCACACATCTTTAACCCGATTAATGTTAGGGCTTTTGTTGTGTGGATGCCGATTAACAAAACCCACATAAAATATTAAGCTTACAGTGTTGTATCGTGTTCGATTGCTTGGTCAAGCTTAAAGTCAAAATATGCGATCGTGGTTGAACAACATAGTGTTGTGTGAAGAATTAGAGATTAAGAGAGGAGTATTGGCGAGTTGTGAAGGCTCGGGAATGTCCAATTTATAGTGATGATGTCTGGTTCGTGTTGTTGGAAGGTTTGACCCGTTTAATAACTATGACGCGATGATTGGTATATTATTGGAATGTTTTGGCCGAGTACTATGTATAATACGCGTATATACAGTCACTTACATGTCACAAAAAGAATTTGGTCAAATATTTCCATAAATTGGGTTCAAAACTAAAGCCAATCAAGGGAAAAAGAAGCTGTTCGCGCGTCTGTTGCAAGCAGCGAGCAGTAACAGCGTTTAAGGAGAGGTTTTATAAATTAAGGGTTGGATATAAAACAAGTGATCAACATAGCTTAGCTGGTTTGGTGCTTGTGTGTGTTTGGGATTGACTCGGGTTCGATACCCGTTAGAAGCAAGATCTTCATTTCTTTTTTTTTTAAACAGACTAGTGGGCCAAGGCTTGTTGGGCCGGCTCCTTGGGCTCAGCAGGCCCAGCTCCGAAATCATAAAGAAAAGGGGAAAGGGTGGTTTGGGTTTGGGCTTAGACTACTAATTTTTTTTGTTGTTTCTACAATATAGTTATTATGTATTATTATTATTATTATTATTATTATTATTATTATTATTATTATTATTATTATTATTATTATTATTATTATTATAATAAACCTTTATATATATATATATATATATATTTGAAAAAAAAAAATAATTAGATGTAAACTTTAATAATAGAACTTGTCGTTTAAATCCAAATTATACGTAACGTATAATTATTTAACGCGAAATGTTACAGTCTCCCCTACTTTTAGGAACTTCGTCCCGAAGTTAAAGGAAGACACTAGGTTAGCAATTGGTCGACTACCGAAAACCTTGATAAAATTTCACACTACCTTAATGTACCTGTAAATTCATGATTACGTTCCGGACCGTAATTACCAATTTACCTTACATTAGGGCTTTGCGTCCTTTTATGACTTTCCCGATTGTTGAGCAGGTCTGATAGTCTCCACCAGTCGTTGAGCAGGTGGTAGGGCCTCTCCCGACTGTTGAAAAGACATGATGACCTCTACCAATCGTTGAGTAGATTGTTTGGTAGTCCACTAATTGTCGTACAAGTAAGCAAGTATGATTATGGATATAGCAATTAGTTCACATTCAAACAAGCATGCACACAAATGTTATGATAATACTTGAATTTATTATTTGAATCAAAAGTGCAATACATGGAATTAAAGAGAAAGTGAATATCATTTAAATGGTAGGGCTTGCTGTTAAGTAGTTGGAGGGTCTTGATCTCGGTTTAGTTTAGGGCATTGGTTACGGTAGTGATTTGGGTCCCCACATTCATAGCATTGACCATAGTTGTATCGATTAGGATTATCAGCCTGAGCAGGGTTGGTGGGTTGATTGGCATTAGGGTTTGGGGTCTCGCGACATGTGTTGACCAGATGGCCATACCTACCACAATTGGTGCACACGCGACATGCTGAAACAGTGGGATGATGTCGATTGCATGTGTTACACAATGGAAAGTTTCTTGTATAAGGCTTCTTGTTGGAGGCTTGTGTAGTGAGGTTTACATTAGGATTCCTGGTCTTACGCTTCTGGTTCTCGGTAGTTACCGCGGCCACAATACTTGTTTTCTTGCCTTTCCGAACTAAGGTTCCGTTCTTTATGTGATTTCCATCGCCATTTCCATTTCTATTGCCGTTCCCATTCATTGGGATGACTTGAGCCAACAAATTAGAAACCAGAGTTGTGATTTGTTGTGCCAATTGTTGAGAAATAATCGTAGCTAGTTGGGCGTCACCTCCATTGTTGTGGTTAGTGTTGTGGTCGTGGTTGTGGTTGCTGCTCCCTTCTTCATGATTGTCACCACTGTTAATGCGAGTGCTGTGGCGTGGAGACATGATCTGTAAGAGATACAATGAAGTCTCAATGAGGCATGAAATGAATGAGGTAATATAAGGAATGTAATCATTTATTCATTAATTAAAACGAATAAACGAAAACGTTGACTTATCAAAGATTCCAGATTCTAATAACATATGAAAACATGCTTTAGCCTATAAGTGAACACTCATCCCGAGAATTCCCAGGTAGGCATCCGGGTCCCTCGTCTGATTGGGATATATGCGCAATGCCAGCCTAGACAGAAGACTCAGAATACAGGCGTTCACCCTTCCAGATTGCACGTGTTCGTTATTAAAATTTAGAACTTCGACGAGATCTCAAGGGGGGTTCAGGTTAAACCTGAGGAATTTGTCCTATTAGTCTAAGAGTAGATCCACTGACAGAGAGCAACCTTCTTGTAGGGATGAAAGTAGGGATAAGAAGTAAAAGGAAGATAGAGAATAGCAAGTAAAAGAAGCAAGTACTGGTTATATCCTATGGTTATAGACTAGATTATTTTTCTAATAACCTAATTCCCTATAACCATGGCTCTGATACCAATCTGTAACACCCCAACCGATGGCGGAAACATCGGGATGTCACGTATTAATGATTGTTCAGTAGCTTATGGTGAGTAATAAATTCCATTAAATGATTTAAATGAATTACATACAATTGTTCTAGAATTTGTACATCAAATTGAATAAAACTATACACATATCTTCAAGCATCAATTCAAATCTTCAAGCAAATAGAACCTGAAACATGTTAAGTTGAAAAATGTTTTGGGTCAACAAAAGTTGGTGAGAATTACATAGGTTTTTGATAATAGAATAAAAATGTTGTGCAATTCATGTGTCATGTCAATCTAGTCCATATGTGAGAACATACTAGAAATAAATCGAGTGCATAATCAACCCTGATGACTGTTATAATATGATACATACCATACGCTCATGGTCCACTTGAATATGTTATGCGATAACAAACACCCACGCAACCTTTGTAGGAGGCACGTATCCGGGTGGGATTGTCAGTCCAATAGATCTATCAATGTATACCGTCGGCTTGTACGGAGTTAATGATTATGCTAGAATGGTGCTTACTCTAATCATGCTCAAGACATAATGCAACATAGAAAACACATAGACACATTGATGATTGAATTGCAATAATGATGTTATAACATGTTTCACCCCAAAAATGGTGATAAATAAAAGGGGCTATGTAAAACTCACCTTGGTAAAATGTTATATCTTGTTGAAAAATAGTGTGTTGCCCAAATGTGTCAAGTATCACCCTATAATAAGGTAATAAATATGTCTAAGTCTATCAATTCTACAAATGTATAAGTTTCTAGGGCTTCGAATTGGGGATAATTGCTCGTTTGATTAATATTAAAATATTCGCCAATAGGGAGAAATTTAGTAAATAAATAGCCAAAAATCTTTTTATGAAATTTAAATCTAAGATGGTCACAATAATGTGTTTAAAGTATAAAAATAATTTTTACAAAATTATTTTCTTTAAAATAGAATATTAATTCTATTTATAACAAATAGTCAAAATTTAATCTTAATATCTAAAAATATTAAAATTAAAGAATTATAAGTTTAAAATTTATATTTCTGTTCTAAATGATCAGAAATAATTTGTATAAAATTTTGGTGCAAAAATATTAAAAATTGGATTTATTATGATTTAATTATGATTAAAACTAACAAAAATTGATTAAAAATATTAAATAAATGATTTTTCAGAAATAAAAATCATTTCTGAAAAGCTTAATGTTATAAAAACTTAGAATAATTTTTGTGGAAATTAATAAGATCGTTTTGATATTTTTATAGATTTTTATAAATAAAATAGAATAAACTTGATTTAAATATTATAAATATTAAATAAATGAATTTCAGAAAAATAAAAATTGTAGATAAAGCTTTGACAATAGATTTGTTAAAAATAATTTTTTTAGAATTTATGAAAAGGTTTTAATATTTAAAAATGAATTTACAAGATTTAAAGATAATATATAAGTATAAATGGTTTGTTTAAAAAAAATGAAAAAGAAGTGGAAAAGGGCGCCCATGCCGGGACTCGAACCCGGGTGCCCTTGGTTACAAGCATTGATCACAACCACTTGGCCTAGGCCTGTGGTTGTGATTTAACCCTGTTTAAATAAAATAAATATGTTATCTCAAATCAGTTTTATCCCCAAATCAAGATTACGAACCCTAGCTTTTCCAATCAAGCAATTCACACATCTTTAACCCGATTAATGTTAGGGCTTTTGTTGTGTGGATGCCGATTAACAAAACCCACATAAAATATTAAGCTTACAGTGTTGTATCGTGTTCGATTGCTTGGTCAAGCTTAAAGTCAAAATATGCGATCGTGGTTGAACAACATAGTGTTGTGTGAAGAATTAGAGATTAAGAGAGGAGTATTGGCGAGTTGTGAAGGCTCGGGAATGTCCAATTTATAGTGATGATGTCTGGTTCGTGTTGTTGGAAGGTTTGACCCGTTTAATAACTATGACGCGATGATTGGTATATTATTGGAATGTTTTGGCCGAGTACTATGTATAATACGCGTATATACAGTCACTTACATGTCACGAAAAGAATTTGGTCAAATATTTCCATAAATTGGGTTCAAAACTAAAGCCAATCAAGGGAAAAAGAAGCTGTTCGCGCGTCTGTTGCAAGCAGCGAGCAGTAACAGCGTTTAAGGAGAGGTTTTATAAATTAAGGGTTGGATATAAAACAAGTGATCAACATAGCTTAGCTGGTTTGGTGCTTGTGTGTGTTTGGGATTGACTCGGGTTCGATACCCGTTAGAAGCAAGATCTTCATTTCTTTTTTTTTTTAAACAGACTAGTGGGCCAAGGCTTGTTGGGCCGGCTCCTTGGGCTCAGCAGGCCCAGCTCCGAAATCATAAAGAAAAGGGGAAAGGGTGGTTTGGGTTTGGGCTTAGACTACTAATTTTTTTTGTTGTTTCTACAATATAGTTATTATGTATTATTATTATTATTATTATAATAAACCTTTATATATATATATATATATATATATATATTTGAAAAAAAAAATAATTAGATGTAAACTTTAATAATAGAACTTGTCGTTTAAATCCAAATTATACGTAACGTATAATTATTTAACGCGAAATGTTACAGCACCCGCAGGTGATGGGCTTGCCTTGCCCATGGTTGACGTTGTAATCATTTGGGCTTTGTGGCCTTGTTCCCGTGTTTGGGCTTTGGCTTTGGGTAGAGGCCCAAGTAAATTTGGGTCCCTACCCCTTCAGTCTTGTTTGTGTTCGTTTGTTAAGAAAATTATTTGTTCGTGAACAGTTCATGAACGTTTACCGAATGAGATTTTATGTTCGTGTTCGTTTGTTAAGAAAACACTCATGTTCGTGTTCGTTTGTGTTCATTTGTTAATTTTGTTCATGAACGCAGACGAACACAAACGGACATTAATGAACACAAACAAGTGTTCATGAACACAAATGAACACAAAGAAGTGTTCATGAACGGAAACAAACACAAACGGACATATATTAACTTTTGAATAACATCGAATTCACATACATTAAGACATTAGCTAGATCCACCCAAAATATAACCTATTTGTCCAAACATACTTAGTACTGGAGAACGGAGTTGGAGGTGGATAGCAGAGGGGTTTGGAGTTGGAGGGCATCAACGCTGGAATGTGTAAACATATAATGAGTTTGGATACAAAAATTAGGTTTATTGATCTCATATAGTCATATATTACCTCATATATATTATTTATTGGGTAAAATAAATAAAAATAAAAGAATATAAAAAAGTATGAAAATTAAAAACCTTAATAAACTATCGAACATAAACGAACACGTTATCGAACGTTCACGAACATAAACGAACAAACGCGACCTCTGTTCATGTTCGCTCGTTTAACTAAACGAACGAATTTTTTTGTTCGTGTTCGTTCATTTATTAAACGAACGAACACAAATGAACTTCCCGCCGAACGGTTCATGAACTGTTCGCTGAAAGTTCAGTTCGTTTGCAGCCCTAGCTAGGCTATTGTGACTCCGTCGAATTGGTTGGGCCTTTGTATGTTGGGCCTTTTTCTGGATGGGCTAGGCTATTGTGGTGTGGGCCAGTTTGGCTTAACAGAGCCCACCTCGTCATATACATTATATAGTTTTTAAAATATATACACAACATATTGTTTTAAAATAAAAATACACACTTTAATATAAATATACATACCTAAATACATACATACATACCTATTTAGACACATACAAACCTAAATACTAATAATATAAAGCATAAATATAAAAAAAAAAAATATTAGCGGCGACTCACCGGTATTTTTGACGAATCTTTAGGTGGTTCACTAGATTGGTGATTCCCTACAACTCATCTTATAATTAAAAAAAATTTTAAACAAACTTACAGAAAAAACAGGAAAAAAAAAAACTCACCAAGAGATGAGGGTGGTGGTCGTTGCTTCGGTTGTGGTGGTGGTGCTTCGGTGGTGTTGGTGGTGGCCGGTTCCGGTGGTAGTAGTGCTGGGGTGGTAGCGAACGAACGGTGGTGAAAGAGAAGAGAGATGAGACGAGAGGAGATCGAGAGATGAGGGAGAGCAGGAGGTCGAGAGAGATGAGGGAGAGTGGGAGGAAAAATTAGCAGAGGAAGGAAAAGAGGAAGCAGATGGCGGGTTAGTATTATTTTCGAACAATAGCGGCGACATTCTCCGCTAATACTAACGCTAATATTGGTTTTTGTACGTGGAATCATGGACCGTTGATCTCCTGACCAATCAACGGTCAGGATTGGTTTTAATTGTGTTAGGTAGGGTTTGAGACATTAGCAGCGACACCTAGGTAGATTTGAGACATTAGCAGCGACACCTAGGTAGGACGCTGCTAAAGGTTAATTTTCTTGTAGTGTATAAGCTAATTTACTTGTTCGACCCATTTCACAATTTTCCTTTCAAGCTAATTTAACAGTTTAATTTCATTACCTTTCTAATATAAAACATAGGGGCCAAATCACAGGTAATGACTTATAATTGCAACCTATATTTTTCACTAAGACATGCCTATGATCTCCGGCCTAGCTAGTTTGAGGTGGAAGGTTTACCTCTTCAGAGGGTTCCCGTCTGCGGTTGGTCATAGGTTCGATTCTCGTCCATCGAAAAATTATACCCATTAAGGTTGAAAGGGGCCGGCGTGTGGGAGGACTCGAACTTATAACCCGGATGTTGTTAGACCTAGGATTTCACCATTAAACTGCGTCTTTCCAAAAAAAAAAAAAAAAAAAAAAACTAAGTTGTGTAGTATATCAAGAGAGGCAGCAAACTATGCATAACGTCGGGTATGGATGTCAGATGTTGGATCAAGATTTCCCTAGACTTGCAATGTCATGCATTCAGGGATTTACTTAAAAGATTATCGATTTATATCAGCTATGAATGTATACTACTAGGTTGGCCCGCGCGATGCGGCGGGTACACAACCTCTAATATAACGCTACTATACGCAATCTAAAAGACATTTTATAAGATGTTAGTCGCACTCTAAAGCATTTTAGAAGTCGTTGATGTTCTCTAAAGATTTTGGTTTAATAAGAATATGGGACCAAAACCTGGCTTAGTGATATGATAGTTATGAATGTCAAATATTTATGTTGTAAACTATGTCGTCAAGACGAATAGGCGCACTTACGATAGCCAGAATAGCATGTAAAAAGAAAAATAAAAAAAATTAATCACTTTATTCATCTATGCTTTAGTGATTGCACGACTTGTACATTATCACACAAATTATGAGTTGCATTATTATTTTTTACAATTGTTATTAAAGATGGTACATAAGGGTATAAATGGAACAAAAAGGGTAAAAATTTAAAGATTACACTTGAGACTTTTGGAATGTCATCTTAACTTTGACATTTTGAACATTTTTGCCCATGGCTCCCCCCTTTATAATGTAGTAAGTATAAGTATAAAATATTTGGGTTATATGGTACAAGCATCTTAATGCATTGATTTGTTTGGGTTACATGGTACAAGCATCTTAATGCATTGATAAGCAGGGCCGGCTGAAGCCCAAGTGAAATGAGGCTAGGGCTTTGAGCCCCTAAATCTATAGGGCCACCATTTTTTATTTTGAAACACCGAATTGGCCTAAGAAAGTGACAATTACAAATACCCTCCATTCAATTATGATTTGATTTGGCTCGTTAGACACAACGTATCGCAACACGGACTATACAAGAACTAAAAAAATATTTTATGCTTTCGGAAAAAGGGCCCCAAATTGATAATTCGCTTTAGGCCCCCTAAAGGGTTGAGCCGGCCCTGTTGATAAGGGTGGGGAAGATTTACATGGTACAAACATCTTAAAGCATATGGCTTTTCAAATGCCATCTTAAGTTTACCTAGATGAACATGTTTGCCCATCACTCACTCTTTATAATGTAGTAGAGATTATAGTAAACTTACAGACCAAGATGAATTGTGGTCTTAGTAACTAATGTCTCATGGAGCAAGATATGTTAGTCAATATATGTTTTAGATACCAAACATACTTTAAAAACAATGTTTTAAGATTGTTTTGGCTTGATTTAGACGTGTGGTGTGCTTATAAATGTTGAAGTGGTAAGGATTATTAGGTCACCTTAAAAAAAGATCAACTGCAACAAGATTTGTAGTTGATTATGCAGTGAGAGCTTGGAGACAAGTACCTTTGAAAATCGATTATTGAACGACCGCTATATTATTTTTAATGAAACGGTAATTGTTAGCCAACTCAGCCTCGGAAGCGGTTGTTAATGGAAAATAACTTATTATTATCATTTAACAATAATTCCTAGATTTTCTAGGATAAATACATCACAACCTATACTCTACATGATTTGAATCCCTAACTATTTGGTTATACAAGTACACTACTTATCACCAGGATGTCTTATACTCTTATTGGGGTCGGAAAATAATTGATTTTGGCATGTATCTTATTCATTCAAAAATTCATTTGAATAGTGATAGTTAACGGTAACTAAGTTTCATAACGGTTTAATTAAGTCACTGAGTATAAATATTAGGGGGGACGGGGCAGTATAAGATTTGGTCACGGGTACCCCACTATCAGCACGGTAACATCGCTGCCGGTAGTGCTAGTAGGTGTCCCGTGGACCTTTTCCTGGTTGTAGTTAATGGGATCTTTCTCTTGAGAGAGAGAGAGAGAGTGATAGACAATTATTATTAAGAGAGAGAGAGAGAGAGAGAGAGAGAGAGAGAGAGAGAGAGAGAGAGAGAGAGAGAGAGATGAGAGTGACTGAGAAAGAGTATTATTATTATTATTATTATTATTATTATTATTATTATTATTATTATTATTGTTATTATTATTATTATGTGTGAAAATAATTAATTGTGGGGTAAAGAATCAGTGAAGTGCTGCCTCTAAAAACTGTTTCGATGAAGTGAATCAGTGAAGTAATGTGGTAATGCAGGATTGGTAGAAATTAGTGAAGTTGAAGAACTACAAGGCAAGCGCCCCTCCCCCTTATGAACAAATTGATAATAATGAGAGTTAAAAGTAGTGAGTACTTAGATCATATTAGAACATAATACCGTAAATTGTATGCAACATGTTACTCTAGTATATATTCATTCAATAATTTCCATACAATAACTTGAAGTCTATAAGATTAAATTACTACCAATATTGATAATTAGCTTTCATTTATTCATATAGCACTAGCTGATAAAAAGCACCTTCGATACACATCATTGGTGTTTGTCGTTTCCCAGCCTCGACCTTCCTTATAGCATTCAACCTATCATTAACAAAACAATTGTATAAAGATATTATGAGTCAAATGTCTAAAGTACCATTTAGTCAAATAGGGAAACCGTAAAATGATTCGTAATGAAGATCAAGTTGAGAACTGAAATCGAAATTGGATGTGGCAAAGTGAGTAGGTGATGGGTTAGATGCGGAATCATTTAGTACATGTAATGTAAGACAATTCAAGCTCGTTTGTGTTCACTCACACTTTTTTTCAAACTCTATACAAAACATTGTAGATCAAAATGTGTTTACGGAAATGGTAGAATTGGAATAATTATCTAAAATTTCAAATGAGTTTTAAATAGTAAAATTGAATGCACTTACAGTGTCATTAATTTCATCACCACTTTTGAGCCCACCAATGATGTAGATCGAATCTTTAGCCACTGCTGCAGCCGAAAATCCTCGAGGATTGTTCATTGGCTCTCCAAGAACCCATGATCCACGTCGTGGATCATATATTTCTACCGTTGAAACCATTACGTTACCATCATAGCCTCCTAAAACATACCTGCAAATCAACTACTTTTTAGCCTTAAAGTACTAGCTCTATTTTTGTCTTATTCTAATGTTAGGCTTACAATTTTTCATTCAAAACGACCATTGATGGACAACCCCTCATTGTACTCATGCTCTCAATTTTTTTCCAAGAACGTTCTCTTGGATCATATCGTTCAGCTGTCCTGTGACAATAACATTATTCCAATAATAGTATCAAGTTGCAGGGATAATATCACATAACCAAAAGCAATTTTTATTTTATATTTTTAATTTTTTTTATGAATAGTCTGTGTACTAATATGATAATATCCTTCAACAAGCTAGGTTTAACATCATCTGTAACATAAGCCAATAATCAAATACCGCAAGTAGTATGTCCCGTCATAGCCACCAACAGCATAAAGTGCCCCATTAAGCTCAACTGCACCTAGAGTAAACCGCTGCCAAGATACATTTCACACAAACCATAGAGAATTTACATATCTTCCTCTAATGTAGTCAATGAAGGGTATTTTTAGACATTTTTCAGGCTAAATATTTTTGCTTGTAATTGGTCAACTTACCTTTTCAAGCATAGACTGTGCGGGAATCCAGGCGCCAACATCAAAATCCAATATCTCAACTGTAGAATAGCAATCTACACCATTTCCACCACCAATGGCATAAATTTTATCATTCATTGTGGCCCCTGCGAGATTCCCATTTTTCCTGCTTAGAGGAGGGCAAGTTGTCCACTGATCGGCTACTGGATTATAAGATTCAACTTCACAGAAAAAGAAATAAGAAACAAATGTTACTTACAAAGGTGTTCGGAAAGTAATTATGTGATACATTAAAGAGTGACATAACCATTGAGATATAATTAGATATTTTCTATTTATTTTTAGAATCAATATGTAATAGAACAAAGATAACATTTTTTAGAAAGAGATAGTATATGGAAAGAGAGTGAAGTCTCTTCAAATCGATTTAAGAGATAGTATAAGTATATTTGTTTAACTCTTACACAATTATGAAACAAAAAGTAACAAATGACTACCTGTATCAAACCATTGACCACAAGTCCCACCACCAAACACGAAAAGCTCATCATCTAACTTTGAAATTGCTGCATAACTTCTTTCAATATTCATGGGAGTAAGAGATTTAATGAGATTCTGTGAAGGGTAGTAACAATCCATTGATGACAACCATGATTCACCATCATATCCTCCCACCAAAAGAATCGGATCATCATCTAAACCAATTTCATTTAATTTTACATCATTGTATTCATGTGGGCCCACACAAGTTTTTAAGTCTGACATGATACACGTGCCTTTCAGTTTCTTGATGTCTGTTTGTGCTTCAATCTAAAAAACCATTTAACTATTGTAAGTCTACCGAAAAGAATACTATAATATATTTTTTCATTCAACAAATAAAAATCGTTAAGATGATCAAACTACACATGTGGTGATATAGGTGGGTTCGTAAGTTAGAAGGCTCGACAATGTATTGTCCCAACCAAACCAACATTTTTTATTGGTCAAATTTTAGACTACATTTTCAAAATAATTAATTAATGCAATAGATCTTGTCACAAAAAAATATATATTAGTAAAGTCTATTTTTGTTGATTAAAAGTACACTTTCGTGGTTTCATTAATTTTTTTATAACTTTTAACCCATTTAAACATCAAGATTAGGCTCAATGTCTAGCAAAATGTAGGCCCAATGGGTATGGTCCAACTTTCCCCTACCAACTAACCAAATCTTGCAGCCCAGCCAATTCTCATATAGCATTTCCCTTCTTCCTCTCGTACAAAATATACTCCCTCCCTCCCTTTACTATAATCTCTCTATATATTAAAATTATCCACTTGATAAAGCCCACAACCCCATCCATTCTCTTTTCTCTAGCTAAAATTAAAAAAAAAATTATCTCTTTCTTTACTATGATTTATCCTTCATATACACATACACACTAATTAAGATGTTGCGTGTCTCATTTACATGATAGCTAGTTGATCATCGGAGGGGTGTCGAAAATATTGGATCAGTATGACAACATACACCATGAAATGGAGCAACACATACAATGACCCAATGTATGCACTTTAGCTTTATAAAAACATAGGTCAAAAGTCAAGGTCCAAAGAAAAAATAAATACAAAGTAATTGAAGGCTTTAAAGATTTATCAATCAAGAATAGAAAACCATACCAAATTTTGCTCCAAAAAAGTGATCTTCTGTTTCAGATGATTAATCGTGCCCTTCTGCGTTGCTTTAAATGCCATCAACTCTTCAAGTTTTTCGATTAGCTAATACACACAATATATGAATACTAAGAAACAAGTAATATGTGTAATGTAAAAGGTGGCGACAAGGCCCGGGAAGCGGTTTGTTATTTAGTATGGCTTAAAATGGGTTAGGGTTGGGTAAACCAACAATCAATTTAAAGTTCATTTTTATTATTAATAAATAATGTTTTAAAATAGTTAATTTTTATTGCATCAAAATAATATTTAAATATTTAATAAATGACTTACGAGATTCAAAATTGTAGGCATATATATAATAGACACTTTCAACCTGTTTTACCCATCCCTTTAGCCTACTTTTTCATTTCACTCCTTTGAGAAGGACACAACACTCATCAACTCACACATGGGTAAATTGGTCCAAAGGGCCACCTTTACATATATAGTATGAAATACGCATATTAGTAAATTTATATAACCTTATCTATCATGGGGAAACTTTTGGGACCCTTCCTTTCCATAGTGTTATTGTTCCCAAAAAGCTTATCTTTACATTCAACAGAAATTGCAGCCCGGTCACCGGGTTTAGGCCACACATAATTTTCATTAGATGTTGCAAGCTTAGGCTTCAATGCTAATTCCTTGAGTTTCATGCAAATGACATCTTTCTCCTTAAGTGTAGCGAAAATGTTTACTTGTTTTTCACTGATAGGAAATCTCTTTAAGTGACTGCTAGTAACTCCCACCGGTGGAAAGAATGTTGTCCCGTTTGTTGTATTATGTGGAGTAGTAAGTGATGTACGTGGACAAGCCAACGCCTGACATGCCAGTAAGGACAACAAACGGTTTGTTTGGGCATGGTCTAACTCAAACCAGAAATGATTCAAAGTATGATAGTTGTTAATAATCAGCGGCTTAAATTGATTCTCGGTTAATGCTTTACATTGCATCTTCATTCGGATTTGAACCTATTTTAAGAAATCAAGCAATTCAAAGATATAAGTTTTCACTTAAGCACCATAGATGTAATTAATTGTGAATGGATTTATGTTTTGAAAGTTATTTTACAATATTAAATAATTAAAGGTAGAAAACCAGATAATCAACTATAATAATTTGGTCGTGAAATTAGTGTTCAAATTTTGTTCCAAGTTGACAGATAATTAGTTGTTTTTGTGTTTCAAAAACTATGATTACTAAAAAACTAATAGATATAACGAGTAAACATGACATTTTGGGAAATGGTCAAATGGAAGTGCAGTGCAAGTCTCCAAAATTAGATTAATGAGTATATGAGTACTTGTATAATTAATGTACATAGTCAATCTTGTGGAAGCTGATATGGAGCTAATTATCCAAACTCAATTATTTGAAAAAAAAAATATAGTTACAACGAAATTCTGTTTATCCAAAAAATAAAACTAAGAGAAAATTGCAGTTTTCGTCCCTGTAGTTTGCCTAAACTAACAGGTCCAGCCCAGGCTTAACACCCTGAGTACCTGTGGTTTCATTTTTTAACACTTTACGTCCCTGAGACTAACGGCCGTTAGTTGTTCCGTTAGTTTTTGGTGAAATAACTATTATACCCTTAATTTTTTTTGGGTGAAATGATTCTTATACCCTCTCTTCCTTCTTCTCCAACCAACCCACCCACCCACCACCTCCACCACCACCACCACCACCTACAACACCCACCACCACCTCCACCATCTCCACCATCACCACCTGCAACACCACCACCACCATCTCCACCCGTCCATCATCTTCTCCAACCAACACCACCACCACCTGCAGCAACACCACCACCACCACCATATCCCCTCCCTCATCTGCAGCCACTTCCCTCCACATCCCCTCAAACGACGTTGTTCGATTAATATTCCTTGTTTCCTCCCCTCACCTTCCTGGAAGTTCAATATTATTACAGTTTTATATGTTTCGAACTGATAATCAGTTTAAGATCCTCCAAGCACCAAACAACAAAACTAACAAAATTGAACGGGAAAACAATAATCATTATTCGATTATTGTTACAGGTGGTGGTGGTTTTGTAAAACCAATATATAAAAACACAAACTTTTACAAAACCCATATGCACAACAATTTAAATAACAAAACTAAACCCTAAAAATCACATTAAAAAACCACCATGTTGCAAAATAAAACCCAATTTTCACTTTTCTTACTGCTTCAGCTTTCTCAACTACCCCTTCTCCATCAAATTTATCAGCATCATATGCCTTAATAATATTTAAAGATCCCCTTTAGGCTTTATTCCCAACGAAGAAACAGAAACATATAATGGTTTAGAAATAGAGGTTTTAGATAAATTGGAGATTTGGGTATGGAAATTGATGATGTAAGTGTAGATTGAACAAGGGGTTTTGTTTTTCTTGTTTGGTTAGTGATTACACTATTAAAACTATGGTTTTGGGTATAAGATTGTTTTAAAGAATGCATCATATTGTTTGATCAAGAAACAGGGGAATTAATATTAATATTGTGATGGGTTGGTGTAATGTTGGGTGGGGAGAGGTGATATAAATTGGAAATGAGAGCCCACTAAACAATTTCACGTGTTGGTGTGTTATAAAGATCTATGACTAATGACTTTTTTATGGAATAATAATATTATTTGTGAAATATTTTATTTTGATTTATTATCAAGGTGGTGGAATGAAAAGGGCGGTCTTCGTCTCTTCGAATAAGATGGTGGAGATGGTGGTGGTGGTGTTGCAGGTGGTGGTGGTGGAGATGGTGGTGGTGGTGGTGGGTGTTGCAGGTGGTGGTGGTGGAGGTGGTGGGTGGGTGAGTTGGTTGGAGAAGAAGGAAGAGAGGGTATAAGAGTCATTTAACCCAAAAAATTAAGGGTATAATAGTCATTTCACCAAAAACTAACAGAACAACTAACGACCGTTAGTCTCAGGGACGTAAAGTGTTAGAAAATGAAACCACAGGTACTCAGGGTGTTAAGCCTGGGCTGAACCTGTTAGTTTAGGCAAACCACAGGGATGAAAACTGCAATTTTCTCTAAAACTAATTATAAGATAATTAGTTCAAAATGCAAATTTAAACCGTGAGTGGCAAATCATGGATTTTCAACCAGATTATGCACTTCTATAACTAACTTACAATTTTAGTAAAACACAATGAAAAGTCAAACATGTCACAATATACTTGTGGTGTACCTGAGCCGGGTATTGTGTTGTATAACCTTGAGAAGTCCAAGCACACGGGTCAATGTTCATTTGACCCGAGCTTACAGCCTCAAATATCCCGAGTAGTGTTCTATCCGTATAGTTGAAAAGAAACACAGGTAGACCAGGTTCGACCTTTTTCACATACTTAAAATGTGCACCTGGTAAACCTGTCACAGTTTGATGATTTAAATCAGAAAAATTTGAATTAATTTATTCATTTACATAAAAATTTGAATTCAAATACTGACCAAACAGATTCTTGCTAAGACATTCATTGATTGTTGTTTTCTTGGCACCGAAAATCACACCACCAAGTTGATCTTTTGATAAACCTCTAGTACTAGATGAGCCATTATAGCTACCCATCTTCAATCCACACATATATAAACAACAATTAGCAAGACTATTTCACCGTCGTGCCTTCGGGCGGGTGAGTGGTCGGGTTTTCCCGGGAATTGGTGGCAATTGGTGGCCTGGGTACTCTCGAGTACCTGATTCGCCAAAAGGGTGCTCGAGAATGCTCGGAATTGATTCGTTGGCCGTTAAAAAAAAAAAAAAAACATAATATGATGATCATATAATTAATTAATCAGAAGACCTTAAGTTTTAACATTAATCGATCAAAGACCAATGAAATCAAACCCATTTTGAGTTAAATTTCCAACCAACCAAGATTATATTTTTCAAAATATACTAACACACACTCATGCATGTTATCAAACTTTTTTTTTATTACATTAAACCTCCCCAAAAATAAGTTGATTGACAAGGAAACAGAAATAAATTAAAAAAGAAATACCTGCACAAACTTGTAAGCGCAAACTGCAAGAAACTTGTGCAAGAGACTGAGATATATATAGACGGATGAGATGCTTTGAAGGTTGTACATATTGCAAAAGGTGTTGTACCATTTGCACTTTTCTAATAAACAATTGTAAAATATTCTAAGTTTTTTAACAACAATATAAAAGAATTTTGATTCTTACACGTGGCAGGCATACACCATCTTCCCAAGTGAACCATATGTTTTTAATTGTATAAAATAATTTAGAGTGATATTAAACTCAAAACATAGTTTACCAAGTAAACTAGGGGTATAAAATCACGTGCGTTGCGTGTTTTACAATCAAGATTTAGATGATGGTTGATCAATCAATGAATTATACAATTGAGATTCCATTTTGGTTGTAAACGTTTAAAAAAAATAAAGAAATCTACACATAAGATAACACATTAAATTTGTAACGAAATTAGATAACATTATGTTATTTATATTAATAGTATATAATATAATAAAGTTTTTAAATAAAATAATATGAATAAAATAATAATATAGTTAATTGAATAAAACAATATATAGTAAAATAATAATATAGTTAATTAAATAAAATATTATTATAATTACTATTCATTTGAAATCACTATTCATTTAAATTGATTTATTAATATATGGTAATGTAATTAGAGCTATATATATTTTTTTTAATATTGTTTGGGTTAAAGTACAGATTTATAGTTTCACGGTCATGTTTTTACCGGTTTAGTCTCTTTGACACTCTTTGTTTTCGTAAATTTTTGTGAGTTAATCTTAAAAAGGTTTTTTTCTTCTCATTTCAGATTGAAATATTCTGACTTATTTAGATTTTCTCCTTATTTTTTTACACCTTTGTTTTTTGCTTGCCTCTTCGTTCAATAGAGGTGAGAGAAAAGGCCGGCCCTGAAAATTCAGGTGCCCGGGCCGAGATGCAAAATTTGTGTCCCTTAACTTTAGTTTTAGGCCTTAACGAAATAAATAATGTAAACTATTTTTTAAGCTACGATTAAAGTAATATCAAATTGATAGATCAAATTTTATTTCCAACTTAGGTTGTAGTCTAACGGTAGAAGGAACAAACCCTTTTGGGAAGGTTGGGAGTTCGAATCTCACAAAAGGGTGAAAATTGGCAATTAAAAACTTTTTTTGTTTCATAACAAAAATAAAAGTTAAAAAGAAAGTTAAAACCAACTCGTAAAAAGCAAAAACAACTAAGTGTGAGCCCTCTTCATTTCATCTTCTTCATCCTTTCCAATCTTACACTCATTAATAAACCTGCAATTTTATTTTTCTCAAACCATTTCATTTTCTTGTTTAATTCTTAACCTCTCTCAATATTTCTTTACTTTTTGTTTTATATAAACGACCATTCTCTTTGATTAATAATTGATTAACAATTTTGGGGCTCAAACATACAAAAATCCATCGAATTAAGGACATCACTGTTAAGAAACTTAGATTGTCGGAGGGTCAATGTGTCCCCGAGAAATTGGGCCCGGGCCGGGAGTCCTCCCCGCACCCCTTAAGAGCCGGCCCTGGTGAGAGAGACCAAAGGCAGTAAAAAAGGTAAGATTAAAAAGTAGATGAACATAACACTTTAACCAAATCATCAACATATGCATGGACCCATGAAAAGATTTTAGTTTGTAAAACTCAATTTGTAGATAAAACTCTCTTTCACATCGTTATATTTAAAGACTTCAATTTGATAGTGTTGTTGTGTTTATACCGATTCATCTACTGGTCTTACAACACTTTGTTTAATTTTGAACCTGGTAAGCAATTGTAATGCGCAGATATTAGATTTTGCAAACATCGACTTTAATTTAGCGCGCGAATTTTGAACACTTTGAATTTTGATCTTGAAACTGATTTAAAAAGAATTATAGGCCATGTAAAAATAATAACATAAATGTCATGTAAGATTGGTGACTTGTAAGTGACCTGATTGGAACAAACATTTTTGTAAGTGACCTAATTAGAACACTCTTAAAACTTGATTACTATTTTACAAAAATTCTCTATTATCTCATGTGCGAAAAGTGAGACACTTAGAAGATTTTTATTTATTATATAATAGAGTAATAATAAAGATAAAGATTATAAATTAATAAATATTAGCTCATATATTATCCATATTTAAGTAATAAAAAGAGGAGGGAAAAAAAAGATGTGGCATGTGTCCCAAATTATTTTGGTTTATTATATAGTATAGATATAGATATAGATTTTAAATATAAAAATGTAGATGATTTTATGTATTTTAAATAAACTTTGGTTGTTTCTAAAAAAAGAGACAGTTAATTTATAAACTAATAACAAGTAATAAACAAAGTATAAAAAATGAAAAATAAACAAACAAAGTACCTAAGTACTGAAATACCAGTACTGAACCGTTACATTCGATACCTACTTTTCTTTAATTTTGGTATCAGTCCCTGGTACGGTACCAGTCTCAAACGCTGAATCAAATTCCAAATACCCCGCATGTAAAGTTCTAATATGTTTTGGATTTTATTGGAGAGTTGAGTTATCCTACAAAGGCTACAAAAAACAAAAATTGTGAGAAGTCACTAGAAAATTACATGTGTCTAAATTAATCTTCCGTAACTTTTTTATACGTAATCTTTTAAAAAAAATTATACCATAAATTTGAACCTCTTTTTATCTTTAATATGAGTACCCTATTGTTATACTTTAAAAAAAAATCGAAAACCCAGTTGCGTAAGACACAATAGAGATAAGGTAAAACATAATGCGTACCAAATTAAATATGCAGTGAACAATATGGTATAAAACACAATGAACAGTTTAATAAAAATACAATGAACAGAAAACTAAAACACAAAGAATAACATAATAAAACACATTAATGTACACCATAAATACAAAACCCATGGAAACCTAGTTCAGAAACTTGCTATCTTCGGTGGCACGAGCTCAGGTTGTCGGCGGCATGATGATGTAAAGCCAACAACTTGTTAGGACTAGGTTTTGGCTTGCCCATTTCTTCTTATTAGGAAAATAGGTTTGGAACCCTATACAAGGGGCTGCTTGCTGCTCACCCCTATCTCTAAAGGGGAGCACACTCGTTACCACTAAACGACGAAACCGGGAGCGGAAGGAGGGACTTGAACCCTCAACGTCAGCCTTGGCAAGGCTATGCTCTACCAATTAAGCTATTTCCGCCAGCTATGGTAGTGGCGAAGCACTGCTGAGACCAAGAAAGAGGTATTACGCAAATGCGTAAAACACAATGAACAACATAACACAATGGAAAGCATATTAAAATCACAATGGACAATGTTAAATCATGTGTAGATTAAAACAAACATAATAAACATATTTATAACACAATTGACGAGCAGAAGACACAGTGATGTAATGAAAACCTAATAACACGTATTATTTTGTTTTTCAATTTTAATATAGCAATGTGGTACTTATATTAAAAATAAAAAACGATTGTTAATATGGTGATTTTTTTTAAAAAGAAATAATGTATTGTATACAAGGTATGTATATGAAATACAAGGACAAATCACTAGAATTATTTTGCCATGTTTCCTTGCAAATTGACACGAATCACATCTGAGTTGCCCGGTTGTTATTAACAACTAAATAACCTATACAAACCCATAAATCACTTATTGCGTAATAAACATTTCCATGATTTACCAACAAAGAGATGTATGTGTGTTAGTAGCAATGAAAGAAAAATCACAAAAAACTTTGAGAGAAGATGAGTAATCGACTGAGAAACCTTTCAATAATCTACCATTTAAACACATTTTACATCAACCCAACTAACTCTCTATTATCCAATCGAAAACTTAAAACTTTTAGCGTAATTAAAATACAAAATCTTTGTGGCAGTGGCGGCAAAGTTACAAACATATAGCTTTGAGGCATTTGAGTGATTGGCATTAAAAATGGTAAGAAGAACTTTCATCATGGTGGATTAGTCAGAGCAATGAAGACAAAAATTAGATCCTTGTGGTCGTAAGTTCGAATCTAAGCCAACATGAATTTTACCCTCTAGTGTTACCTCAGAGAACATAGTTCTTGTGGGGGCACAACGACTGTCATCCCGTCTAGTACAGTACAACAAACGTGGTAAAGTTCTCGTGGAACGCCAAGCCTCACACTGATGTCAGCGTGCACCTGGTTAAAAAAACATAATCTAGTCGAATGTGGAGTGACAAGCCTGCCAAAGAGCGAGTATGACCTATTTATCCCTATAAAAAAAAATAAAGTCACCGTTAAAATAATTTAAAATGGTAAAACTAAAGTAAAGTAGATGGACATAACAAGTTTGTGTTTAAACAAAATAATGAATCTGTACGGAGAAGAAATAAATGACCAATGAAAAAACCTTCAAACTCTTTTCTTTTTAGTCAAAGATGCTTTATAATGGGTCCATGTGACTTATTATAAATCATCATTGAAAAAAAAATAAAAGGTTTTGGAAACTCTCTCATTGGTTACAGAGATGAGATTTTTTTCTGAATTCTGGTACAGTACCAGTAGCATATTGGTAACGTACCGATCGAGCCTAATTGGTATCGATTGTTGTTAGGAATTTTATTTCATGAAAAAACAGTATCAATACTGGTATTTTCTAGATATTCATTATTATTTAGTACGGAATTGAAAATTTGGGGAGTTTTTCTTTGAGAGTTTTCATAATGATGGCTAAAAGAATCTCGGTGCATAATCGGTAGTTACATATGGAGCTTTGTAGGTGTTAAGTTCAAGTTTCACGGACGACAGGAATAAACAAATTGGTCTTTAAAAAATCAAAAATTAATATACTAAGGTTATGTTTATTTTTTTTTTCAAGAAATTGAATTAGAGTACAAGATCCACTTTTAAAGTTCCAAATTATAAGACAAATTACTCTCAAATTCAAAGTTTCTGGTTCTTAAAAATAAGATATAAAAAAAAAACTCTCTCCATGAGGGGCGAAAAGAAGACCAAGGGACGCATGCAAGGGAGGCTCACTTTAGCGAACTACCAAGATCTACATCAAAGGAAAAGGGAAGAACAAACATTTATCAACCAAAGAAACAGTAATAGCAGGAAGAACGACGACTGGGAGACAGTGTTGAGCAAGAAAGATAAGATGAAAGAGAGGAAGTTCTACAAAAGGGAAGAAAGATTGAAGCAGACAACATCCTTTTTCGTGTATAACATACCTGAAGATTGTAATGCCGAAGCGCTATGGAATGCTTTTGTTCACTTTGGTAACCTCAAGGATGCTTACATTCCAGCGAAAAGTGATAGAGTTGGGAATCGTTTTGGCTTCTTAAAACTCACGGACGTCATTGATGAGTTTGAGTGGGCTAAAACGATAAAGGGAGTGGTCCTGAACGGGGCTGTTATTGGGGTTAACGTCGCTAAATTCTCCATAGACATGAATAAAAGCAGGGAGGACGTTAAGAAGGGAAGACAGTCAGTCTTTAGCAGACTGTGGGTGGAGGAGGGTGGACTGAAAGTTGGTAACTCATCAGGTCATAATGTTAGTTCGAGTTCTAATAATAGTGTTGACCCCGTCACGTTTCATTCATACAAGGATGCCTTCCAAGGGAAGAAGGCTGGAACCGATCTAAGCTTTACTATTGATCTCCCACCAATCATGTCTGAAATGAAGAGTCGTTTGGAAAGGCGCTTATTGGTGAAATGAAGGATTTCAAAAGCCTGAACAAGCTTTCTTGTTTAGTTAAGGATTTCTCAGAGTGGTCTTTCAACATCAAATACATGGGTGGTTTGAGCATTACTTTGGTGTTTGATAACCCGGAGTTGGCTAGAAATGTTTTGGAGGCTGAAACTGAAAGATGGAGCTGCTGGTTTTCTATCCTTGCAATCTGGGAAGGAGGGCATTGGAATTGTAATCGTCATTCCTGGATCAATGTGATAGGGATGCCTCCAGAGCTTTGGGACCGGCATGTCTTTAATAAAATCGGAGAGCGGTGCAGGGGGTTAATCGTTCAATCCAGTGCTTCTGGTAATGATGTTATTTTGAACTCATCCTCAATGGTCATTCTGGTATCTTTTGGAAAGAAAATTTCCGTTGATAACTCGAAGGAAGGTGGCTATTCGGTTTGGGTTGAAGAATTTGAGTCTTGTTGGGCTCCAACTATGCCATTGAGGGAGAGTAGTGTTCCGGTCATCAAATCGGTTATTGTCCGATCAATCGAGCCTGAGGAGGATGAAGACGACGAGTTAGTGGGTAGTCCAAAGGTTTACATGGGGAATGGTAACATTTTGCATGCTGGGGAAGTTGATGAAAACTTTTTGAATTTGGGCGGCTATCTTAATGGACTCGAAAAAAGCAATACATTTGATGGGTCAACTTCTAAATGGACCACTAATAATGGATATACTGAGGGAGCCAGGTTGGCATCTATTATTGTGGGGTCCAACACTTGTCACACCCCAACCGATGGTGGAATACATCGAGGCGCGACTTGTGATAGATTGTTCAAAGACTTCATGATAATAAAATTGTTACAATATAATTTAAAGAGGATTTCATTTCATAACATTTAAAGGTCTAAAAGAAATACAAATTTTTCAAGATAGTAAATATGACATTCAAAATAACAAAACTTAAATGGTGTGTTTCTAAGTCCATCCCTAATAAGTTTTCTTGAGTCATCGCATCATATATTTCCTGCAACATGTATAAAATAGGGCTGTTCATGAGCCGAATTGAGCCGAGCTAGATCAAGCTCGCGCTCGGATTTGAAACCGAGCTGGAAATCAAAGCTCAAGCTCGGCATGGTATGACTCGAATTTAAAAAGAAAAAAGAAAAATGACTTTCAAAATTAAACAGTCTAAACTATCATTCACTAGTTAAAAATAACACAATTCAAATAAGTTTAATGTAATACATTACAAGCTAAAATCAAGTTCAAACAAATACAAAATACGTCTCAAATTTCAACAGAATACAATATAAGTTCAACAACATACGAATTATCCCCCTAAATATGCAATAGATATCTGACTGAACTCCTAAATACTGACCTCTTTGAAATCAAAAGTAGTATTAAGTTTGATAACTTGAGTACTTCTATGGTTTATTTAAATAACTTAATTAGTTGTAACTTCAATCCCAAGCACATAATCTCCATGTTACTATTACCAAATATTAAAAATGTGATATGTTTTAACCTTTTTATAGTATATTATATATATAGATATAATTATATATTAAAAATTAGAATTATCCAAGCCAGCTCGGCTCGTTACGAACCGAGCCGAGCTATATCAAGCGAGCTTTTTTCGAGCTAAATCCGAGCGAGCTTCAAGCGAACTCCGCGCCACGAGCTTTTTGGACAACCCTAGTATAAGATATCCGTCAACACATAAAGCATTGATGAGCATACTAGTTTTGGTTTACATACATAGTATAACAGTATTTTACTTGAATCATCATGCTATAATTTTGCACATACAGAATCATACAAAAGGCATAATGTCACACCCCGCCTAGGCGGAAACACGGGAATGCAACGATCGAAAAGTTTTCAAGCACAAGGTTCAAGCAACACATATTTATTAAAAATAGTACCACCATAAGGATGGAATTCGTCATGATTTTATTGAAAAATAAGCATAGTGTAGGCACATGAACATTTGTCTTATGGAAATTGAAAACATAACATCTTGAAGGTGACAAAAGCCATCAAAGTGATAGCACGGTATGCATGCTCGAACCCTTCTCTCAATCCTCTGTGGCCCTCCATTAGTACTAGAAACACATGCATAAAGGATTTTGTCAACAATAATGTTGGTGAATCTATGGGTTTTGAATATATTGTGAAATGAACGTGTCATCCGTGTTTGACCAATCATGAGCTAGCTAAGCAAATGATCACTGTGAGAACCATGAGTCCCGTAACCAAACCTCGTGACTGTGGTGCCTCGTGCATTGTACATTAAAGACAATGTATGTATAGTAGAATACTAACGCTCTTTTGCATGTGGCCGGTTAGCGCGACTAACCAAGAGCGGGGGTGTCAACCCAATAGATCTATTAAAATGTTCCATGGCTAAATGTCTAGCTAATGGTTACAGTGAACGATGTACGAGGACTAGTGAGCTCATGAACCAATATGTCTCATGTTCCACATGGTAGTCATGCTAGAATGTACACACTTGAAATTGACACAAGTATTGATGCATGTATTTCCCCCAAAATGTAAAATAGTAAAATGGGGCCATAGAAAACTCACCTGTTTGAGTCGTGTGTGGTCTGGTGAGCTAGTAGATGATCACCGTCCTGACAAATGATACCCTATGATCATTATGGACACGGTAAGTCATCCGGATGTTGTTTATCACACAAATTGTTCACCCGACACTTCTGGACCATTGTGTTTAGTGTGTATCATTGTTCATGATACTTGTTAATGTTTTAACAAACATATAGTTTCCAAAACTTTGTTGTTTTGAAATGTAATGTACATGGTGAACTATATTGGGCCTCACATGGGGTATTTGGGCCGTATATTAGCACTTATTCATCATGTGTGGTTGGTTTTTGAGAAAGGTTTGATTAACACATGTTTATTTTCTTCTTAAAACCATTTGTAAGATAACACATGTTTATTTTCTTCTTAAAACCATTTGTAAGATAACATATGTTTCCGGCATAACTAAACTTATGTTAAATGATTATGGCCAGACCAAATGCACTTAATGGAGCTAGGATTCGATGGTTTTGTGGTTCATTAGTGATTGATTCAAGCATTGCTAAGTCTAAGCCGTGAGCTTGCATGTGCTCTAGTGATTTAGGTCGATTAATTACCATTTAAATGTTACATCATAGTAATGTGATCACATGAGTATGCATTCTCTAGGTGTGTTTTAGGTCGTTCTAAGATCAATGATTCCTTAAGGCCGATAGGTGTGATCAATGTGCTTGGGTATCGAGTTTGTAAAGGGGCTCCCGTATCTAATAGGGTGGTTTAGGACTTACCTTGAGTGGTTGTGAGTGCTAATGATCCTTAGACTTGGAGAGCTTCCTATGCCAAGCCTTGAGCCGATGGATTGAAGCTTCCAACTTTTGTGTTCTTGATCACTTTTGGCCGTGAGTTTTAGAGTGAGAGAGAGGGAGAGCGAGATGTGAATTGGTGCAAGGAATGAAGGTGAGGGTGGAGGTCCTTATATAGAGGTTCTAGTGGGTAGATGACAAAACATTTGTGGCATCCTCATGCTTCTCGGCCGAAACAAGGAGTTAGAGAAGTTTCATGGATTCTTGCAAAGTCAATGGATGGAAAGACTAATCATGAAAGGGGAAAGGTTGACATTGCTAGCTAGTTGGTTAGTTTTTGGATTATACCCATTTACATGTAAGTTCTATGTCTCCTTTGTTGACTCTAGTCGATCTATACTCATAGGTTGGAGGTTTCATGGAGCTATCACTAGATCACTTTCTTGGGAATGTTCGGCCGATCCCTAGGAGTCTAGGAGTGATATTTGTGGCAAGCCTCTTTGTGTAAGACTCATGGTGAAAGTCTATTCTTCCTACTTTTGTGTAAGTTTGGTGGCATGAGTTGAGAGTGACCCTTTATAAGACAAAGATTTTCCTTGTCTCTTCCTTGTTGTATGCGTGTAAGGGGTGGGAAAAACAAGGGACATGTGTTGAAAACAAGGTGGTAATCCATAAAGGGATAGGTTGACTTCTTATGGTGTATTCTAGTGCTATCTATAAAGGTGAAAGTTGCTCACTTCCTAGTCATTTGGCTGATCACTTCTTAACTATAAGAGGAAGGCTTGTCAAGTGTGATCTATCCTCTAATGATTTGTGTTTTGTATCTATTTTAGTATAACATCCTAGTTCCATCCATGTTCCTTGTTAATTAGTGTAGGTAGCCGAAATGTGTAAGAGTTTAGGTGTTTATAGGCGTGTGTTGGAAAGCAAGTTTTGTAACTCTTTGTTTTCTTGTATCCTAGCCCTCGACCTTAGGTATAAGTAGAGGAAAAGGAGTTGTCTAAGGAGTAAGACTTCCATAGGTTAATAGAAGATGTAAGACTCCATGTTTGTGTATAGTGTGATAACTAATCCATGTTTGTGAGTATGTGTGTATACGTGCGTGTGTATATGTGTAATGCCGTGTGTATGTGTGTATATACACATGTGGGCATAGCTTGTATAGACAATAATCTTGGTTATGATCCAATACTTAACATATTGTGATAAATAAATCGGCCTATTCATGTTAATAGTGTTATGATTGTTCGTGTATAGCCGCTAGTACACCTTTGATATAGGAATATCATCCGGTTTCATAAGGGTAAGAGGTTGTTAAATTCCATGCCTCTTGATGACGACACTAACATGTATTTTGTTTCACATGTGTCATGGGTTTGTTGAATGATTTCCCATGATGATCTTTGTGTTCACAATCATGTGTTAGAGGTGCATTAGCATGTGTTAGTGGGCATAACCTCTTGTAATGCTTGTTTTGATGGTGTGTCCGGGTGTTGTATGACTAAACAAGTGTATTATCTTGAGTTTTCTGTTTAACTCATGCTCTACTAGCCTGGGGGGGGGGGTATAGTGTATGCAAATTGTCTAAAAATGCACATATAATGACTTAATATGTGAAACATGTATGGTCCTTGACCTGTTACGTTGACTATTGTCATACATAATCAACACTCGTGTGCACTGCTTGACCTAACACCGAAGTGGTAGGCCGGTAAAACTTATCATGACCCAGTTAAGGGGCGGGGTGCTACTCCTATAGCGCTATACATGTAAGGTGGGTTGTATGCTTAAGGCTTTTGTATATTAGTTTGAATTCTAGCATGGCATAGTTTGTAAGCATGTTTAGTAGATTAAGGACGTGAGTATGAAAGTGTTTTGTGTATGTTTGCATAGGATACATGTTGAGCCCCAAAAGTGTTAAAGAGTAAAAAGGGGACAAGTATGAACTCACCTTAGGGTGTGTTTGTTAAGTTCTCGAAACGGGTCTTGAGGAGGAAGAACTTTAGCTCCGATTAACTAGAGTTGGAAAGGAATGAGTCTTAGATTCAAGAGTTGTTTTAATAGGTTCAAGAGTGTCATGCATGCCTTTTAGGTGAACCAAAACACCAATCGTCTTTAAGGCGACTCAGATGGTCAAGAGCTAAAGTTTATAACCAAGCACAAAATCACCATGACGGCGATTCGGATGGTATGAGTTAGAGTTAGGAATGTGAATCCATTTTAAGAGTGTTTCATGTCGTGACCACTTTGTTTATAGATAAAACATGGGTCTTGGACACGGGATTTTCCCATTCTTGTATGGAACTAGTCCAGGTTACAAGATGGGTCAAGAGATTGGTAAGGTAGGGATGTATCCACAAACCTTCCAAGTTAATAGATTAATAGAGTTTTGAAAGTATCTATTTTAGTATTTACATAATATAACTAGAAGATTAAAGTAGTGTATGGTGACTTAGTTTGGAAGAGCCTTGGCTTTCCTTTGTCAACCATTAACCATAACACAAGTCCATCCAACATTAAGTTGGTGGTGAACTTGGTTGGTATCACTACTACTAACCTTCTATTGCATAAAAACAATAGAAGATAAACCACCTTTGAGGCCTCATTTTGGTGTCCTACTCATATTTATTTGCCATATCAAACAAAAGTTAGGTCCTAGAGGTTTCTCAAAGGGGTTATAGGAAGAAAAAGAGTAAAGAAAATTGAAAAAAAGTGCGGTTGAAGGTCAAAGAACTTACTAATTTGAATCAGGAAGTTTGCCTTATTTTCTTGAAGTTTTGAGAGTTTAGAGAGTTTAGAGAGTGTTTTGTAGTGAAGAAATGATTAAAGAGTGAAGGGAAGGGAGTATTTATAGTTGTGGTAAAGGGGTTTGGCAATTAATGGAGTAAATAGGTGGTTAGGAGTGAATTAGGTGGGAGATATGAGTTTGGTTATTATAGGGTGTCATAGTTGTTGTCTTCTGCTGTTGTCATCGAGTCTAAAAAAAGGAACGAACAACATTATGTTGTTTATGGTTGTTGTTTTGTTTGGAGATAAAAGTCAACTTCAACTAACTCACGCTTTTTTAATGAAACTATTAAGATCTTAACTAAATGAGTTTCTTGTTATAACGCCTAAATTGATTAGGATAAATTATAATGACGACTCGTCATGAATTGGTAGGAGTAACATAAATGAAACGAATAAAGACAAACTTGGAATTTGTTAAATATAGAATTTAAAATACATGTAAAAGTAAAAATCATGCGATGTTACAGTCTCCCCTATTTTAGGAAATTTCGTCTCAAAATTTATTTAAGTGGCTTGTCCGAAGAGATGTGGGTACTTCTTCTTCATTTGCTCTTCGGGTTCCCAAGTGAATTCGGGTCCGTTCTTTGATTCCCAACGAACTTTGACTAATGGGATACGTTTTCGCTTGAGTTGTTTGACTTCTCAGTCCATAACTTCCACGGGTTTCTCGACGAAGTGCATGGTTTCGTTGATTCGCACATTATCAAGAGGAATATGTATGTTTCCTTCGGCTAAGCATTTTCTTCAAGTTTGAAACATGGAAGGTAGGATGAACGTTGTTGAGTTCTTGAGGTAACTCGAGCTTGTAGGCTACTTTCCCAATTCGTTCAATGATCTTGAATGAACCAACATAGCATGGAGCTAACCTTCCTTTATTTCCAAACCTGATTACTCCTTTCCAAGGAGATAGCTTGAGGAGTAATTGATAACCATCGTTGAATTCGAGGGGCTTTCATCGCTTGTCAGCATAGCTTTTCTGACGGCTTCGAGCAGCTAAGAGATTGCCACGGATCTGGATGATTTTGTTGGTTGTTTCTTGGATGATTTCGGGACCAGTGATTTGTGCATCACCAATCTCGTGTCAACATATGGGAGAACGACACTTTCGACCATAAAGAGCTTCGAATGGGGCCATTTTGATGCTGGAATGGTAACTATTGTTGTACGAGAACTCGATCAATGGTAGATGTGCATCCCAATTTCCACCAAAATCAATTACACAAGATGAAGCATATCCTCGAGAGTCTGGATCGTACGTTCAGTTTGGCTGTCTGTTTGAGGATGGAAAGCCGTACTAAGATTAAGTTGAGTACCCATGGCTGTCTGGAATGTTTGCCAAAGACAAGAAGTAAATCGACCATTATGATCCGAGATGATGTCAAGGGGAATACCATGGCGACATATGACTTCTGTGACAACAGTCAATGTAACAGGTCAACGACCGTACATGTTTCATTTATTACGTCATTATATGTGCATTTTTAGACAATTTGCATACACTATACCCCCAGGCTAGTAGAGCATGAGTTAATCAGAAAACTCAACATAGTACACTTGTTTAGTCGTACAACACCTGGACATGCCATCAAACAAGCATTACAAGAGGTTGTTGCCCTCTAACACATGATAATGCACCTCTAACACACGTTTGTGAACACAAAGATCATCATGGGATATCATTAAACAAACCCATGACACATATGAAACAAAATACATGTTAATGTCGTCATCAAGAGGTATGGAACTTAAAAAACTCTTACCCTTGTGGAACCGGATGATATTCCTATATCAAAGGTGTACTAGAGGCTATACAACAAACAATCACAACACTATTAACATGAATAGGCCGACTTATGGACATAACATGTTAAGCATGGGATCATGGCCAAGATATTGTCTTAGAGACTATGCAATCTATGCCCACATGTGTATAAATACACATACATACGACATTACATGCACACGACACCCAAAACAAACAAGCAAACATAGGATAAGACAATTCTACTAGTTTTGACACCTCTTCCCTTTCCTTATGAATTTTCGGCCACTACCTTGCACACAAGCAACCTCACACATGTCTTGTTATCATAAAAAAGGCAAGGCATGATCTTACAACAATTTCACTTAGGAACAACACAAGCCTTAACTAGGAAACCCCATTCTTTGTCTTACACTGACCCTGTCCCTGTTTCGGAGCCCGTCAAGCCGGCCATTCCCGAGCCTGTACCCTTAGCCGTCGAGGTAGGTGAGCCATCAAAGAGGCTCAAGAGACACTCACAGGCCCGTAAGCGGCCTTACCTACCTAGTCTTACCAGCGACCTTGCGCACTGAGACGAGGAGGATGACCTCGAGACCATGAGCTTGGGAGGCTTATCGGGGAGACCCCTCCGCTCCGAGCGCAGTGTTTTTATAGCGCACTGTTATTAGCAGAGGTTGAGCAGGGGAGGTTAGCTGCCATAGTAGAGCGATCGGAGATGGGGAGACGAGTGGAGATATTAGAGCATAAGGTGGCGGAGACAGACCGACGCATGAGGGAGGCTATTATCTCTCTTGCTGCTGCTTTCCCACCCCTTTCTTAGATTATGCTTTTATGATGATTATGCATGTGTTGACTTATGATGTTTTGTGACTATGGATGTTATAACTTAAAAACTAACCGCGGTTCTGTTGATTCAGTCACCACCTCCTCAGATTCAACCTCTTCTACCATAGCCATGAAACAAAAGTTTTCTGGTTCATTTTCAGCTTTGGCAACTAATGCAAAATTTTCATCTGTTAACTCATCTGGTAGACTGCTCCAATCAACAAAGCCTTGTGTGAAGAAGCTCTGTTGACTGGTCTCTGCAGGAGCAGAGGATGGAGCAACAGTCGTTTGCACAGGTGCCTGGGCAACAGGTATTTGCACATAGTGGATCTGAGGAACAGTGGTTTGGACATACTGGACAGGAACAATGTTTGAGGACTGTGCAAAATGAGCAGTGTTTTGCACATTTGGTCCAGGGGTATTATAGGAATTTTGATAAGTGTTGGTCTGAGGTCTTTGATTTGGGTAGGTAATCATAGGTGTACCATGTTGACTCCTACATTCCCTAGCAAAATAACCAAGTCTATGACATTTATAACACTTTATCTTTGATTTATCCAACCCAACCTTTGATCTGCCAGTTAACCCTGGAAACCTTCTCCTAGTTTTCTTGTAAAAATTATTAGTTCTTACACTGAGAAGGGCCAATTGGTGCATAATGTCCATTTCCTCCAAATCATCAGGGTCAAAGTATTTCAGGTCATCATACTCAAAGGATATGTTATCAGATGCCTAAATATCACCACCACTTGTTGTGAAAGCATAGTTTGGTGAATAAGAATCAGAGTTAAAACCTGAGTTAAAACCTAAGTTAAAACCTGAAGTTATGTCAATGAAGTGATCATAACTCTGATCCTTAGTATTTCCAGGCACCTCATCATGACCCAAAAGTGTTGTATTCCCAAATACATAATCATCAGACACTTTTCCAGAGTCCTGGAGCTTTTTTTTTCTGGTTAAGCTCTCTCTCATAGGTCAAGAGCTTACCATGAAGCTGGGTCAGTGATAGGTCCTTAAATCCAATTGAGTTTCTCATAACAATAGCAATAGTGTCCCATTTGTCTGGTAATGATCTTAAAAACCTATGGTTCAAAGTTGAATGAGGGTAAGTTAGACCAACCAGTTTTAGTTCACTAATGAGACAGTTAAACCTCTCAAATTGTTGAGTTAACGACTCTCCCTTGACATGACTGAATGTTTCATATTGTAGGTTAAGTATTTCACGATTGTTTTCAATAACCTCTTCAGTCCCACCAAATTGTTCTTTCAGTGCATCCCACAACTCCTTTGCACTGTTACAGTGTAATAGCCCAGCATATATATCATTGGGTAGAGCCATGGCCACAATACTGAAGGCCTAAGCATCTAACTCAATTTTCTGAAAATCTTAGTCAGAGTAGTTTTCAAGTTTCTTTGGCTCCTGAACCTTGGGATCTGCAGTACTCGGCACCATCGGAACATGTGGTCCGAAGATAACCGACTTCCAACACCCAGTGTTCTGTTGAGCTAGAACATGGCTCATCCAACGTTGCCAGATATTGTATTCAGATCTGACAAGCATCGGTGGCTTGTTGTTCGTGCCAGTGTTATGTGGATCGTGATTGATTGAAGCCATTCTCTGATTTTTCAAAAAAAAAAAAACAAAGTCTGTTTAAAAACGGTTGAATCAAAATTAAACTATTACTCTGTTTTCAATCCGACAGACAAACGATATCAATAATTGTGAGCTAATCTGTTTATATTAAATTGATTGGTTAGATCGAATTTAATTGACCAAGCTCTGTTACCAATTGTTAGGATCTGAGTTTGATTGTTTTGATATATTTAGAATAAGATGAGAAATGAATGATGTAAGTATATATGGAAAGTGCAGCGGAATGATAAACTATAATCAAAACAACAGGAATAAATGTTTTCAATAATCAAATGCTTTCATTAATTGAAAGATTACAATCAGTACAAATACTCCCCCTCAGCCTGATCACACAGTGATTGTTTGTCTGAGAGAATGTTTGTGTGTGATGTAATAGAACAGCACAAGCACTGTTCTATTTATAGACAAACCTAAACCACTGATGAGCTGTGCTGACATCACCTAAGATAGTAACCTCTAACAGAATAACAACATAAAATATCTGCCCTATACAAACTACTGTTATATTACAAAACACTGTAAAGTAAACTACTGCTAAGGGAAAACTCTGATGGTCTTGCAACATCTGTTGGAGTCTAAGTACTGTTGACTCCAACAGACCTTTAGTCTTCAGTACTTAATTAGCAGTTGTTTCTTCATCAGACCTTTGGTCAGCAGTTGTTCTCTATCAGTTGTTCTCTAGCAGTCCTTTGTATCAGCAGTTGTCAAAGCAGTTGTTTGGATGGAACAGTTGTTAGGGTCAGCAGTCTTTTGGGAAGAGTATGTTGTAAAGACTGTTTATTTGTGGAATCAATTGTTAGCATATTTTGGCTTTTCAATCATCTATTCTTCTCCAGGTCAGCAGACCCAACAATCTCCCCCTAGAATAGATGATGCCAAAACTAAGCTTTATTATTGATCTTTATTTCTCATCAGACTTTCTCTGATTTGTCCTTTGAATTGAAGTTCAAAGTCCAAGGAAAATAGGTCTTCTACATCTCTTTCAAGCTCAAGGTTCAACAGTGTTTGGAGATCATTTGCACATAGGCTATATGCATCATCCATGCTTAGCTTTTGAACTTTTCCATCTGACCTGAGCAGAGTCAATTCATGGTTGTCTTTATTGACTTTCCATTTTAGAATATTTGAGTCAGTGGATTTGCTGAGATGCACTTTTATTCTTGATGAGTTTGGTGATGGAGGTCTCCCAATGAGTTCTCTTAGCTTGTCAGTAGTGGGATCTAAGAAAAAGTGCACTTGATTGAAGAGGCCCTCTTTTATGTAAGTATCAGCAACCTTCTTCTGATCTTCTTCAGACATTTCTTCTTGTTTTTTGAACTGTCTTCTAGCAGCAGCTGATAGATCAGAAGTGTCCAGTAAGCTGTCTAGAGTAAAACCCTGTTGAGGTCTCTTCTTCAGTGGTTCATCAGTGTAGACAGGTTTTCTGGGTTGGCTGGGATCTTTCTTCCTGTTTTCTTCTAGTCTCTTGTATGTTTCAACCAGCCTCAGCTCAGACCATCTTGCAACTGACCTCATTTCCCCATAATCAGCAGCCACAATTTCTTGTCTCATCCTTTTAAACTTCAGGGCTCTGGCTGGATCTCTGCCTTTACCAAAATCAGGGGCAGAGATTTTAGCTTGGGGATTCTTGGCCAACTCTTCTATTCTTAAGAGTTCTTCTCTGAGTGCATGAGTGGTCCAGCCTGCAAACTGTTTCTTGTTTGCTTTGTAAGGCATGGTTGCCAAGATCTGTTCAAGAAGGGATTCCCCAACCTCCCTTTCCATGTCACTGCTGAGAGGCATGGCAGACTTGGAATTGCTCAGGGTCTTAGCAAAATCTTCAATCCTTCTCAATTTGCTAAGTTCTACTGAATGGATGCCCTGAGCAGTCCTGTCATCCTTCCCTTTGCATTTCTCTTTTATGATTGCATATGCCTGTTCAGCCTTGTATTTAAGATATGTGTCAATGTTTAGGGGAACAGGGAAATGTGGAAGAGAAGGGAAAGATCTATCAGATGGTTGTTCAGTATTAAAGAAGGATTGCATTTACCCCTTGAGTAGATCAAGTTCAAGGGGATACTGAACAGCCAATGGTGTAATAGTTGGTGGTGGTCTATGGGATTTGAATTGTGAAGTGTGTGGTGAAAATGATGAGGGGGAGAGTGGCAGAGATAGGTTGCCAAAGCTAGATCCCTTTGGTTGTCCACCTTCACAAAAAGGGAAATCAAAGTCTGCCAACAAACCAGGGTCTACTTAAACAGCTGAAGAATTGGTATCAGAGCTTGGTCAATTAAATTCGATCTAACCAATCAATTTAATATAAACAGATCAGCTCACAATTATTGATATCGTTTGTCTGTCGGATTGAAAACAGAGTAATAGTTTAATTTCGATTCAACCGTTTTTAAACAGACTTTGTTTTTTTTGAAACATTGTTCCTGTCCAGTATGTCCAACCCACTGTTCCTCAGATCCACTATGTGCAAACACCTGTTGCTCAGGCACCTGTGCAAACGACTGTTGCTCCATCCTCTGCTCCTGCAGAGACCAGTCAACAGAGCTTCTTCACACAAGGCTTTGTTGATTGGAGCAGTCTACCAGATGAGTTAACAGATGAAAATTTTGCATTAGTTGCCAAAGCTGAAAATGAACCAGAAAACTTTTGTTTCATGGCTATGGTAGAAGAGGTTGAATCTGAGGAGGTGGTGACTGAATCTAATGTTGTGACTGATGATGTTGTTGATGAAGTAGTTGCAGGTGAAAAATCTGAAGAAGAGGTTGTGAATCTCTCAGATCCCTGGGGTGCATCTGATGATTGTGTGTGCAAGTGTGATTGTGCATTGATGGCTGCTGCTAAGGTATCTCCTCAAATTCTTAAGGATTTATGTTCTGACAGATGTGTGATAGCATTTGCTAACATCAAAGAGGTGAATGAAAACCTTAGAAAGAAAATTTTAGATGATGAAGTTAAATTTGAGAAACTTTCAAAAGAATTAAAAACAAGTTTAACTGAAAAGGAATCTGAAATAAGCAGCTTAAAACATGAAGCAACCATAACCAAAGACCAGCTCCAAACTATGATAACTAAATATCAGAGTTGTAAAAGTGAGCTTGAGTCCACCCAAGTTGAATGTCAGAAATGGGTGGAATCATGTAGAGGATTTGAAATGCTACTCAACAAACAAACCAAAAGTCATGTGAAGTTTGGTTTTGGTTTTGAAACAACTGCTCCAACTTTTGAAAACACTGACAAAAAGGATCAAAATTCTGTTGAGATAGTACCAACAAACTTGCAGGGTCAAGAGATTAAAATCACTGAACCAAATGGTAAGAAAATTGTTCTAGAAAAACCAAAAGGTTCCTTATCTTTCACTGAACTTGAAAAGTATGAATTCAAACCTACTTGGTCTGATGAGTGTGGTACTCTTGAGAATTTTAAACCTGTTGACTTTAAAACTCCTGAAGGAAAGACAGCTCCTCAGGCAAAAATCATTCCCTTGAAAAACCTTCCAGCAGATGCTCAAACATCTGCTGAAAAGAAGGCCGAAAAAGGGAAGAAGAAAGAAAAGACTGTCCACTTGTTCTGTGATTTCTGTGAAAAGAAGAATCATGTCACAAAAAACTGTTTTCTTCTAAAAGCATATGACATTAACAAAGGAACAAGTGTATGTGATTCCAAAGCCACATGTTCAATATGTGGGAAAAAGAATCACAAAACCAAAGAGTGCTTGTATCTCAAAAATTTTTATGTGAAAATACAAGAGTACAAAGCTAAAACTCTTGCAAATCCTGGTGTGAGTACTTCAAAAGGAAAGCCCAAAAAAACTTTCACTCCTGTCCAAACATCTGTTACTAAAAGTCTTGAAACATCTGCTCCTAGGGATGTCCAAGTAACAAATGCTCCACCCACAAGCATGTACCCAAGAGGATATGGATAACCACCATGTCATAGTCTGTCACATGTTTATGAGGAGCGAAAAAGTCCCTCTAAACCAAGAGTGAAAAGAAATCCCTATGGGTATTATCATCTGTCTGGAAGTGATCAAACAACTGTTGCCCCAAGTGTTGACATTCAAGCACTAGCAAATGGTCAGCAGCAGTTGTTGAACTTGATTCAAAAATTAGTTCAAACCACTGATCATCTTCCAAAGCTTGAGTCTGAAAAGTCTGAGGACCCATCCAAAGCCAACTTGGCTTTGGACACTCACCAAAACTAATCCATTACTGCTGTGCAGGGAGCTTCTGCTTGTTTAGATAGTCTTTGGTATGTAGATAGTGGAGGTTCCAGGCACATGACAGGATGTAGAGCCCTTCTTCTGGACTTCTTAGATCATGGAGGGGGTGATATATCCTTTGGTAATGATTCAAAAGGTAAGGTGTTGGGTTCAGGGACTGTACAAGCTGGGAAACTCAAGTTTGAAAATGTCAATCTTATTGATAATCTCAAGTTTAATCTCCTGAGTGTTTCACAAATGAGTGACAAAGGTTATGGCTCATTCTTCACAAAGAAAACTTGTAAGATTATTGGGCCAGAAGTGGTGAAAAAGATTGTTACCATCATTGCTGAGAGCAAAGCACAACTTGTTGCTCATAGAAGTGGCAATGTGTATGTTGTTGATATGTTAAAGGACAATCCTATGGCAAATGTCTGTTTGTTTTCTGCTGCCTCCACAAAGGAGACAGAATTGTGGCATAGGAGACTGAGTCATACCAACCTTAATACTATCAACACACTCTCTAAACAAAGGCTTGTTAGAGGCTTACCATCAAAACAATTCAAATGTGATGAGCATTGTGTTTCCTGTTTAAAAGGGAAACAACATAAAAGCTCTTACAAATCCATTGATGAGTTCAAAACTAGTCAATGTCTACAATTGTTGCACATGGACTTGTTTGGACCTGTTAAAATCATGAGTCTAAGAAGAAAAAGATTTTGTCTTGTCATAGTTGATGATTTTTTTAGGTTTACATGGACTTACTTTTTACATTCTAAGGATGAGACTGCATGTATTTTGAAGGACTTTGTCACCAAAGTTGAAAAACAATATGACTTGCCAGTAAAAATCTTCAGGAGTGACAATGGAACAGAGTTTAAAAATAAGGAGTTGGATGATTTCTGTGTGTCAAAAGGGATTGTGAGGCAGTACAGCATCCCAAGAACACCAGAGCAAAATGGGGTGGTTGAGAGGAAAAATAGAACTCTTATAGAAGCTGCAAGAACCATGCTAGCAGATTCTGGTTTGCCATTGTCCTTCTGGGCAGAAGCTGTAAACACTGCTTGCTATGTTCAAAACAGAGTTTTGATCAACCCAAGACATCAAAAAACTGCTTATGAAATTTTGTTCAAAATCAAACCATTAATTTCATTTTTCAAAATCTTTGGCTGCCCATGTTTCATCTTAAATCTCAAAGATTCCATTTCAAAATTTGCAGCCAAAGTAGATTGTGGTTATTTTCTGGGATATTCTTCTACTGCCAAGGCTTATAAAGTGTTTAACACAAAGACCGAGACAATAGAAGAAACTCTGAATGTAAAGTTCAATGAACTTTCATCCCTAAAAATCCCAGCAAATCCTGCTGAACTGTTTGATTTAGATAAATTCAAATTTGAAGATGTCACTGTTAAAACTAACAATGCAGGTTTTCCACAGTCTCCACAACAAGATTACAGAACAGATGTTGTGATCCCCAGTCACTATAAAATCTCTTCTGCATCAGGGGAAGCAGCTGTTCAAAACAACTGTCAAAACTCTGTCACAACTGAGTCAACCATTGTTGGCTAGTATTATCCTCAAACCACTGCTTCACCTCCTTCAACCACTGTACAATCATCTGTTGATAAAAGTCAAACATCTGTTGACAAAAGTCAGTCCAGTTATACACCACTTGGACCCATTCCCCCACTTCCATTTCAAACATCTGATGGCACTACAGAAGTGTAAACAGATGTTACAACAACAGAGTCACAAAACCTCTGTCCTTCACCTCAAAATGCCATCATACCATATCAGGGAGATTTAATCTACCTAAGAGCTCATCCACCAGACCAGATCATTGGCAACATCAGAGAGGGTGTGCTAACAAGAAGTCAATCCTCCAATATCTGTCTTTTTGCAGGGTTCCTATCTCTCACACAACCTGTCAAGTACCAAGAGGCACTAAAAGACAATAGTTGGGTAGAAGCTATGCAAGAAGAGCTCCTTCAGTTCAAAAGACAACAAGTATGGGAACTTGTACCACTGCTTAAGGATGTTTGTCCAATAGGCACAAAGTGGGTCTTCAAAAACAAAACTGATGAAACGGGTATTGTTGTCAAGAATAAAGCCAGGCTCGTGGTTCAAGGCTTCAGACAAGAAGAAGGAATAGACTATGATGAAACCTTTGCTCCTGTAGTATGGTTAGAAGCCATCAGACTCTTTTTAGCCTTTGCTGTCAACCACAACATCAAGGTGTATCAGATGGACATCAAATGTGCTTTCCTATATGGCAAAATTCAGGAGGAGGTCTATGTATGTCAACCACCTGGCTTTGAAGACACATTCCATCCTAATCATGTCTACAAGCTTAATAAAGCTCTATATGGACTCAAACAAGCACCAAGGGCCTGGTATGAAACTCTTTCCACTTTTCTCTTATCCATTGGCTTCACAAGAGGTAAAATTGATAAAACCTTATTTCTGAAATGGAGAGGGAAAGACTTAATGATTGTTCAAATATATGTGGATGACATCATCTTTGGATCCACATGTAACAAAATGTGTGAAGAGTTCAGGAAACTCATGACAGCGGAGTTTGAAATGAGTGCCATGGGTGAACTTCAGTGTTTCCTTGGTCTCCAAGTGAAACAACTGCAAAATGACACATTCATCCATCAAAATAAATATGTAAAGAATTTGCTATCTAGATTTGAGATGAATGACTGTAAGCCATGTAGTACACCCATGAGTACAGTCAAGCTACTCACTATTGATGACAAGGATGAACTGGTTGATCAAACACATTATAGATGCATGATTGGGTCTTTATTGTACATAACTGCATCTAGGCCAGACATTATGTTTGCCACTTGTGTCTGTGTAAGATCCCAGGCTTCACCTAGAAAGTCAACCTTATTGCTGTGAAAAGGATATTCAAATAGCTAAAAGGTGCTCCCACACTTGGTATCTGGTACCCTGCTAATGGAAACATTGCGCTTTCAGGTTATTCAGATAGTGATTTTGCTGGCTGTCACACCACAAGAAAATCCACATCAGGAGGGTGCCAATTTCTAGGGAATGCCTTAGTCTCTTGGCAAAGCAAAAAGCAGGCAGCTGTTTCCACCTCAACAGCTGAGGCTGAATACATTGCTGCTGCAAGCTGTACAGCCCAACTCATGTGGCTTCAAAATCAATTGCTAGATTTTGGGATAACTGCATTACAGACTCCACTCATGTTGGACAGTCAAGCTGCTGAAAATATCATCAAAAATCCAGTCTCTCACTCCACGACCAAACACATTGACATCAGACATCATTTTGTCAGGGATATCTATGAAAAAGGTTTGATTTCTCTGCACCATGTTCCAACAGAGGATCAGTTGGCAGATGTGTTGAAAAAGACACATCTACCTTTACAAATCTAATTTCCAGGATTGGTATGCTAAACATGGATTAAACAAATGTTTTTAATAAAAGCATTAAATTGTTTCAGAAAATAAAAATTCATCCTTAAAAATAGCTTTTTGGTTGAAAAATCTGTTTCAAACCTCTGATCAGATAAAACAACCACTGTTTCATTCATTTTATCCACTGTTGGTTGAAAAATCTATTTCAAACCTTTGTTAAGATAAAACAACTGTTTTATTATCCATATATATCTATATATATATATATATTTACAAATATCTATAATAATGAAAAAAAACAGCTGTTTGCATCAGCCGTTTGCATCAGCTGTTTGCCAAAACAGCTGTCCACCACCAGATGTTTTAACCATCAGATGTTTGCCACGTCTGCTCTCACATGCAGAGTTTTGGCCACATCAGCGGTTTCACCAGAGCCTATAAAAACCCTGTTTTATCACAACAGTCGTTACACTGTCTCATTGTATTCAAAATACTGAAACCGTCTTCTTCGTTCTCAGACCCTTAATCAAATTTCACTCACTCTCACCTTCGGAATCTATTACAATGGATCTTCAAGCTAAAGCCACCCATAATTTTCTTCCATATCTGGTAAAAACAGATGAAAATACTCCATTCCATTCCACCATCGACATCATCCTAAAATCCAAATACCTGACAATCCTAACCGCTGACGCCCCTATCTATCTTGATACTCTCCAAGAATTCTGGTTGAATGCTGAGTTTTTGCTTCAAGACAAAAAGCCTACTTCCATTATCTCAAAAATTGGTGAAACAAGTATCGTCATTACCCTTCAACTGATATCCACAACCTTCTCACTTAATGACCTGTCAGGTAAAGACTCTTTCCCTAAAACAGAGCTTCACACAGAGTTTCAGGAAAGGGGGTATGATGCTCAGATGACTGGGTCAACACTTTTCAAAAAGTTTTTCCCACCAGTCATGAAATTTTTCTTCCATACTCTTCTTCTCTGTGTCTCTGCTAAGTCCACATCCTTTAATGAAATCCCATTGAGGATTTAGTACTTGGGTTATGCTATGTTGTCAGATTCTAACTTCAATCTATCCCAGGGACTGTTTATGGATTTAGTGTCAAATGTGAAAGCCATAAAGTCTGGGTCAAATAATGCTTTTCTAATTCACCCAAGAATCTTAAGTGTAATCCTTCAAAAGGTTTTACCAGAAAAAGTTTTCAAAAAGGGTGAGTCTATGCAAATGAAAAGACTAACTGATGAAACTTTCACAAGAATGCTAGGTGCAAACACCCAAGAAAAAGTATTAAAAGTGTCAAAGGTTTCAAAAACACAAACAAAGAGGACTAAGAGAACAACTGTTGTCCAAACCTCTGTTGTTGAGCCCACTGCTCCTGGTGATCATGGCACTACATCCAGTGCTGTGAAACCCACACCAGCCATTTCCAAAAGAAAATGTCCATCCACAAAAACCACCACTTCACCACAAAAGAGACTTCTGGAAGATGAGATACCAGAAGATAACTCTGTTGCAACACAAAAGCAACTAGAATCCACTGTTGTTACTTCCTCACAACAGTTGGAAATATCTCAACCTGACCAAACTCCTCATGCATCCTCACAAAAGGATCATGTTGTAAGCCAAGGGGAACCACATCATGATACATTTGAGTCACTTGGCCATATGTTAACAAGCCCCTCTCCCAGGGCTAATTCTCTTTTTACTCCTCCACCTTCACCATCACATGTTCAACAGACCATGCAACCTCTGTTTGAGGCTATTGACAAAACTCAGGAAAATCCCAGTTCCTCTCTATCACCTGTCGATGAGAGTATACCTCCACAAGTGACTGGGACTAAGGAAATTCAATCAGCCATCCCACAAACAGATGAGGAGGTTACACCCCTAGAGTTCAATGCAACTCTAGGTGAGTTTTCAAGTGGAGCAGCCACTACTGATGTAGAGACCATTGTCTCACACCAGGACAATGGTTACATAACTAAGACTCCCTTGAAGGCAATAACTGATGAGGCCACTATAGTGTCCCCAAAATCAGTTAGAAGTCCCCAGAACCAAGAAAAAGGGGCATCTAGTTCTCATCCTTTGGATTCACCTCCTAGGACTGAATTAGTTAAAACTACCACTGGTAGGAATTCAGATGATCCTATTAACTTAGGTGATGGGTTAAAATACCAAGAATTGACGGCCAGAGTATTGAAACCTCTGTAGCTGACATCAAATCTGATGTCAAGTTAATATTGGAATCCTTGGCAACTCTCTCCAAGAGTCAACCATCCACAGCTGATATTGCTAGTGAGCTATGGAAATCTGTTTCTCCCATCATCATAGCTCACAGAAAACTAGCAGATCAGAATCATGAAACCTACATGGCTGAAATCAGAAACATGGTAGATGCAAGGTACAAAGATACCCATGCAGACATTCAGGCCATCAAAGACTATTTGCTGAAGACCACTGGCTCTGCCCCTACCACCATTCTCAGGGATAAAGATGATGATGAATTCACAGCTGATGATGCCAAAAAGGGGGAGAGTGGCAGAGATAGGTTGCCAAATCTAGATCCCTTTGGTTGTCCACCTTCACAAAAAGGGAAATCTTAGTCTGCCAACAAACCAGGGTCTACTCAAACAGCACCACAACAACAACAACAACAAACCAGCAAAGATAAAGCAGTGGAAAACTCTGCAAATGAAGAAGCTGCTGAAGACAAACAAAAGAGGGCTGACACTTTGGAAGTCAAAGCAGAGTTGTTGGTAAAACTGAAAAGGGAACAATAACAGGAAGTTGAAGATGTGGGATCCTCAAAAAGGAAGAAGATGCCTGCTAAACATGTCAGACAACCACCATCTAAACTGAAAACCACTGCTGTTAAAACCTCTGTTGATAAAACCACTGCTGCCACCCAAACCACTGATAAAACCACAACACCTGAACCTACAAACACATCTGAACCTACAACCACCAAACCTACATCTGAACCTACAAACACATCTGAACCTACAACCACCAAACCTACATCTGAACCTACAATCACATCACCACCCAAATCCCAAACATCTGCTGGTCCTACTAAGGAGCCAACAGATGTTAACACAACCACTGCTTCCACACCACCATCACCAAAAATCTTGTACAAAAGGAAGAGGAAATAAACCTTTGTTGTATAGGATGAAAACATTCACACATCACCACATACCAGCTTAACCACACAATCCACACCTATATCAGCCATTCCACTCTCATCATTTTCACCACACACTTCACAATTCAAATCCCATAGACCACCACCAACTATTACACCATTGGATGTTCAGTATCCCCTTGAACTTGATCTACTCAAGGGGAAATGCAATCCTTCTATAATACTAAACAACCATCTGATAGATCTTTCCCTTCTCTTCCACATTTCCCTGTTCCCCTAAACATTGACACATATCTTAAATACAAGGCTGAACAGGCAGATGCCATCATAAAAGAGAAATGCAAAGGGAAGGATGACAGGACTGCTCAGGGCATCCATTCAGCAGAACTTAGCAAATTGAGAAGGACTGAAGATTTTGCTAAGACCCTGAGCAATTCCATGTCTGCCATGCCTCTCAGCAGTGACATGGAAAGGGAGGTTAGGGAATCCCTTCTTGAACAGATCTTGGCAACCATGCCTTACAAAGCAAACAAGAAACAGTTTGCAGGCTAGACCACTCATGCACTCAGAGAAGAACTCTTAAGAATAGAAGAGTTGGCCAAGAATCCCCAAGCTAAAATCTCTACCCCTGATTTTGGTAAAGGCAGAGATCCAGCCAGAGCCCTGAAGTTTAAAAGGATGAGACAAGAAATTGTGGCTGCTGATTATGGGGAAATGAGGTCAGTTGCAAGATGGTCTGAGCTGAGGCTGGTTGAAACATAGAAGAGACTAGAAGAAAACAGGAAGAAAGATCCTAGCCTACCCAGAAAACCTGTCTACACTGATGAACCACTGATGAAGAGACCTCAACAGGCTTTTACTCTAGACAGCTTACTGGACACTTCTGATCTATCAGCTGCTGCTAGAAGACAGTTCAAAAAACAGAAAGAAATGTCTGAAGAAGATCAGAAGAAGTTTGCTGATACTTACATAAAAGAGGGCCTCTTCAATCAAGTGCACTTTTTCTCAGATCCCACTACTGACAAGCTCAGAGAACTCACTGGGAGACCTCCATCACCAAAATCATCAAGAATAAAAGTGCATCTCAGCAAATCCACTGACTCAAAAATTCTAAAATGGAAAGTCAATAAAGACAACCATGAATTGACTCTGCTCAGGTCAGATGGAAAAGTTCAAAAGCTAAGCATGGATGATGCATATAGCCTGTGTGCAAATGATCTCCAAACACTGCTGAACCTTGAGCTTGAAAGAGATGTAGAAGACATATTGACTTTGAACTTCAATTGAAAGGACAAATCAGAGAAAGTCTGATGAGAAATAAAGATCAATAATAAAGCTAAGTTTTGGCATCATCTGTTCTAGGGGGAGATTGTTGGGTCTGCTGACCTGGAGAAGAACAGATGATTGAAAAGCCAAAATATGCTAACAGTTGATTCACACAAATAAACAGTCTTTACAACATACTCTTCCCAAAAGACTGCTGGCCCTAACAACTGTTCAATCCAAACAACTGCTGTGACAACTGCTGATACAAAGGACTGCTAGAGAACAACTGATAGAGAACAACAGCTGACCAAAGGTGTAACATCGCGAATTTCCCCTAATTTTTTTTAATAAAAAGAATGTATTGTTTTAAACAATATATGTTTTAAATACCTTAAACTAATAATTATTTGTATCTCGACACTTTTGTACGTTTTAAAAATATTTCGAGTCACTTTCGGGCTTATATAATCATATTATGAATTTACAATAATATAGTTTTAGGGAAATAATTGCCAAAAAAAGATTTGTGTGGACCGGGACTCGAACCCGCGTCCACAGCCAACCAACACACAGTGACAACCAACTGAGCCAACTATCATCTTGTGTAGTATTTCAGAAGAAAATAAACTTAACACATTCCTTAAACTGGTAGTCAAAGTCTTAGTCAAACAGTTAAAGTCTTAGTCAAATAGTCAATTCATCATAAAACCTTACTTTATGGTGTTGACCAATTTTAATGGCTAATTGACTCCAAAACTAGTATAAAAACCCACCTATGACCCATTATACTTTGCACCTCTAAATCGATTGTTTCAATACGATTAAACTTTCCCTCATACCCTTCTTCTATAGTCTATTACTTCTACAACTGAAGCTTTGATTATAAGCTCTTGTAATTGGCGAATTGGAAGCTTGATATTCTTTCTTTTTCGTTTTCTTCAATTTGGACTAGCTACGTTGTTGAGTCTTTGGGATTCGCCTTGCATACATTCACAACACATTATTCTATTTTTTCACGAGACATAACATTTTGCTAAGGTGAGTTTTACATAGCCCCATTTCTATTTATCACCATTTCTTGGGTGAAACATGTTACAACATTCTATATGCAATTCAATAATCAAAGTGTCTATGTGTTTTTCTATGTTGCATTATGTCTTAAACATGACTAGGGTAAGCACAATATTCTAGCATAATCATTAACATTGATCAGCCGACGGTATACAATGATAGATCTATTGGACTGACAATCCCACCCGGATACGTGCCTCCTACAAAGGTAGCGTGGGTGATTGTTATCGCATAACATAATCGAGTGAACCATGAGCGTATGGGATGGACCACAATATAACAGTCACAAGGGTTGATTATGTACTCGATTTACTTCTTCACATATGGACTAGACTTGCCATGACACTTGAATTGTACAAGTTTTATTCGATTATCAAAACCTATGTAATTCTCACCAACTTTTGTTGACCCAAAATATTTTCAAACTTAACATGTTTCAGGTTATAGCTTGCTTGAAGATTAGAGTTATTGCTTGAAGATGCGTAGCTAGTATTTTTCATTTTGATGTACAAAATTCTTAGAACAATTGTATGTAATTTATTTAAATCATTTATTGAAATTTATTATTTACCATGAGCTACTGAACAATCATCAATACGTGACATCCCGATGTTTCCGCCATCGGTTGGGGTGTTACAGATTGGTATCAGAGCCATGGTTATAGGGAATTAGGTTATTAGAAAAAACAAATAATCTAGTCTATAACCATAGGATTTTAATAAGTACTTGCTCCTTTTACTTGCAACCTTACTTGTTTATATTCTCTATTTTACTTCTTATCCTTACTTTAGTCCCTACAAGAAGAGTGCTCTCCATCACAAGATCTACTCTTAGACTAATAGGACAAATCCTCAGGTTTAGCCTGAACCACCTTGAAGATCTCGTCGAAGTTCTAGATTTTAATAACGAACACGTGCAATCTGGAAGGGTGAACGCCTGTATTCTGAGTATTCTGTCTAGGACTGGCATTGCGCATATATCCTAATCAGATGAGGGACCCGGATGCCTACCTGAGAATTCTCGGGATGAGTGTTCACTTATAGGCTAAAGCATGTCTTCATTATGTTATTAGAATCTAGATGTTTTGATAAGTCAACGTTTTCGTTTATTCGTTTTAATTAATGAATAAATGATTACACTCACTTTCCTTAAACTAAGCTCTAAAATCTCAAAATTTTACAGCTTAAATCAATCTCATTTCATAACCATCTATGGATTTCACGATCACACTTCACCTTACCATCTTAGCCACTTTTTAAATATTCAACACCCTACCCAAATCATATTATTTCATTCCTCCACATGTTACTTATTTTTTAAAAACTATAACCTCATACCTTAGCACAAACTAAAGATTTCTAAATCTTTTTGTATTTTCATTACCTAGTAACTTTACAAAGTACATATTTTTGTCAAAAGATGTCCTCGAACTTAAATTCAATTGTTTATTTATTGACGTAACAAACAATTTTCTATATAATGCTTTAAACTATTAAAAATCACTTAATAGAACCTTGATCTTCAAAACCTAATGTCATGTTTGAAATCTCCAACTAACGGGAATATTTTAATCAAAGCCCACTTAGCTTGTACTATTTAACAACTTTTGCTTTATGTATAAAACCAATTTTGAAAATAAGATTTTTTTTCCATAGGAATAATATCTAGTCTCTAAATTCTCCATCGACACTCACTCATTTTCAACTTGTTCAAAATTTTACAATATTTGGCATATACCACAATCATGTTTTCTTATACACTTGATTATAACCTTTGATCCAAACCCCAAAATTTACACTGCTACATAATCTCCTTACTATAAAATAAACTCTTTATAAACTATCTTCACATTCACTATCTCTCACAACCTTGATTCTGCTTCAAGATTTTTCATCATCGTCTCAAGAACTAAATTCATATCCTTCACCTTCTCACACATGAGCTAGTTACCCATGATAACCAAACTATTGAAACTTGATTGTGTGTTGCATCAAACATAATCCTTAGTTATACATGAGGATTCGATTATCTACCATATTTAAACATTTGATACTAGAAATCATGGAATATAAACTATTTGCTATAGACACACCTAGAGTCATTAACCTTGTCTAGGACAACACTATTACAACTCGCATGCTATGCTTGATACTTGATTGTTTATATGTACATATTATCAATTTGCAATTTATGTGTGAAATAATTGGTACACTTAATCAAACAACTGGTAGAGGATGAAGTACTTGCTCAACAGTTAGTTGAGTACCAAATAACCTACTCAACGATTGGTAGAGGTCATCATGCCTGCTCAACAGTCGGTAGAGGCCCTACAACCTGCTCAACGACTGGTAGAGGCTATCGCACCTGCTCAACAATCGGTAGAGGTTCTTACTCACTGACTGGTAGAAGTCTTTTTCCTACTCAACAGTTGGACTCATTTTTGGATACATTGTAAACGATTCAATCACAAGGTTATTTTGCATTACTTACATGTGTGTTTAGAGTCATAGAAGGACACAAAACCCTAATGTAAGGTAAATTGGTGATTGCGGTCCGGAACGTAATCATGAATTTACAGGTACGTTAAGGTAGTGTGAAATTCTAATAAGGTTTTAGTAGTTCATTTGGTTTTCATATAGCCAATCAATTCATGCATTTCTTATAAGATTCCTAAAACATAAGTTTAGTATTTTGCTAGATTCTTATGCTTCTTGCTCTTCAGACGAACCTAATCCAATCCTTAAAACTCACATCTCAAACCTCTTATCCAAATTATTCGAAACAAATTATTCTATTACCTATAAATTCATGTCGTGCCTTAACCCAAACCACAACTGCCTTAATTTCTACCTAATCAACCTCAAACCTGTGTTTTTAATAACTTCGGGACGAAGTTTCCAAAAGTAGGGGAGATTCTAACATCGCGAATTTCCCCTAATTTTTTTTTGATAAAAAGAATGTATTGTTTTAAACAATATATGTTTTAAATACCTTAAACTAATAATTATTTGTATCTCGACACTTTTGTACGTTTTAAAAATATTTCGTGTCACTTTCGGGCTTATATAATCATATTATAAATTTAGAATAATATAGTTTTAGGGAAATAATTGCCAAAAAAAGATTTGTGTGGTTCGGGACTCGAACCCGCGTCCACAGCGAACCAACACACAGTGACAACCAACTGAGCCAACTATCATCTTGTGTAGTATTTCAGAAGAAAATAAACTTAACACATTCCTTAAATTGACAGTCAAAGTCTTAGTCAAACAGTCAAAGTCTTAGTCAAATAGTCAATTCATCATAAAACTTTACTTTATGGTGTTGACCAATTTTAATGGCTAATTGACTCCAAAACTAGTATAAAAACCCACCTATGACCCATTATACTTTGCACCTCTAAATCGATTGTTTCAATCCGATTAAACTTTCCCTCATACCTTTCTTCTATAGTCTATTACTTCTACAATTGAAGCTTTGATTATAAGCTCTTGTAATTGGCGAATTGGAAGCTTGATATTCTGTCTTTTTCGTTTTCTTCAATTTGGACTAGCTACGTTGTTGAGTCTTTGGGATTCGCCTCACATACATTCACAACACATTATTCAATTTTTTTCACGAGACATAACATTTTGCTAAGGTGAGTTTTACATAGCCCCGTTTCTATATATCACCATTTCTGGGGTGAAACATGTTACAACATTCTATATGCAATTCAATCATCAAAGTGTCTATGTGTTTTTCTATGTTGCATTATGTCTTAAACATGACTAGGGTAAGCACAATATTCTAGCATAATCATTAACATTGACCAGCCGACGGTATACAATGATAGATCTATTGAATCCCACCCGGATACGTGCCTCCTACAAAGGTAGCGTGGGTGATTGTTATCGCATAACATAATCGAGTGAACCATGAGCGTATGGGATGGACCACAATATAACAGTCACAAGGGTTGATTATGCACTCGATTTACTTCTAGTATGTTTTCACATATGGACTAGACTTGCCATGACACTTGAATTGTACAAGTTTTATTCGATTATCAAAACCTATGTAATTCTCACCAACTTTTGTTGACCCAAAATATTTTCAAACTTAACATGTTTCAGGTTATAGCTTGCTTGAAGATTAGAGTTATTGCTTGAAGATGCGTAGCTAGTATTTTTCATTTTGATGTACAAAATTCTTAGAACAATTGTATGTAATTTATATAAATCATTTATTGAAATTTATTATTTACCATGAGCTTCTGAACAATCATCAATACGTGACATCCCGATGTTTCCGCCATCGGTTGGGGTGTTACAAAAGGTCTGATGAAGAAATAACTGCTGATTAAGTACTGAAGACTAAAAGTCTGTTGGAGTCAACAGTACTTAGACTCCAACAGATGTTGCAAGACCATCAGAGTTTTCCCTTAGCAATAGTTTACTTTACAGTGTTTTGTAACATAACAGTAGTTTGTATAGGGCAGATGTTTTATGTTGTTATTCTGTTAGAGGTCACTATCATTCCGCTGCACTTTCCATATATACTTACATCATTCATTTCTCATCTTATTCTAAATATATCAAAACAATCAAACTCAGATCCTAACAGGTTCAATTGCCTGTTTTGTATCGAAAACTTAGCTACTTTTGGGAACTATGTAATGATGTGATGACATGATGCTAGTGTATGGTTTGATTTATATGATTATGTTGGTTATGGTATGTTTATATATTCATGTACATTACTCACATTTGTTATGTTCTATCTTTTAGTTATGAAGACCCGACATTCCACACGGACGACCGAAAGTGAGCCACTACCGTCCACACCCGCCGAGTTGGCCAGAGTAATTGCCGAGGCTATTGCTCGACACGATGCAGCTCGGGCCGACTCAAGCGGAGGTTCTGGAGGTATCAGGCGTCGCCAAAGCGAAATAGACCACGAGGCTGAGAACTCTAATCACGGCTGTTCATACAAAACCTTCTTGGCATGCAAACCATGGAATGAAGGTGCTTTAGGAATTGTTCGGTGGATAGAGAAAACCGAATCAGTCCTCGACATTAGTGGTTGCTCTGAGGATCAAAAGGTAAAGTTCTCCACTTGTACCTTTAAGGATGAAGCCCTCACATGGTGGAATCTGCAAGTACAAACCCTGGGCAGAGAAACGGCTTACAGTCTTGCTTGGGCCGATCTCAAAACAATGCTCATGGACAAGTAATGCCCTCGAAGCGAACTGCTGAAGCTGGAAACCAAATTCTGGAACCTTGCTATGGTGGATGCCAATGTGAGTGCCTATACCACTCGTTTTCACGAGCTCTCTCGACTGGTCCCACACATGGTCACGCCTGAGTACAAGAGAGTCGAGCGGTATATCTGGGGTCTGTCACCAAAGATCCGCAGTATGGTCACTGCATCGGCACCCTCCACCATCCAGGCTGCGGTTACCCTAGCTCAAAGTTTGACCGACGACGCGGTATGTATGGGTTCATTGAACCAGAAGGTAACAGTTACCAGTGAGAGTTCCGGGAACAAGCGCAAACATTCCGACAACCGAAAGAGCAAGCACTCCTCTCATCGACCACAAGATGCCGTGAAAGTTTTTGCTGCCACTGCTGCTGAGGAGCCCAAACGCAAATATAGTGGGCCCCATCCTCACTGCAGCAAATGCAATTACCATCATATTGGTACCTATGACAGCATCTTGTGCAGGAATTGTAACTGTCGTGGTCATTCCACCGCTAACTGCAAGGCCAAAACCACAAACACTCCTCCTGCTAGAAACGAGTGTTTCGAATGTGGTGCGACAGGACATTTTCGGAAGGACAGTCCCAAGGCTAAGGATCAAGCCCATGGCAGAGCGTTCGTGTTAGGAGCTAATGAAGCACGGGATGATCCTAACATGGTTACGGGTATGTTTCTCCTTAACAATCATTTCGCATTGGTACTTTTCGACTCTGGTGCAGATTTTAGCTTTGTGTCCACCAACTTTAAGAAATCCATAGGATTAGAATCTAGTAAGTTGGACACACGATTTACCATAAAACTAGCTAACGGTAAATTAATCTTGTCCGAGGAAATCATTAAGGATTGTATTCTGGTACTCAACGACCACGAATTCCGTATCAACTTACTGCCTATCCAACTGGGTAGTTTTGATATCATCATTGGCATGGATTGGTTGTCCAAAAATCGTGCAGAGATCATCTGTCACGAGAAGTTGGTACGAATCCCCTAGTCAAATGGTGAATCCTTAATGATTTGACGAAGTCAGGGTTTACGGAAAGGTTGTGTCCCGTTCCTGGCACATGTCGTTGAACAAAAAGCTAAAGATCGGAAGCTAGTGGACATCCCCGTGGTGCGAGATTTTCCTGAAGTCTTTCCAGGACTTCCACCACCATGACAAATCGAGTTTCGCATCGATCTTGTCCCAGGAACTGCCCCAGTAGCCCGCACTCCATATCGATTAGCGCCATCCGAGATACAGGAACTATCTAATCAACTTCATGAGTTGCTGGACAAAGGTTTTATTCGCCCGAGTTTCTCTCCGTGGGGAACACCTATCCTGTTCGTGAAGAAGAAAGACAGGATTTTCCGTATGTGTATCGACTACCGAGAGTTGAACAAATTGACGATCAAGAATAAGTATCCGTTGCCAAAAATTGACGATCTGTTCTACCAGTTGCAGGGATCCAGTTACTACTCGATGATCGATCTACGGTCAGGGTATCATCAGTTACGAATCCAGGCAGACGACACCCCGAAGACTGCATTCCGAACTCGTTATGGGCATTACGAATTCCTAGTTATGCCATTCGGATTAACGAATGTTCCTGCAGTTTTCATGGATCTCATGAATCGTGTCTGCAAGCCCTACTTGGACAAATTCGTTATTTTCTTTATCGACGACATCTTAATCTACTCACGAACTCAAGAAGAGCACGAACAACATCTACGGTTGATTTTGGAGTTGCTCAAAAACGAGAAACTGTATGCCAAATTCTCGAAATGCAAGTTCTGGATTCGAGAAGTCCATTTCCTCGGTCACGTTGTGAACAAGAAGGGTATACAAGTTGATCCCGCAAAGATTGAAGCAATCAGGGATTGGGCCGTACCCAAGACATCAACTGAGGTGCAACAATTTTTGGGATTAGCCGGTTATTACCGTCGATTCATCGAGAATTTCTCTAAGATTGCCCAACCATTGACTGGCTTAACGCAAAAAGACAAGAAGTTCGATTGGGGAATCAAACAGGAGAATGCGTTCCAGGTATTGAAGGACTGTCTGTGGAGTGCTCCAATTCTTTCCCTTCCCGACGGTACTGATGATTTCATAGTTTATTGCGATGCTTCACATCATGGTCTTGGATGCGTAATCATGCAAAGAAATAAGGTCATTGCCTATGCATCCCGACAACTCAAAACTCATGAAAAGAATTACACCACTCATGACTTAAGAGTTGGGTGCAGTGATCTTTGCACTTAAGATTTTGAGGCACTACCTTTACGGTACCAAGTGCACCATCTTCACTGACCATAAGAGCTTACAACACATCTTCAACCAAAAGGAACTGAACATGCGGCAACGAAGATGGGTTTAACTGTTGAACGATTATGATTGTGAGATTAAATACCATCCGAGAAAAGCCAATGTTGTGGCTGACGCATTAAGCTGGAAGGAACGATTTAAGACCCTGCGTGTGCGTGCACTAGGTCTAACCACCCATACGAATCTGACAACCCGTATTCATGACGCTTAACAAGAAGCTCTGAAAAGTGAAAATCTTAAGAACGAGTCGTTATTTAAGATGGTTAGTCTATTGGAACCAAGATCTGACGGCACAGTTTACTTCGCCAATCGGATTTGGGTACCACGTTTCAGTGACTTACGTAATCTAATCTTGGAGGAAGCTCACAAGTCTAGATACTCTGTACATCTTGGTGCTGACAAGAAGTACAAAGACGTAAAGGAACTATATTGGTGGCCCAATCTAAAGGGTGAAATCGCCACATACGTCAGCCAATGCCTTACTTGTTCAAAGGTCAAAGCTGAGTATTAGAAACCATCTGGTCTGCTCCAGCAACCAGACATTCCTGTTTGGAAATGGGAACAGATTTTCATGGATGTTATCACTATGCTGCCTAAGACTTCCAGTGGTCACGACACAATACACAATTTGGGTCATTATTGACAGGTTGACTAAATCCGCGCATTTCTTGCCGATTAAGGAAACCGACAAGTTGGAGAAACTTGCCAAACTGTACATCAAGGAAATTGTAACTAGGCATGGCGTGCCTGTTTCAATCATTTCCGACCGAGACAGTCGATTTACTTCTCGATTCTGGCAAACCCTGATGGACGCACTAGGCTCTCGCTTAGACATGAGCATAGCCTACCATCCGCAAACAGATGGCCAGAGTGAACGCATAATCCAAACATTGGAGGACATGCTTTGGGCGTGTGCAATCAATTTCGGTAGAAACTGAGATTCACACTTACCCTTGGTTGAATTCTCCTACAATAACAGTTACCACAACAGCATCATGGCTGCCCCCTTTGAAGCCTTGTATGGACGCAAGTGTAGATCTCCTCTGTGTTGGGTGGAAGTTGGAGACAAATATTTGACTGGCCCCGAGCTCATTCAAGAGACCACCGATAAGATCTTCCAGATCCGTGATCGCTTGAAAGCAACTCGAGATCGTCAAAAGAGCTACGCTGATCGCCGTCACAAACCACTCGAGTTTCAGGTTGGCGATAAAGTACTCTTAAAAGTCTCACCCTGGAAGGGTGTACCACGATTTGGCAAACGTGGAAAACTTAACCCCCGATACATTGGTCCATTCGAGATACTTTCTAAGGTTGGTCCCGTGGCATACAAACTCAAGCTGCCCGAGGAGCTGAGTAGTGTTCATGACACTTTCCACGTATCCAATCTAAAGAAATGTCTATCCGACGAATCGTTGATCATTCCTCCCGAAGAGATTCACATCGATGATCAGCTCCACTTCGTCGAGGAGCCAATCGAGGTGACTGATTGGAAAGTCCAAAAATTGAGAAGGAGCCGCACTAAACTTGTGAAAGTCAGATGGAATGCAAAGCGTGGTCCCGAATTTACATGGGAGCGCGAAGACCAAATGAGACGCAAGTACCTAGCTCTTTTCCCTAAGACTACTAACACTAGTAGGGAAACTTGATTTCGCGGACGAAATTCCCAAAACAAGGGGAGAATGTGACAACAGTCAACGTAACAGGTCAACGACCGTACATGTTTCATTTATTAGGTCATCATATGTGCATTTTTAGACAATTTGCATACACTATACCCCCAGGCTAGTAGAGTATGAGTTAATCAGAAAGCTAAACACAGTACACTTGTTTAGTCATAAAACACCCGGACATGCCATTAAACAAGCATTACAAGAGGGTGTTGCCCTCTAACACATGATAATGCACCTCTAACACACGTTTGTGAACACAAAGATCATCATGGGATATCATTAAACAAACCCATGACACATATGAAACAAAATACATGTTAATGTCGTCATCAAGAGGCATGGAACTTAACAAACTCTTACCCTTGTGGAACCAGATGATATTCCTAAATCAAAGGTGTACTAGAGGGTATACAACGAACAATCACAACACTATTAACATTAATAGGCCGACTTATTGACATAACATGTTAAGCATGGGATCATGGCCAAGATATTTGTCTTAGAGACTATGCAAGCTATGCCCACATGGGTATAAACACACATACATATGGCATTACATGCACAAGACACCCAAAACAAACAAACAAACATAGGATAAGACAATTCTACTAGTTTTGACATCTCTTCCCTTTCCTTATGAATTTTCGGCCACTACCTTGCACACAAGCAACCTCACACATGTCTTGTTATCATCAAAAAGGCAAGGCATGATCTTACAACAATTTCACTTTGGAACAAGACAAGCCTTAACTAGGAAACCCCATTCTTTGTCTTACACTTGGCCGAAACATATGGCTCAAGGCCACACTTGTCTTGTAAGAATGTTTGTCACAAACTTACACCAAAATGGTAACCACATGAAAGCTTCCCAACCTCCCTAAGTCAACTCCCTACCCTTCTTAACTTAGCCAATCATAGAGTGAAGAATGTAAGAGCTATCACCATCACCATGTGCCTATAACATCAAGCTTCCACCACTCTATTCTTTCCGACATACTCGGCCTACTACACCCTATATATACACATGATAGTGATTGAACATGAACCTAAGAACTCACTAGAAAACAATCGGCCAAAGGAAGCTAGAAAGGAGCAACTTACACCCTTATAGATAACACTAGAACACACCATAGGAATGTGAACCTTTCCCCTTATGGACTACTACCCTATATCGAACACATGGTCTTGTTTTCCTCACCCTCTTGTTCGATGTACACCTAGAAAAGACAAAGAAATCTTTGTCTCATGAAGAGTCACTATCAAACTCATGCTACTAAGTTACACCTAAGTGGAAGGAGTAGACTTTCACCATAGGACTTACACAAAGAGGCTTGCCATATATATCACCTCTAGACCCATACATAGCGGCCGAAAAGCAAGCATGAATGGATGAAAAGACAACTAAGAGCCATACATGGATTAGGAAGCTAACTTATGACTAGATATGGCAAAGAGTTGTCAACTTACCTTAGAATTTGCCTATAAAAGGAGCCTTAGAACATCCAAACACCTTACACCACCCATCTCACAAGCACTTATCCACTACACTCTCATACAACTCTGCTCTTGAAGCCACACCCGAAGAGAAATAAGATCGAAGGAAGGATCAGGAATCAAGCACTCGACTAGCCTCACATCCCTTCTAATAGGTAAGATCTTTAGCCCTTCTAATCTTTTAGACACCATTCCATTCGATCTTAAGGCTCTACACCCGACCCCAGGCCTTAATCACTATCGGCTTACACACACACACTCACTAGGCACGAGCATGATCACTATGTAATGGTTCATTGCTATACTAAGCCTAGTAGCCGAAATCATCTAGAACAAATCGGCTCTATATAAGCATTGTTATCCAAATAATGTCTTGAGGCAAAGTCATGGTGTAATAAAACATGTTATCAATTGATTTTATAGACAAACTAGTGTCAATGCACTTGTGGAACTAAAAGCTTTCTTTTGGGTATAAAGCCAATCGAGTCTCACTTAAAATGAACCCAAGTTGATTTCAAAACATCCATTATTCTTTTACAAACATAGATCGGCCTAATAGAAGCCACTAAAGGATCGATTACTAGGTACACGTTATGAAATTCTTTCGGCTATAGCTAATAAATATGTGTTAACAAGAACCGAAACATGTGTTACCTCAAAAATGGTTTCAAAAGAGGAAATAAACATGTGTAAGGCAATGTTTTCTCAAAATCCAACCACACATGGTGATTTGGTGCTAACATACGGCCCAAATACCCCATTATAGTTCACCATGGACATTACATTTCGAAAAAACAAAGTTTTGGAACTATATGTTTGCTAGATCATTAACAAGTGTCATGTACAATGAAACACACTAAACACAACAGTCCACAAGTGTTGGGTGAACAATTTGTATGATAAACAACATCCGGATGACTTACCATGTCCATAATGAACATAGGGTATCATTTGTCAGGACGGTGATCATCTACTAGCTCACTAGACCCCACACAACTCAAATAGGTGAGTTTTCTATGGCCCCATTTTACTATTTTACATTTTGGGGGAAATACATGCATCAACACTTGTGTCATTTTCAAGTGTGTGTGCATTCTTGCATGACTACCATGTGGAACATGAGACATTTTGGTTCATGAGCTCACTAGTCCTCGTACATCGTTCACTGTAACCATTAGCTAGACATTTAGCCATGGAACACTTTAATAGATCTATTGGGTTGACACCCCCACTCTTGGTTAGTCGTTCTAACCAGCCACATGCAAAAGAGTGTTAGTATTCTATTATACTTACATTGTCTTTAGTATACAATGCGCGAGGCACCACAATCAAGAGGTTTGGTTACGGGACTCATGGTTCTCATAATGATCATTTGCTTAGCTAGCTTATGATTGGTCAAACACGAATGACACGTTCATTTTCCAGTACATACAAACCCATAGACTCACCAACATTATTGTCGACAAAACTCTTTACGCATGTGTTTCAGGTAACTAATGGAGGGCCACCGAGGATTGAGGGAAGGGTTCGAGCATGCACCTCGTGGTACCACATTGATGGTTGTTGTTGGTTACAAGTTATTATGTTTTCAGTTTCCATGAAACAAATTCTTTTATGATAACATTTTGGTTTAATATTCAATAAATTCAAGACAATTACCATCACTTATGGTGGTACTATATCAATAAATGTGTATTGCTTGAACCTTGTGCTTGAAAACCTTTCGGTCGTTGCACTCCCGTGTTTCCGCCTTGGAGGGGTGTGACAACTTCCTCGGTATAGATGCGAGCCAATTTCTCAACTCAGTAATCCTCACGAATAGGGAGGAAGTGAGCTAACTTGGTGAGTCGATCAATGATCACCCAAATGCTATCATGTCCGAATAATGTTCGTGGGAGTTTGGTAATGAAATCCATAGCAATACTTTCGTATTTCCACATGGGGATTTCGGGTTGTTCGAGCACACCCGAAGGGCGTTGGTGTTCGGCTTTTACTTTGGAAAAAGTGAGACATTTGGACACGAAGAGGGCAATGTCCTTTTTCATACCGGCCACAAATAATTGCGACGGAGATCTTATTTTATCCGCACCGGGATGAATGGAGTATCGGGATTTATGTGCTTCATTCATTACAAGGGTACGAAGGTCATCACGTTCGGGAACCCAAATACGATCAAGGTAGTAGAGAATCCCATTTGCCTTGGATTCCAAGTGTAACTCGGCACCACAATCCATTTCTTCGTATAGAGTATTTTCGTTGACCGACGTCTGTTGTGCATCTCGAATTCGATTTAGGAGATCATTTTGGAATTGCAAGCTACAAAAACGGCCAGTTTCTCGAATGTTGCACAAATCAGCATGACCCTTTCGACTAAGAGCATCGGCTACTACATTCGCTTTTCCAGGATGATAGAGAATTTCGTAGTCATAGTTGTTTAACAATTCGACTCATCGTCATTGTCGCATGTTGAGATCTTTTTGATTGAAAATGTGCTGGATGCTTTTATGGTTGGTAAAAACAACACCTTTTGTACCATAAAGGTAGTGTCTCTAGATTTTTAAGGCAAAAACAACAGCACCAAGTTCGAGATCGTGAGTGGTGTAATTCTTCTCGTGGATTTTGAGCTGCCTTGATGCATAGGTGATGACTTTGCCTCGTTGCATAAGAACGCAACCAAGACCTTGGTTCAATGCATCACAATAGATCACGAAATCATCATTCCCTTCGGGGAGAGCCAGAATAGGAGCATCACAAAGCATATCCTTGAGGGTTTGAAAGGCTTCTTCTTGTTTGGAACCCCAAACAAAAGGTTTGGATTTTTTAGTCAAAGCGGTGAGTGGTGTAGCGATTTTGGAGAAATTGGAGATGAACTGATGCTAGTATCCCGCCAATCCTAGGAATGAACGAACTTTGGTAGGAGACTTTTTTGCAATCCAATTTTTAACAGCTTCGATTTTGGCAGGATCAACATGAATGCCATTCTTGTTCACAATATGTCCAAGGAATTGAACTTCCTTTAGCCAAAATTCAAATTTAGAGAACTTAGCATAAAGTCGTTCGGCTCGTAAGAGTTCCAAAATCAAGCATAGGTGTCACTTATGGTCGGTTTCGGAGTTAGAGTAGATCAAGATGTCATCAATGAATACAATAACAAAGCGATCCATGTAAGGTTTACACACACGATTCATTAAGTCCATGAACTCGTAGTGACCATATATTGTGCAAAAGGCGGTCTTTGGAATATCTTCATCGTGGATTCGGAATTGATGGTATCCCGAACGAAGATCGATTTTTGAGAAACAAGTAGCTCCATGGAGTTAGTCAAAGAGGTCATCGATGCGTGGAAGAGGGTATCGGTTCTAGACAGTGAGTTTGTTAAGCTCACGATAGTCGATACACATACGAAAAGATCCGTCCTTCTTTTTAAAAAACAAAATAGGAGCACCCCATGGGGAAGTACTCGGGCGTATGAAGCCTTTTTCAAGTAATTCCTGGAGTTGGCTAGCAAGCTCTTGCATTTCAAAAGGTGCAAGGCGGTATAGAGATTTGCAATAGGTGTAGCACCGGGTATGAGATTAATGCAAAACTCAACAGATCGATCGGGTGGAAGACTGGGTAAATCTTCGGGAAAGACTTCGGGAAAGTCACAAATGACAAGAATGTCTCTTATGCCTTTGTCCTTGTCCTTGGTTGTTACCACGTGAGCCAAAAAGGCCACGTATTCCTTGCGGAGATACTTTCGAGCTTTGGTACAAAATATGAGTTTGAGTCCTTTTGAGGGTTTCTCACCATTGATTTGTAAGGTGTCACCACTTAGAAGCGGTATCCGGATAAATTTTTCAAAAAAAAAAAAAAACAACTTCGGCACGATGTTTTGAAAGCCAATCCATGCCTACTATGATGTCAAAGCTTCCCAATTGCATAGGATTTAGGTCTATGGAGAAAACATGCTCATTAAAATTCAAGGTGCAATCTTTGACAATGAAGTCGATAGAGACGGGTTCACCATTTGCGACTTCAACAGTGAAGGGTTTCGATAATTTAGATCGTGCACAAGCAAGTAGAGGTTCAAATTCTATAGAGACAAAACTCTTATCCGCACCGGTATCAAAGAGTACAGAAGCATAAGATCCCTTAACAAGGAACGTACCATTCACAACATCGTTTTTGTTTTGAGCTTGGGCCGCATTGAGGTTGAAAGCGCGACCCCTTTGTGGTTGATTCTGAGCTTGAGCTGTGTTGTTGCGGTTACATTGCGGGGCGAAGTGGTTAGGATCACCACACTTAAAGCATGCACGCCCATTGCCGATGGTTAGGGGAGGTTGGTTAGCAGCTTGATGTGGGTTTTTTTGGGGTCTAGGGCCAACCTTGCAAGCCTGGGTAAGGTGTCCATAACGGTTACAAGTTGTGCAGAGACGACAAGCAGAGGTTGTTGGGTGGTGAAATAGGCATGTGGTGCATTTCGGGTGTGGTCCGATGTATGGTTTCCTGGCAGGCAGTTGGCTGAGTGGAGTGGGAGCTTGAGCTTTAGTTGATGGGGGAAGTAACGGCATAGTTGTGGTTTTGGGATTTACATTTTTGACCATTGCTGTTTGCCGGTGGGGTTTTGGTGTCTTTTGGTTTCTCGGGTGGAACAGTGGTGGTTTGGTTGACGGTTTTGATGGTGTTTGGGAGAGTTAAGGCTCCATCTTTCACTTGGTTATAGGATATTTTGGAAGCTAGACGAATGGCTTTTTCTAGGGTGGTAGGTTCGGCTCCTTCAGCGATATCACGAACACTCATTGGGAGTCGTTTGAGATACCTAGCTATGATTCTTTTGGTGGTGTTGAATTGGTGAGGTACAAGGACGAGAAGTTGCTTGAAACGGTTAGTATAGGCAGGGTTGTCACCACTATTTTGCTTGTGTTTCCAAAACTCTTCTTCAAGTTGCTCAACCTCTTGGGTGGGGCAGAACTCCTCAATCATGAGTTGCTTGAGTTCCTCGCACGGTAGAGCTAAAGCGGCTTCGTTTCCACGGGTGGCTCTCTCGCTTTTCCACCACTCGAGTGCCCTCGATTTGAAGACACTAGTGGCATAACGAGTGCGGAGGTCCTCGGGGCATTCGCTATTGATGAAAACTAGCTCGACGTGGTCAAACCATTGGAGCATAGTGGTGGCACCATCGTTTCTCGTGAAAGGATTGGGTTGATGTAGGTTGAATTTCTTAAACGTGAAGGAGGTAGTTTTGGATGTTTCGGCTTTCGAGTCAATAAAACCATGAGGGCTTGCGGAAGCTTGAATCTTGCTAACCACATCGGGTATGACCTTGGCCATTTGCTTGGCCATGAAGGATAGCATTTTCTTGTTGGAGCTTTGCTTTGAGTTCTTTGAGATGCGGTTTGACATGGAAGAAATCTATTGAGTAAACAAAGGGTTTTGAGCTTTGATCAATGGTTTATTTGCATAATGATTGTCTTTTTGTTTTTATAAATGTACCAAGCATATAAAACACATAACGTCAAGTAGTCCAAGTAGCATGAAGTTTCACATTGTTCAAATAACGTAACACATATGTATAAACAAGCACAGTGCACTTAGTTAACATAAAGGGGTTTTGATTTTTGTTGGTTTGCGATTATTAGTATTGTTTGGAGAACGTGAGAGTAGCTTGAAATGCAAGTCTTGAGATCGTATGCGAGTGAAATAAATCGAAAATATAATGAAAACATAGCATGAAAACATAATTAAAAGTAATATTAGCATAAAATAAAGGCTTGTTTAAAAAAAGTAAATGGAGTGTTCCAGAACGAAACTAAGACTAACCAAAGTGATTCGAATTTACCATTGAGTTTGGAAACATGCTTTGGCCTAACAGGTGGAAATACTCTCGCCGAAATTTTCGGTTAATGGTATTCACCCTTCCAGTTACTACATGTCCCTTGTCATTGGAAAATTTGAGACTTTGGAGAGATTGAAAAATCAAGGATTGAAACTATTCGTTAAGTTGCGGATTTCACTCCTATCTTAGCGGTGTCGTTTCTTGAGTGTGGTTTTTGCACTTGTCCAACGAGGTAGGAAAATTAATTCCAACACTCAATTGGTAAGTTTCCACTAGGACGAGAATTTGTGAAATTTCCACCAAGGTAAGGAATTCACGCCTATCTTGGTGTAGTTTCAAAAACACAAAAGAATAACACGGATTGAAAGTTGTCACCAAAGTGAGGGTTTCACGCCTATTTTGGTGAGTTCCTTTCGTTTGTGGTATAAGAGTGTCTTCGAGTGTAGCATAATCCACCATAAGGAAGGTAAATTTTATGGTCTAATAGAATAGAGTAGAAGTAAATTAGGAAGATACAAATATATTTAGAATGATAAAAGAATGTCAATAAGAGGTTCCTACCTATAGTCTAGGTCAATCATGGCAATTTTCCCAAATTCCCTATAGTCATGGCTATGATACCAATCTGTCACACCCCCACCGATGGCGGAATACATCGAGGCGTGACTTGTGATAGATTGTTCAAAGACATCATGATACTAGAATTGTGACAATATAATTTAAAGAGGATTTCATTTCATAAAAATTAAAGGTCTAAAAGAAATACAAATTTTTCAAGATAGGAAATACGACATTCAAAATAACAAAACTTAAATGGTGCGTTTCTAAGTCTATCCCTGATAAGTATTCTTGAGTCATCGCATCATATATTTCCTGCAACATGTATAAAATATCTGTCAACACATAAAGCATTGGTGATCATACCAATTTTGGTTTACATACATAGTATAACAATGTTTTACTCGAATCATCATGCTATAATTTTGCACATATAGAATCATACAAAAGGCATAATCAACACTCGTGTGCACTGCTTGACCTAACACCGAAGTGGTAGGCCGGTAAAACTAATCATGATCCAGTTAGGAGGCGGGGTGCTACTCCTATAGCTCTATACATGTAAGGTGGGTTGTATGCTTAAGTCTTTTGTATATTAGTTTGAATTCTAGCATTGTGTAGTTTGCAAGAATGTTTAGTAGATTGAGCACGTGAGTATGAAAGTGTTTTGTGTATTTTTGCATAGGATACATGTTGAGCCCCAAAAGTGTTAAAGAGTAAAAAGGGGACAAGTATGAACTCACCTTAGGGTGCGTTTGTTAAGTTCCCGATGCAGGTTTTGAGGAGGAAGAACTTTAGCTCCGATTAACTAGAGTTGGAAAAGATAGACTCTTAGATTCAAGAGTTGTTTTAATAGGTACAAGAGTGTCATGCATGCCTTTTAGGCAAACCAAAACACAAATCGTCTTTAGGGCGATTCGGATGGTTAAGAGCTAAAGTTTATAACCAAGCACAAAATCACCATGACGGCGATTCAGATGGTATGAGTTAGAGTTAGGAATGTTAATCCATTTTAAGAGTGTTTCATGTCGTGAACACTTTGTTTATAGATAAAACATGGGTCTTGGACACGGGATTTTCCCATTCTTGTATGGAACTAGTCCGGGTTACAAGATGTATCCACAAACCTTCCAAGTTAATAGATTGATAGTGTTTTGAAAGTAACTATTTTAGTATTTACATAATATAAATAGAAGATTAAAGTAGTGTATGGTGACTTAGTTTGGAAGAGCCTTGGCTTTCCTTTGTCAACCATTAACCATTACACAAGTCTATCAATCATTATGTTTTTGGTGAACTTGGTTGGTATCACTAAAACTAACCTTCTAGTGCATAAAAACAATAGAAGATGAACCACCTTTGAGTCCTTAATTTGGTGTCCTACTCATATTTATTTGCCATAGCAAACAAGAGTTAGGTCCCAGAGGTTTCTCAAAGGGGTTAGAGGAAGAAAAAGAGTAAAGAAAATGGAAGAAAAGTGAGGTTGAAGGTCAAAGAACTTACTGGATTTGAATAAGGAAGTTTGCCTTATTTTCTTGAAGATTTGAGAGTTTAGAGAGTGTTTTGGAGTGAAGAAAGGATTAGAGAGTGAAGGGAAGGGGGGTATTTATAGTTGTGGTAAAGGGGTTGGGCAATTATTGGAGTAAATAAGGTGGTTAGGAGTGAATTAGGTGGGAGATATGAGTTTGGTTATTATAAGGTGTTATAGTTGTTGTCTTCTGTTGTTGCCATTGAGTCCAAAAAAAAAAAAAAAAGGAACAAACAACATTATGTTGTTTGTTGTTGTTTTGTTTGGAGATAAAAGTCAACTTAAACTACCTCACGCTTTTCTTTTTTTCTTTTTTAAATGAAACTATTAAGATCTTAACTAAATATACATGTTTTATTTTAAAAAATAAATATATATTAAGATCTTAGCTAAATGAGTTTCTTATTATAACGCCTAAATTGATTAGGATAAATTATAATGACGACTCGTCATGAATTGGTAGGAGTAACATAAAAGAAGCAAATAGAGGCGACTTGGAATTTGTTAAATATAGAATTTAAAATACATGTAAAAGTAAAAATCACGCGATGTTACAACTCTACCCCATCTAACAGTGGGAATTTAGAAAACAATGAAGACAATTCTAACATTGGACTTCCAGTAGCTAATACCCCTTTTATAACCCCATATCTGAACCAATCGATCGACTCTAACCCTTTTTCATTGGAGGGAATTATAGAACAGGATGCGGAGAGTAGGAGGAGAACGTGTTAATCAGAAAAAAGGTCGGAGGATTCGAGTCTAGAAGATGTTGGCGACGAGGAATGGTTAGAGGATGATGAAGATGAATTTGATAGGGAAGTTAATTCTACTATTGAATTCGGTAATAAATTGGGCATCGATTTAAATGGTTTTGATAACCATGTGAGGAGGATCGTGAATGGGAAAGGAGCTCTAAAGTGTCTAAATGAATTTTCTCAGCCTCAATATCAGGGGGTCCTATCGACCGGAAAGCAAATGTAGGTTTGGGTGTTGAAACACTCGATTAAGGTGGATTTCTTGTGCATTCAAGAAACTCATCAAAGTGGTCTTAAGGAGGAGTTTTTGTCCAGATTTTGGGATAGTTCGGCCTTCAAAATGGAAGCGATGGATGCGGTTGGTAGATCAGGGGGAACCGTTTCTCTTTGGGATCCCTCTCGGTTCAACGTGGAGGGATGTATCAAAAGCAGGTTTTTCTTCTGTGGTTTGGGAAAATCATCGGTCAAGGGGTGAAAATTAATATCCTCAATGTTTATGCTCCCAATGATACCTCAATGAGATGGTCCTTGTGGGAGGAGATTCTTGTGATTGTGACCCAAAGATCCTGTCTTTGGATAGCGATGGGTGATTTTAACGATGTTAGGGGTCTGGAGGAGAAAGTCAATTCCACTTTTAAACCGATTGATACCGATTTTTACAATGATTTTATTCGGAGAGCGGGGTGGAGCGAATATAATATGACGGGGGGCAAATTTACTTTTATTTCGGATCATGAGGATGTTAAGAAGAGTAAACTTGATCGGGATTTCGTGTGTGCTTCTTTTTTTTTTTAAATGTGGCCTTTGGCCCACTTAAAGGTTCACGAGAGAAGATACTCGGATCATTGTCCTATCTCGTTGAGCTGCGCTACCCGTAACATTGGTGCTATTCCATTTAAAATTTTCAACTCCTGGTTGTCTGATGATGAGCTGGTGAGTATTGTCCAGAATCGGCTTAATGTGCTAAATGAAGAGGATAAAGATGATGTGTACTTTTTGAAAATTCTTAAGAAGGTGAATGAGGCAAGGCAACTAAAGAATGTAGGGCTACAAAGAAATTTAAGGACCAAAGTTATCACAGATTTCTAACCAATTGGATTACGGAATTAGAGACTATAGCCGAGACTTGGCCCTTGTCCACTGACGAAAAAAGCTAAGGGTCAATTTCAGAAAACAACTTGTGGAGATGCATATTAACTATTCAAAAGATCTTCAACAAAAAGCCTGTGTCAATTGGGTTTGAAACGGAGATGAAAATTCGTCGTTTTTTCATGGTATAATAAATGCTAACATGGTTCGGAATAAAATCAATGGGCTTTTGATTGGAGGGAGTGGGTTACTGATCCAGAGAAAATGAAAGTCGAAGTTGTTGGATGGTTTCGGAGCTTATTTTCTGAACCTATGAGAAGACGTCCGAAATTCATGAATGTGGGGTTGGCTAGTATTTCAGCCGATCAGGCTGAGTATCTATAAAGACCTTTTGATGATGACGAAATATGTAGGGCGATAAAGGATTGTAACGGAGGCAAATCGCTAGGACCGAAGGGCTTTACCTTGAAATTATATAAGAAGTTCTGGGAATCTTTGAAACCTCTTATTATTAATACCTTTAATGAGTTTTTTGTTACAGGTGATATTTCGTACGGCTGCAATGCTTCCTTTTTAGCTTTAATTCCCAAGTCAAGCGACCCTCAAACTCTAGCTGAATATCGGCCGATTTCATTGGTCTCCTCGTGGTATAAAGTGGTTTCTAAAGTGCTTTCTAAGCGAATTAAAGGGCTGTTGGAGGATATCATTAGCCTACGCAGACCGCTTTCATGGGAGGCAGAAACATCCTTGACGGCCCTTTTGTGGCTAGTGAGATAATCTCGCGGGCAAAGAAATCTAAGCGTAAATTGTTGGTTTTCAAAGTCGATTTTCACAAAGAATACGATTCGCTCAATTGGAAGTTCCTTTTTATGGCCATGGAATATATGGGATTTTCGGAGAAATGGATCGGATGGATTAGAGCATGCCTTAAATCGGGGAGATGGTCGGTTTTAGTGAACAGGTCTCCGACGATTGAATTTCCGTACAAAATGGGGTTGAGACAAGGTGACCAGATCTCACCTTTTCTTTTTATTCTTGCTATGGATGTTATCAAAATGTTTATGGATAAAGCGATTTCGCTTGGGTTATTCAAAGGCGTTCAACGTCCCAATGGCGGACCGGTTATTTCGACCCTTTGCTTTGCGGATGATGTTATTTTCTTAGGCAAGTGGTCTAAGGAGAATGTGAAGTGCCTTTCTAGATTCCTTCGGTGTATCTCTTTGGTGTCGGGGTTGAAAGTAAATAATAATAAATTGCAAATGCATTTTGTGCGACTAGTGCTTTGGATTATACTTAACATATGTTTTGTCATCAGTCGAACGGTCGAAGGAGAATCCATTTGGTCGAAGGAAGTTTTATAAACGGTCGAAGGAGACTTGAAGGTGCGAAGGAGAACTGGAGGTCGAAGGTAGATTTAGATTTTAATGTATTGCTTGGTTCGACCAGTGTGTTTGGTCGAACCTGCACATTCGACCATACTGTATGGGCGAATGTGCAGGCCTATATAAGGCCAAGTTCATTTTTGAGATGTAACTTTTGACATTTTGTTTTCCCTCCAGTCTAGTGTTCTCCCTAGGGTTTTGAGTCAACTTTGTTCACGTCTGTAATTGATTATAAACATCTTTTAACGTGTAATTGAGTTTGTTTATGAATGAAATGAATGGTTTAATGATGATTTCTGCGTTTTGTTGATATTATTATCATTTTGTAACTGATTCAAGGATTCCGCACTTGAATTAGTAGACTTGTTTGATCAACACAATTGTTTTTGTCAATTCGATCCTTCAACAAAGTGGTATCAGAGCCATATGGATCAAACAACTACAATTTGATAATAGTACAGCTGATTTGGACCCTATTTTGATCAAAAACTTTCTGTTTTCATTGATAAATTGATTTTGGTGATAAATTGATCGATTAGAGCTTGTTTTCATGGATAAAATGCATAATTCAACTATATAAATGTGCAAACGTTTTGAACAGTAATCATGGCAAGCTTGTAATTTATGTTTGTTTGAAAGGCTATTTTGGTATTTGTGATCTCTTCTTAGATGGGGCGGTGATATCTATCTGTCTTCTCTTTGCATATCTTCTATCTGCAAGATGATGGAGAGGTGCCGACAAACCGATTAACATGATGGGTCGGTGACCTCGGGGCCGGTGCCGACAAATCACAAACCAGTTAATGGTTTTGTTAAAACCATCAGATCTTCCACACTACCTTTATTCTCTTATCACCTCTCCATTTGTTTGCAGAGAGAAAGGGATTGGGGGAGGAATCGCCTCTCATCACCGCCACCGCCACGCTACAGTCGCCATCCACACCACCATCTGACAAAGATTCCGATCAAGATGCATGTCCCTTTTTCGAGTAGATCAACAAACCTAAGGTCAGATTTCGTTATTTGGGGTGTTTGATGATGATTCTGGGCGGAGGTGCTGGCGGTGATGGTGGTGATTTTGGTGAACAATAATTAGTGGCGTTCTTGCTCACGGTAACAGTTGGTTGTTACCGGAAAAGGCCCGATTAAGCTGATTATGATGTTATGCTTTGAATCAGTGGCTCTGTAAAGATGGTTGTAACATCGCAAAATTTTCACGGAATTTCTATACGAAAAAGCCCTTATTTTACCCTTAATTCTACACTAATGTGCCCAAGTCTATATTTATTTTTTTTCCAAACTCGCAACCTATATGTATATGTATATATATACAATGCATTTTTTTTAATAATAATAATAATAATAATAATAAAAAATGATACATAATTAGTTGGTTTTACCCAACCAACACATTGGCCCACATCATACCAACTCTTTAACCAACAACCCAAGCCCACCTCCCTTTTTCTTTAATCCATCGGAGCCCAATAGCCCAAACCCAGGAAACTCGGCCCACAAGCCCATACCAACAGCCCACTAGCCACCCCTCCTATTAGTTTTAAAAAGAAAAAAAAATATGTTCATGCCGGGTTTCGAACCGGGGACCTTTCAAACTAAACCCCCACGCACCAACCATCTATGCTACACACGTATATTGTTAGGATCCAGATAGTTTTATTTAAATACGCAAACTAAACTGCTTCTGTTTGTTTTCCTGCTCGACGAACAGCAAAGCTGCTGTTGACCAAGCCTTTGACCCAATCAAAACCTCATAATTGACGCGTGATAGATCCAATTTAGGAAGGTTTACTTGATTGCCGGTCCATTACGACTAGAATACGCGTTGATTAACAGTTAATTGTTGCCATATGAATCCAACGACGCGTCAAACATTCAAGTCGAGGTCAACATTGCCAAATTAAGCATCCAAACCATTACACTATAAATTGATCGTTCCAGAGCAGTCACAACTCGCCATTATCTCCTTCTCAACCCCCAATTCTTCATTTTAATCTTCTGTTCTTGTTAAGTAGATCGTACTTTGACTTTTTGGCTTGACCAATCGTTCGTGATCAATACAAACTTGTAAGTCCAATTTTTCCAGTGGGTTTTGTTAATCGGCATCTGCACAATGTTTGCCCTATGGTTAATTGGATTAACATTGTGTGGATTGTCTGATTAGAAAATCTAGGGCTCGAGAAGAACACTTATCGCGTTTAAGTATAGATATTAAACAAACTGAAACCAAACACAACCACAGGTCTAGACCAAGTGGTTGTGTCTGGTGCCCTCTTCCCAATCCACGCGGGTTCGAGTCCTGCTGTGGCGAGTTTTTATTTTTTTTGTGTTGTTTTGTTTTCAAAACAAATAAATCAATATATATATATATATATATATAATTACTAGTATTTTAAAATTAGTTTTAAAAATACTAAAACTCATTTAATAATTCTACAAAAATTATTTTTAGTTAAACTGATAAAAAGGTTTAACTTACAATTTTTAGTTTTCTGAAATTTATTTATTTAATATTTATTATAATTAAATCAAGTTTATTCTATTTTATTTATAAAAATCTATAACAATATCAAAACGATCTTATTAATTTCCACAAAAATTATCCTGAGTTTTTATAACATTAATCTTTTCAGAAATGATTTTTATTTCTGAAAAATCATTTATTTAATATTTTTAATCAATTTTTGTTAGTTTTAATCATAATTAAATCATAATAAATCCAATTTTTTAATATTTTTGCACCAAAATTTTATAGAAATTATTTCTGACCATTTAGAACAGAAATATAAATTTTAAACTAATAATTCTTTAATTTTAGTATTTTTAAATTATTAAAGTTAAAGTTGACAATTTGTAATAAATAGATTTAATAATCTATTTTAAAGAAAATAATTTTACAAAAATTATTTTTATACTTTAAACATATTATTGTGACCATCTTAAATTTAAATTTCATAAGAAGATTTTTGGTTATTTATTTACTAAATTTCTCCCAATTGGCGAATATTTTTAATATTAATCAAACGAGCAACTATCCCCAATTCGAAGCCCTAGAAACTTATACACTTGTAGACTTGATGGACTTAGACATATTTATTATCTCATTATAGGGTGATACTTGATACATTTGGGCAACACACTATTTTCAACAGATATAACATTTTACCAAGGTGAGTTTTACATAGCCCCTTTTCTATTTATCACCATTTTTGGGGTGAAACATGTTATAACATCATTTATGCAATTCAATCATCAATGTGTCTATGTGTTTTCTATGTTGCATTATGTCTTGAGCATGATTAGAGTAAGCACCATTCTAGCATAATCATTAACTCCGTACAAGCCGGCGGTAAACATTGATAGATCTATTGGACTGACAATCCCACCCGGATACGTGCCTCCTACAAAGGTAGCGTGGGTGTTTGTTATCGTATAACATATTCAAGTGAACCATGAGCGTATGGGATGTATCATATTATAACAGTCATCAGGGTTGATTATGCACTCGATTTATTTCTAGTATGTTCTCACATATGGACTAGATTGACATGACACATGAATTGCACAACATTTTTATTCAATTATCAAAAACCTATGTAATTCTCACCAACTTTTGTTGACCCAAAACATTTTCAACTTAACATGTTTCAGGTTCTATTTGCTTGAAGATACGTGTATAGTTTTATTCAATTTGATGTACAAATTCTAGAACAATTGTATGTAATTTATTTAAATCATTTAATGAAATTTATTATTCACCATGAGCTACTGAACAATCATCAATACGTGGCACCCCGATGTTTCCGCCATCGGTTGGGGTGTTACAATGGTTACCAAGGTTGTTGTAACCTTTATGCTTTCTTTTTCGGACGCTTTAGGTTTGTCACTGACTTTTGGTTCGTCGTGATGGTTGTGGGTTTGGTTTCACAGGTTATTTTTTTACCTTTTTAGCAGCCTTTTGCTTGGTTATGATGAGTTACATATGATTTCCGATTACTGATGACGATGGCGTGACAGGGCCGGTGGATGGCATGTCCTAACTTGCAACCCGCCTTGCAGCCATGGTTCTAAAAACTCTGAACCAAGATTGTTAAATGTTATTATTATACGTGAACGTTGTCACCTCATGGTGATGATGGCTGGGTTACGGCATCGAGGATGGGTGGCGCTGACTAATGGTTTAATGTATAGAAAGTGTTTAGAAAGTATTTAACATTGAAAATAATATATTTTAGATGTATGACTAATGGTTTAGTGGCTTTTCTCTTGATCAATGTTGAGATTCAATGTGGTTTTGCTCCTATTGATGAGTGTATGCGCGTAGTCGATGCAAAGGGAAATACGGTTTGTTGCGAACGCTCTATAAGCTTATATTACAACAATATTATTATTGTTTTGTATTTGATAATGAATTCTCCTTAGCATTTAAGGCCAGATTTGGTTGGTGGTAGGTGTCCTGAATTTGAACTGACGGTTAATGGGAAGAGACAAGCTAGGGCTTTGGCTGTGTTTTTGAAGTCTCAGGGGATTCGATTTAATGCTGTGCATACTTCGCCTTTGGATCGCGCTCGATCCACTGCACTTCCCATTTGTCAGGTACTCGATCATTGATTAATTTTGATGATGCCGATGATGATGAAATTGAAATTCAGAAAGTTTCAGTTATTATCTTTCAATTTCTTGATGTTTATAGGTAAACAAATTAAGGTTTAAATTCAAGATTCCATGGCATATAATGTTTAGAATATTTGTATTTAAAAAAAAAACACAGGATGCTTGGTGGCTATCATCCAAAGGAGTCTTCAAAGATAATGACTTCAATCTGAAAGATTGGTAAGTTGATTCAATATAGAAGTCATTAATTAAATAAATTTATTCTAACTATTGGATCATGAATTTTAAGGATTTATGGGAATATTAGGCACATATGAGATAAGAGAAGGTCAAAAGATTCAAAACTCACAACAGAGAGCATTAACCACTTACATATGTTGGTGAGCATTATTTATTCAACAGCCCCTTTATACGTATGATCTCAAGTAAATTGAAAAATTTATTTAAGATTTAAAAAATGGGAAGATTTTAGCAAGATAGAAGCAACGTCAGATTTCAATTTGAAACTTTCAATGGAAATATTCATCATTATTTTTTGGCAAGTGATTTTACACTACAATTTTCAGAAAATAAGGGAAGTCTATGTTTTTAGAGGGTAAATCTTGCAAGAGGCCAACTCATAAAAAAAATTGGTTATTATTTTTTTTAATTTTTTTTAATTTTTTTTTGCAATTTTACTTTCAAAATGGATTATGTAGCGTTCGGATGACCTGTGTAAGCTGTTTGTTAAAGTGAAAGTGTTGCAATCAAAAGTCATTTAATCCATCAAGTAATTGCATAGTTTTTGGGGATAAAGATGTTGAAGTCATAAATTGGGTGTTTGAGTTAGAGCGAAATGTTTGTTAAACTCTCAACGATAAAAACAAACTTTTGGTTTGACAGGTAGCTCTCTGGATTCTTGGTGTTGCTACACATGTGAAATAGTTCATGTTTTCTCTTTCACTTCAATGATTTTGTTTTTTACTTTAGTTTTTCACTTTGATTGCATCATTGGTACGCTTCTGAGATTAGGACTCCATTTTCATCCACCACCACTTTAGAACAAAGAGAATGGAGAGAGGCGACCATGATGGTGAGGTCTTCTTCGTTGACCGTCTTCATCATTGTACCTGCTCTATATTCGACCTGTTTAAACCCTACGCTTGAAACCCTAATATGCAAGCGATCAGTATTGCTACAGAATGTGGTTTGTTCTCTTTATCTATCCAAATGTCTTCCCTTAAAATCAAACATCGATTTTAATTCTTGGAACAAATAGAAGGTTCGGATCGCTCTATGTGTTATCGGTTTTGACGTGAGGTTAGTGTTGGCGTAGGAAGTTGGGAAAGAGTCTCATTGGAAGGTTGATGATGTTCAATCAATTTCAGTTTTATGAAGTTTTTTTAGGTTAAAAATTATTTGTTTGCTAATCATCGTTTCAGTTATTGATTTTAGTTTTGTGAAGTTTTTTAGGTTTAAAGTGATTTGTTTGCTGATCATCATATCAGTTAGTCATCACCGGCGTTGAGGTTTGTTCTTCACTTTCATTTTCTGTTGTTTGCCTGCTGCTTCAATTTTGGGCCTTTAATCGTTGTGTGTGATATACCAAAAATATGTTATTACTTTTCGATCAAACTTGGGGGTTTACAACTTTATTAACAGCCATATGTGAGATGGAAGTTTGTCACCTGTTTAGGCGTGATATACCCAATATATTATCTTTAAAATAAATCATTTTATAAAGCTTGAATGCCAGCACGTAACATATGTGTGAGTCTATCTGACACAAATTCTAGGATTTGTAGACACAAATGGAGGGTATTGACATCTATTATACATTTTGTGAAAATGCTATATTAAACAACAAAACTCTATACTAGAAGCTTTTCTGTTAGTTGAGATTTTGCTACTAAAACTTTAATTGATCTTACATATGAAATTTGTACCACAGGTTGTTTTATTTAAAAAAATGTAATAATCAAAAGGGTACTTTTGTAACTAAACTCTAATGTAAAGCGTTTATGTTGCTAAGAATTTTATGGTAGTGGTGGTTTCATCATAATCACTGATGATGAACTTGGTGATGGTTTTAAGCAAACTATTGAAACTGGAGTCAATACTTTACTTTAATAGACATTACAGGCGCAACATCCATTGGATCACAATTGTCTGGTTATTGCTTTTGATCTATTCTTTACTTTAACAGACATCAATTCATTATCCAGATTGCACTGCAAAATACTAACCACACATATAGCTGGTCTATGGATGCATTGAATGGAGCCAACATTAGAAGGTTTGTTGGTCAACCTTTTTTAAGCAGTGGTAGCTATGGTGTCGTTGTAGTTGTAGCGGATACGGCTCGCCCAATTGAAAACCATTCATTAACTTTATTTGTTAACCTTTGAATTTCAGGTGCGACCAAATCACAAGGCGCGCAACAGTCTTTATGTGGTGTGCTATGTTCTTATCAACCTTAATAACTTATCTTGTGTAATGTCGTATGTAATATAGTGTGCTTCATCCGGTTAAGATGCCATGTCTCCTTAACAAATTCTAATTCATCGACTAAATTGTCGCCGCAACGCGGCGGATAATGCCACTAGTTCTCTTTGTTAAACTTGTTCCAAATCAAATCAGAGACAAAACCTGATTAGAATCATCAAATTTCATCAACTTTTGAAAAATTTGATCAAAATTAACTGATTTTCAAAGAATAACCTTTTTTGAATATGCAGGGTCGAACCTAGGGAGACTGGTCGAACGTGTGAGTTTATTTGGTCGAACCAAGGTCTTTTTGGTCGAACGTGGTGTTTCAGTTGGTCGAATCTAGAGTGTGTCAGTGTTTAGTTGTTCATTCGACATTTTGTTTCATTCGACCAAACAGACGGTCAAACGTGGGTTTTAAACGGTCGAACGAGGGAGTAAACGGTCGAAAGTGATTTGAGACTGTTATTTTTTACATTCGTATCTTCTTAAACGGTCGAACGTGAACAATTTTGCACATTCGACCACTCGATTCATACGAACGTAGAATCCGTTATAAAACTTTTCTAATCTTTTCGTGTTTAATCATTTTCAGATCGACATGTGGAACTTTCCTACTAAACCACGACCTAATCCGACACCACAACAGCAGACAACCATGGATCCTTGGTCGGTAGACGCTCAAAAGTCTAGTCAACCATCACAACCTATCAATTACATGGCGATGACTAGTACTATTCTCCAACATGTTGCACAACCACAATCACAACCGATGGCTGATTATTGGGGAGTGGCAGCAGCAGCAGCGGTTCACTCTCAGACGACAAATGCCATTTCAACTCTTATCCAAGACTTGTCTTCGGGGAGTGGAAGCCGTCCACCTAAGCTTATGGAGATGGTCGATTACAACACGTGGAAGACCAAATTCAAGATCCATTTGAAGGGAATGGGTTTAGAGGGAACAGAAGCGTGGCAGATGATTGCGAAGGGCTATGTTGCTCCGATCTTGGAGAACACGGGTGAGCCTATTCCATTGGAGAATCTTGCAGATGATGAAAAGAAGAAATTTGCTATTGAGGAGAAGGCGTTTTCTCAATTGTCCCAAGCTATCAATACTGATTTATTACATCAGTTTGGTTCTTGCACTACATCTAAACAACTGTGGGACATGTTAAAGAATAGGCATGATGGAAATGAGAAGACGATGAAGTTGAGGATGGAGGAACTTTGAAAAGAGTTTGAGAATTTCAGCTACATGGGGAACGAGACGCTGAAAGAGTTGGTTCCAAGGTATTGTCATTTACTGACTGAGCTTTCAAGCTATGAGATAAGCATACCTATGTCAGAGTTGGTGGACAAGTTTGCCGATGCATTGCCACCATATTGGAATCAGCATATAGAGGTTTTGAAAGAAAAGGATGCGTACCAATATTGGACAATTAATGAGTTTATTCAGAAACTGGAAAATAAGGAGATGGAAGAAAAGAGGAAGGCGAAAAGAGCACAAATTCCTCAAAATCCAGATTTGTATCATGGTGGTATTTCTTCTTCTCTTTCTAGTTCAAGTTCGAGTTCAACTGTTGCTCCACACATCGCGTGCGTATCTAACCATGTTGAACCAACCAAAACACCAATCAATTATCTTGCTCAAACATCATCATATACCCCATCATCATATCCTACTACAACTTATATTCCACCAATTTCACCCATACAACAAGCAGCATGTTATTTTGCAAACCAACCTCAACAACAAACATACATCCCTCAAATGAACCCGATGCAAGTAAACCAAAGTCAAACAAATCAGAGCCCGATTGTGTTGGAAACATCGAACCTAAACAATGTTACTGTTGAGATTGCTCAGCAACACGTAGCATTGGTGTCAGCCATGGTAGCATCATATAATGGGCTTGTTGCGAGTCAAATTGGTAATAACAACTTGACCAATGAGGACTACGCACAGATTGATAAAGAAGAAATGGAGCTCATGGATATTCAATGGGCATTTGCAAGTATCATGAGGAGAGCTACTGATTTTATTCAGAAAACTGGAAGAACGGATCTTTCTACTTCTCCGAACACCACTTATGGCTTCAACAAAGCCGAAGTGACGTGTTTCAATTGTGGTGAGCAAGGACATTTTAAGAGAGAATGCACACAACCAGCTCAGCAGGGAAATAGAAATCCTTTCAACTCTAACTACCAAAACCGACAAACCCAAAATCAGGTATCTTACCAAAGTCCTAATATCTCAAGCTTTCAACCACAACAAAACTACCAAAACCGACAAAATACCCAACAAAATACCACTGTTAGACAAAACACAACACAAAACCAAAACCAAAACCAAACACCACAAAATTCAAACAGAACAATCATTCCTATTTCTACACCAAACACATTAACCCAAACAGATAATCAAAACCAAGCTTTGGTGATACAGAAAGACGAAGGGTTTGATTGGACAGGGATGCAGTTAGGTGTTGAAGATATTACAACTGGGAATGTGGCTTGTGTTGCACAGCAGATGAATTTGGATGAGCAGGTAGAGATTGAAGAGGAGGTAGTGAATGAAAAGATATTTGAGGTGAGGATCGAGGAGTTGAATGAAGAGAGTGATGTTTGTACAGAGAAGAAGTCTGGGATGATTCTTGATTCGGTTGCTGATATTCCAGAGCAGTTTGATTCAGCTTATTCTGATGAGGAGAGTGAGTCTGATTCTGAATCTAGTGTTAACTCACTGGATGATGATATTGACCAATTGCTTGCTGAAGCTGACTTTTTGATGACCCAGAAATCATGCATGGTGGATGATGCTTGTACCAGGATTGATTATTCAAAGTTTTTCGCTAGGAAGGAAGCACACTTTGCATTGATGGCCATGACAGAACCTCCAAAATAGGTAAGTACTAAATCTGCTTCTAATTCAAATTCAACTTGTGTTAAACGTTGCAATGCTTGTGATAAATTGACAGAAGAGAATAAGAAACTCAAGGTTCAGCTTGAGAGTGCTAAAATCAACTGTCGATCCTATCAAAAAGAAGCAAAAGAGTTTAACAGAGTACTTGATGGTTATAAGAAAGATGTTTTAGAATTGAAAAAGACTTTATCTTTGAAACAAATGGCCATAAATAATTATATAAATGATTTAGAAAACACAAAACTTGAAATGGCCACCGTCAAGTGCTCTGCAGAGAAAGTGAACAAGAAATTGGAGAGTTATAAGCATATCGCTTATGTTGTTGATCATATAATAAAAGAGCCTTCACAGTCGAGTAGTGCCAACTACAAAGCTGTCCCAGCTTCGGTGTTGTTTGAAAACCATAAGTTGCACTCAATAGCACCGGAGAGCTCAGTTAAATCTGACTCTACATCGGATGACGAGTCAAACACCTCTAGTGTGGGAGACCCTTATTCTGATGTTAGACCTGTACTGGGAAATGATGAAGGTGTAGTTGCTGCTGATGATTCTGATTCAGAGGATGAATAATCTGAGAAGGTTTCTGAAAAGATGTGTGATATTTCTGATAAAAATTACATAATCACTAATGAACCTGTTTCACCATCTCAGATTGTGCATCCCATGGCTAACGCTCATAGAAAGAATCAATCAGTTAAATCTGTTGAAAAGAATCAATCAGTTAAGCCTGTTGAGAAGAAAATTGAGAAGAAAGATGAGAATAAAAATGAAAATCAAAATGAATCTTGTGATAAACCTGTTAAAATTTTCTATCGGATGGAAGGATCCGATAAGATAATTTCTGATAAAGAATATCCAATAATATTTGCCAATTATTCAAAAATTGAAAAGATATGGCAGGAGAGTACCATTTGGTTCCCGAAACATGAGCGAACAAATGATGTACCTCCAGAAGTCTTAAAGAAAATTTATTTGGGTGTTTCTAAAGAATCAAAGGTCCATGTCACAGAATTAATTAAACCAAAAGAAAAGTCAAATGGTTTTCTTGAGCCGACTTACTCAAAGGACCCAGCTCCTGAGAGTTTAAGAAGAAGTTGTGTGGATAATCAATATCCTATCACTAGTTATGCTAAGTCGAACGCCAAGAATAATTTTGAAGAGTACCGTGCATGTTTTAAGTGCGGGGAGAGAGGGCATTTACTTGCTCACTGCCCGTACGTAAGGCACAAGAGGCACGAGGTGGAAATGAAGCAGAAATATGAATGTCCAGTCGACAATCATTGTTATCCACAAAGACGATTTGTCCTTCAACCAGCACCTTTTTATAATCAAAGCAGTTATTTTAAAAGGAGGGAAAATCGTCCGATGACATATGATCGACGTAACCGGATAGCTACTGAGAAATCTTTTAAGAAACCAATGGTGAACTCAACGGTTGATAAGAAAAAGGTTCCTGATAAACTTGCTGTCAAACCAACAGTTGGACCTGTCTCTATTAAATCAGAGAAGGTAACCAAAAAAGTTTCGTTCAAAGAAGAAGTAAAGAAACCGGATGAGACCCCAAAATCTCAAATCCGGATCTTGAAACAAGCTGAACAATCTTGGTCACCAAAGGGTTCTGAAGGTGCTTCAACTTCACAACAAAATGTGAAATCAGAGAATGAAAAAGGTTTGAGTGATCAGAAAAAGATTAATTTAAATCAAACTGTTTGTGAGAAATCTGAATCTTTGAAACAAACTGTTCAAAGACCCAAGACCAAACAGGCTTGGGTCCCCCAAAAAATCTAATTTCTTTACTTGATATGTGCAGGGAGCTTCAGCTGGCCATGTGAGAAGTCTTTGGATTGTTGACAGTGGAGCTTCTGGTCACATGACAGGGGATCTTTTGCTACTATTCGATATCAGAAATATCAATGGAGGTTATGTAGCGTTTGCAGGAAACAATGAAGGTTATATTACCATGGAGGGTAGTGTCAGCAATGAAATAGTGAGTTTTGAGAGAATATCTTATGTGAAGCAAATCGATTACAATCTGATCAGTGTCAGTCAGATATGTGACAAGCAATTTTCTGTTTACTTTGATGACAAATCTTGCTACATACTCAAGCCGGGATTTGAGTTACCAAAAGAGTGGGTGATGTTAAAGGCACCGAGAGTGAACAACTTGTACATTCTCGACATGTCTAAAGCAATGACCACACAAGGCCAAGTCACGTGTTTTCTCTCCAAGGCTACAGAAAAAGAATCAATCATGTGGCATAGGAGAATGGGACACATTCACCTACGAAAGATGAATCAATTGGTGAAAAATGAACTTGTCACAGGCGTGAACGTTAAACATTTTCACTTAAATGACAAGTGTGTGAGTTGTTAGAAGGGTAAGCAGCACAAACAATCCCATTGGCCAAAGAAAGTCAATTCCGTTGAATTGCCACTTGAACATTTGCACATGGATCTGTTCGGACCGGTCAAGCGTAAAAGTCATGCTGGAGAATTGTACTGTCTTGTGGTGACTGATGATTTTTGAAGATTTTCATGGGTTATGTGCTTACACCGTAAGAACGACACGTTTGATAATTTGAAAGTTCTGTTCACTCGACTGGAAAATATCTATGGTCTAAAGATCAAAAGAATTAGGAGTGATAATAGGACGGAGTTTAAGAATGCACAGATGGACGATCTTTGTGAAAACAAAGGAATTCATTATGAATACAGTGCTCCGTGTACCCCACAACAGAACGGTGTCGCCGAACGCAAAAACATGACTCTAATAGAAACGGCGAGAACAATGCTTGCAGACTCAAATCTTCCAGTAATGTTCTGGAACGAAGCAATATACGCAGCTTGTTATACTCTTAATCGTGTTTTAATGGTGAAGAAGTTTGGCAAAACTTCTTATGAGATGTTGAATTGTCGAAAGCCGAATTTAGAGTATCTAGAACCGTTTGGAGCCCCTTGTACTATGCTTAATCCATCTGAGAAGTTCGCACCCAAGGCTGAAGAAGGATACTTTGTTGGATATGCAACCCCGCTCAAACGGGTATTCAACAAAAGAACTCGTCAAGTCGAGGAGTGGGCTAACGTTGAAGTACAACGGTATACTCAGAATCTACAGGGAAGCGGTCCAGACTGGATGTTTGATTACAAAGATTTCTTTGAATCATTCAACCTAGATAGCTTGGTTGAAGAGGCTGTATTACGTTTATATTACGAGGTCGAAAACGCAGTGACATCATCGTTGGTGCGTCCGATCACCGTGAACCCCCAAGCAGCTTCTAATGATACCAATGTTCCTGTCGTTGAAGAAGAGGTATTCCAAGAAGCTTTCACAACTTTGAATTCATCAGAATCTGAAGATGACAACGATGATGATACAAGTGAAGCTATTTTAGATCATGCTACAGTGACACCACCAGTGAACCCAAATACAAATGGTGCTTCATCATCGAATGTGGGTAATGATCTGGTTTCTACAGAGAACTTAACTACTCAGACGGGAGTCCAAGTACCAGATTATCTGAAATCTCGGATACATCGAATTCACCCGATCGAGCAGGTTATTGGTGATCCTGGTAGCAGTGTGATGACAAGAGGTCAATTGAGGAATGCTAACTCACTGGAAAACCTTGGCAATCTTGCTTTATATGCCAAAATTCAAAAATCAGGTTTTCAGAATGACTGGTCTTTTGCTTGTTATATTTCGCAGGTTGAGCCGCGGACTTACAAGGATGCTCTTTTGGATGACGCTTGGGTGGAAGCAATGTAAGAGGAGTTGTTGCCGTTTCAGAAACTTGGTGTTTGGACACTGACAGATTTGCCCCCAGGACGAAAGAAGATTGGAACGAAATGGGTATTCAAATGCAAAAAGGATGATAGAGGAGTGATCGTAAGGAACAAAGCTCGTTTGGTTGTACAAGGATTTCATCAAGTTGAGGGAATCGATTACAACGAGATCTATGCACCGGTTGCACGCTTAGAGGCTATCCGAATGTTTCTGGCGTTTGCATCATACAAGAAATTTAAGGTGTATCAAATGGATGTTAAGAGTGCGTTTCGATATGGTGTGGTCAAGGAGGAAGTATACGTAGGTCAACCACTAGGCTTTGAAGATCCTATTCACCGGGATAAGGTCTACGTTTTAAACAAAGCTCTCTACGGGTTGCACCAGGCTCCAAGGCAATGGTATGAGGAGCTGAGCACGTATCTTCTTTCAAAAGGATTCAAACGAGGTTTGGTAGATTGCACACTGTTAACTAAACGAACAGGCGATGACTTGCTTCTAGTCCAGATTTATGTTGACGATATTATATTTGGTTCTACTAACGAACTTCTTTGCAGGGAATTTGAACGTGTTATGCAGGAAAAGTTCAAGATGAGCGCAATGGGAGAGATGCAGTTTTTCCTAGGCTTGCAGGTGGAACAAAGACCAACGAGGATCTTTATTCACCAGACGAAATACGTTTCTGAAGTCTTGAGCCGATTCCAGATGGATGATTCGAAGCCGATGGATACCCCAATACAACCTAATCACGGGATTGGAGTTGACGCTAAGGGGGAGCTAACTGATCCATTTACATACAGAGCAATCGTTGGATCTCTGATGTATCTCACCGCCTCCTGACCAGATATAATGTTTGCCACATGTCTCTGTGCACGTTATCAGTCGAAGTCGAAACAGAGTCATCTTGCAGTTGTCAAACGTATCCTTGGATATCTGAAGGGTTGTCCGTCGAGAGGACTATGGTACCCTAATGATGATAATTTTGACCTAATCGCTTTTAGTGATGCAGATTGGGGTGGCTGTGACAAGGACAGCAAATCCACAACGGCTGGATGCCAGTTTATGGGGAGCAGGCTCGTGACCTGGCAGTGCAAGAAACAGACCGCAGTTGCATTATCCACATGTGAAGCAGAATACGTTTCAGCATCGAGCTGCTGCTCACAGGTTCTTTGGATACAACAACAGATGGTGGACTACGGTTTGCAATTTCTTAAAACCCCTATTTACTGTGATAATGAAGCCGCAATTGCATTAACAAAAGACTTAGTAAATCACTCAAAGGCTAAACATATCCGGATCAAATACCATTTTATCCGTGATTGTTATGCAAAAGAGTTGATCGATATGGTCAAAATTCGCACTGACTATCAACGTGCTGACCTTTTTACCAAAGCTTTTGATAAATCAAGATTTGAATATCTTTTGAAAGCTAACGGTATTAAAGAAAAACAAGACTGATAACCACCTCAGTTTATCACTTTTTACTTTAGTTTTTATGGTTTTTCAGAAAAATACAAAAATCCAAAAACATTGAAAAATTTCAAAATCCATAAAAAATTAGAAAAATATTGCTGACTGCTATATCTTCTTCCTTTAGATTGATGCCGTCAGATTTCTGTGAACAAATGATATCTTGGGCAGTCACATATTTGAAATGCTCCAGCTTATCCTTGGGAACAGTCAACTCAAAAATTTATAAAAATCAGCAAAACCCAAAATGATTTCCTGGAGAAAAATAGGAAATGATAGTACATCAGTGGGGATCTGACACATTCTAAAGAAATGTAATGCAATATAGGGCGTGTGTCTGAGTCTGTGTGATGTGCTGATAGGCTTTGTAGACCTATTAATGCGTGCCTGATACATACATATCAAACGAATTGATGTGTGGATGAACTCCTCATGGGCATATGGTCTTAGTACCGTAATTTCGTTTGATAGGGTATTTGTACAAAACTCGGAGGTTTTGGGTCGTTATGTTATTAGTTGTCTGGGGATAGCCTCTGCCAAATCCTAAAGTTACCGAATTGAGGAACTTTCCATGTATTATGATAATCAAAGATTATCTATTACATCGTATCAATCACTGATGCAAATCATGATTGATATCAGCCCTCAACCTGGTAGAGTGTACATGTTACTTTGCTGCATTAATTTGCTGACCTGTATACCTCTGTGTCTCATACCTTGTAAATTACAGTCGACAAAAGCATAATCACGCTTTACAATGAGTCTTTGTGCATTTACTTCTTGATACGGGAGTATGTCGTGTGTGTGGGAACCACAGACAATTACGTTTATACTATACATAATCGTATCAGTTTAAAGCACTGCACAAAAGTCTGCATGTGAGTTTATGTGGATCGCAATATCAGCAGTTGCCAGATCACACATTGTCTTTAATGATAATAAATCAAAAAGATCAACAGTGTGATCAGATTTCTCAATAACTGATATGATCCCTTTACCGGAAACCCCAAAAAAAAACATTTACTGTTTTATCTTTACATTTCAACATTTTATATTTCTCGTCAAAAATGCAAAACTCAAAAAGATTTTAGGTGTGTTTTAACATAAACTTTAGAAAATCCAAAAAGAGTTTACATTTCTAGCTTATTTTTGATAGCTGATGGTGGTTGATGACGATTTTCTAAAACTTGATGGACCATTTGAGCTTTATGATCTTTAAATGAGAAATAATGGCTGTCGGATGCTTAAAAGTTGAAAAATATTTTGAACGGGACTCGATTTTGAGATTTGGTAAAATTTTCAAAAATTCCATATTTCATTCGCCCCTTCGTTGGGTCGAAGGTGGAATTTTGTCTGCTCATTCGTATGTTTTAAACGGTCGAATGTGAGTGTTCATGTGAATATTTCACATTCGAACCCTTTTTCTACATTCGAACCTTAGTAGGGTCGAAGGTAGAAAAAGCATCACATTCGACCTAGTCAAACGGTCGAATGTGGAGCCTATATAACCCATTCTCTGCACATTCGACCCCATTCGAAAAACTTTCAAATTTTCTGAGATAGGATCACCTTGTTGCTCTTGATTTTTAGATTGTGTTATTGTGTTCGTCTGATTCCACTGATCTTTTTACACCATTATTTGCAGGTTAATTCCTAATATCCACTTCGTAATCAACGATTTTCAGTTCGAGCCCTAACTGACTAAAAACTTGGATTAAAATGTGTTAATTGGACATCATTTTGTTTGGAAGTCATTGATTAAGTGTTTTAGGGGGAGATTATCCAAAAACATAGGGTTAAACATCAACAGATTGCATAATCAATTGTTTTAGTTTTCGAACCCTAGTTTTTGATTAAAAACACATAATCAATGTATGATTGTTAAAATTGATAATTGGAAAAGCTTAATCGGAAGTGTTAGGTGCTTTCCAAATCAAAATGGCAATTTAAAACAAACAAAATTATAATCTGAAATTTTGAAGAAGATGAACAATCACCTTCGCCCATCACAAACGGTCGAATGTGACAGTTTGGGCGAAGGAGAATGTTTGTTTGGTCGAAAGAAGTTTAAGTGGTCGAATGAAGAAATTTTTCAAAACATTTTACATTCGAACCTTTAGATCTTCACATTCGTACCTAAGATTTCTCATTCGCACCCACGAACTGGTCGAATGTAGAATTGAAAACCAAATTTTTTCCAAAGTTTTTATTTTGTCCGTTTTAACGTGTTTGTTTTGATTTGTTTTGCAGCTTAACAATGTCTGAACAGGAAAGTGCGAGTGTTCCTGTTGGATCATCTTCGAAGGCAGATGAGAAAGAAAAGAGTGTTGATCTACCGTTTGAATCCGCACACAACTGCTGTGCGTATTTAGGCGATGTGAAGAAACATATTGAGTTTGCCGGGATTATAGAGTTCTTGAAAAGGAGTAGAGTGATTGACGCGATCGCTACACCAGCTATTATTTACCGTGATCACCAACAGGAGTTCTGGAATAATGCGAAGATGGATTTCTGGGAATGCGAATCGTCACTCGTTAGTACGATTCAGGGGCAGCTGTTAATTGTCTCTGAGAACGACATCAGAGAAGCGTTGAAGTTAGATGATGTTAAGACAGATCCCAGAGAGTTGACGTGGACTGAACAACAGAAATGCTTTCTTCGAATGAAATATAACGGACCTATCACTGACGGCTCGTTGCATAAAGGAAAGCTATGTCCTCAGTTCAAATATCTTGCACATGTGATGATTCATGTTTTTGGATCAGCTGCTGGTGGATATGATTTGATGAGAAAGAGTATCAACTCATTGATGGTGGCTTTAATAATGAACAAACCGTTCAATGTGTCTGGGATGCTGATGGAACACATGTTAGAACCAGTGAGGTGAAGGATGTGATCAAGCAAGCAAATACCTACGTGTGGTATTCCTGTGCTTTGCTCATGATATAAATGCTGGATGTGATTACGATAAGAAGCTTGGTAAGTTCGTGAAGGTTCAAGATGTTCCTGATGTCAAGAAGAAGAAGCCGAAACAAGTTTATGCACCGGTGATGACCTTAGAACAAAAGAAGCAATTACATATAAAGCTGATGAACAAAAGAATGGACCAAGAGCGTAAACAATCCAAGCAATAGTCGAGGGGGAGTTTGTAGATGCATTTTGTGCGACTAGTGCTTTGGATTATACTTAACATATGTTTTGTCATCAGTCGAACGGTCGAAGGAGAATCCATTTGGTCGAAGGAAGTTTTATAAACGGTCGAAGGAGACTTGAAGGTGCGAAGGAGAACTGGAGGTCGAAGGTAGATTTAGATTTTAATGTATTGCTTGGTTCGACCAGTGTGTTTGGTCGAACCTGCACATTCGACCATACTGTATGGGCGAATGTGCAGGCCTATATAAGGCCAAGTTCATTTTTGAGATGTAACTTTTGACATTTTGTTTTCCCTCCAGTCTAGTGTTCTCCCTAGGGTTTTGAGTCAACTTTGTTCACGTCTGTAATTGATTATAAACATCTTTTAACGTGTATTTGAGTTTGTTTATGAATGAAATGAATGGTTTAATGATGATTTCTGCGTTTTGTTGATATTATTATCATTTTGTAACTGATTCAAGGATTCCGCAATTGAATTAGTAGACTTGTTTGATCAACACAATTGTTTTTGTCAATTCGATCCTTCAACATAAATGCCAACCTTTTAGGTTTGGTGTGAATAGTTTGGAAGTGGATGCGTAAGCTGAGGTGTTGGGCTGCTCTCAAGGAGCCCTCCCGTTCTCGTATATGGGTGTTCCATTAGGGGTAAATAAGAAGAGAGTTCGATTGTGGCAACCCATTATTGATAAATTTAATAGAAATTTATCGGCGTAGAAGGCTAAGACCCTCTCATTTGCGAGGAGATTAACCCTGATAAAAGTTGTCCTTACTAGCCTACCCTCCTATTTTCTTTCTCTTTTTCCAGCCCCTAAATTCGTTATTAAAAAATTGGAAGGGATTAGGAAAGACTTTTTATGGGGTAAGTCCAGGTCCAGGATGTGACACCCAGCATTTTCAGGTTCCTACTTTAACTAAACTCTAGTTAACTTTACTTACATTCACGGCATGTTACTTAACTAGGGTTAGTTAGGTGTGTCACACGTTACACAGTTATAGGCTGGTAACTGCATAACAGAGGTAATTCAGGGAATTACCGAACTACATTTACGAGTATCGAACCGTGAACGTTGGTGAATTGTGAAAATGAATAATTTGAATTTATTGTTTATATTAATTGCAATTACGTGTTTCTGTGAATAAATGTGTAAACTGTTATGTCATTACGTGAATTTAAACCGAATGTGTTATCAAAATCATAATCGATAAACCGTTAAGATGGTTGGGTCTAAACACATGGGGTTACGCTTGGTAGTGTCCAAAATAACGAAAACATCAAAGAAAACATGCAATACATTGGACTAGGCCGCCCGAAACGGGCCCAGCGGATGAAACCGACTTAAAACACCTATTTAAACAACCTTAAGCCCCATGAACCTCATAACCTCAACCCTAATCGTCTATAACAGCCCCAATACGAAAAATAAACCCTCTAACACCTGCCAAGGCTCAAGAACATCATCCGGGAAGATTAGAAGGTGTTCGGTTCTTGATTGTGAAGTGCTCTAAGTATATTGTCTTAAACTCTTGAGTTTTAACCTTCTTGATTATGTTTAAACACCATAATATGGTTTGTCCAGATCTGAAGCAAAGTTATAAATATTAAAACATGAGTTTTCAAAAGATTAACATGTTAAACATAAGGTTTCATGATGATTATATGATTATGTTTGCATGTTGTTGATTGTTGAATGTCTAGGGTTTGTAGATGATTGTAGTCATGGCGAATCTTACAAGTTTTGGTCTTTTTAATGTATTAGGGATATTGTATGATGATTATTTGAGGTTCTTGATTGATGATATACACCTAGGATAGTATATAGTTGAGAAGATTTCATGTTTAAAATCTGGATAGAATGTGTATGTTGACTAGTAGGCTCTGTAACTTGACTTTAAAGTATTGGTTATGATCGATTCTTGTTATGTGCATGTCGTACATGGTCTTAGGGTTCTGGAATGGGTAAATTCATGCGGTTTGGTTGTCGTTTGATATGTTTTTGGAATTTTATTCTAATAAAGGTCAAAACTGATTTTCGGATTAAAAAATTGGGTCAACTATAAACGGCCATAACTTGAGTTTATAAAGAACGAGTTATCAGTACCCGCGCGTTGCGGCAGGACTGTCAAATTGAACAAAAATTAGACGTAAACTGCCCACAAGCTGATCGGGTTAGGTATGCTACTGCTACACTTGAGGATGCAGCGTTAAGTTGGTGGAATTCTCAAGTACAGTTGCTAGGAGTGGACGTGGCTAACGCTACGCCATGGGCTGATTTTAAAGGATTGATGATGGAGGAGTACTATACTGGCGATGAGTTTCAAAAGTTGGAAACGGAGTACCTCAACATGAAAATGGTGGGATCGGAAATTGAGAAATATACTACTACGTCGCATTAGTTGGAGGCAATGTGTCCCAATTATTCAAATCCGCCCTACAAACGAATCAAGCTGTACATCAAGGGTTGGTACCCCATATTAAGGGAATGGTCACTGCCACCAACATGAATAACATTCAGCAGGTCATTCGTTTGGGACACCAACTGACTGATCAGAAGGTGGAAGAGGGACTGTTACCCCCTCGTGGTGCTTCATCTTCTGGTACGAATGATAACAAGAGAAAGTGGGAGAATGCAGCTGGCAAAGTCTCGGGTAATGGCAACCAACAGCAACAACAGCAGAATAAGAAACATGACAGTAATGGCAGCAATAACCACAATCAATCACAGGGTGGTTATCAGGGATACCGTCCCAGGTGCAATAGGTGCAATTTCCATCACTCAGGGCCCTGTAACAGGGGTAAGGGTGACCGCTATGGTAAGATGGGGCACTTGGCGAAAGATTGTAGGGCTAACATTCAGGGTAATATGCCAGCAGCACAATAAGGGCAACAACAGAAAAATGGTAAGAGTTGCTTTCAATGTGGAAGTGAGAATCACTTCAAAAGGGACTATCCACATTTGAATGGGAATGGTAATAACAACAACAATAGGGGTAACAACAACAAGACTGGGAATAACAATGGGGCTCGTGGGAGATCGTTTGTGATTGGATCGGGGGAAGCCAGGGGAGATAACAATGTCGTGACGGGTACGTGTTCCTTAAACGACATCCTTGCTTTTGGTTTTATATGATACTGGTGCGGACTTTAGTTTTGTGTCATTAAAACATAGCAAACTCCTAGGGATAGTTCCTACTCCTCTAGAATCCCCACACTTCATAGAACTAGCTTATGGCAAGCCAGTTGAGGTGACCCATGTTCATCGAGATTGTAAGCTTGAATTAGATGGCCAACTGTTTGCCATTGTTCTCATACCTATCACCTTGGGAAGCTTTGATATTGTGGTGGGCATGGATTGGTTGTCCAAGCAACGTACTGAAATTCTTGTCAGGAGAAAATTGTTCGTATCCCTCTCCCTAGTGGAGAACTTTTATCTATTGAGGGTGATCATGGTGGTGCCATGGTGGGTGTCATCTCATTCTTAAAAGCCTAGAAGTGCATTAGAAAGGGCTATCCAGCCATTCTGGCTAGCATTTCTGACACTCGAACTGAAGTTGAAACGAGGATCGAGGACATCCCTGTAGTACGTGATTTCCCAGATGTCTTTCCAGAGGAACTACCTGGACTTCCACCTGTTCATCAAGTGGAGTTTCAAATTGATCTTGCACCTGGAGCAGCCCCAGTTGCACGCGCGCCATATCGCCTAGCACCAGCGAACTTCAGGAACTGTCTACCCAACTCCAAGAGCTATTGGATAGGGGTTTTATTAGACCTAGTTCTTCACTTTGGGGACCCCCAGTCCTATTTGTTAAGAAGAAGGATGGGAGTTTCCGCATGTGTATTGACTATAGGGAGCTAAACTAGGTAACTGTCAAGAACCGTTACCCGTTACCACGCATTAACGACTTGTTTGATCGGCTCCAAGGGTCGAGTTTCTTTTCTAAAATTTACTTGAGGTCAAGATACCATCAGCTGAGAGTCCGAGAGGAGGATGTAGCCAAGACAGCCTTTCAAACTTTCTGTGGACATTATGAGTTTCTAGTTATGCCGTTTGGGCTAACCAATACACCCACGGTGTTCATGGATCTTATGAACCGCGTGTGTAAGCCCTATTTGGACAAATTCGTCATAATATTTATTGACGACATATTGATCTATTCCAAGAGCAGAGAGGAACACGAGCAACACCTGCAGCTAATCATGGAACTTTTTAGAAAGGAGCAACTGTACGCTAAATTCTCTTAGTGTGACTTCTGGATTCGAGAAGTCCAATTCTTAGGACATGTGGTTAATGAGGCTAGTATACATGTCGATCCCGCTAAGATAGATGCTATTAAATGGTGGAAGGCTCCTAAGACTCCTACTAAGGCGCGCCAATTTCTTGGTCGTGCGGGATATTATCGCAGATTCAATGAGGGATTCTCAAAGATCTCTCAACCCCTCACTTCTTTGACGCGGAAGGATATTACTTACAAGTGGAGAGATGCCCAAGAATCTGCTTTTTAGTTGTTGAAGACAAAGCTCTGCAGTGCACCAATTCTATCATTGCCTGAGGGTACAGAAGACTTCGTGGTGTACTGTGACGGTTCTATCCAGGGCTTGGGGTGTGTACTGATGCAGCATGATAAGGTCATCGCGTATGCATCTCGCCAACTAAAGGTTCATGAAAAAAAATTACACTACCCCTGACTTGGAACTAGGAGCGGAGATTTTTGCTTAAAGATTTGGAGGCATAATCTATATGTGACGAAGTGTATGATCTTTATTGACTATAAGAGCCTCCAACACATATTTGACCAAAAGGAGTTGAACATGCGACAACCTCCATGGGTTGGGCTCCTAAACGACTATGACTGTGCCATCAAATATCATCCAAGGAAAGCTGACGTAGTAGCGGTGCCCTCAGTCGTAAGGAAACAAAACCCAAGCGGGTACGAGCCTTACAACTCACTATCCATTCTAATCTTCCTGATAATATTCGTGAAGCTCAGGTTGAGGCTTTGAAGGAAGAAAATGTTGAGCTCGAAACATTTCATGGTGATGATAAGCACTTGGAACTGAAGTCTGATGGTCTTCAGTACTTCATGAATCGAGTTTGGATTCCACGCTTTGGGGATCTCAGATAACTTGTGCTTGACGAAACTCACACCTCTCGTTGTTCGGTACATCCTGGTTTAGATAAGATGTACCAAGATCTCAAAACTCTTTATTGGTGGCCATACATGAAAGCTGAGATAGCCACTTATGTTAGTAAATGCTTTACTTGTTCCAAGGTTAAGATTGAATATCAGAAACCTTCGAGACTACTCGAGCAACCAGAAATCCCTATGTGCAAATGGGATGGAATTTCTATGGACTTTATCACCAAACTCCCTAAGACACCAAGTGGGCATAATATGATTTGGGTTATCGTCAATCGGTTAACCAAATCGGCACACTTCTTGGCAATTAAGGAAACAGACACGCTGGAGTGATTGGCAAACATCTATATCAAGGAAATTGTCTCTAGGCATGGGGTGCCTACTTCTATTATATATGATCGCAATTCGCGATTTACTTCTCGTTTTTTACTACACTCCAAGACGCAATGGGGACTCGCTTAGACATGAGCACGGCCGGCCTATCACCCTCAGACGGATGGATAAAGTGAACGTACCATCCAAACATTAGAAGATCTGCTACGGGCTTGCGTGGTGGATTTTGGCAACACTTGGGATAAACACTTGCCTTTGATCGAATTCTCGTATAACAACAGTTACCACACTTCTATTTAGTGTGCGCCTTTTGAGGCATTGTATGGACGCAAGTGTAGGTCTCCCATATGCTGGACTAAAGTTGGGGATAACCAATTGACAGGTCCTGAACTCGTGTATGAAACTTCTGAGAAGATTTTGCAAATCAAAAATTGTATGGCCACTGCTCGGGATCGACAGAAAAGCTACGCTGATAAGCGTACAAAGCCTTTGGAGTTCCAGATTGGGGACAAGGTACAATTAAAGGTGTGGCCTTGGAAAGCCATGATTCAATTTGGGAAACAGGGAAAGTTGAACCCGCAATATGTTAGACCATTCGAGATTGTGGAAGTTGAACCTGCCTGACGAACTCAGTGGAGTGCACAATGTATTCCACGTATCGAACCTTATGAAATGTCGGTCTGATAAGACATTGGTGGTGCCACTAGAGGAGATCCAAGTGGACGATCAGTTACGGTTTGTAGAAGAATCGGTGGAGATTCTTGAGTAGGGCGTCAAGAAACTCAGACATAGCACAATACCTATTGTCAAGGTACGATGGAATTCCCGTCTAGGACCAAAATACACGTGGGAACGCATGGATCAAATGTGGCTTAAATATCCACATCTCTTTACTAAACCTGAACCTGTGCATAGATCGAACGCTAAACGTAAAGCAGCTCGCTAAAAGTGAATTTTGGGGCAAAATTCCTTTCAACTTGGGGATGATGTGACATCCGGTAACCAAGCACACATTTGTTCACTGGCTTTACTGTTTACTTACTGAATTTCGAGACGAAATTCTTTTCAACTTGGGGATGATGTGACACCCCGAATTTTCAGGTTCCTACTTTAACTAAACTCTAGTTAACTTTACTTACATTCACGGCATGTTACTTAACTAGGGTTAGTTAGGTGAGTCACACGTTGCACAGTTATAGACTAGTAACTGCATAATAGAGGTAATTCGGGGAATCACCAAACTACGTATATGAGTATCGAACCCTGAAAGTTGGTGAATTGTGAAAATGAATAATTGTGAATTAATTGTTTGATATTAATTGCAATTACATGATTCTGTGAATCTATGTGTAAACTGTTATGTGATTACGTGAATTTGTAGATGCACGCATTGCGACTAGTGCTTTGGATTAACAATAAAAGTGTTTTGATGTTTTACGAAGGGTTGAAAGTAGACTTTATATGGGTCGAAGGAAGATATAAAGGTTCGAATGGAGAATACTGAAGAGTAAAGTTTGGTTCGAGCTACAATGCAGGTCGAAGGAACACGTTCGACCATGTCGATGGGTCGAATGTGCAGTAGTATATATGTTGGAAATTTTGTTTAGTTATTAACTTTTTCCATTTCAGAGTGTGTGTTGAGCCTAGGTTTTCTCTCTGTGTCTAGAACATTCTGAAAGTGATTTATTTCATTGTAAACCTAATTTGTAAGCAAAATTAACAAGTTTATTAATGAAATGGATGTTGAAAAGGTGATTGATTGTGTCTGATTCATTTCATATCATTTTGTAAACATTCTAGGGTTTCCACACCTGGATTATTAGACTTGTATGATCATATAACTGTTTTCATCAAAACTGGTCCTCTACAAAGTGGTATCAGAGCCTACCGGGATCATACAACTACAAATTGATATGTTTTGAACATAATTTGACCCAAAATTGTCCAAAATTTTTCTGTTTTGAATGAACTTTGAGTATTAATGGAAATTGATTGATTTGGATTAGATTTGATGGATAAAATTAAAATTTTCATTTATTAAAGTTGATCTACATCAAATCCGAAGCAAAACCTGATAAAGATCATCAAAATCCATAAACTTTTGAAAAATTTGGATCAAATCAACTGATTTTTTAAGAATAACCGTTTTTCAAATGGTTCAGGTCGAACCAGAGAGAATAGGGTCAAACGTGTGAGTTTTTGGTCAAACCAAGGTTATTTCAGGTCAAATATGAGTATTTTAGGTCGAACCAAAAATTTTATTGTGTGTTGTTTGTTCGTTCGACGAGTTATGTTTCATTCGACCTACCGGGAGGTCGAAGGAGTGGTTATTTTGGTCGAATGAGTCTTGTGTGTTACATTTCTACATCCGAGTCTGATTATAGGGGTCGAACCTAGCTGTTTCTAGATTCGAACCCACGGTTACTGATCAGAGGTCGAATGAAGTCTGATTTTGTGAAAAAAAAAATTAAGTGTTTACATTTCGAACATCATGGACAACATGCGGGGATTTCCTATGACACCTAGGCCTACAACAACACAGCAGCAACACGTTCCGATGAATCCATGGGCTGTAGCATCTCAGAAAATGAACACTTAATCATCTCAACCGATTAACTACCTTGCCATGAGGAGTTCTATACCACAACCTATCACTCAACCTACACAGCAACCAGTGACTGATTATTGAGGCGTTGCAGCAGCAGCGGTACATTCTCAAACTACTAATGCTATTTCCACACTAATCAATGATTCGTCCTCAGGTAGTGGAAATCGCCCTCCGGAGTTGATGGACATGGCAGAGTACAACCAATGGCAAAAGAAGTTCAAGATACATCTTGAGGGCATAGGTTTGGAAGGAACTGAAGCATGGCAGATGATTGCAAAAGGCTATGCTGCTCCGTGTCTGGAGAATTCAGGTGAACCGATTCCACTTGATGGTTTATCTGAAGATGAGAAGAAAAAGTTCGCAGTCAAGAATAAAGCTTTTTCATAGCTATCTCAAGCTTTGACTACCGATCTACTACATCAGTTTGGATCGTGTACTACATCTAAACAACTATGGGATATGTTGAAGAACAGACATGATTGGAATGATAAGACAAGAAGATTGAAGGTGGAAGAGCTAAAGAAAGAGTTCAAAAACTTTAGCTATGTCAGGAATGAAACATTGAAGGAGCTTATTCCGAGATACTGTCATCTGTTAACCGAGTTGTCAAACTATGATATCAAGATTCCGATGTCAGAGTTGGTAGATAAGTTTGCAGATTCTCTACCACCATTTTGGAATCAACACAATGAAATCTTGAAAGAGAAGGATGCATATTAGTACTGGAAAATTAATGAACTGATTCAAAAGTTGGAGAACAAGGAATTAGAGGAGAAGAGAAAAGCAAGAAGATCACAATTCCCACAAAATCCGGAATTGTATCATGCTACTTCATCCACTTCTATGTCCAGTTCAAGTATGGTAGGAAATGTTGCACCACATATATCTTGTGTTTCTAGTGTTGTTGAACCACCAAGAAACCCAATCAACTATCTTGCCCAAACATCAACCTATCCACCAAACTACACCACAAATTCCTATATTCCACCACAACCTCAAGTGTCTACAGCATGTTACACATCAAACATGAACACATCTCAACAACAATCATATGTTCCACCAATGAGACAAGCTTCATCAAGCCAAAGTCCAGTCGTGTTGGAACTTCCAACATGAATAATGTTACAGTTGAAGTAGCTCAACAACACATTGCTTTGGTTTCAGCAATGGTTGCATCTTACAATGAACTTGTGGCGAGTTAGATTGGGAATAATAATTTGACCAATGAAGATTATGCCAAAATTGATAAGGAGGAGATGGAATTGATAGATATTCAATGGGCATTTGCTAGTGTGATGAGAAGGGCTACATAGTTTATTGAGAAAACAGGTAGAACGGATCTTGCTACCTCACCGAATACCACTTATGGCTTCAACAAAGCCAAGGTTACATGTTTCATTGTGGTACTTGAGGTCACTTCAAAAGAGAATGTACACAATCGATGCAGCAAGGTAACAGAAATCCTTTTAATTCCAACTATCAAAACCGTTAGTCACAAAACCAAGTTACATATCAAAGCCAAAACAACAACACCTATCCACAACAAAACAATTTCCAAAACCAACAAAACACCTCTCAAAATACCTCTACTAGACAAACATCTACACCCAATCAAACTCAAACTCAAACTCAAACTCCAAATAACCCAACCAGAACCATTATTCCTATTTTTACACCATATAGCCAACCTCAAACCGAAAACCAGAATCAAGCGTTGGTGATTCAGAAGGATGAGGGTTATAATTGGACTGCTATGCAACAGGGAGTTGAGGAGATTACGAGTGGGAATGTGGCATGTTTGTCTAAGGAGATGGATTTAGAGAAGTCGGTGATAGTTGAAGATGTTTTGGAATCTGAGAAAGTATATGAGGTGGTGATTGAGGAGATAGTTGATGATTCTCAGGTTTCTGATGCTGAGCAAGTTGAAGACATTACTGATGAGAAGGTTTTTGGAACTATCATTGATTCTGTTACTGAAGTTCCCGATGAGCCAAAATCTGTCTATTCTGATTCGGAAAGTGAAGCTGATTCGGAAGCGAGCATTAATTCTCTGGATGATGAGATTGATCAGTTATTAGCTGAAGCAGACTTTCTGATGACCAGGAAATCATGCATTGTGGATGACGCCTTCACAAAGATTGATTACTTGAAGTTCTTTGCTGGGAAGGAGTCTCATTTCGCACTGATGGCTATGACAAATCCACCCAAATTAGCAAACTATTCAAAGATTGATAAAATCTGGCAGGAGAGTACCATCTGGTTTCCTAAACATGAAAGGACCAATGATTTTCCTCCTGAACTTTTAAAGAAACTGTATTGTGATACTCCCAAAGAACCAAAAGTTCATGTCACTGAATTCATTAAGCCAAAAGAAAAGGCAAATGCCTTTTTTGAACCGGCTTACTCAATGGAACCAGATCCAATGAGTTTAAGACGCAAATGTCTTGATGATCAATTTCCGATCAATTCATATTCTAAGCCGAATGCTAAAAATGTGTTTGAGGAATACCGTGCATGTTTTAAATGCGGGGAGAGAGGGCATTTACTTGCTCATTGTGCGTAGTTAAGACACAAAAGGCACGAAGTTGAGAACAAGCAGCCTTATAGAAGTCCAGATGACAATCATAGATATCCACAAAGACATTTTGTCCCTCAAAGACCACCATTTTATAATCAAAGTCGTTATTTTCAAAAGAGGGAAAATTGTCAGTTTGTCTATGATAATAGAAACAGGATTGCTATGGAGAAGACTCTAAAGAAACCAATGGTGGACAAAACTAATGACAAAAAAAAGGTTTTTCCAAAACTGGCTGTTAAGTCATCAGTTGGACCTGTTTCTGTTAAATCAGAAAAGGTAACCAAGAAAAATTCATTCACGAACAATACAAAGAAACCCGCAGAGACACAAAAATCTCAGATTAGGATACTTAAACGTTCAGAACAATCTTGGTCACCAGTGGGTTCTCCAGGTGCTTCTACCTCAACTGCTAATGTCAAAACTCAAAATGAGAAAGGTTTGAATGACCAGAAAAAGGTCGATTCAAAACCAAGTGTGTCTGAAAATGAATCTTTGAAGTTTAACACTCAATGACCCAAGACCAAACAGGCTTGGGTCCCCCGAAAGATCTAATCATTTCTTTGAGTGGTGCAAGGAGCTCCAGCTGGCCCTGTTAGTAGTCTTTGGATTGTCGACAGTGGAGCTTCTGGGCACATAACTAGAGATCTAACGCTGATATTTGATATCAAGAACGTTAATGGTGGATATGTGGCGTTTGCGGGAAACAAAGGCAGTTATATCACGATGGAAGGGAGTGTTAGCAACGGGATTGTGAGTTTTGAAAGAATATCACATGTGAAGCAAATTGATTACAATCTGTTGAGTGTCAGCCAAATTTGTGACAAACAATTTTCTATACACTTTGATGATAAATCTTGCTATATTCTGAAACCCGGTTTCGTCATACCAAAAGCATGGATCATGTTGAAAGCACCAAGAGTGAACAATTTGTACATTCTTGATATGAGCAAGGCTATGACAACCCATGGCCAATTAACGTGTTTTCTATCCAAAGCTACAGAAAAAGAATCGATAATGTGGCATAGAAGGATGGGACATATTCACCTATGAAAAAATGAATCATTTGGTGAAGAACAGGCTTATAGAAGGGGTTAATGTGAAGCATTTTCATCTCAATGATAAATGCGTGAGTTCCAAAAAGGGGAAACAACACAAACAGTCCCACAAACCCAAGAAAGTGAACTCTGTAGAAATGCCACTTGAGCGTTTGCATATGGATCTTTTCGGACCTGTCAAGCGTAAGAGTCATTATGGAGAGCTTTACTGTCTGGTGGTTACCGATGATTACTCGAGATTTTCGTTGGTGATGTGCTTGCATCACAAAAGTGACACGTTCAATAACTTGAAGGTTCTGTTCACCCCATTGGAGAATGTTTATGGATTGAAGATTAAAAGAATTCGTAGTGACAACGGGACGGAGTTTAAAAATTCTCAGATGGATGCACTCTATGAAGACAAAGGAATTCATCACGAGTATAGTGCTCCATACACTCCACAACAGAACGGTGTTGCAGAAAGGAAAAACAGGACTCTATTATAAATGGAATGGACAATGCTTGCGGCTTCGAATCTTCTAGTAATGTTCTGGTACGGACTATTTACACAACTTGTTACACCTTGAATCGTGTATTAACGGTGAAGAAGTTCGACAAAACTTCTTATGAACTGTTAAATAGACGAAAGCCAAATTTGGAGTATCTAGAACCTTTTGGGGCACCTTTTACGATGTTAAACCCTACTGAGAAGTTTGCACCAAAAGCTAAAGAGGGATACTTTGTTGGATATGCAACCCCGTTCAAACGGGTATTCAACAAAAGAACTCGACAGGTAGAGGAATGGGCTAATGTGGAAGTACAACGATACTCTCAGAACGTACAAGGAAGCGGTCCTGATTGGATGTTTGATTATAATGATTTCTTTGAATCATTCAATGTAGATAACTTGGTAGAAGAGGCTGTACTACGACTTTATTACGAGTGTGAAAACGCAGTGACTTCACCATTGGTGTGTCCGATTACCGTAACTCCTCCAACAGCTTCATCATCTAAGATGGGTAATGATCTGGATACGACAGAAAATCTAACTACTCAAACTGGAGTTCAAGTTCCTGATCATCCGGAATCTCGGATTCATCAGATTCATTCACTTGAGCAAGTTATTGGTGACCCTGGAAGCAGTGTCATGACTAGAGGACAACTTCGTCGAGCAACTTCACATGATAATATTGGAGCCCTAGCCTTTTATGCTAAAATTCAAAAGTCTGGTTGTCAAAATGACTGGTCCTTTGCTTGTTATGTTTCACAGGTTGAGCTGCGGACTTACAAGGATGCTTTACTAGATGATGCCTGGGTTGAAGCTATGCAAGAGGAATTGTTACAGTTTCAGAAACTAGGAGTTTGGACACGTACAGATTTGCCTCCAGGAAGGAAGATTGGTACAAAGTGGGTTTTTAAGTGTAAGAAAGATGATCGAGGAGTAATCGTAAGAAACAAAGCTCGGTTGGTCGTTCAGGGATTTAGTCAAACTGAAGGAATACATTACAGTGAAGTCTATGCACCTGTGGAACGTATAGAAGCTATCCGAATGTTTCTAGCGTTTTCTTCATACAAGAAGCTCAAGGTGTATCAGATGGATGTGAAGAGCGCGTTTCTGTACGGTGTGGTCAAGGAAGAGGTTTACGTTGGTCAACCACCAGGCTTTGAAGATCCTATCCACCGGGATAAGGTTTACGTACTCAACAAAGCACTTTATTGGTATGAGTAGTTGAGCATGTACGTACTATCAAAAGGATTTAAATGAGATTTGGTAGACTGTACCCTATTCACAAAAAGAACAGAGGGTGACTTGCTTCTTGTTCAGATATATGTTGACGATATTTTTTTTGGTTGTACTAAAGAGCTTTTGTGTAGAGAATTTGAAAAAGTCATGCAGGAAAAGTTTGAGATGAGTGCAATGGGGTAAATGCAGTTTTTCCTAGGCTTGCAGGTGGATCAATTGCCAATGGGCATTTTCATTCATCAGACTAAATACGTATCTGAAGTCTTGAGCCGGTTCCAGATGGAAGATTCCAAGCCTATGGATACCCCGATTCAACCTAATCACGGGATTGGAGTTGACGCTAAGGGGGGGCTTATTAATCCATTCACTTATCGAGCCATCATCGGTAGGGATGAGCATACAAGGCCGAATACCGATCCCATCCCGTCCCGATCCCGTTACCGTACCGAACCGATACCGAATCGAGGGGTTTCGGGATCGGTATCGGTACCTATATTTATGGATTTTTGGTTTCGGTATTATCGGTATCGGTACGAGATCGGTATGGTATCGGTATTTTAAGGTAAAATACCGATACCATACCGGTACCGTACCGATACTGAACCGATATTGTACCGTACCGTATGTGTTCGGTATCGGTATAGGTATGGGTTTTTGGGATTTTTTGGTATCAATATTGTCGGGATCGGTATCGGTTCGGTACCGATACCGTCCCGAGCTCATCCCTAATTATCGGATCGTTGATGTACCTAACTGCATCTCGTCCAGACATAATGTTCGCAACATGTCTCTGTGCTAGATTCTAATCAAAGCCGAAACAGAGTCATCTAACAGCTGTCAAACGAATCCTGAGATATCTGAAGGGTTGTCTGTCGAGAGGACTATGGTACCTTAATGATGATAATTTTGACTTTGTTGCTTTCATTGATTTAGATTTTGGTGGCTGTGACAAAGACAGTAAATCCACAACGGCTGGATGTCAATTCTTTGGGAGCAGGCTCGTGACCTGGCAGTGTAAGAAGCAGACAGCAGTCTCACTATCTACTTGTGAAGCAGAATATGTAGCATCCTCTTGTTGCTGTTCACAGGTTTTGTGGATTTAACAGTAGATGCGGGATTACGGTTTGCAGTATCTTAAAACCCCAAATTATTGTGGTAATGAGGCTGCCATAGCACTCACGAAAGACATGAACAATCACTTTAAGGCTAAACATATCTGGATTTAGTATCACTTTATCCGTGACTGTTATGCTAAAGGGTTGATTGACATAGTCAAAATCCACACTGATTATCAGAGGGCCGATCTTTTTAACAAAGCTTTTGATAGATCAAGATTCGAATTTTTGCTAAAAGCTAATGGTATAAAAGAAAAACAAGGCTAATCGTCACCTCGGTTTATCACTTTGTTTTTAATCTTTAGTTTTTATTGTTTTCAGAAAAATCAAAAACCTAAAAATATGTTTTACATTTTAGGGGGAGTCTTTATTTTTCAGAAAAACCAAAATATTGAAAAAGCCATAAAAATCAGAAAAATCCAAAATGATTTTCCAGGATTAAAAGAGGAAATGATAGTACATCAGTGGGGATCTGACACATGCTAAAGATTTGAAATGTTATATAAGATGTGTGTTGATTCTGTGTGATGTGCTGGTAGGCTTCGTAGACTTATTAATGTGTGCCTTAGTGATACAAACATAACGAACTACTCGTTTGTGGCTGAACACCTCATGGGCATATGGTCTCAGTACCGTATTTTTGTTTGATAGGATTGCCAAAATCTGAGGTTTCGGGTCGTTATGTTAATTGTTATCCGGGGTATCTTGATTGATCTTTTGTCGTATTGATTTACGGACCTAGATTCAATCAAGATATTTGCTAAAAGAGCTTATATGCCAAATCCTGAAAGTTACCAAATTGAGGAACTTAATGTATGACAATGATCAAAGATCATTTAATGCATCGTATAAACTCTATGGTGAAAATCATTGATTGATATCAGCCTCAACCTGGTATATATGCACATGTTACTCTACTGTATTGATTTGCTGACCTGTACACCTCTGTGCTATGTATCTTGTAATATAATGGATAACATTTGGCATAATCACGCATTACGACGAACTTTTGTGCAAATTCCTTGATACGGGAGTATGTCGAGTGCGTGGGAACCATAAGCCTGTTAGTTATAATACACCAAATTACGTATCATTTTACAGCACTGCATAACAGTCTACATGTGAGTTTATGTGGATAACAATATCAGCAATTGCCGGATTACACATTGTCTTTAATGATAATAAACAATAAAGATCAACGGTGTGATCAGATTTCTCAAAAACAAATATGATCCTCGTACAGGGAAACACAAAATGGTTATTGCTTTATGATTACATTTCTGCATTTTACATTTCCATTTATAATCTGCAAAATATACAAAAACTCAAAATGATTTTTGGTGTGTTTTAGCATAAATTTCAGAAAATCCAAAAGATTTTGCATTTCTACTTTATTTTTTATAACCGATGGTGATAGATGGTCATTTTCTGAAGTTTGACAGACCATTTGAGTTTTGTATCATTCAAATATAAAATGATGGATGGTTGAAGGTTAAAATGTTTGAAAATGATTAAACGGGATTCGTTTTTTAGATTTGGTAAAATTTTCAGATTTCCAAATGCTCATTCGCCCCTTCGATGGGTCGAAGGTGCATTTGTGTCTTCATTTGAACCTATAATTGAGGTTAAATGAGAGTGTTTATATAAACTATGTTCATTCGAACCCTTCAGTTTAATTCGAACCTTTCACTAGGGTCGAAGGAAGACTGAAGCTTCTCATTCGAACCACAACAAGGGTCGAATGTGGAAACCTATATATACTAGTCTCCTCATTCGAACCCTCACAAAAAAAAATTAAAAATTCTGAGATTGGGAGACCATTTTGATTTTGAAATTCAGATCATAACATCTTGTTCCTTACCTTATACTGATCCTTTTCTTACCAATATCACAGGTAATGGATGGATATCAAGTTCAGATTCTTAACTTTTGTATCTGGAACTCTTGGACACAAAATTGAACATCAATGTGACTTGTTTTGGATCAATTGATGATTGATAACCTGTTTTCGTTAGTTTTAGGGGGGGAATATCCTAAAATCTAGGTTTATAACACATTATTGGACTGAATTGATAATTTAAACCTATAAACCCTAGATTTTTTTATTAAAAACTATCAAAAACAGTTTGATAAATAAAATTGATCATTAAGTGTTGTTTATCGGCCATGTTAGGATGAAAACAAACCAAAATTAGAAGTTTATCATGATTGGATTTTAATTTGGTAATTTTGAATGAAAACAGACACATTCAACCATCTAAACAGGGTCGAATGTAGCCTGAAAAGGTCGAAGGTGGAAGATTTAGGTCGAATGAACAATTTGTTCTTATAATTTCCACATTCGAACTTGATTTTTACATTCGAACCACAAAAATTCCTCATTCGAACTCGCTTTTGGGTCGAAGGAAGGAATCTTGACCAAAATTCAAATTCTGTCTGTTTCTGATAAATTTCATGTTTATTGTTTTGTAGATTTTCAATGGCTAAACATCAAAATCCTGAGAAACAGGTTGCTGAACAGGAAAAACCCAAAGAAAAGGAGTTATTATTTGAAGTAGATCATAATTGTTGTGCTTTTATCGGAGAGGTAAAACAACATGAAGGATTTGCTGGGATTGTTGAATTTCTGAGAAGAAGCAGGGTGATCTATGCTATTGCTACTCCAACAACCATATATAAAGATCATCAAGTAGAATTCTGAAAGAGTGTTGTTATTGACTTTTGGGACAACAAAACTGGCATACGAAGCAAGATTCATGGAGAGCTTGTGCTTGTGACAGAAGAGGATATTTGTGAAGCATTGACATTGGAAGATTCTCCTACTGATCCCCGAGAACTTTCATGGATTGATCAAAGACTGTGCTTTCTGAGAATGAAGTACAATGGTCCTATCACAGATGGATTATTGCACAAAGCTAAACTGTGTCCACAGTTTATGTATCTGGCACATGTGATTCTGCATGTTTTTGGACCAGTTCGTAGCAATTATGATGTGATGAGGAAGAGTATCAGTTCTTTGATGGTTGCGTTGATTCTAAACAAACCATTCAATGTATCTAGGATGATATTTGATCACATGTTAGAAGTGCTAGAAGGATTGAAAGTTGACAAGTTTTGTATGTATCCAAGATTCTTATAGATGATTATTGATAAGAAGTATCTGAATCTGAAGAAAGATCCCAAGCAGATTTTGGTACAACATCATATGAATCTGAGTACGCTGAGCAGAATGAAAGCATATAAGGGTGTTCTAGAGAATGAAAGACCTCCACACAAGAACTTGTTTGGACACTTGATTAATCCAGGGTAAAAGAATCCAGGTGAAAACAAAGCAAGAAATGATGGAAGTGAAAACAAAGCAAGAAATGATGGAAGTGAATCTGATACTGATGATCCTTTACGTCCAGTGGATCCTGATGCAAAAAGAAAGCGACAGGTAATTAACAAGGGTGTGAAGTCTGGAAAAGGTAAAGCTAAAGTTGTGGAAGCCGCACCTAAGAGGCAGAAGAGCGTTGCCAAGAAGAAATCTTGAAAAAGCAAGACTTTGCTTATTGATGAAGAGTCGATTGATTCTAAAGAGACTCAAGACAATAAGGAATGAGATTCGGGCAATGAAACTGTCAAGACCACTAAGCCCAAGGCCACTAAGGCTGGTGAGATTGAAAGTTGGAACAAAACCATAGAAGAACAACGACAGAAGAGTCCAATTACTGTTGTAGAAGGAGAACTTGATCTTCGACTTGAAGATCATGACGTTACTGGATCTCCTATTGTTGGTGGAAAGATTTTGAAGCCTAAGTTCAAAACCATGGCTAAGAAGACGAATCCAATGAAGAAAAGAGACAGAGAAGTAGGCATATTGATTGCTAGGAAGAAAGTTCCTGATATTGGAAGTTCAAAAATTCCCACACCTGTGACATCCCCTGTGACAAAGAAAAAGAAGAAATCAGCTGAAGAAACATCAGTGAATCCTCCTGTAGATTTTGAGACTACATTGAAAAATGTGTTGAAGAAGTTTCAAAAGAAGAAATCTCCTGTTGCTGAGGCATCTACACCTCAGGTTACTGTTTCTAATGATGTTATGGAAGCAGTTAACAAAAAGATTGCAGATATGATGAAAGCTTTCAATGAGCAAAAGTAGGAGATTGAGAAGCTGAAGAAGAATGAAGAGACAATGTTAAAGATTGTTGTATCCTCACAAGAAAGTCAAGAAGAGCTGGAAGCTAAGATTAATGAGCTTCAAGAAGAAAACAAGAAATTGTTAGGGCGTGAACAGAGGAATACACGACGAATCAAGTGTCTTCAGCAAGAGAACAAAAAGATTAAATCAACCAATAAGAATTTGAGAAAAATGATTGATGATTTGTATGGAAAAGCTCCACAATTGAAAGATGGAGAAGAAGATAAAGAAGAAGAAGAAGAAGAAGAACAGGTTGATTATGAACCATCTGATTCTGAAAAAGAAAAAAAGGATGAAGATGATGATGATTTATCAGATGATGCTGGTAATAAGAATCCGAAGAAGAAAGATGATGATGATGATGACGATCTTGATAAAGGTAATAATGATGGTAGTTCTGATGACGATGATGATGACACTGATAAGTATAGATATGAGAAAAGAGAGTCTGATAAGAAGGATGTAGGTGAATCTAGTTCTAAGAAGGCACCTGGTGGAAATACTGATGATGATAGTATTTTCTGGACTAAAAAGATAAGAGCCTTATCAAATAAAGACAAGAATTGTATCGTCAGATGCTTACTCAGAAGGTTTGGACTATCGAATTGACTGGAAAGTTTCTAGAAATTTTTTAGTCGGATGACAAGAAGTTTGAATTGGAATATAACGATACTGATTTAGAGGATGGAGAAGTGTCTGCAGCAATTGCCAAAGAGATTCTAGAAGGTTTGGCAAAACAGGTTGGAAAAACTCTTGATGAATTGATGAATGATAATGAGATTCCTGACATTCCTGAGAAAGAGGCAGGAAATCATTCTGATGATAGAGATACGTCTGTGTTTGAAGACATTGAGATAGAGGATATTACAAGCGAAGAATATCCTGAGTACTTTAAAGATAAACAGGAAGGTGTGATTCCTAAGTTTACTGAAGAATCTCTTGATCAGGCTGAGAAACTGGCAGAAAAGAAGAGTAAGACATTTGTTGATGAAGTATTCAAGAATGATGCTAATTAGATGCCGAAAGTTCAACAATCTGATGCTTTGAAGAGTTTTTTTGAAAAGATTAAAAGAAAAAGAAGCTACCCAACCTAAAACTGATGTTCAGGGTGAATTCTACATATATCACAACGAGCTATTCAAAGGTATAGCTCTTGGTTGGAAATATCTTAGACAGCTATGGTGTGTTGCTGTGAAGTGGGAGAAAGGAATTCTATACTTTCACAGATTCCATGATATCAAGACATTACCTTACTGGGATGTGCGTGATATTTGAAGACATACAATGACTGGTGCAACTGTTAATAATGATGCAGTTGGTTACTTTGCTGATAGAATGGCTAGAGAAAGCAGAACGAGATGGAATGTGTTCAAGCCGCAGTATCCTATCAAGAAAGTTCATAAAGAAATTGATCCAATTACTGGGCTAAACAAGGTTACCTTGAAGTATAAACCACCAACAATGTTGAAGCGCATTCCTTTGATGCCTATCCAACAACACTTCAGCAAAGAATTCGTGATGTGGTACTATGACTGGAGAACTGCTGAAGCTATTATCTTGCTAAAAGATAAAAAGGGAGAGTATAAGAAAATTCACATATTTGATCCTATGTGGTTAATTAACTGTTCTTATGAAGACATCATCATGCTGTATTATAATCCGATCTACTGCGAGGAGAAGGATGGTGAGTAAGCGATGAAATACCATCGTGTGGTATGTTTGTGTTTCGCTTGGGATGTCAATGCAGGCTGTGATTATGATAAGAAGTTAGGAAAGTTTGTGAAAGTTAAAGAATTGAAGAAAAGATCTAAACCAAAACCAAAACCTGAGCCGGTAATGACTAAAGAGCAAAAGAAGATTCTCCGTATCAAGTTGATGAACAAAACACTTGATTATCAACGTCAATAATCCAAGCAATAGTCGAGGGGGAGTTTGTAGATGCACGTATTGCGACTAGTGCTTTGGATTAACAATAAAAGTGTTTTCATGTTTTACGAAGGGTCGAAGGTAGACTTTATATGGGTCGAAGGAAGATATAAAGGTTCGAAGGGAGAAGACTAAAGACTAAAGTTTGGTTCGATCGACAATGCTGGTCGAAGGAACACATTCGACCATGTCGATGGGTCGAATGTGCAGTAGTATATAAGTTGGAAATTTTGTTTAGTTATTAACTTTTTCCATTTCAGAGTGTGTGTTGAGCCTAGGTTTTCACTCTATGTCTAGAACATTCTGAAAGTGATTTATTTCATTGTAAACCTAATTTGTAAGCAAAATTAGCAAGTTTATTAATGAAATGGATGTTGAAAAGGTGATTGAGTGTGTCTGATTCATTTCATATCATTTTGTAAACATTCTAGGGTTTCCGCACCTGGATTGTTAGACTTGTATGATCATATAACTGTTTTTATCAAAACCGGTCCTCTACAAAATTTAAACCGAACGTATTATCAAAATCGTAATCGATGAACCGTTAGGATGGTTGTGGTCTAAATACATGGGGTTACGCTTGGTAGGGTCCAAAATAACGAAAACATCAAAGAAAACATGCAATACACTGGACTGGGCTGCCCGAAACGGGCCGAGGCAAAGTGAACGGCCGTTCGGCGGGTCCAGCGAGTGAAACCGACTTAAAACACCTATTTAAGCAACCTTAAGCCCCATAAACCTCATAACCTCAACCCTAATTGTCCATAATAGCCCCCATACGAAACATAAACCCTCTAACACCTGCTAAGGCTCAAGAAAATTATCCGGGAAGATTAGAAGGTGTTCGGTTCTTGATTGTGAAGTGCTCTAGGTATATTGTCTTAAACCCTTGAGTTTTAACCTTCTTGATTATGTTTAAACACCATAATATGGTTTGTCCAGATCTGAAGCAAAGTTATAAATATTAAAACATGAGTTTTCAAAAGATTAACATGTTAAACATAAGGTTTCATGATGATTATATGATTATGCTTGCATGTTGTTGATTGTTGAATGTCTAGGGTTTGTAGATGATTGTATTCATGGTGAATCTTGAATGTTTTGGTCTTGTTAATGTATTAGGGATATTTTATGATGATTATTTGAGGTTCTTGATGATGATATACACCTAGGATTGGATATAGTTGAGAAGATTTCATGTTTAAAATCTGGACAGAATGTGTATGTCGACTTGTAGGCTCTGTAACTTGAGTTTAAATTATTGGTTTAGATCGATTTTTTTTATGTACATGTCGTACATGGTCTTAGGGTTCTGGAATGGGTAAAATCATGTGGTTTGGCTGTAGTTTGATATGTTTTTGGAGTTTTATTCTAATAAAGGTCAAAACTGATTTTCGGATTAAAAACTTGGGTCAATTTTAATCGGACATAATTTGAGTTTTATAAAGAATTAGGTCATGAAATTTGGTCAGTAGGTCGATATGGGAATATTTTGGCTTTTCCAAGTGGATTTTTCCCATTTGGATGAATACACGATTTTTAAGGATTTTTACCATAAACTAACCTGATGTGAAAGTTTTCAGAACCTAGTTGTAGTATTTGATTTTTCATGATTTTTCATGATTTTTAAACAAGGTTTTGATGCAAAATAAAAGTAGTGGCATGACTATTGGACTCTTAGGAATATTCATTTAAAGTTTGGGAGTATAATTCATTGTGTAGATATTTTTAATAAAATCGTTTCTACAGTGCATAATCTGTCCTGAAAACGCAGATTGTGTTATAGGTGTATATGTGCTTAGTTGGAGTCTTGTATGACTTGGTTGTGACTTGATCTTGCATTTACACTTATATGATATGTAAATGATGCGTAGGATTGATAATAAATATAACGTTCACCAACGGGTTCGTAGGGTCCACTTGTGCATGTAGTTATGATAGGTGTTACTTAAATGTTTTCGCATAAACTAACGTCATGGACAAACGAGTTATATGGTGTATCATGTATACGCATGTACTCACATAGTGGCACATATAATAGGGAATCGGTAGCACGCCCTTGTTACTTTTGTATTGGATTTTAGCTTTGCAACCTAAGGTGAGTTTTACTACTCTTTTCTCAAAAGCATGCGTCTCGGGTTTGAGACAACTTCCTAAACTTTTTCTAGTCCGGTTTGGGACTACTTTTTCATAGTCCGGTTTGGGACTACTTTTACATCGCGGTTTTTGGGGTGCTTTGATTCACAAGGTGAATCGGATTTTACTAATTCATGTTTTGGTCCTTGGTGAACTAAACCAACACTATCATTGAAGTCATTCTCTATACCGAATGAGTTACCGGGTTGGCAAGCGGGTTATTAGTTGATAGCGCTATTAGGTCTCACAAACCTCACATCGTGCTGGGAGCATGGGTGTGAACTATAACTTAACATTTATTATCATTGTTGATAGGCAATGATGCAAGGCACTTTGCTCGCTGTTGCAAGAGCTCGTTGTATAGCAGTTCGGTATGCCTGTGTTTAGCTATCATGAGTGGGTTAGCTACCCCTAACATGTGATGAATTAGCGGTTACGTGGTTTTGGAAACTTACTCATTTACTTTGCTTTGTGAACTCACCAACTTTATATTGACACACGCTAGCATGCTTTTGCAGGTCGCTAGGTACGGAGCACGTTAGGGCATGCATTATTGGTGTCATTGGGTGATAAACATTAATAAAACTTATTTTGGTTTATCTACGTTACTTTGGTTTTGGGTGCGGTGTTTTGCGCATAATGTTTTACTTTGATATTTTCTTTACGCTTCCGCATTACTTTAAACTTTTTGGTTAAAAATTAAACTTGATTTTGAAAATGAACTGCATGGTTTGGGCATTTAGAGTCGTTCTTATGACTTATCGTTATGGGGTCTTGGTGTGTCACGCGCCTCGCGGTATAAACCCCGAAGTGAAAATTTTGAGGGTGAGACAGAGGAGCAAGCTTAGATGGATAAAATGGGAGAAAATGATGATTTCCAAAAAAAAAAAAAAAAAGTGGGGGTGTAGGAGTCGGTAGTATCAAAGATTTCATCTTAGATATTTTATGTAAGTGGTGGTGGAGGTTTAAACAAGAACCGGAGCGTTTGTCGGTCAAAGTCATTAAAGCGATTCATTCCTCGGATAGAGATAAGAGCCTCATTCCTGTTAAAAATTCTCTTCCTGGGATATGGAACGATATCGGTAAAACAGATAGATTCCTTCAAGTCAGGGGTCTACAAATTAAGGAGAAATTGAAGGTTAAAATGGACGACGGGTCAAAATTTCTGTTCTGGAAGGATTGCTGGGCGTCGGATTCAAGTTTCAAAGTTCTTTTCCTTGCCCTTTACTCTCAGGCCATGGATAAAGACGCGAGGGTGAAGGACTGTTATGAGGTTGTTAACAGCAATGTGCAATGGAAGTGGGTCTGGAAATCGGATGTTGGTTAGGCTGTCTTTAGTTAGCATTTGGCTGCGCTGCAGTCGGTTCTTCATCAGGTGCAGCCCAACGACTCCTCGGACTGCTGGAAATGGAGTAATAATTCGGACTTTCCTTTCTCGGTTAAAGATTTAAGGAGTGATATCTCTCTTAGCTCGGGCCTGCAATCTTATGCTCTGGTCAGTTCTTGGAACTCATGGGCCATTCCCAAAGCGAATTTTGTCTTCTGGAGGGCTGCTCTTGGGAAGCTGCCAACTAAATGTGATTTGGTGTCCCACGAAATTAACTTATTAGATTGTTATTGTTCGAGATGCAATATTGGCCTCGAGGATAATAACCATGTTTTTGTGTCTTGTTTATGGGCTAGATCGGTGTGGTGGAATATATTGGCTTGGTCTAAGAAGTGGAAAAAGATAGTCGGCATGATTACTCAAGCTATCATTTGGAAATTATGGCTGGCCAGAAACATGAAGACTTTTGAAGGCAAATTCGATCCCGTTCGTATAACAGTGGAAAAGATTAAGGAGGAAACATTTTTGTGGGTCTCGCATAGAGCAAATTTGGGTAACATTGAGTGGGAATAAAATTGAAAATGCATATTTGAAATCCCATGAACTTGAATGTTATGTTGGGAATAAAATTGATTGATAAATAGCATGAGGAATGCGTGATAGATGGTTATTCAAGTGTCAACTAACTTGAATGTATGATGTGCCATTACTATGACTTAGAAACATGAATTCCAGGCTTGAGTTATGTGCAACACACAATCTCATGAAATAAGTGGCCTAATAGTGATTAGGAATTGAATGTACACTAATTTTAACCAAAAGATGGGTTAGAATCTCGTAAATAAAGGGAAAATTTATGAGTCTGGTAGGAGACGCTTAAGAATAATATACATTATGCGAGTAACCTAGCAAGGTCTAGATACTTAATAAACAATGAGAAAGTATGAAAAAGTTATTAAAGAAGTCAAATGGGTCAAGTGGTGATTTTCTCATCATTTGAACCCGATACTTAATACTAGAATATTAAGTATTATGATTAATGAGTCAAACATGTCAAGTGGTGATATGGTCAACATTTGAGCCCGCTACATAATGCTTGTAAAACAAGCATCGTGACTAAAGAAGTTAAATGGATCAAGTGGTGACATGTCACCATTTGAACCCAGATCTTTAATGCTCATTTGGTTAAGTTTTACCTGCAGGCAAGAATATTGGAAAGGGCATGTATTGCCATGAAATGGTTGAATAGAATTGCAAGGTATAGTAAGAGGTCAAGGCTATTCGGTAAGTACATATTTTAGTGGGTGGCCTTTGAGCCAAGATATTAGGATCTGAGTTTGATTGTTTTGATATATTTAGAATAAGATGAGAAATGAATGATGTAAGTATATATGGAAAGTGCAGCGGAAAGATTAACTATAATTAAAACAACAGGAATAAATGTTTTCAATGATCAAATGCTTTCATTAATTGAAAGATTACAATCAATACAAATACTCCCCCTTAGCCTGATCACACAGTGATTGTTTGTCTGAGAGAATGTATGTGTGTGATGTCATAGAACAGTACAAGCACTGTTCTATTTATAGACAAACCTAAACCACTGGTGACATGTGCTGACGTCACCTAAGATAGCGACTTCTAACAGAATAACAACATAAAACATCTGCCCTATACAATCTACTGTTACATTACAAAACACTGTAAAGTAAACTCCTGCTAAAGGAAAACTCTGATGATCTTGCAACATCTGTTGGAGTCTAAGTGTTGTTGACTCCAACAGACCTTTAGTCTTTATTACTTGATCAGCAGTTGTTTCTTCATCAGACCTTTGGTCAGCAGTTGTTCTCTATCAGTTGTTCTCTAGCAGTCCTTTGTATCAGCAGTTGTCACAGCAGTTGTTTGGATGGAACAGTTGTTAGGGTCAGCAGTCTTTTGGGAAGAATATGTTGTAAAGACTGTTTATTTGTGGAATCAACTGTTAGCATATTTTGGCTTTTAATCATCTGTTCTTCTCCAGGTCAACAGACCCAACAATCTCCCCCTAGAACAGATGATGCCAAAACTAAGCTTTATTATTGATCTTTATTTCTCATCAGACTTTCTCTTATTTGTCCTTTGAATTGAAGTTCAAAGTCCAAGGCAAAAAGGTCTTCTACATCTCTTTCAAGCTCAAGGTTCAGCAGTGTTTGGAGATCATTTGCACACAGGCTATATGCATCATCCATGCTTAGCTTTTGAACTTTTCCATCTGACCTGAGCAGAGTCAATTCATGGTTGTCTTTATTGACTTTCCATTTTAGAATTTTTGAGTAAGTGGATTTGCTGAGATGCACTTTTATTCTTGATGAGTTTGGTGATGGAGGTCTCCCAATGAGTTCTCTGAGCTTGTCAGTAGTGGGATCTGAGAAAAAGTGCACTTGATTGAAGAGACCCTCTTTTATGTAGGTATCAGCAAACTTCTTCTGATCTTTTTCAGACATTTCTTTTTGCTTCTTGAACTGTCTTCTAGCAGCAACTGATAGATCAGAAGTGTCAAGTAAGCTGTCAAGTGTAAAAGCCTGTTGAGATCTCTTCATCAGTGTAGACTGGTTTTCAAGGTAGGCTGGGATCTTTCTTCCTGTTTTCTTCAAGTCTCTTGTATGTTTCAACCAGCCTCAGCTCAGACCATCTTGCAACAGACCTCATCTCCCCATAGTCAGCAGCCACTATTTCTTATCTCATCCTCTTAAACTTCAAGGCTCTGGCTGGATCTCTGCCTTTACCAAAATCAGGGGCAGAGACTTTAGTTTGGGGATTTTTGGCCAACTCTTCTATTCTTGAGAGTTCTTCCCTCAATGCATGAGTGGTCCAGCCTGCAAACTGTTTCTTGTTTGCTTTGTAAGGCATGGTTGCCAAGATCTGTTCAAGAAGGGATTCCCTAACCTCCTTTTTCCATGTCACTACTGAGAGGCATGGCAGACATGGAATTGCTCAGGGTCTTAGCAAAATCTTCAATCCTTCTCAATTTGCTAAGTTCTCCTGAATGGATGCCCTGAGCAGTCCTGTCATCCTTCCCTTTGCATTTCTCTTTTATGATAACATCTGCCTGTTCAGCCTTATATTTAAGATATGTGTCAAGGTTTAAGGGAACAGGAAAATGTGGAAGAGAAGGGAAAGTTCTATCAGATGGTTGTTCAGTATTATAGAAGGATTGCATTTCCCCCTTGAGTAGATCAAGTTCAAGGGGATACTGAATAGCCAATGGTGTAATGGTTGGTGGTGGTCTATGGGATCTGAGTTGTGATGTGTGTGGTGAAAATGATGAGAGTGGAATAGCTGATATAGGTGTGGATTGTGTGGTTGAGGTGGTATGTGGTGATGTGTGAATGTTTTCATCCTGTACAATAAAGGTTGATTTCCTCTTCCTTTTGTACAAGATTTTTGGTGATGGTGGTGTGGTGGCAGTGGTTGTGTTAACATCTGTTGGCACCTTAGTAGGACCACCAGATGTTTGGGATTTGGGTGGTGATGTGATTGTAGGTTCAGATGTAGGTTTGGTGGTTGTAGGTTCAGGTGTTGTGGTTTTATCAGTGGTTTGGGTGGCAGCAGTGGTTTTGTCAGCAGTGGCTTTTTCAACAGAGGTTTTAGCAGCAGTGGTTTTCAGTTTAGATGGTGGTTGTCTGATATGTTTAGCAGGCATCTTCTTCCTTTTTGAGGATCCCACATCTTCAACTTCCTGTTGTTGTTCCCTTTTTAGTTGTACCAACAACTCTGCTTTGGCTTCCAAAGTGTCAGCCCTCTTTTGCTTGTCTTCAGCAGCTTTTTCAGCTTCTTTATTTGCAGAGTTGTCTACTGCTTTATCTTTGCTGGTATGTTGTTGTTGTGGTGCAGTTTGAGTTTGTTGTTGCTGTTGTGGTGCTGTTTTAGTTTGTTGTTGCTGTTGTGGTGCTGTTTGAGTAGGCCCTGGTATGTTGGCAGACATTAATTTACCTTTTTGTGAAGGTGGACAACCAAAGGGATCTAGCTTTGGCAACCTATCTCTGCCACTCTCCCCCTTTTTGGCATCATCAGCTGTGAATGCATCATCATCTTCATCCCTGAGAATGGTGGTAGGGGCAGAGCCAGTGGTCTTCAGCAGATGGTCTTTGATGGCTTGTGTAACCTCACGAATTTTCCCATTTATTTTGCATTAAAGTATTTCCCGATCCATGATATAAAGTCTAATTTATTTCTAAGTATTCTTATCTTTATCCGTGCACTCTATTTTTCTAAGTTCCTTTTATCATTGTACTTAAAAAAAAATCTTCAATCATGACATATGTCCTATCCTAATTCTATTTATAAAATCGTCATTTTATAAGACGGTGTTTTTTATTTTCTAATTCAAACTAATGATTTTTTATTATTTCTTAAATAAAGCCTTGAGTCAAATAGTCAAAGTCCTAGTCAAAGTCCTAGTCAAATAGTCAATTCATCATAAAACCTTACTTTATGGTGTTGACCAATTTTAATGGCTAATTGAATCCAAAACTAGTATAAAACCCACCTATGAACCATTACACTTGCCACCTCTAAATCGATTGTTTCAATCCGATTAAACTTTCCCTCATACTTTTCTTCTATAGTCTATTACTTCTACAATTGAAGCTTTGATTATAAGCTCTTGTAATTGGCAACTTTGGGGCAACACATATTCTATTTTCACGAGACATAACATTTTGCTAAGGTGAGTTTTACATAGCCCCTTTTTTTTTATTTCACTATTTTTGGGGTGAAACATGTTATAACATTCTATCTACAATTCAATCATAAAGTGTCTATGTGTTATTCTATGTTGCATTATGTCTTAAACATGACTAGGGTAAGCACAATATTCTAGCATAATCATTAACATTGATCAGCCGACGGTATACAATGATAGATCTATTGGATTGACAATCCCACCCGGATACGTGCCTCCTACATAGGTAGCGTGGATGATTGTTATCGCATAACATAATCGAGTGAACCATGAGCGTATGGAATGGACCACAATATAACAGTCACAAGGGTTGATTATGCAATCGATTTACTTCTAGTATGTTTTCACATATGGACTAGACATGCCATGACACTTGAATTGTACAAGCTTTATTCGATTATCAAAACCTATGTAATTCTCACAAACTTTTGTTGACCCAAAATATTTTCAAACTTAACATGTTTCAGGTTATAGCTTGCTTGAAGATCAGAGTTATTGCTTGAAGATGCGTAGATAGTATATATATATATATATATTTTTTTTGATGTATAAAGTTTTAGAACAATTATATGTAATTTATTTAAATCATTTATTGAAACTTATTATTTACCATGAGCTACTGAACAATCATCAATACGTGACATCCCGATGTTTCCGCCATCGGTTGGGGTGTTACAGATTGGTATCAGAGCCATGGTTATAGGGAATTAGGTTATTAGAAAATTAATCTAGTCTATAACCATAGGATTATAATCAGTACTTGCTCCTTTTACTTGCAACCCTACTTGTTTCTATTCTCTATCTCCCTCCTACTTCTTATCCCTACTTTAGTCCCTACAAGAAGATTATTCTCCATCACAAGATCTACTCTTAGACTAGTAGGACAAATCCTCAGGTTTAGCCAGAACCACCTTGAAGATCTCGTCGAAGTTCTAAATTTTAATAACGAACACGTGCAATCTGGAAGGGTGAACGCCTGTATTCTGAGTTTTCTGTCTAGGACTGGCATTGCGCATAAATCCCAATCAGACGACGGTCCCGGATGCCTACCTGGGAATTCTCGGGATGAGTGTTCACTTATAGGCTAAAGCATGTCTTCACTATGTTATTAGAATCTAGAAGTTTTGATAAGTCAACGTTTTCGTTTATTCGTTTTAATTAATGAATAAATGATTACACTCACTTTCCTTAAACTAAGCTCTAAAATCTCAAAATTTTACAGCTTAAATCAATCTCATTTCATAACCATCTATGGATTTCACAATCACACTTCACCTTACCATCTTAGCCACTTTTTAAATATTCAACACCCTACCCATATCATATTATTTCATTTCTCCACATGTTACTTATTTTTAAAAAACTATAACCTCATACCTTAGCACAAACTAAAGATTTCTAAATCTTGTTGTATTTTCATTACCTAGTAACTTTACAAAGTACATATTTTTTTGTCAAAAGATGTCCTCGAACTTAAATTCAATTGTTTATTTATTGACGTAACAAACGATTTTCTATATAATGCTTTAAACTATTAAAAATCACTAATAGAACCTTGATCTTCAAAACCTAATGTCATGTTTGAAATCTCCAACTAACGGGAATATTTTAATCAAAGCCTACTTAGCTTGTACTATTTAACAACTTTTGCTTTATGTACAAAACCAATTTTGAAAATAATTTTTTTTTTAATCCATAGGAATAACATCTAGTCTCTAGATTCTCCATCGACACTCACTCATTTTCAACTTGTTCAAATTTTTACAATATTTGGCATATACCACAATCATGTTTTCTTATACACTTGATTATAACCTTTGATCCAAACCCCAAAATTTACACTGCTACATAATCTCCTTACTATAAAATAAACTCTTTATCAACTATCTTCACATTCACTATCTCTCACAACCTTGATTCTGCTTCAAGATTTTTCATCATCCTCTCAAGAACTAAATTCATATCCTTCACCTTCTCACACATGAGCTAGTTACCCATGATAACCAAACTATTGAAACTTGATTGTGTGTTTCATCAAACTTAATCCTTCGTTATACATGAGGATTCGATTATCTACCATATTTGAACATTTGATACTAGAACTCATGAAATATAAACTATTTACTATAGACACACCTAGAGTCATTAACCTTGTCTAGGGCAACTCTATTACAACTCACATGCTATACTTGATACTTGATTGCTTACATGTACATATTATCAATTTGCAATTTATGTGTGTGTGTAAATTGGTACACTTAATCAAATAATTGATAGAGGATGAAGTACTTGCTCAACAGTTAGTAGAGTACCAAATAACCTACTCAACGATTGGTAGAGGTCATCATGCCTGCTCAACAGTCGGTAGAGGCCCTACGACCTGCTCAACGACTGGTAGAGGCTATCGTACCTGCTCAACAATCGGTAGAGGTTCTTACTCACTGACTGGTAGAAGTCTTTTTCCTGCTCAACAGTTGGACTTATTTTTGGATACATTGTATACAATTCAATCACAAGGTTATTTTGCATTACTTACATGTGTGTTTAGAGTCATAGAAGGACACAAAACCCTAATGTAAGGTAAATTGGTGATTGCGGTCCGGAACGTAATCATGAATTTACAGGTACGTTAAGGTGGTGTGAAATTCTATCAAGGTTTTCGGTAGAGAAACTAATTATAAACTCTAGTTACCTGGTAGTTCATTTAGCCTTTCTATAGTCCATCAACTCATGCATTTCTTTTAGGATTTCTAAAACTTAAGATTCTTATTCGCCTTGCGATTCCAAGACACACCTAATCCTACCCTTAAAACTCACAAATAAAAAACCTCTTATCCAAATTATTCGAAAGCATATTATTCTATAAATTCATGTCGTGCCTTAACCCAAAATTTTCAAAACCACGGCTGCCTTAATTTCTACCCAACCATCCTCAAACCTGTGTTTTTAAATAACTTCGGGACGAAGTTTCCAAAACTAGGGGAGACTGTAACCTCACGAATTTTCCCATTTATTTTGCATTAAAGTATTACCCGATCCATGATATAAAGTCTAATTTATTTCTAAGTATTCTTATCTTTATCCGTGCACTCTATTTTTCTAAGTTCCTTTTATCATTGTACTTAAAAAAAAATCTTCAATCATGACATATGTCCTATCCTAATTCTATTTATAAAATCGTCATTTTATAAGACGGTGTTTTTTATTTTCTAATTCAAACTAATGATTTTTTATTATTTCTTAAATAAAGCCTTGAGTCAAATAGTCAAAGTCCTAGTCAAAGTCCTAGTCAAATAGTCAATTCATCATAAAACCTTACTTTATGGTGTTGACCAATTTTAATGGCTAATTGAATCCAAAACTAGTATAAAAACCCACCTATGAACCATTACACTTGCCACCTCTAAATCGATTGTTTCAATCCGATTAAACTTTCCCTCATACTTTTCTTCTATAGTCTATTACTTCTACAATTGAAGCTTTGATTATAAGCTCTTGTAATTGGCAACTTTGGGGCAACACATATTCTATTTTCACGAGACATAACATTTTGCTAAGGTGAGTTTTACATAGCCCCTTTTTTTTATTTCACTATTTTTGGGGTGAAACATGTTATAACATTCTATCTACAATTCAATCATAAAGTGTCTATGTGTTATTCTATGTTGCATTATGTCTTAAACATGACTAGGGTAAGCACAATATTCTAGCATAATCATTAACATTGATCAGCCGACGGTATACAATGATAGATCTATTGGATTGACAATCCCACCCGGATACGTGCCTCCTACATAGGTAGCGTGGATGATTGTTATCGCATAACATAATCGAGTGAACCATGAGCGTATGGAATGGACCACAATATAACAGTCACAAGGGTTGATTATGCACTCGATTTACTTCTAATATGTTTTCACATATGGACTAGACTTGCCATGACACTTGAATTGTACAAGCTTTATTCGATTATCAAAACCTATGTAATTCTCACCAACTTTTGTTGACCCAAAATATTTTCAAACTTAACATGTTTCAGGTTATAGCTTGCTTGAAGATTAGAGTTATTGCTTGAAGATGCGTAGATAGTATATATATATATATATATATATATATATATATATATTTTCGATGTATAAAGTTTTAGAACAATTATATGTAATTTATTTAAATCATTTATTGGAACTTATTATGTACAATGAGCTACTGAACAATCATCAATACGTGACATCCCGATGTTTCCGCCATCGGTTGGGGTGTTACAGCTTGAATGTCTGCATGAGTATCTTTGTACCTTGCATCTACCATGTTTCTGATCTCAGCCATGTAGGTTTCATGATTCTGATCTGCTATTTTTCTGTGAGCTATGATGATGGGGGAAACAGATTTCCATAGCTCACTAGCAATATCAGCAGTGGATGGTTGACTCTTGGAAAGAGTAGCCAAGGATTCCAATATTAGCTTGACATCAGATTTGATGTCAGCAACAGAGGTTTCAATGGTTTGAACTCTAGCCCTCAATTCTTGATATTTTAATCCATCACCTAAGTTAATAGGATCATCTGAATTCCTACCAGTGGTAGTTTTAACTGATTCAGTCCTAGGAGGTGAATCCAAAGGATGAGAACCAGATGCCCCTTTGTCTTGGTTCTGGGGACTTCCAACTGATTTTGGGGACACTATAGTGGCCTCATCAGTTGTTGCCTTCAAGGGAGTCTTAGCTATGTAACCACTGTCCTGGTGTGAGACAATGGTCTCTACATCAGTAGTGGCTGCTCCACTTGAAAACTCACCTAGAGTTGCATTGAACTCTAGGGGTGTAACCTCCTCATCTGTTTGTGGGATGGCTGATTGAATTTCCTCAGTCCCAGTCACTTGTGGAGGTATACTCTCATTGACAGGTGAAAGAGAGGAACTGGATTTTCCTGAGTTTTGTCAATAGCCTCAAACAGAGGTTGCTTGGTCTGTTGAACATGTGATGGTGATGGTGGAGGAGTAAAAAGTGAATTACCCCTGGGAGAGGGGCTTGTGAACATTTGGCCAAGTGACTCAAATGTATCATGATGTGGTTCCCCTTGGCTTACAACATGATCCTTTTATGAGGATGCATGAGGAGTTTGGTCAGGTTGAGATATTTCCAACTGTTGTGAGAAAGTAACAACAGTGGTTTCTAGTTGTTTTTGTGTTGCAACAGAGTTATCTTCTGGTATCTCATCTTCCAGAAGTCTCTTTTGAGGTGGAGTGGTGGTTTTTGTGGATGGGCGTTTCCTTTTGGAAATGGCTGGTGTGGGTTTCACAGCACTGGATGTAGTGCCATGATCACCAGGAGCAGTGGGCTCAACAACAGAGGTTTGGACAACAGTTGTTGTCTTAGTCCTCTTTATTTGTGTTTTTGAAACCTTTGGCACTTTTGATACTTTTTCTTGGGTGTTTGAACCCAGCATTCTTGTGAAAGTTTCATCAGTTAAACTTTTCATTTGTATAGACTCACCCTTTTTGAAAACTTTTTCTGGTAAAACCTTTTGTAGAATTACACTTAAGATTCTTGGGTAAATTAGAAAATCATTGTTTGACCCAGACTTTATGGCTTTCACATTTGACACTAAATCCATAAACAGTCCCTGGGATAGATTAAAGTCAGAATCTGACAACATAGCATAGCCCAAGTACTGAATCCTCAATGGGATTTCATTAAAGGAGGTGGACTTAGCGGAGACACAGAGAAGGAGGGTATGGAAGAAAAATTTCATGACTGGTGGGAAAAACTTTTTGAAAAGTGTTGACCCAGTCATCTGAGCATCATACCCCCTTTCCTGAAACTCTGTGTGAAGCTCTGTTTTAGGGAAAGAGTCTTTACCTGACAGGTCATTAAGTGAGAAAGTTGTGGATATCAGTTGAGGGGTAATGACGATACTTGTTTCACCAATTTTTGAGATAATGGAAGTAGGCTTTTTGTCTTGAAGCAAGAACTCAGCATTCAAGCAGAATTCTTGGAGAGTATCAAGATAGATAGGGGCGTCAGCGGTTACGATTGTCAGGTATTTGGATTTTAGGATGATGTCAATGGTGGAATGGAATGGAGTGTTTTCATCTGTTTTAACCAGATATGGAAGATAATTGTGGGTAGCTTTAGCTTGAAGATCCGTTGTATTGGATTCCGAAGTGGAGAATGAATGAAATTTGATTGAGGGTTTGAAAATGAAGAAGGCGGTTTCAGTATTTTGAATACAATGAGACAGTGTAACGACTGTTGTGATAAAACAGGGTTTTTATAGGCTCTGGTGAAACCGCTGATGTGGCCAAAACTCTGCTTGTAAGAGCAGACGTGGCAAACATCTGATGGTAAAAACATCTGGTGGGGAACAGCTGTTTTTGGCAAACAGCTGATGCAAATAGCTGTTTTATATATATATATATATATATATATATATATATATGGATAATAAAACAGTTGTTTTATCTGATCAAAGGTTTGAAACAGATTTTTCAACCAACAGTGGATAAAATGAATGAAACAGTGGTTGTTTTATCTGATCAGAGGTTTGAAACAGATTTTTCAACCAAAAAGCTATTTTTAAGGATGAATTTTGACTTTCTGAAACATTTTAATGTTTTTATTTAAAACATTTGTGTTGTTTAATCCATGTTTAGCATACCAATTCTAGAAATCAGATTTATAAAGGTAGATGTGTCTAAAGCTTTTGTCAACACATCTGCCAACTGATCCTCTGTTGGAACATGGTGCAGAGAAATCAAACCTTTTTCATAGCTATCTCTGACAAAATGATGTCGGATGTCAATGTGTTTGGCAGTGGAATGAGATACTGGATTTTTGATGATATTTTCAGCAGCTTGACTATCCAACATGAGTGGAGTCTGTAGTGCAGTTATCCCAAAATCCAGCAATTGATTTTGAAGCCACATGAGTTGGGCTGTACAGCTTGCAGCAGCAATGTATTCAGCCTCAGCTGTTGAGGTGGAAACAGCTGCCTGCTTTTTGCTTTGCCAAGAGACTAAGGCATTCCCTAGAAATTGGCACCCTCCTGGTGTAGATTTTCTTGTGGTGTGACAACCAGCAAAATCACTATCTGAATAACCTGAAAGCTCAATGTTTCCATTAGCAGGGTACCAGATACCAAGTGTGGGAGCACCTTTTAGGTATCTGAATATCCTTTTCACAGTAATAAGGTTTGACTTTCTAGGTGAAGCCTGGGATCTTACACAGACACAAGTGGCAAACATAATGTCTGGCCTAGATGCAGTTAAGTACAATAAAGACCCAATCATGCATCTATAGTGTGTTTGATCAACCAGTTCATCCTTGTCATCAATAGTGAGTAGCTTAACTATACTCATGGGTGTACTACATGGCTTACAGTCATTCATCTCAAATCTAGTTAGCAAATTCTTTACATATTTATTTTGATGGATGAATGTGCCATTTTACAGTTGTTTCACTTGGAGACCAAGGAAACACTGAAGTTCACCCATGGCACTCATTTCAAACTCTGCTGTCATGAGTTTTCTGAACTCTTCACACATTTTGTTACATGTGGATCCAATGATGATGTCATCCACATATATTTGAACAATCATTAAGTCTTTCCCTTTCCATTTCAAAAATAAGGTTTTATCAATTTTACCTCTTGTGAAGCCAATGGATAAGAGAAAAGTGGAAAGAGTTTCATACCAGGCCCTTGGTGCTTGTTTGAGTCCATACAAAGCTTTATTAAGCTTGTAGACATGATCAGGATGGAATGTGTCTTCAAAACCAGGTGGTTGACATACATAGACTTCCTCCTGAATTTTGCGATAAAGGAAGGCACATTTGATATCCATCTGATACACCTTGATGTTGTGGTTGACAGCAAAGGCTAGAAAGAGTCTGATGGCTTCTAACCTTGCTACAGGAGCAAAGGTTTCATCATAGTCTATTCCTTCTTCTTGTCTGAAGCCTTGAACCACAAGCCTAGCTTTATTTTTGACAACAATACCCCTTTCATCAGTTTTGTTTTTGAAGACCCACTTTGTGCCAATTGGACAAACATCTTTAGGCAGTGGTACAAGTTCCCATACTTGTTGTCTTTTGAACTGAAGGAGCTCTTCTTGCATAGCTTCTACCAAACTGTTGTCTTTCAGTGCCTCTTGGTACTTGACAGGTTGTGTGAGAGATAGGAACCCTGCAAAAAGACAGATATTGGAGGATTGGCTTCTTGTGAGCACACCCTCTCTGATGTTGCCAATGATCTAGTTTGGTGGATGAGCTCTTAGGTAGATAAGATCTCCCTGATATGGTATGATGGCATTTTGAGGTGAAGGACAGAGGTTTGGTGACTCTGTTGATGTAACATCTGTTTGCACTTCTGTAGTGCCATCAGATGTTTGGAATGGAGGTGGGGGAATGGGTCCAAGTGGTGTAAAACTGGACTGACTTTTGTCAACAGATGTTTGACTTTTGTCAACAGATGATTGTTCAGTGGTTGTGAGAGGTGAAGCAGTGGTTTGAGGGTAAGACTGGCCAACAGTGGTTGACTCAGCTGTGACAGAGTTTTGACAATTGTTTTGAACAACTGCTTCCTCTGATGCAGAATAGATTTTATAGTGATTGAGGATCACAACATCTGTTCTGTAATCTTGTTGTGGAGACTGTAGAATACCTGCATTGTTAGTTTTAACAGTGATATCTTCAAATTTGAATTTATCTAAATCAAATAGTTCAGCAGGATTTGCTGGGATTTTTAGGGATGAAAGTTCATTAAACTTTACATTTAGAGTTTCTTCTATTGTCTTGGTCTTTGTGTTAAACACTTTATAAGCCTTGGCAGTAGAAGAATATCCCAGAAAATAACCACAGTCTACTTTGGCTGCAAATTTTGAAATGGAATCTTTGAGATTTAAGATGAAACATGGGCAGCCAAAGATTTTGAAAAATGAAATTAATGGTTTGATTTTGAACAGAATTTCATAAGCAGTTTTTTTATGTTTTGGGTTGATCAAAACTCTGTTTTGAACATAGCAAGCAGTGTTTACAGCTTCTACCCAGAAGGACAATGGCAAACCAGAATCTGCTAGCATGGTTCTTGCAGCTTCTATAAGAGTTCTATTTTTCCTCTCAACCACCCCATTTTGCTCTGGTGTTCTTGGGATGCTGTACTGCCTCACAATCCCTTTTGACACACAGAAGTCATCCAACTCCTTATTTTTAAACTCTGTTCCATTGTCACTCCTGAAGACTTTTACTGGCAAGTCATATTGTTTTTCAACTTTGGTGACAAAGTCCTTCAATATACCTACAGTCTCATCCTTAGAATGTAAAAAGTAAGTCCATGTAAACCTAGAAAAATCATCAACTATGACAAGACAAAATCTTTTTCTTCTTAGACTCATGATTTTAACAGGGCCAAACAAGTCCATGTGCAACAATTGTAGACATTGACTGGTTTTGGACTCATCAATGGATTTGTAAGAGCTTTTATTTAAACATGAAACATAATGCTCATCACATTTGAATTCTTTTGATGGTAAGCCTCTGACAAGACTTTGTTTAGAGAGTGTGTTGATAGTGTTAAGGTTGGTATGACCCAGTCTCCTATGCCACAATTCTGTCTCCTTTGTGGAGGCAGCATAAAACAAACAGACATTTGCCATAGGATTGTCCTTTAACATATCAACAACATACACATTGCCACTTCTATGAGCAACAAGTTGTGCTTTGCTCTCAGCAATGATGGTGTCAATCTTTTTCACCACTTCTGGCCCAATAATCTTGCAAGTTTTCTTTGTGAAGAATGAGCCATAACCTTTGTCACTCATTTGTGAAACACTCAGAAGATTAAACTTGAGATTATCAATAAGATTGACATTTTCAAACTTGAGTTTCCCAGCTTGTACAGTCCCTGACCCCAACACCTAAACTTCCTTTTGAATCATTACCAAAGGATATATCACCCCCTCCATGAGCTAAGAAGTCCAGAAGAAGGGCTCTACATCCTGTCATGTGCCTGGAGCCTCCACTATCTACATACCAAAGACTATCTAAACAAGCAAAAGCTCCCTGCACAGCAGTAATGGATTAGTTTTGGTGAGTGTCCAAAGCCAAGTTGGCTTTGGATGGGTCCTCAGACTTTTCAGACTCAAGCTTTGGAAGATGATCAGTGGTTTGAACTAATTTTTAAATCAAGTTCAACAACTGCTGCTGACCATTTGCCAGTGTTTGAATGTCAACACTTGGGGCAACAGTTGTTTAATCACTTCCAGATAGATGATAATACCCATAGGGATTTCTGTTCACCCTTGGTTTAGAGGGTCTTTTTGACTCCTCATAAACATGTGAAAGACTATGACATGGTGGTTGTCCATATCCTCTTGGGTACTTGCTTGTGGGTGGAGCATCTGTTACTTGGACATCCCTAGGAGCAGATGTTTCAAGACTTTTAGTAACAGATGTTTGGATAGGAGTGAAGGTCTGTTTGGGCTTTCCTTTTGAAGAACTTACCCCAAGATTTGCAAGAGTTTTAGCTTTGTACTCTTGTATTTTTACATCAAAATTTTTGAGATACAAGCACTCTTTGGTTTTGTGATTCTTTTTCCCACATATTGAACATGTGGCTTTGGAATCACATACACTTGTTCCTTTGTTAATGTCATATGCTTTTAGAAGAAAACAGTTTTTAGTGACATGATTCTTCTTTTCACAGAAATCACAGAACAAGTGGACAGTCTTTTCTTTCTTCTTCCCTTTTTCAGCCTTCTTTTCAGCAGATGTTTGAGAATCTGCTGGAAGGTTTTTCAAGGGAATGACTTTTGCCTGAGGAGCTGTCTTTCCTTCAGGTGTTTTAAAATTAACAGGTTTAAAATTCTCAAGAATACCACACTCATCAGACCAGGTAGGTTTAAATTCATACTTTTCAAGTTCAGTGAATGATGAGGAACCTTCTGGTTTTTCTAGAACAATTTTCTTACCATTTGGTTCAGTGATTTTAATCTCTTGACCCTGCAAGTTTGTTGGTACTATCTCAACAGACTTTTGATCCCTTTTGTCAGTGTTTTCAAAAGCTGGAGCAGTGGTTTCAAAACCAAAACCAAATTTCACATGACTTTTGGTTTGTTTGTTGAGTAGCATTTCAAATCCTCTACATGATTCCACCCATTTCTGACATTCAACTTGGGTGGACTCAAGCTCACTTTTACAACTCTGATATTTTGTTATCATAGTTTGGAGCTGGTCTTTGGTTATGGTTGCTTCATGTTTTAAGCTGGTTATTTCAGATTCCTTTTCAGTTAAACTTGTTTTTAAATCTTTTGAAAGTTTCTCAAATTTAACTTCATCATCTAAAATTTTCTTTCTAAGGTTTTCATTCACCTCTTTGATGTTAGCAAATGCTATTACACATCTGTCAGAACATAAATCCTTAAGAATTTGAGGAGAGACCTTAGCAGCAGCCATCAATGCACAATCACACTTGCACTCACAATCATCAGATGCACCCCAGGGATCTGAGAGATTCACAACCTCTTCTTCAGGTTTTTCACCTGTAACAACATCATCAACAACATCATCAGTCACAACATTAGATTCAGTCACCACCTCCTCAGATTCAACCTCTTCTACCATAGCCATGAAACAAAAGTTTTCTGGTTCATTTTCAGCTTTGGCAACTAATGCAAAATTTTCATCTGTTAACTCATTTGGTAGACTGCTCCAATCAACAAAGCCTTGTGTAAAGAAGCTCTGTTGACTGGTCTCTGCAGGAGCAGAGGATGGAGCAACAGTCGTTTGCATAGGTGCTTGAGCAACAGGTGTTTGCACATAGTGGATCTGAGGAACAGTGGTTTGGACATACTGGACAGGAACAGTGTTTGAGGACTGTGCAAAATGAGGAGTGTTTTGCACATTTGGTCCAGAGGTATTATAGGAATTTTGATAAGTGTTGGTCTGAGGTCTTTGATTTGGATAGGTGATTATAGGTGTACCATGTTGACTCCTACATTCCCTAGCAAAATGACCAAGTCTATGACATTTATAACACTTTATCTTTGATTTATCCAACCCAACCTTTGATCTGCCAGTTAACCCTAGAAACCTTCTCCCAGTTTTCTTGTAAAAATTGTTAGTTCTTACACTGAGAAGGGCCAATTGGTGCATAATGTCCATTTCCTCCAAATCATCAGGGTCAAAGTATTTCAGGTCATCATACTCAAAGGATATGTTATCAGATGCCTGGATATCACCACCACTTGCTATGAAAGCATAGTTTGGTGAATAAGAATCAGAGTTAAAACCTGAGTTAAAACCTGAAGTTATGTTAATGAAATGATCATAACTCTGATCCTTAGTATTTCCAGGCACCTCATCATGACCCAAAAGTACTGTATTCCCAAATACATAGTCATCAGACACTTTTCCAGAGTCCTGGAGCTTCTTTTTCTGGTTAAGCTCTCTCTCATAGGTCAATAGCTTACCATGAAGCTGGGTCAGTGAATGGTCCTTAAATCCAATTGAGTTTCTCATAACAATAGCAATAGTGTTCCATTTGTCTGGTAATGATCTTAAAAACCTATGGTTCAAAGTTGAATGGGGGTAAGTAAGACCAACCAGTTTTAGTTCACTAATGAGACAATTAAACCTATCAAATTGTTGAGTTAATGACTCTCCCTTGACATGACTGAATGTTTCATATTGTTAGTTAAGTATTTCACGATTGTTTTCAATAACCTCTTCAGTCCCACCAAATTGTTCTTTCAGTGCATCCCACAACTCCTTTGCACTGTTACAGTGTAACAGCCCAGCATATATATCATTGGGTAGAGCCATGGCCACAATACTGAAGGCCTTAGCATCTAACTCAATTTTCTGAAAATCCTGGTCGGAGTAGTTTTCAAGTTTCTTTGGCTCCTGAACCTTGGGATCTTCAGTACTCGGCACCATCGGAACATGTGGTCCGAAGATAACCGACTTCCAACACCCAGTGTTCTGTTGAGCTAGAACATGGCTCATCCGACGTTGCCAGATATTGTATTCAGATCTGACAAGCATCGGTGGCTTGTTGTTCGTGCCAGTGTTATGTGGATCGTGATTGATTGAAGCCATTCTCTGATTTTTTTTAAAAACAAAGTCTGTTTAAAAACGGTTGAATCAAAATTAAACTATTACTCTGTTTTCAATCCAACAGACAAACGATATCAATAATTGTGAGCTGATCTGTTTATATTAAATTGATTGGTTAGATCGAATTTAATTGACCAAGCTCTGATACCAATTATTAGGATCTGAGTTTGATTGTTTTGATATATTTAGAATAAGATGAGAAATGAATGATTTAAGTATATATGGAAAGTGCAGCGTAAAGATAAACTATAATCAAAACAACAGGAATAAATGTTTTCAATGATCAAATGCTTTCATTAATTGAAAGATTACAATCAATACAAATACTCCCCCTCAGCCTGATCACACAGTGATTGTTTGTCTGAGATAATGTTTGTGTGTGATGTCATAGAACAGTACAAGCACTGTTCTATTTATAGACAAACCTAAACCACTGGTGACCTGTGCTGACGTCACCTAAGATAGAGACTTCTAACAGAATAACAACATAAAACATCTTCCTTATACAATCTACTGTTACATTACAAAACACTATAAAGTAAACTACTGCTAAGGGAAAACTCTGATGATCTTGCAACATCTGTTGGAGTCTAAGTGCTGTTGACTCCAACAGACCTTTTGTCTTTATTACTTGATTAGTGGTTGTTTCTTCATCAGACCTTTGGTCAGCAGTTGTTCTCTATCAGTTGTTCTCTAGCAGTCCTTTGTATCAGCAGTTGTCACAGCAGTTGTTTGGATGGAACAGTTGTTAGGGTCAGCAGTCTTTTGGGAAGAATATGTTGTAAAGACTGTTTATTTGTGGAATCAACTGTTAGCATATTTTGGCTTTTAATCATCTGTTCTTCTCCAGGTCAGCAGACCCAACACAAGAAAATTAGGGAAAACAGCCCACATGCTGTGTAGTTATCAAATTGGTGAGTCATTAAGTTAATCAAGGCAAATATGCGCCTATAACGCATAGGAAAGGCTAAAAATGAGACTATGAAGGAAATGGTAAAAATTGCGCCTGTAGGGGTCTAAATGTTTTTAGACATGTTAATGGGATAAAAACAACGGATTTAAACAAGTAATAACACCAATGAGTGTTAAGAATAAAAAAATCACCCATGAAGGGTAAATTTGGAATTTTTAAATTTGACCAATGTTTGAACATTAAATCGTATCATAATAATATAGAATGGGCATCCGTAGAACAATCAACTCTGGGACTTGGAAAGTACACGAAGTTGAATGTTATGGTTTATGAACGATGGAATGATCAAAGCATGGTTAGAATGAGTTATGAATCTTAACGGGTTGATTTGTGTCAAAGGCTCAAAAGAATGAAAGAGTTAGATATTGAACAAAAAGGTATTTTATGTTGTGTTTTTAGTTAAAAACTAAAATCTCGTTCTCTTGTTACCCTCATGTCAACCACATCACGCATAAGTCATAACCCTCATCAATGCATAGTGAATGCTAAGTTTAATTCCTGGTTGAATGATGCAATCGAAGGGTCTTGCGTAGTTGAACCAAATCAATACTCTTTTGTTTCTTTTCTCTTTAATTTTTTCTATGTTTGTGCTTCAGGCTTTTCCATTGCTTTGTGTCTCTACAAATTGCTATAAATTGTTGTTCTGTAGATGTAATTTGTTTTTATTTTATTTAAGGTGCCTGCATTTGTACTTTATGGTTGAACCAAATCAGACATTTTTGTTTCTTCCCCTTTGTTGTTGTGCCGGTTGTTATAAGTTGAAGGTAAGTTAGTGGTTCTTTGAACTTAAGTTCTAGCATATGTACTTTGGGGTTTAACTGATTGCTTAAATTTTATGCTAATTTGGTGGTTTTCTAATATGCTGAAGTGTTGTTATTACTTAGAAGTAATTTATTGCTATTGCTTTGTGCTTCTATTAACTTGTAGTTTGTGGTTGAATCAATTGCTTGAAATTAAAGTCAATTGTTGGGTCTCTAATTTACCAAAGTAGATGTCCATTTCTTTGGTGATTTAATTTTTATAATTTTGGTTATGCACTAATTTTTATGGTTATACTAAGGTAGATTGCCATTTCTCAGTTGGCTTTATTTTTGTATTTTTGTTTCAGCTTATGTTGAGGAATGTTAGGCCCAACTATATTGTACATGGGAGGAATTAACTTAAACAATTTCTAGAGACTTGCATTGCATACAATATTTCGAATAAAAATGTTGCGACGTGAGAACGAGGCATTATATATTATTGTCTATGAATATAAATAAATTACATCATATATTATGTATTTATATTTTCTTTTTAAATTTATGTGGTTGCAGGATGGTATGATGTGATACATTTTCACACAAATAAATACGTAGGCTTAAAATGTGTTGACCCACCCAATCCATAACACATTTCAACCCATTAAAGTGAGCTATATATGTAGGCTTGAAGTTTATACAAGCAAGTATGGTAGAGATGCTTCATGAGCAACGTCATCATCTTCCTCGATGGTTTTCTGTTTTCTCCGCAACTTTAAGCTTCCAGAATCATTAGGAATAGAACTTAAATTCCGTGATTGCTTATATATCCAAAAGAAGAAAAGTTCTTATCAGTCGATTTGGTAATTTTAACTATTAGATTTGACTACTAATCTGTTTGGTGTGTCACATTTGGTTTGAACAGAGTAAATGTATGGGTTAACTTTCTTTAGCAAACTGATACCTACTAGAACTGATATTTTTCCAATATATATGTTATGACAGTTTCCAAACTAACATAAAACTAGAGTACTGATGCAAATCATTGACTCCGCCGCATCTCGCGGGTGCCCTAATATAATAGAAATATGTAACACACTAAAAACTGCATTTTAGTAATAACATCACTTCCACTGCAATCTTATAGTCATTAAGAGATACAACGGCTCTTCGCTATGCTAACCACAGCTCTATGATGGCATAATTATTTGTCTTCGAGATACACAAGGCTCCCATCGAAGGATGTGGGCCAATCTAAGGATGTTGCAAGGAATAGTATTGCTTATTGTGATGTACTGTTGAAAATTTTCATGAGATATACTTATAGTTTCAATTTTTAATAACATACATTTTATGCATCGTTGTTTTCTACTTACTACACGTCCTCATAACGAAGAACAAACAAACACCATGCACACACCACTAACTCCAACAGCAACTAGGGGCAAAACAGATGCATCCGTCACAACGCACTGGCATTCCTACTATCTATCTATATCTATACTACATTATAAAGGAGGAGGAATGGGCAAATATGTCCAAATTGTCAAAAGTTAAGATGGCATACCAAGGGTTTCTTTACAATTTCCTAAATTTTACCACTTTTCTTCCCTAAATGCCCCTAGAAGATAATCAATTTTTATATGAAAATGGAACTCACCCAAACTAAATAAACACATGGGATAAAAATATTTTTGAACAAATTTCATATATGCGTCTACCCAGCGGCAAAGTGGACGGATGGTTCGGCTCACTGGCTACATTGGGCAATTTTTTAGCTACTGGGCCAGGATGGGCAAGTCTATTACAAACTTACAAATCACAACTTTTAATTTCTAAATGGACAATGACCTTCATATGATATCATCATCATCATCATCATCATCATCATCATCATCATCATCATCATACTCAGTTAATCCCACCTATAGCAAAGCTAAGGTAGGGTCTGAGGAGGGTAAGATGTAGACAACCTTACCTCTACCCCCTAAGAATAGAGAGGCTGCTTCCAGTGAGACCCCCGACCCGATGTGGATTGGTATCAAGCCTTGGACATAAATCACAGAACACTTAGCAATCGGGACAAACCCGATCAGTGCATGTACTCCTTTGTCTTTTAGCTATCCACGCCACCACATGATGCATGATTAACCGTCCGTCGTTTTTAATGTTATTTTCACGAAATTGGTAAAATAACATTAAAACTAGTGCAACTTTACTTTTGCCCCCCAAGGGCCACACATATGTACATTATATGCGCACACCGTAAGTGGGGCGTAATGACCTTCATATGATAGTGTATACAATATCATAGTATTACTACATACTTTTGTCATGTAAATGAACCTTATCATTTAGCAAAGTGTCTTCAATGGCATGGTTATGTAGATATGCAATGACCGGACAGCTTACACAAGAGTGATGTTTATGTTCATATTAATCTGTTACAGTAACATATCTTTTGTTTATTAAGATTTATTCAATAACGAGTACATGGTTTTTGGTGAACTGCAATCAGTTGTAAGTGGCGATGCACATTTCCTTTCATTTTTTTTTCTACGAATACGTGTTAAAACATAGTGTGCACATTAATATTCTTTTTACGTAACTTGCGACAAAAAACCTAAGTATCATAATGTTTTATTGCAACCCATTTGTGGATCCCGCTGCAACAAGCGGGTAAACCCACTAGTTTTCTATAAGATACAACTATGAAAGGCAATAAAAGGCATAACCATTCTTTTAAACAAGTCTTGTTTTGAGTTATTATGTATTGTTGACTAAGCATATTTTTTAATCTTTCATTTGTTTAATACTGCTAATCCTCTCCTCACATTTTTTTTGTAGAAATCAGCAGACTTTTCGGCCAAAAAAGAACACCACATCATGAAGGTTACCTAACTACACAACATTGTACGTGATGGCAAGATGCTCCATGACCGCCTGGCCTATAAGCAGGTGTATTATTTTTTGTACGTGTATAGAACTATAGATATGTTGACATTGTGATGTACATATAGTTTACATAAATATTTTAGGACATACTGGTAGGTTCTTCATTTTAAATTAGTCTTATGTAGGTGTATATTGGATGCAACCTTACCAAATTATTCTAACGCACGTCATTTTGCTATCTTATCCCTCATAGTAGAATGTGAGCACAACTAAGGTATCTCTACAAGAAATTTTTAATAGACGTCAGTATGGGTAAAGATAGGTTGAACCAAAGAAGCGACCATACTGACTGAATCCAGAAGAAGCGCGGGGACTGACTATCAGACAGAACGGGAGAGAGGGAAGAGAGATCAACCGTCACTTGCGAAGCGAACAAAAAAATACTTAAACAGGCCCTCTGATCCTGAGGTGAGGGTCTGATGCCTATTGAAATCACAAAAGGTGCAAAATCGGATCCGCGTCAAATGAAAAGTGTCTTGGCATATGCCGATTCCGTTTCCAAAAAAAAAACTTGTTATGATCCGGGGTCGTACTCTTTTATTTTAACCATTTCTGAAAAACTTATGAATGATTCTTGTAGAGCACATATGCAAAGCTTGCTTGTACTCAAGGCTGGTTTGCAACATCTCTCTTCCTATCTTTATCAAACTGAGTTCTTAACTTGGAAAGTGTAATTATTAAAAAGAAAAGGAGACTCGAGTTGCAATCGGGTTGGTTAATATAATGAACACTAGAAATCATGGCCAATTCAAGAAATTGGTTGATTTGGGTCTTATCAAATCATACAAGGGATCAAAATAGGTCGTTCTTATGAGATGGCCCCAACTTCCTAAGGTTATGTTTAAGTCCAAAATTTGTAGAATGGGTATTTTACTATTTAGGGGTTGTTTGGTTGATTAAGTGCTGAATCATTAAGAGGTCTGAATGGTTAAGAGGCTCTAAATGATTAAGTGTTGAATGATTCAGCTAAGCACCAAGTCTGAATGGTTCAACTCTTAACCATTCTATTCAGAGCCTTTTTTAGGTTGAAACAAACAGTCTGAATGCTGGACGCTGACAGATTTACCACCAGACTGAAAGACAATTGGCACTAAGTGGGTTTTTAAGTGGAAGAAGGATGATTGAAGCGTTATTGTCAGAAACAAAGCTCAATTGGTCGTTCAAGGATTTCGTCAAACAAAAGGGATTGATTACAATGAAGTCTATGCACCGGTTGCGCGCATTGAAGCAATCGAATGTTTCTTGAGTATGCATCTTACAAGAGATTCAAGGTGTATCGGATGGATGTAAAGAGTGCTTTTCTATATGGCGTGGTCAAGAAAGAAGTATATGTTGGGCAACCACCAGGTGTTGAGGATCCTATCCACTGGGATAAGGTCTACAAGCTGAATAAAGCTTTGTATGGTTTGCACCAAGCTCCAAGACGGTATGAAGAGCTTAGCACATATCTTCTTTCCAAGGGATTCAAACGAGATTTGGTGGACTGTACCATGTTCACAAAACGAACAAAGGGTGACTTGCTTCTTGTTCAGATATTTGTTGATGACATTATATTTGTATCTACTAATGAGCTTTTATGCAGAGAATTTGAACGCGTCATGTAGGAAAAGTTCGAGATGAGCGTTATGGGAGATGTGCAATTCTTTTTGGGCTTGTAGGTGGATCAATTGCCAACGGGCATCTTTATGCACCAGACAGAATATGTTTTTGAAGTCTTGAGCCGATTCCAGATGGGTGATTCAAAGCCTATGGATACTCCCATTCCAACCAATCTTGGGATTGGTGTTGATCCTAAAGGGGAGCTTATCAATCCCTTTACATATAGAGCCATCGTCAGATCTTTAATGTATTTGACTGCATATTGGCCGGATATAATGTTTACTACATGTCTCTGTGCTAGATTTCAATCGAAGCCGAAACAAAGTCATCTTGCAGCTGTCAAGCGAATCCTACGATATCTGAAGGGTTGTCCCTCGCGTGGATTGTGGTACCCTAATGATGATAATTTTGACTTTATTGAATTTAGTGATGCAGATTTTGGCGGATGCGATATTGACGCTAAATCCACAACGGCTGGATGTCAATTTCTGGGGAGCAGGCTCATGACATGGCAGTGCAAAAAGCAGACAACAGTTGCTCTATCTACTTGTGAAACCGAATACGTGTCATCCTCGAGTTGTTGTTCACAGGTTTTATGGATACAACAGCAGATGCGTGACTACGGCTTGCAATTTCTTAAAACCCCCCATTCATTGCGATAAGGAAACAACCATCGCACTCACTAAAGACACTGTTAATCATTCCAAAGGTAAGCTTATCCGAATTAAGTATCACTTTATTCGTGATTGCTATGCTAAAGGATTGATTAACAAGGTCAAAATCCACACTGACTATCAGAGAGCTGATCTTTTTACCAAAGCTTTGGAAAAATCACGTTTTGAATTTTTATTAAGAGCTAATGGTATTAAAGAGAAACAAGACTGATCATCACCTCGGTTTATCATTTTATTTTTTGTTTGTTTTTATGTTTTCAGAAAAATTAAAAATCCAAAAATATGTTTTTAATTTTAGGGGAAGCATTTTATTCAAAAAAAACATTGAAAAACTTTGAAAAACCATAAAAATCAGAAAACTCAAAATGATTTTTCCTGGAGAAAAAGAGGAAATGATAGTACATCAGTTAGGATCCATCGCATGCTAAAGATTTGAAAAGTCAAATGCTTGATCAGTGTTGACTTTGTGTGATGTGCTGATAGGCTTCGTAGGCTTATTACTACGTGCCTGATACATACATATCAAACTATTTACCAAATGCGCGAACCTTTAATTAGGTCGAATGAACAAGAAAATTTTCCATTTGAACCCCTGTAAGGGTCGAATGAAAGTGTCTATATGTTGCCATCTGCTCATTCGAACCACATTCCAAAAAAAAAATTAAAATCTGATCATACCAAACCCTTGTTGCTCGTTTCTTTGGCACCATAGATTAATGTTCCTTGTGAGTTTGTGATCATAACCATACCAAAATTGTTGGTAATCATCCATGAAATAGTGCAGAATCATTGAAACAAATTCACGAACCCTAGTTGCTTAATTTGTGCATTTTAACAGTTTGTGAACATCAATTGACCATGAATAAACACTTATCGATGGTTTTAGGAGGAGAATATTAAAAAATCCAGTGTTTAAACATGTTAATAAACAAAATCGATTATTAAACCCTAGATTTTTGGTGAAAACCATCAATAAATGTTTAATCAACACAATTGATCATTGATAAAGTTTAATCGGCCTTGTTAGGATCTGTTACAAGCAAAATATGATGTTTATCATGATTAATTTGAAGATTGGTTAATTTGAATTGAAACATGCCCCATTCGACCAACTTAAAAGGTCGAATGAAACAAAATGAGGTCGAATGGAACTTTTTGTTCTTCATTCGACATTAAAATTTCTGGTTCGAACCCACGATTGGGTCGAATGAGAAATCATTTTGACCAAAATTTCAAATTTATCCGAATTAATGAATTTTCATGATTGTTTGTTTGTTTTGCAAGATATTATGGCTGAACAAGAGATTCTAGAACAGGAAGTACCAGTTGTAGAGCAACCAGCACCACCAAAACCACTGAATTTCGAACAGGTTCACAACTGCTGTGCATACATCGGAGAAGTTGGCAAATACAAAGAGTTCTCTGGCATTATTGCATTCCTGAAGAGATGCAGAGTTGTATATGCTCTTGCTACATCGAAGACTATCTACAGAGATCATCAGGTCAACTTCTGGGAGAAAGCAGTGATCACGTTCTAGGAAAACAAGCGGTGATTGAAAGAAAGATACAGGGTCAAAGAGTTCTTGTTAGTGAGCAAGACATTAGAGAAGCCTTGCAGCTCAAAGATTCTCCTACAGATCCTACAGAACTATTCTAGACAGAACAGAGGAAGTGTTTCTTGAGGATGAAATACAATGCTCCTATTACAGATTGTTGTGTACGCAGTTCAAGTATCTTTTACATGTGGTTCTACATGTATTCGGACCAGTCAGTGGAGGATATGATGTTTTGAGAAAGAGCTTGTGTTCTTTAGTGGTCGCTCTGGTGCTGAATAAACCATTAATGTTTCTGGAATGATTTTCAAACACATGATGGAAGTGTTACAAGGTTTGAGGAAGGATAAGTTCTTGATGTATCTAAGATTCCTACAAATAGTATTTGATAACAAGTATCCTGATTTGGTTAGAGATCCAGTTCAGATGGATAACCAAGTACACATGAATCAGACTACTCTGGGAAGGATGAAGATTTATAAAGCGGTTCCTGCTGATCAACAACCACCACACAAGAATTTATTTCGACATCTGAGATCAGTTGCTTACAATGATCCAGGAAAAGACAATGCAAGGAATGTGAACAATGAATCAGATTCTGATAGCCCTTTATGCCCTGTTGACAAAACTGCTAAACGAAGGCGTCAAGTGATTAACAAAGGTGCTAAGTCTGGGAAAGGAAAGCAGAAAGTGGGTGAGGTTGAGAAAAAGAAGAAAGCTGTGAAAGGTAAGGGTAAAGTGAAGACCTTACTTGTCGATGAAGAGTCTATTGATTCTGAAGAGACCCAGGATGATGCTGAGTGGGACTCGGATGCTGAAACAGCAAAAGTCACCAAACCCAAGGCCACTAAGGTTTGTGAAGTTGAAGGTATAGCGAAAGCTGTGAAAGAAAACAGATCCAGAGTGTTGGAAGATGAGGACTATGATCTGACATGTGATAATCTTGACTTTCAAGGTTCTCCTATTGTGGGTGTTAAGTCTAAGAAAGGTAGAGGAAAGACTATGGCAAAGAAAGAAGCTCCCAAGAAGAAAAGAGATCGGAAGATTGACTTGTTATTAGTTGGAAAGAAAGTACCAGCTATTGGAAGCTCACCCAAGCTGCAAAGAAGAAGAATGTTGTTCAGGAAGTTACTACAACTGTTCCAACATCACATGTTGAACCTGAAAACTTTTCTGCGTTATTGGAAGATGTTTTAGAACAAGTTCAAAAGAATACTACAAAACATGTTGTTACACCGATTGCTGAAGCATTTAAACCACAGATTACAGTTTCTAATGAAATAATGGAAGCTGTGAATCGTCAGATAGCTAGTGTGATGAAAGCGTTTAATCAACAACAAGCTGAGATTAAACAGATGAAGGAAGATGAAAAGACGATGCTGAAGATTTTATTAGCGTCCAAAGCTAATCAAGAAGAAGTGGAAGCTAAAGTAAAATAGCTTAAAACTCAAAATCTGATGTTGATTACTCGTGGTAAAAGGAACATAAAGAAGACAAAGCTGCTTCAGATTGAAAACAAGAAGATAAAATCTGAGAATGAAGACATGAAAGCTTATTGAAGATCTTTACTCAAAAGCCCCGCAGTTAAAAGGAACTGAGGAGGAAGAGGAGGATAAAGAAGAAGAACAGGTTGATTATGAAGAGTCTGATGAGGAGGGTGATGATGAATTTGGAGATACTTTTGATGGTGATAACGATGATGCAGGAGGTAAGAGTGGAAATAAAGACAAAGATGAAAGTTCAGATGATGATGATGATGATGATGATGATGATGGTGATAATAAAGATGCTGAACAAATTAATGTTGAGAAGAGAGATACAGATAAAGGCGACACAGGTGAGTCTAGTTTGAAGAAGACACCTGGTGAGAATGTTGATGATGATATCTTCTGGAATGAGAAGATAATAGCCTTATTTGAGGAAGATAAAAGTTTATATCGTCAAATGTTTGAGAAGAATGTGTGGACGATAGAGTTAACCGGAAGATTTATTAAGATATTTGAGAACGATGACATGAGGTTTGAGATTAAATACAACGATCCAGATCTTGAAGATGGGGAAGTGTCTGCTGCTGTGTCTAAAGAGATTTTAGATGGAATAGCTAAGCAAGTTGGGAAGTCACTGGAAGAGATTATGAATGATAATGAGATTCCTGACATTCCAGTGAAAGAAGGTAATCACTCGGATGATCAAGATACTCCTGTGTTTGAAGACATTGAAATTAAAGATATTACACATGAAGAATATCCAGAATATTTCAAACAGAAAGAGGATGTAGTGATACCTGAGATCAATGAAAAAACACTTGATGAAGCTGAAAAGCTTGCTAAGCAGAAATGAAAGAAAATTATAGATGAAGTGTTTGGGAGTGAAGCTAATCAGAAATAGACGTACAAACAATCTGATGAGCTGAAAGAGTTGTTGAGAAAGTTGAAAGAGAAAGAGGCGAATAGACCGATTGCAGAAGTACAAGGAGGGTTCTACAAATATCACAATGAAGTTTTTAAAGAAAAAGCGTTGGGATGGAAATACTTGAGACAACTACGGTGTACATGTGTGAAGTGGGAAAGAGGAATTCTGTACTTCTACAGATTTCATGACATTAAGACCTTACCGTATTAGGCTTTTAGAGATGTTTGTAGACACACGATGAGTGGTGCTTCTGTAAATAATGATGCAGTTGGATGGTTTGCTGAGAAGATGTCAAGAGAAAGCATAACCAAATGGGATTTGTTTAGGCCTCAATATCCTAAACGTATTGAACACAGAGACATTGATCCCATTACTGGCATGAAAAGAGTGACACTGAAGTATAAGCCTCCTATTGTGATGAAAAGGATACCATTGATGCCTATTCAGCAACATCTTAGTAATGATTTCGTTTTTTGGTATTATGATTGGAGGACAGCTGAAGCAGTGATAGTGTTAAAGGATAAAGATCTGAAGACTCAGTTCAAGAAAATACGCATATTTGATCCGATGTGGATTATCAATTGCTCAAGTGAAGATATCAATATGCTGTACTTTAATCCGATACACTTTGAAGTACAAGATGTGGAACAGGCGATGAAGTTTTACCGTGTTGTATGCTTCTGTTTCGCATGGGATGTGAATGCGGGTTGTGATTACAATAAGAAGCTGGGAAAGTATGTCTCGCACAAATGTCAACTAGAACCTGAGATGAGCGCGAAGCAAAAGAAGAGTCTGAAAATTAAATTAATGAACAAGGCGCTTGATTATGAAAGACAACAATCCAAGCAATAGTCAAGGGGGACATTGTAGGTACACGAATTTGACTATCGCTTTGGATTTACATGATACGGCGTTTATTACAAAGACTTTGAATATTTGAAGACAAATTCTACCCTACGTGAGGTCGAATGGACTTTAGAGAAGGTCAAATGTGTAACACCCCAACCGATGGCGGAAACATCGAGGTGTCACGTATGAATGATTGTTCAGTAGCTCATGGTAATACATAAGTTTAAATAATCCTTTATTTCATTACAATACTGAATTACATTAAATGTTTTGAATGAAATCTAATACATCCAATAATCAAACAAAGCTTCAAATATCTTCTAATGCTAGCTCTAGACTTCAAGCATCAATATTTCCTGTTGAGTTTGGAAAATGGGGGGGGGTCAACTAGAAGTTGGTGAGAATACATAAGCCAAGTCAAGCAATAAGTTTTAAAAGAATAAAAGTTTAGCAATTCATATGTCTAATGTAAGTTTAAGTCTACATGAATAAACAATAAGTATAGTATGCACATAATCAATCCTCCGACAAAGTTTAGGTCCATCCCGCATCCACAGTTCACCTTATAAAGTTTAGGTCCATCGCGCATCCACGGTTCTCCTTATAAAGTTTAAGTCCATCCCGCATTCACGGTTCTCCTTATAAAGTTTAGGTCCATCCCGCATTCACGGTTCTCCTTATAAAGTTTAGGTCCATCCCGCATTCACGGTTCTCCTTATAAAGTTTAGGTCCATCCCGTATTCACGGTTCTCCTTATAAAGTTTGGAACGATAACAATCACCCGCGCTCCCCATACAAGATGGTCAACGAATCTAGGTGGGGTTGTCAATCCAATAGATCTATCATTGTATATCGCCGGCTTGATCAAGGTTAATGATTATGTAAGTTTAAGTTTAAGTCTAACAAGTTTTTGTCTATGTCATGTGGCATCAAAGATTTACAACTAGACACGTATGAAGAATTGCTCAAGTATAAAAGCATAAAGTTTTAAGCATAAAAAGTTGCATAAACGAGGCTATGTAAACTCACATTGATTGTGATGATAAGGTTGAAAGGACTCAACACGAACAACGGGTTAAACTTGTACCTAATTACAAGTGACATTTTAGTATCTATAGTTATAGTGTTTGTGCACAATATAACACTTTTGATAATCTATTTAGTTATGTATATTTATATACACATACATTAAATATAAAAATTCTTTCTACAAAATTGATGTCTTTATAATATTAAATAATTTTTTTTAGTAAATGTGACAAACAAGTGACGTTGATTTTAGATTGTAAAAAAAATAATACACTAACTTTGTTTAAATAAATATCATGAATATTGTAAACCATACATTTGTGGTTCAAAATGAAGTACATTAATGTGATCGTGAGAGTTGATGAAGTAATTATATGCATGGGTTGAGTATACCCTATACAAGGTTTTAATCCCAAGTAAAATAGAGATTGAGATTGTAATATTACCTCAGATGATCGAAAAGAATTGAACCGGAGTTGGTGGTCGCGGTTTGGCGGTGCACTAACGGAGAGTGGTCGGATAAGAGGGAGAAACCAAGAGGAAGATGAGGTTGTTCGTTGATGAGTCAAGATGGATGTGTTGTTTGGTATGAGTTATAAACTCACCCGCTAGTCAAGATCGGTTTCTAGGATAATCAAATTGGTTAATGATGATTTATAGTGCAATGTCAATGGGTTCTCTATTACAAAGGAAAGAAAAATAAAGCTCGATAATCTTGACGAAAGTTTGGGAGAAGAAAAAGGGTCTGATGGGCATTGATTTTGAGTTTTCAAAAAGTTTTGAAATATGTTGAGCATTTTATGTTACGTTGTTTTTTTTTTCCTTTACAAAACTTAGTTAACTTTACAAATCTTAAACCTTCTTTGACTTTTATTATTAGTTCTTATGTTTATTTAAAACTTAAAATTCTCAATTTTTTTATTTGGAATGGGATTACTGTTGTGGTTCTAACAAATTAATTGTTGGCTAAAAGAAACTAGATAGAAATTTAGAGAGAGTATTAGACTAATTTTTCTGCATATATTTCTTCTCAAAACAAAGAGTCTTTATAGGTCTACAAGTAACAACTACAATGAAAGCTAGAGGCTAAATTATTGGAACATAACACTCACTACCTTAATTGAGTTTGACTCTAAATAAATTAACTTTGACTCTAAATAAAAATAAAAGATTTGACTCTAAATAAAAGATAAATGATGCAAAGCACTAATTAAGCCATCCATGTTCAAAATGAAATCATGAGTTGAGTGGCACATATCAATTAGAAATTGTTTTGTATAGTTTTATAATAATGAAAATGACAATAGTAGTAAGTATAATAATAGTAATGATAATGAAATTTAAAATGAATAAGTTGAATTTTATTAAAAATAAATTTGAGAAATTATGTGATGTTACAGTCTCCCCTACTTTAGAAAATTTCATCTCGAAATTTTTCTTTAAAGGAAATGTTTAAATAGAATTGTGTATAACAGAGGAAGTAAAATAAATAAAATCATGGTTTAGATGATTAGGTTTACTGGGTTGGTTATGGGTTTCGATAATTGAACACTCCATTTTTAGTAGGTAACACAAAAAGCATGTGTTCTAAGTTATGGTTGAAGGATAATAAAGGATTATTTTATGTTATTCATGATTGTCAGGAGTGGTGAATGTTTAAGTGAACATGATGTATGAAGTTTTAACGATAAAGGTTAGGATAATTATGGTGATTAAGTTTAGCATATGAAAGCTTACTATTGCAATTAAGTTGACTAGGCTTAGTTCCTAGTTCAACTCTCAGTCCCAATTTTGATGTGTCGTTAGTGTTTATATATAGGGTGTATCGCAGCTAACCCATCACACCTTTGTTACCTGCAAACTTACTGGACATCTACCAAAAACCCTATTAGAATTTCACACCACCTTAACGTACCTGTAAATTCATGATTACGTTCCGGACCGCAATCACCAATTTACCTTACATTAGGGTTTTGTGTCTTTCTATAACTCTTAACACACATGTAAAATAATGCAATTAACCTTGTGGTTGAATCATATACAATGTATCCAAAAATAGGTCCAACTGTTGAGCAGGAAAAAAGACCTCTACCAGTCAGTGAGTAAGAACCTCTACCGATTGTTGAGCATGTGCGATAGCCTCTACCAGTCGTTGAGCAGGTTGTAGGGCCTCTACCGACTGTTGAGCAGGCATGATGACCTCTACCAATCGTTGAGTAGGTTATTTGGTACTCTACTAATTGTTGAGCAAGTACTTCATCCTCTATCAGTTGTTTGATTAAGTGTAGCAATATCACATAAGTTGTAATTGATAATACATACATGTAAGCAAATTTGTAAATGCATCAAGTATCAAGTATAGCATAGAGTTTCCCTAGGCAAGGTTAATGACTCTAGGTGTGTTTATAGCAAGTAGTTTATATTCCATGCTTTTAAGTATCATGAATAATCAAATGCTCAAGTAGATAAACAAATTCTCATGTATAACGGACAATCAAGTGTTCGATAGTTTGGCTGTCATAGGGATCAAGTTCATGTAAAGAATATGAATTTAGTTCTTGAGATGATGATGAGGAACTCAAAGTATCATCAAGGTTATGAAAGATGGTGATCGTGATGGTAGTTAATAAAAGGTTTATTTTATAGGTTCTCGAAGGGGCACAAGTGATGAGATTATGTAGTAGTATAAATCATGAGGTTTGAATCAAAGGTTAGAATCAAGTGTATGAGAAAACATGATTGTGATAAGTACTAAAAATTGTAAAAGTTCGAATAAGTTAAAAATAAGTAGTTGTCAATGTTTTGTTCATGAGGATGGAAAGATTTTATTTTACATAAAACAAAAGTTGTTAAATAGTACAAACTAAGTGGCTTTAAATAAGAATATTTCAGTTAGTTGGGGATTTTAAACACGACATTAGGTTTTACAGATCAAGGTGACATTATATTGAAAATTCTTTGTTACGCCAATGAATAAACATTTGAACTTAGAAATTAAGTTTGTGGACATATTTTGCCAAAAATATGTATTTTTCATAGTTTATAGGTAATGAAAATTTGACAATATTAAGAAATCTTTAGTGTTGTGCCAGGGTATACTCAGATTATGAGGTTACAGTTTGAACAAGGATTTTAGAATCTTGAATGTGATGAAATTTTATGGTTCATGGTACCTAAAAAAATATAAATAAAAATGTAGGGGAGGTTTAAGATAAAAGTGGCCAGAATCATCAAAGGTAATAGATTTAAGAAATAAAATGTGTAACATGTTACAAAGGGAGACATATGATTTGGGTTATATGTTGAAAATAATTAAACATACGGATAATATTATAAGTTTGTAAAATGAAGCATAATTATGAAATCCACAAGTGATTCATGAAATTTAGGCTAATGAGGGAATTATACAAGGAAGAAAATAAATTTGAATTACAAAAATTTTGACATTCAAAACTTAGAATTTAAATGAGGGTGATGGGATATAAATGAAAATGAAACACAAAGATTGTAATAAATTATCCATTAATGAAAACGTTGACTTATCAAAACATATCAAACCTAAGTCCAAGGAATTTGCCCTAAAAATCTAAGAGTGCGTTAGGATTGCAACAAGTGAATGAGAGTAGACAACTCGTAGGATTAGGGTAGTATAGGGTGTGGGATAGTGATAAGGATAAGTAAACAAATAGGATTGCAAGCAAGTGAAGCAAGTACTGGTTAAAGCTCCTAAGGTTATAGACTAGATTATTTTTCTAATAACCTAATTCCCTATAACCAAGGCTCTGATACCAATCTGTAACACCCCAACCGATGGCGGAAACATCAAGGTGTCACGTATGAATGATTGTTCAGTAGCTCATGGTAATACATAAGTTTAAATAATCCGTTATTTCATTACAATACTGAATTACATTAAATGTTTTGAATGAAATCTAATACATCCAATAATCAAACAAAGCTTCAAATATCTTCTAATGCTAGCTCTAGACTTCAAGCATCAATATTTCTTGTTGAGTTTAGAAAATGGGGGGGTCAACTAGAAGTTGGTGAGAATACATAAGCCAAGTCAAGCAATAAGTTTTAAAAGAACAAAAGTTTAGCAATTCATATGTCTAATGTAAGTTTAAGTCTACATGAATAAACAATAAGTATAGTATGCACATAATCAATCCTCCGACAAAGTTTAGGTCCATCCCGCATCCACAGTTCACCTTATAAAGTTTAGGTCCATCCCGCATCCACGGTTCTCCTTATAAAGTTTAGGTCCATCCCGCATTCACGGTTCTCCTTATAAAGTTTAGGTCCATCCCGCATTCACGGTTCTCCTTATAAAGTTTAGGTCCATCCCGCATTCACGGTTCTCCTTATAAAGTTTAGGTCCATCCCGTATTCACGGTTCTCCTTATAAAGTTTGGAACGATAGCAATCACCCGCGCTCCCTATACAAGATGGTCAACGAATCTAGGTGGGGTTGTCAATCCAATAAATCTATCATTGTATATCGCCGACTTGATCAAGGTTAATGATTATGTAAGTTTAAGTCTAACAAGTTTTTGTCTATGTCATGTGGCATCAAAGATTTACAACTAGACACGTATGAAGAATTGCTCAAATATAAAAGCATAAAGTTTTAAGCATAAAAAGTTGCATAAACGAGGCTATGTAAACTCACATTGATTGTGATGATAAGGTTGAAAGGACTCAACACGAACAACGGGTTAAACTTGTACCTAATTACAAGTTACGTTTTAGTATCTATAGTTATAGTGTTTGTGCACAATATAACACTTTTGATAATCTATTTAGTTATGTATATTTATATACACATACATTAAATATAAAAATTCTTTCTGCAAAATTGATGTCTTTATAATATTAAATATTTTTTTTTTAGTAAATGTGACAAACAAGTGACGTTGATTTTAGATTGTAAAAAAAATAATACACTAACTTTGTTTAAATAAATATCATGAATATTGTAGACCATACATTTGTGGTTCAAAATGAAGTACATTAATGTGATCGTGAGAGTTGATGAAGTAATTATATGCATGGGTTGAGTATACCCTATACAAGGTTTTTATCCTAAGTAAAATAGAGATTGAGATTGTAATATTACCTCAGATGATCGAAAAGAATTGAACCGGAGTTGGTGGTCGCGGTTTGGCGGTGCACTAACGGAGAGTGGTCGGATAAGAGGGAGAAACCAAGAGGAAGATGAGGTTGTTCGTTGATGAGTCAAGATGGATGTGTTGTTTGGTATGAGTTATAAACTCACCCGCTAGTCAAGATCGGTTTCTAGGATAATCAAATTGGTTAATGATGATTTATAGTGCAAAATCAATGGGTTCTCTATTACAAAGGAAAGAAAAATAAAGCTCGATAATCTTGACGAAAGTTTTGGAGAAGAAAAACGGTCTGATGGACATTGATTTTGAGTTTTCAAAAAGTTTTGAAATATGTTGAACATTTTATGAAACGCTGTTTTTTTTTCCTTTACAAAACTTAGTTAACTTTACCAATCTTAAACCTTCTTTGACTTTTATTATTAGTTCTTATGTTTATTTAAAACTTAAAATTCTCAATTTTTTTATTTGGAATGGGATTACTGTTGTGGTTCTAACAAATTAATTATTGGCCAAAAGAAACTAGATAGAAATTTGAGAGAGTATTAGACTAATTTTTCTGCATATATTTCTTCTTAAAACAAAGAGTCTTTATAGATCTACAAGTAACAACTACAATGAAAGCTAGAGGCTAAATTATTGGAACATAACACTCACTACCTTAATTGAGTTTGACTCTAAATAAAAATAAAAGATTTGACTCTAAATAAAAGATAAATGATGCAAAGCACTAATTAAGCCATCCATGTTCAAAATGAAATCATGAGTTGAGTGGCACATATCAATTAGGAATTGTTTTGTATAGTTTTATAATAATGAAAATGACAATAGTAGTAAGTATAATAATTGTAATGATAATGTAATTTAAAATGAATAAGTTGAATTTTATTAAAAATAAATTTGAGAAATTATGTGATGTTACAAAATGAATACTTTATTAGGTATACATTTTGATTCGAGCCTTCGACAAGGTTGAATGGTTCATTCGACCAATGCAATTGGTCGAATGAATAGGTCTATATATAGTTTTGTTTTCATTTGAAGGTAAAGTTGCTGATCATTTTGTCTAGGTTTTGTGTGTGTGTTCTCTGTAAGGTCTAGAATTTTCTGAATGTCATTATTCATTGTAAACCTAATCATTATCAAGCATATTTGAATGTTTATCAATGTAAATGTTTATTGAAAAGGATGTAATCATGTTCTGATTTGTTTTCTATCATTTTGCATGTGATTTAGGGATTCCGCACCTAAATTACTTCATTTGTATGATTACGTAGTTGATTACATCCAATCCAATCCTCTACATAAATAAACACACCTGCTGCACAGCATAAGAGATATCCGGTTTAGTAAATGTGAGGTACTGTAAAGCACCTGCAAGGCTGCGATACAGAGTAGGATCCGAAAACAAAGGCCCATCTGTAGCACTTAATTTGGCAGAAAGATCAATAGGAGTAGTACATGGTTGCATGTTGACATAGAAGCCCGAGCAATGATGTCACGCGCGTACTAAGATTGATCCAAGAAAAGACCATGAGACTGTCTAGTAACTTTAATACCCAAAAATGGTGTAACTGAGCCAAATCTGTCATAGCAAACTCTCGTGAGAGTAAGTGAATAATCTCCTGTAGAAAACAATTTGAGGAAGCTGTAAGGACAATATCATCAACATATAATAACAAATATGTTGTGTTAGGGCCCCTGCTATAAATGAAAAGAGAGTTATCACAGGCACTGCTCCGAAACCCCTTTGATAAAATATATATGGCAAAATGATTGTACCATGCACGTGGGGCCTGTTTAAGTCCATATAAGGACTTCTTCAGCCTGCAGACAAATGTTGGGTATCGTTTATCAACAAAACCGGGTGGTTGATGCATAAAAGTAGTCTCCTTCAAATTACCATGAAGAAAAGCATTTTTATCGTCAAGTTGGTGGATGGGCCACGATCGGGAAACAGCAACTGATAGCATAGTGCGAATAGTTGCCGGTTTAACAACCGGACTAAATGTCTCATCACAATCAACACTTATGGTCTGAGATTTCCCGTTGACGACTAAATGTGCTGTGTACCTTTCAAGACAGCCATCAGATTTAAATTTGTGGCGAAATAACCACATACATCGAATGACCGGTTTATCAACCGGGCGTGGAACCAATTCCCAAGTATCATTCACCTGTAGTGCACAAAATTCTGCCTGCATGGCATGCAACCAATGAGGGTCGGTAAAGGCTTTCAAATAGGTGGTAGGCATAGGAGAGATATGTGTGGTGATGAGGGTATGTTTGAATTTAGAACGAGTAGTCATGGGATGGGTGTTGGACTATGGTAGGGTTGTGGATGCTAAGGAAACAGTCGTAGCTGGAGCACCAGCATGGCTGACTGCCGTGGGGGTTGGGACAGGCTGTCGTGGGACAGCAGCAATAGTGGGGCAAGAAGGAGGGTGGTTTTTGGGGCGGCGAGTGTAGGTAATGGGAAAGGGTGATGTGGTATGTAGGGGTGATTGAGCCGGTTGAATATTCGCCGGATGTGGTGGTGGGTTGGGCCTAGAAAATGTGAAACTGGGCGGTGGTTGGTCATCAAGGAAATTGTAAGTGGCCGGAGGTGTAGGGATTGTATATGGGAAGGTGTGCTCATCAAAGGAGACATGACGAGAGATAGAGACCTTGCAAAGTTTTTAAAGGCATGATTGTCAAATTCACCACCTAAATCACATTGAAAGGTTTTGATGTTTCGATTAAATTGGGTGGCAATCATTTTGTGGAATTCAACAAACGTGGGAAAGGTTTCGGATTTAAGTTTTAAAGGGTAGACCCAGATAAAGTGGAAAAAATTATCTATTAAAACCATATAATATTTATATCCGGTTTTACTGGGTATGGGGGAAGTCCACAAATCACAGTGTATAATGTCAAACGGGGTAAAAGTAAAAGAACTAGATTCATAAAATTGCAACAGTTTACTGTTCGACAATTGACAAGAATCACAAAAATTTGAACCATGGTTTTTATTACATGAAAAATTAAAATGACAACTAAGCAGATCTAAAACTTGAGCGTCGGGGTGTCCAAGTCGATCATGCCATGGTAAGGTAGAGGTCGTGATAGAGCAAGCTTGAGGTGGAAGTGTTGGTGGAGTGACTGGATAAAGATTTCCCGTGCTATTGTGGCGGGAAAGGAGGCATCCCATTTTAAGGTTGTTCAATGAAAAATCAAAGGGATCAAATTCTGTTGAAACATTATTGTCACGGGTAAATTTGCAAACAGATAAAAGCTTTTTAATGATTTGTGGGCTATAAAGTAGGTTGGGTAGGATGTAGGTCCGATTATGGATCGGGAGAAAGCCCGTACCGGAGGCCTCAATTGGTAAAACATGACCATTGCCAACAAGTAAATTACTATGTACAGGAAAAGAACTAGGGTGTATGATCATACCTTGGGTATCAGTGACATGTTTCTCGGCACCAATGTCAAAGTAAGAGTTTGGATCCGCGTATTGGAGCTGCATTACGTTGAACACGGTGCTCATTGCTGATGGACTGAGAACATCAAAACCTGTGTATTGGGGGCCACCTACTGTCCCGAGGGAAAACCTGCATAATAGGCCGATGGGTTAGAAATAGGATACGGGTATGATGGTGGTTGGTTGGGCCTTCATGATTGTTGGGTTGGATAAGGGCACGGTGGAGTGTTCCACCAAGCCCATTGAGGGTAAGAATGTTTTTAAAACGCTGAGTTGGTTTGTGAGTTCCGATTGCCCCTACCGCGTCCGCATCTGCGACCCCTGCCTCTGCCCCGGTAAGAGTTTTGATTAGTTTGCTGCTGACCGTGCCCAGTTTGATGTGTACTGTACTGCTGTTGTGCACTGTTTTGCTTATTCGACCAGTCCTCAGTGGGCTAGTTAATCTGCGGTTGCTGGTGTGTGCTGGAACCGGCTGCTGTGGCTGCAAGAACGGATGAAGATTGCTTGTTTCGGGCCTCTTGACGGATTACTTCATCAGTAAGCATGGTACGGGCAAGATCCCAGTCGACTCCTTGAGAGTTAATAAGGGAAGCCGTGGTGTCAAATTCTGGGGATAATCCCCGAACAAGTTGCAGCACCAGGCGTTTTTCAGTAATGGGTTGGTCAACATCAATAAGCTGGTTTGCCAAATCCTTTAGTTGTTGACAATAATCATCAACAGAACTGTAGGCAGCAAGGGTTAGATTTACGAATCGGGTTTCAAGGACTACGGCTTTAGCCTGTTTGTTGCTCAAGAAGTGTTTTTCAACCCGAAGCCAAGTCTGGCGTGCAGTCGCTTCTGTGTCAAGCAACTTGCTGGGGAGATCATCTGAGAGGGTACTAAAAATCCATTGAGAAACTAGAGCATCTAGTTCCTTCCATGGATTATAGGATGGGTCAGTTTCGGTGGGGGCAGGGGTGTAGTCAAGATGATCTAAAACTTTGTAAGCGATGGCGTGAAACTTGAAAAGTTTCACCCAAGAAGAGTATGTGACTTTTGTTCCGTCTAGAGTACGGATCTTGGTGTTGATGTTAGAAACATAATAGGCGGGGTGTAAGGTTTTTGCTGCTGTGTTATTATCTATTTGAGAAGCTTCTAGATTATCATCAGGTTTAGCCATGGTTGGACTGAAACAGATAGGGAGAAGTTATCGGCTGAAAAGAACTAGGGTTTTGTGAGGGATAGTGATCGGGCTATGGCTGCAGAACAGAAAACGAATTTGGGGTTGTTGTGTTGCAGGTAATCGACCACAGGGAAGAAGGAAAATGGATCAAAGAAAAAACAAATCAGGAGCCAAATCTCTTGATAAAAAAACAAGAAACAAGGAGAAAACCGGGTAGTCAGAACCGAAGCTCTGGTACCATGAAAGTTTCTCAGGTATATTGATTTCTGAATAAGTTCATACAATGAATAAGATCCCATTATATAGGGATGAAATACAATGATAACCCTAGCTCTAATTTAAGAAAATATATACACAAATACAAGATAATATCATCTATTCAAAATACAATTATTTTCCTAAATAATGATGGCTAAGATAGTGGCCCTTGCATCAATGACTGAAACCTCATTCAATTTGTATAGACAAAATATACATTTCATTACCTTTTGATGTTCTCGTGATTGCTCGTTCGAGAAAGGAGATGGTTTTTATTCATTTGGTGGTATTTGTTTCTTATATTTATGATCTGATCATTGCATATGGTAACAGGGCTGGGTTTTGGAGTGCAATGGCATCCAATGTGTCGAACCAATCTGCTGTGAGTATTTTTCCAGAATTGACCTTTGTTATTTGTTAATTTTAGCTTATATTTTTTTAAATAGTTATATATATAGAATTAGCGATTGTTTTTTTTAAATTATCTTTCCAGGGATTGAATATCAAACAAGTGTACACTAGGTCTCTTCTTGTTGCAATATGCTTCCATGCCTATCAACAGGTAATCTTCATAAGGATTAAAGAAAATAGGTTGCTATGCAAATTTGTAACCTCATCCAAAGAATATGTAAAAGTGGCAATTATAAAACAGATGTCTTAGGTGACCACAATCGAAAAGATGAAAACTTCCCTATTTCTCATTTGTTGTAAATTAGTATTTACTAGCTGTAATCGATGTCGCTCGTTAATAATGTGTTAACAATGGTAGTCAGTGCACCCAAAAGAAACGAGCAATAGGATATTGACACATATTTTAAATCGATCCGAAACAAAAAAAAGATACCGGTACCGATACTAATGTTGTTGAAACAGTATCAGTTCGATTCACCATGGTAAAGGTACGATACCGACACTCGCTATAGCTTACAATACTTTATTACGGATACCGAGAAAGTTATAGAAGAATGTTCAGAAACCCATAAAAATGAATACCAGTATAGTTATCAATGTTGTTACCTGTTTGATTTTAAATAAAACATTTTTCAAAACATTGATAATAATGTAGTGCGGCAATTTTTGAAGCTAAATATACAACTTAAAAAGCTTATAATATAGGGGTAAAATAGTCACTTAGGTGTAAATTAAGATGCTAACAAGTATGGTTGTAACTTTACCATGACCCCATACCTCACATCATAAAATCCTATTCCAATCTTGCCCTCATGTCCATACCAATCACTTATACATTCAATGTTGTTTATTAGGAGGAAAACAAAGAGACAGAAGGAGAGAAAATGATACATTCCATTTGCCCTCATTTCCAGTTTCTACCTCTGTCTCTTCTCCTACTCTGTTCATACACAATAGCAATCAACTTCATCGTGGTTACCAATCCATCAAACATTGTTGGCAGGATCCATCACCATCGGCACCACAATTGCTATCGTCGACGAACGATTAGGGGTTTATGGAGTTTATATTGTGGCAGCGGAGATTCAACCTGCAGCGACAACGATCTTTTTTTTTTTTTTTTGTATTAGACGTTGCTTTCACTTCCGCTGTATATAAAAAGCCTCTTAGGGTTCCACCGCGGGCATGAAAATCCCTTGTACTACATCATTATTTGTGGTTCTTTTATCTTGAGCTTTATTTTATGGAATACAACATTGTTGTTGTCAATCTGTGTTGTTCAGTTGTTGACTTTTGGTAAGATTTGGGCTCCAAGATTGTTGAAAACGTGGCCATCTTGTTATACATCTAATCAGAGGGATATTCATTCTTCTTTATTTTCTTTCTTGGAACCCAAAGTTTTTCTCCCCCTCCCCCCCCCCCCCCCCCGAGGTCCGTTCATGAATTCTTTTTTAGTTTGTTAGATGAATGTTTGCATATCTTTAATTTGATTATAAGTTGATATTTCTTGAATTGAATATTTGTTTTTTTTAGTGTATCAAGTCCCAATTGTCCTTGAAAGTGTGTTAGGTTTTACTAAGTCTAGTGTGTGTGCACTACTTGGAATGTTTGTATGTGTGTAGACATATAGCTAAAACCTTAGGGACAATGTATTTGGATGTGATAAATATTTTCAGTGTCTAAAAACTTAACCATTCATCACGGTCACGAACGGGTCTTTGGGGTAATAAGTTTGGGAAAACATAAACATTTTCTTTGAGTCTTGAAAGTTTGGTGAATAAATTGGGAAAGACTTGTAGTTCGTTTGCTAAAAACGGCCTTCATGTTTAGGGTATTGTTAGGAACGACTTACCATTGTTTGGAATAAATAGTTGCTAAAGTGCTACGCTACGAGGTGAGTTTCACGACCCTTTTTTTAAATGTTCTTGAACGTTTTACTATCGGGGGATGAACATGCATGTATGATGGGTAGACTAGAACTTTATAGAACATATGATGGCCTTTGGTAAGTGCCTGACGCGAGCGTTGGATGCCCGTCTATCCCGTAGGTGGATACTTCCCGCAGCCGTAATCATTAACCCTGATTGGTGAACCGCAGAATATGTTTATAGATCTATTGGGTTTGACACCCCCCCCCCCCCCTCCCAAGACAGTCGTACTGGTCCTGACAGGAGAATATACTTTGTTGAAAGACGCTTAGGGAGCACACTTGAGTGCTCAGGGAGCGCATTTAGGAAGGATTGTCTTGGTTTGATTAAAGGCCTTAGGTTGCGATCATGCTTGTAGGACTTTGAGAGTCTACATGGTTTCTTAATTCAGTCGGTACTCAATCATACGTTTTTTAACAAGGACATATTTGAATTTGCCTTAAAACCTGTGAACTCGTCAACTTTATGTTGATATTTTTAAGCATATTTTTCAGGTACTTGATGCATGAGCTTTGAAAAAAAGATTTGGCAAGCACTGCATATTGGACATGTTTTTGGGACCTAACTCTAATGGCTTCGCCCTCTTTTGTTGAATTATGTTTCTCTTTTTAAAACTTAAATCTTGGTTGAACAATGTTTATACTTTTTTATTATTAATGGGAAAACCAAACTTGTTTGACTAGAAAAATTGAAGTAAAATGTCCATTATGTATTTAGTGTGTGATTGCTAAACATTTATATGGTAACAACTTCTGTTACCGCACAGGTCTTCCGCTGTGCATGTCGGTGTGTGACATTACCCTAATAAAATGCGAAAGCAAATGTGGAACGTAGAGATTGAGCACAGAGTTGTGTGACCCACTAAGGTTTGAAACCACTCTTATTTTTTATAATCCTTCATCATGGGGAACTCCTTCACCTTCTCCTCCATCCCCAGCACAAGCCACTGCAAAGGAGCAAGGAGCACACCCCATGTTATGTAGAAAAAAAAAAGCTCCTTCTAGTCATACATAGTGTGATAATGGTAAAATCTTGATAATTTCTATTGATCATGGTACAAGTTTAAATACAAGAAGATGTTACAACAAAGAAGGAGAGAATATCTCTCTTTACTAAAAAAAATACAAATCACACTAAATGGTAGTAAAGTGGGAGATTGACTAGGAGGGAATAAAGGAGAAGAGAGGATTGAAAGGCATGTGTTATGAGATATGTTGACACCCCCCGTCAATGCGAGATGGCGTTAGGCCTAGACGAAACATTGTGCGAAACCGCTCAAATAAAGGTTTTGGAAGACTTTCCGTAAAGATATCCGCAACTTGCTTGTCGGTGGAGATAAACTTGGTGTGAAGACGACCCGCGACAACTAGTTCCCGAACAAAATGATAGTCTATGTCGATGTGCTTTGCTCTTTTGTGAGAGATCAGATTTTAAGTTAGGAACAAAGCACTCTTGTTATCACATAATAATGTCGGACGTCCTGGTGGTAAAGCTTTAAGTTCCCGTAGGAGATTTGTGAGCCAAATGATTTCTGCTGCCGTGATTGCCATAGCTCTATATTCGGATTCACAACTGGACCGGGAGACTATAGGCTGCTTCTTTGCACTCCAAGATACCAAGTTTCCACCTAAGTAGATATAGTAGCCATAGGTGGATCTTCTAGTGTCGATACATTGAGCCCAATCTGCATCTGAAAAACCTAGCAAAGTAGTGTTAGGAGGTATATCAAAATGTAAACCATGAGTCAAAGTCCCTTTAACATATCTAAGAATTCGCTTGACCAACTGAAAATGTGTGGTGGTGGGTTGTTGAAGGAATTGACTGGCTTGGTTGACGACATAGGAAAGGTCGGGTCGAGTGATAGTGAGATACTGAAGGGAACCCAAAGAGTATAATCATGAAAGGGATGACCCTGGGAATGGAACACATCTTTAGATGTGAGAGGAATAGCAACGGGTTTGGAATCAAGAAGACCGGCTCTAGTTAATATGTCATGGGCATATTTGGATTGATTTAGGAAAAAACCCGAGTCAGTGTGCGTCACCTCCAAACCGAGAAAAAATTGAAGCAATCCAACGTCTTTAATTTTGAATTCCTTGTCAAGACGTGTGGTGAAATTTGTAATAAAGGTGTCATTATTACCGGTGATAATGATGTCATCTACATAAACAAGGAGATAAATTAAAATACCATGGCGTTGGTAGGTGAATAGAGAAGGGTCGGATCTACTATTTTCAAATCCGAGAGTAAGCAAGAAGTTGCTTAGGTGTTGAAACCAAGCACGAGGTGCTTGTTTTAAACCATAGAGAGCACGATTGAGTTTGCACACATGATTGGGTTTGTTTGGATCTTCAAAACCGGGAGGTTGTTCCATAAAAATTGTTTCGGTTAAGTGGCCATTTAGGAAAGCATTATTTACATCTAATTGACGTAGTTTCCACTAGTTGATTGTGACAAGACTTAGAACAACACGGATGGTAGCGGATTTGACTACCGGACTAAAGGTATGTGAGAAATCAAGTCCGAGCATTTGAGTGAAGCCTTGAGCTACAAGACGGGCTTTGTAGCGATCAAGAGAGCTGTCGGATTTTATTTGATCCTATAAATCCATTTGAAGCCAATGATGTTGGTGTGTGACGGGTGAGGAACGAGATGCCATGTGTTGTTTGTACGCAAGGCATTTAATTCCTCGTTCATGCCTTAAATCCATTTGGGGTGTTTAAGAGCCGTTTTTATTCCCTTAGGAACATGCGACGAGAAAAAGGAATTGTGATTTTTAAAGGTTTTTGGTTTGAAAATGCCATTTTTTGCTCGAGTAACCATGGGATGAGTGTTATGAGGCGGGTGGTATGAAGATGAGTTGGAAGAATCCGAACTAGAGGTGTCGGGTTGATGCGGAAGAGTGGTAGACGGGCTTGAGGATTGTATTGGGCTTGAATGAGGTGGTGTGGGTGGGCTATGAGGAGTGGAGGGAGTTAGGCTGGTGAGGAAGGTTCACTTTGGTTTGAAAGGTGAGAAGTCATTGTTGGGCTAGAAGGGTGAGGTGAATATGGGCCGATGGGGTTATGTTGGTTGTGAGGATTTGGGCCTGTTGTGGAAGGGAAAAAGGAGGGTTCATCATAAACAAAAGGGTGTGGGTGAGTTGTTGGTGAGGTTGTGTTGTTTTTGTTTGTGAGAGATGGGCCAAGAGGGTTGGGTTTGTCTTGGTGTTGTGGGCTGTTTTATGAGGGTTGATGAACCGGTTATCACGGGTCATACAAAACCTAAATAACCTAGGTAGTTTAGGGTAAATAGGGTATCAATCCAAGGAGCGTGTGGTTAGCGAATGTTGCTTAGTTGATTAGAAAATATTGTTTATGAAGGTGCTAGATTAGTTATGAAGTAGGGTTGTCGAACCTCGGGGAGTTTGTTGATAAAGTAATGTTTAAACTAATAAATTAACTAAATTGATTTTATGAAGATTGTGAAAAGGTGATACGGTGCTGCAAAACGAAGTGATAAGAGAGTTTTATAAAAGACAATAATATGGAAAAAACGGTCACACCGAGTTTCTGATTCGGTAATTATCAAATGAATTCTGCTAATACTCTATCCAGGAAATCACATAGACATGACTTTGTTTAAGTTGGTCGACCCAATTCAGCTATCATAACATTAATTGCAAAGTTAAATTAATCATAGTGCAAGAAAACCAAGATACGATAACAAAATGCAATAATATTAATTAACCAAACTGTCTAACTCAGTCAAACATACAATCAGACAGTGTGACAATAGTCAACGTAACAGGTCAACGACCGTACATGTTTCATTTATTGAGTCATTATATGTGCATTTTTAGACAATTTGCATACACTATACCCCCCCCCCCCCAGGCTACTAGAGCATGAGTTAAATAGGAAACTCAACATAATGCACCTGTTTAGTCATACAACACCCGGACACACCATCAAAAACAAGTATTACAAGAGGTTATACCCTCTAACACATGCTAATGCACCACAACACACGATTGTGAACACAAAGATCATCATGGGAAATCATTCAACAAACCCATGACACATGTGAAGCAAAATGCATGTTAATGTCGTCATCAAGAGGCATGGAACTTAACAAACTCTTACTCTTATGAGACCGAATGATATTCCTATATCAAAGGTGTACTAGAGGATCAAGCTTTAGACATTGCATCAATCTTTAGTCATATCCATCGGCACACACAAGAAACAAAAGCATGACATTTTTGTTTGATTCATAGCCTACATAAGACTTACACCTAATAGGATCAAGCTTTAGACATTGCATCAATCTTAAGCTAACTCATTTGCCACATTTAGCCTCTTATGCCACACATATCGCCTATATAAGACCTCCCACCCTCACCTTCATTTCTTACACCATCACTCAACACACAAACACTCCTACTCACTTAGAAACCATCGGCCAAGACTAGGAGCACCAAGCCGACGCCATCAAAGAACAAGGAAGCAACCCCATGGCCGACGCCATGAAAGGATTCTAAACATGTGTTATCGTACAAATGGTTTTAAGAAAGGAAATAAATGTATGATAAGTAGTGTTTTCCTCAAAAACCAACCACACATGGTGATTTAATGCCAACATACGGCCCAAATGCCCCATGTAAGGCCCAACATAGTTCCCCAAGGACATTACATACCGAAAAAACAAAGTTTTGGAACTATATATTTGATATAACATTAACAAGTATCATGAACAATGAAACACATTAAACACAATGGTCCACAAGTGTCGAGTGAAGCAATTTGTATGATAAACGACATCCGGATGACTTACCGTGTCCATAATGAACATAGGGGATCATTTTTCAGGACGGTGATCATCTACTAGCTCACTAGACCACACACGACTCAAACAGGTGAGTTTTCTATGGCCCCATTTTACTATTTTACATTTTGGGGGGAAATACATGCATCAATACTTATGTCAATTTCAAGTGTGTGTACATTCTAGCATGACTACCATGTGGAACATGAGACATTTTGGTTCATGAGCTCACTAGTCCTCATACATCGTTCACTGTAACCATTAGCTAGACATTTAGCCATGGAACACTTAATAGATCTATTGGGTTGACACCCCCACGCTTGGTGAGTCGCGCTAACCGGCCACATGCAAAAGAGTGTTAGTATTCTACTATACATACATTGTCTTTGGTGTACAATGCACGAGGCACCACAATCACGAGGTCTGGTTACAGGACTCATGGTTCTCACAGTGATCATTTGCTTAGCTAGCTCATGATTGGTCAAACACGGATGTGACGTTCATTTCACAGTACATTCAAAACCCATAGACTCACCAACATTATTGTTGACAAAATCCTTTATGCATGTGTTTCAGGTAACTAATGGAGGGCCACAAAGGATTGAGGTAAGGGTTCGAGCATGCATACTGTGGTAACACTTTGATGGCTTTTGTCAGCTTCAAAACATCATGTTTTCAATTTCCATAAGACTATGTTCATCTGCTTACACTATGCTTAGTTTTCAATAAGATTATGACAAATTCCATCTTTATGGTGGTACTATTTTGAATAAATGTGTATTGCTTGAAAACTTTTCGATCGTTGCATTCCCGTGTTTCCGCCTAGGCGGGGTGTGACAGACAAAAAGAACTTTAAGGTGTTCACAAAATCTGATCCAAATAATGAGTATCAAACAGAAAACAATTGATAAAATACCCAAATCGTTCACCCGGAGAAACTGTAGGATGTTTAACCGCTCATAATCATGATTTCTGCTTCAAAACTTGTTCTGGATTGCTCTGGCATCAACCGGAATGAATGGAACTGCAAAAAGTACTCTCCTTCGTCCCCTTTTCTGCTCTGAAAGTCGACTTATATTTCTCCAAACGGCTGATTAAGTTTTTACCAAGAAAATGGGCTTTTTGTGGGTCTGGAAGGTATTGGAGACCCATGAATAACTATCTCTGGAATTAGAGGGTCTCTAACAACATAAAACGTCGTAAGGGCATATTCAGTAATTAGCACAATTCGTTAAGGGTAAAATCATCATTTTCTTCTATTTTACTTTCTGGAGACCCGCGAATAACCTATACCGAAATTAGAGGGTCTCTAATTTCAATTCTTCTAGATTTGTTTCTTTTTCAATTTCCAATTTCATCGAATGCTCGTCTCCTCTCCAACTAAGCACTTTTCTACTCATTTTAGCCCACGAATGCATGTTTAACACCAAGACATAAATAAGTATCTAAGACTCACTATAAACGAATGATAAACGATTAAAAACTATACAAAACTAATATATAAATGTGATGCATTTGGCAACACATCACATCCCCCACACTTACCTTTTGCTTGCCCTCAAGAAAATCTGCTCAGAACATTACCACGAACAAGTAACAAATACCTCAAACGTCCCCGCCATGCACTACTTAGGGTCCAAAGTCATACCCCATTCATAGATCATCATTAGATGTGTTAATTCAACAGGCAACCATTATGCACAATTTTGAAAACATATCTCACCTAACTAAGTCTAACATGCTTTCGGTTTTTATTCTCATGCAACACACCCCTCACAATTTTTCACTCCACTCGGTTTAATATCTGGACTAGCATGTAATGCGCTAGTATTATTCACTCAAAACCAAACATGTAACTCTATTATCATAGACTTGTATAACAATCACGCCTCAACTATAGACAATACACATATCTAAAGGACTTACGGGTTTCGGGCTTCGGGTAAGGTAGGATAGATTTGGCTAACAATTGGTTTAAAAACAAAGGTTTCAACACGCTTAAATGACCATTCTTATTCACTAAGCACCATAATACAATAATCACACAACTTTGGGCATATTTGACCCATAACGCATACTTCTATTTTTTTTCTTTTTTTTTCACTTTTGTTTCATATATATTTTTTTCTTTTCTTTTTTTTTTCTTTCACAACTTAAACATAACTCAATCACTTGAACAAAACATAAACACAATGGATGTCATCAATTTATTACACAAAGGTAAACAGGTCAATTTGGGTAATAGGTTTAATCAAATGAAAGGGTATAGGCTCAACATGGGCTACTAAGGGTGATTTTTGGTAAACAAGTCAACACATAACAAATAAGTGGGTATCAAAAGAAAAAGGGGAATCCTAAATTGTCTTTATCATTTACGTGCATATTTAGTCTACAGCCTCAGCATGTATCAAATCACACAAGTTCTGCAACAGAGAAACATCTGGCCTACACTCAACAAATGAAAATATATATGTATCAATCTATCATCTAGTAGGCTCAAGATCTCACCAAAGTGTGGAAATGGGTTACCGATGTGAGCATGTATTTATTACCGACAGCTCGTTACACCTAATCAGGCAAATTCTAAGCATTTTCTCTAAAATACCTGCTGAAAACGATTCATATGTCTGTTCTAAAGAATTGTACCATGATTAAGGACCCACACACCACAAGTAGAGACAGAATGAAAGCATTGAAACAGCCGCTTTCATGCCTGGCCAGACCGCTTTTCAGACATTTTAATTTTTTATGACTCAAAACTAACTCAAAAACACATTCTAAAGACGTATAGCCACCCCCCCCACACTTGAGCGACACATTGTCCTCAATGTGAGCTAGGAATAAAATAAAGTAGAAATAAAACTAAAATACAACAGGAAAAGGAACAGACTCCCCTGGATATAGGCAGTGCGCGTATGAGTCTCTGGAATTCCTCCCAATCGAACCGTATAGCATTTCATTCGCGGCCGATAGACAAACCTGAAACTAAGACTCAAAAGAAAAATAAAAATAAAAACATAAATTCTGGGATGCCTGATACACCGATGATGTACAACTATACCTCGCCTGAATGGAGATTGAGTACAGGCGAAGTTATCTGATTGCAAGTTAAACTCCAAGCATTCCCAGAAATCAAAAGAGACTCAAAATACTAACTAAAAATAAAAGAAAAATAAAACAAAATAAATAAATATACAAATTGTACAAGAATCATACCTGATATTCATTTATGGTGGCCTCAAAGAACATTTGCCTACCGAGTTTCCAATGTATGCTCGGTAGTTTACATGCCATGCCCCAATCTGTTCATTCTCTTTCAACTTGTCCATTGAGTCCAAGCATGAAGGTTTTATCCCACATTTTCCTACCGAGTTTCCAACATACACTCGGTAGTTCACATGCCAAATCCACAATTGCTTCCCAGTTATTGGCATGAGAATCTGGTGATTCTCGTTGCGGGGCCGTTTTACAATAAATTGCCCAATGTCCTCCCAGCTCACCTTCCTCTTCTTCATCTTTAAGCCTTCATCCTCCACTTTGTTGGGTGCTATAATCAACACGGGATGAGATTCGTGAAGAACTTTCACCTCAGCCACCAGATCTTCATGAGATATTAAGTCTTCAGTTGGAGTTAACCATTCAGAAAGACTTGCAGTATCTTCATCTACATCAGCATAAACCACTACACCACTAGCCAACTTCTCACGCTCACATTTAAGTTGGGAGATTTCCTCAGCTAGTTGGCGAACCTGCATAACCAAAGCTTCATGAGCTTTGTCTCTCACATCATTTCTCTGCTTCGCCTCTTTTATCATATCTATGATAGCATCAAACTTGGAATCTCGTGTGTTTTGAGGTTCTTCATATGTCGGTTGAGGGATATTAGGATAGTAGTCATCATATTTTCCTCATGGTTTTGATATTGTTACGTCCTTTGGCTAAATGAACTCCCTTGATATCTATTATTTAAATGATAATAGCGTTGGGAGTTTGAATGGTGTGGCTGGTGATGTGAATAAGATAAATGTGAACCTTCAGGTTTTTCGAGCCCAAAAATAATACGATCTTGTCATTCTTTAAATGCTTACATTCTCTTACGGGCCACTGGACAATCTCGCCACAAATGATATGGGCTCCCACAACAAGGACAAGTATTATCATCATCTTCCCAATACATTATGATGATGACGATCAAGTCTTGCTAATTTCCCAATCTTCAGATTTTACACAAGTGGCATGCATGCATTATCTGTCACCTGCGCACATAACACACCACGCGTAAAAACGAACAAAAAGAAGTAACAATGACAAATTAAACAGTTAATCACGATAATCAACTAAAAACTAAACACTAAGCGCATTAGCTCCCCGGCAACGGCGCCATTTGATGAACCGGTCGTCATGGGTCATACAAAACCTAAATAACCTAGGTATTTTAGGGTAAATATGGTATCAATCCAAGGAGCGTGTGGTTAGCGAATTTTGCTTAGTTGATTAGAAAATATTGTTTATGAAGGTGCTAGATTAATTATTAAGTAGGGTTGTCGAACCTCGGGGAGTTTGTTGATAAAGTAATGTTTAAACTAATAAATTAACTAAATTGATTTTATGAAGATTGTGAAAAGGTGTTGCAGTGCTACAAAACGAAGTGATAATAGAGTTTTATAAAAGATAATAATATGGAAAAAACGGTCACTCCGAGTTTCTGATTCGGTAATTATCAAATGAATTCTGCTAATACTCTATCCAGGAAATCACATAGACATGACTTTGTTTAAGTTGTTCAACCCAATTCATCTATCATAACATTAATTGCAAAGTTAAATTAATCCTAGTGCAAGAAAACCAAGATACGATAACAAAATGCAATAATATTAATTAACCAAACTGTCTAGATCAGTCAAACATACAATCAGACGCAAAGAACTTTAAGTTGTTCACAAAATCTGATCCAAATAATGAGTATCAAACAGAAAACAATTGATAAAATACCCATATCGTTCACCCGGAGAAACCGCAGGATGTTTAGACGCTCATAATCATGATTTCTGCATCAAAACTTGTTCTGGATTGCTCTGGCATCAACCGAAATGAATGGAACTGCAAAAAGTACTCTCCTTCGTCCCCTTTTCTGCTCTGGAAGTCAACTTATATTTCTCCAAACGGTTGATTAGGTTTTTCCCAAGAAAATGGGCTTTTTGTGGGTCTGGAAGGTATTGGAGACCCATGAATAACTATCTCTGGAATTAGAGGGTCTCCAACAACATAAAACGTCGCGAGGGCATATTCAATAATTAGCACAATTCAATAAGGGTAAAATCGTCATTTTCTTCTATTTTACTTCCTGGAGACCCGCGAATAACCTGTACTGAAATTAGAGGGTCTCTAATTTCAGTTCTTCCAGATTTGTTTCTTTTTCGATTTCCAATTTCATCGAATGCTCGTCTCCTCTCCAACTAAGCTCTTTTTTACTCATTTTAGCCCACGAATACCTGTTTAACACCAAGACATAAATAAGTATCTAAGACTCACTATAAACGAACGATAAACGATTAAAAACTATACATCATCATCATCATACTCAGTTAATCCCACCTATAGCAAAGCTAAGGTAGGGTCTGAGGAGGGTAAAATGTAGACAGCCTTACCTCTACCCCTAAGAATAGAGAGGCTGCTTCCAGTGAGACCCCCGGCTCGATGTGGTTGGGTATCAAGCCTTGGACATAAGGCACAGAACACTTAGCAATCGGGACAAACCCAATCGGTGCATGTACCCCTTTGTCTTTTGGCTATCCACACCACCACATGATGCATGATTATTCGTCCGTCGTTTTTAACGTTATTTTCACGAAATTAGTAGAATAACGTTAAAACTAGTGCAACTTTATTTTTGCCCCCCAAGGGCCACACATATATATACATTATATGCGCACACCGTAGGTGGGGCGTATAAATGTGATGCATTTGGCAACACATCAAGGGTGAGGGTAAATGGTTATCAAAGTTGGTAATCGGTAAGTTTGTAACATTCGAAGATGTTGAGGAGGTTTGAAATGGTAAATTTTCCTCATCAAATCTAGTGTGTCGTGTGGTGTATACCCGTCCGGATGTGGTGTCAAGACAACGAAATCCTTTGTAACGTGGACTATTACCGATGAATATGCAAGGTGTACTTCTAGGAAGTAGTTTATTTTTTGTGTAGTCACAAAGATATGGGTATACACGACAACCAAAATCATGAAGATTTGAATAACTGGGTGGTTCATGAAAAAGGATTTCAAAAGGAGATTTGTTGTTTAAAATGGGTGTGGGGAGGTGATTTATAATGAAGGTCGCGGAGGCAAAAGCATCAAACCAAAAACTGGTTGGAGAATGAGCATTGAACATCATGGCTAACCCAGTTTCGGTTATGTGACGGTGTTTGCGTTCCACACGCCCATTTTGTTCGGGTGTGTGAGGACATGATAACCGATGATGTATGCCATTTTGTTTAAAGAGATTTTGCACTTGATTATTTGTAAATTCGGTTCCACCATCACTTTCAAAAATTTTGATGGTTGTTGAAAATTGGTTTTGTACAAAAGGTAAAAAGGTTGTGAGAACATTGTAGAAGTCCGATTTTGCCTTTAATGGATAAAACCAAGTGAACCGAGAATAATCATCTATAAATATGACATAGTATCGGTAACCATCGGTAGATGGAACGGGGGCGGGTCCCCATAGATCGCAATGAATGAGATCTAAAACATGTTGTGCGCGTTTAGAATTTTCAATAAATGGTAAATGCTTAGCATTTGATAATTCGCAAGAATTGCATAGACCCGGTTTGGGTAACAAAGATGTAACGAAAACATGTCCAAGCCTATTTAAATTAGAAATTGTATCAAAAGAGACATGGCCAAGGTGATTGTGCCATTTATTGAAAGAAGCACGAAGGTGCGTAGCAGAAAGCGCAGCAACAAGGGACTTGTGACTTTGAGTGAGGACATAGAAGCCGTTTTCACATGTGCCTCTCGCTAGAATTTCCGATGTTTTTCGATCCTAAATATGAAAATAATCATTAGAAAACAAAACATCAACCGGCGAGTCATTTGTTAATCTAATAATTGAAAGTAGACTTTTTGTGAGGTTTGGAACAACTAACACATTTTTTAATGAAATGGAATTATTTAAATTAGTTATTCCAATGTGGGTTACAGGTAATGATTCCTCGTTACCAAATGTGACTCGAATATTTTTGGTTTGAGGTTTTGAATCAGTTAGACCAAAAGTAGTAGGAAGCATATGTGTGGTAGCACCTGAATCGGCAGTCCAATCCAGAGTGTTCGTTTCAACGTTGCATTGAGCAAGGAAGGCATCGGCTAGATTGGCATCTAGGGATTTTTTAGCAAAAGAACCAAGGTTTGGACAAGTAGTGGCGTAGTGCCCCTCTTTTCGACATAATTGACATAATGGTGGTCGTTTGGTGTAAGAACCAATGCGACCGCGATTATTGTTTGAGTGTCGTCCTCTTCCACGGGATGAGCCAGTACGATTTTTGGTTTGATTTACGTAAAAAGCGGCTTGGGAAGGTTGAGACCCGTGGAGTTTTTGGACAAACATTTCTTGGTTTTCGGCATTGGCTAAGAGGTCACGAAAAGAAGGTGCGGGATGGATGGTTCGTTGAGATGTGAAGAAGTTTTCAAAGGAGGCGCCTAGTCCACAAAGGAACCATCACTTTTGGGATGCCCAATAGCGGTTAGTTGGTCGGATAGGGATTTGAATTTTCGACCAAACTCGGACACGGAGGAGTCTCCTATTTGAAGGGTTCGAAGGGTATCCTTTAGATTATGAATACGTTCGATCGAACAATGGCTATCGGCATCGGTTAAAGCTTTCCAAACAGTGGCAGCCATGGTGTGGCCGATGGTTTCTGCCATGGCCTCTTGGTTAGTGTGGAATTTATCAAAAGAAGGACCTTTTGATCATTAGTTTTCCAAGAAAGGTATGCGGGATTGTCCGAGGTTTGATTTTCGGTAGTTATTTTTTCTGGTGAGGAAGTGGTCGAACCATTTACATGTCCGAGTAAATTGAGATAGGCCAAAACCGGCGTAATTTGTTTCTCCCATAGGAGATAGTTGGTGGAGTTCAACTTAATGTTAATGAGATGGCTAAGGTAATGGAGAGGGACGGAGGAGAGGTTGGATGGATTGTTTGTAGCCATTTGGAGTAACCGGTTTGTAGAAAAAGAACAAAAAAAAGGTCGACTGGAAGAAAGGAAGAAAAGAAAAAAAAAAGTTGAAAACAGAAGTATGAGGTCTTGGCTGAAAGAAACAGAAATGGACAGACGGTCAGCGATTTATAGAGAAAAAGGGTTTGATCTTGGCTGGCTAATACCATGTGATAATGGGAAAATCTTGATAATTTCTATTGATCATGGTACAAGTTTAAATACAAGAAGATATTACAACAAAGAAGGAGAGAATATCTCTCTTTACTAAAAAGATACAAATCACACTAAATGGTAGTAAAGTGGGAAATTGACTAGGAGGGAATAAAGGAGAAGAGATGATTGAAAAGCATGTGTTATGAGATATGTAGACACATAGACTTAGGAGCCTCGGTACTCATTTGTGCCACCTTACTTTGGTGCGCTAGGCTGTACCACCTAGGAGGACTACATTGTTCCAATACATAGAAGACGTTGAAGATTTCAAGCGTCGGTTCTATGTCGAGTGCCATGCATGACATCTCGAAGTGTGTTAGACGAATAATTCCGTAAGGACTCATTTGGGTAGGATGTACCCCATAAGTCACCAATGCGTCTACAAAAAAACCGGGTGGCCGGCAATCGGAACCCAACTTTGGTCAGTATTGATTTAACATTTCAGGTGCATAACCTTTTAGATATACAATTATTAATTTTTTCAAGATTCATTTTAATTTGTGTCATAATTGTTGCTTTTTGGATGTATAGTTTGATTGTCACAAGGTTTTTGTGCTTGTGTGAGTAGTTTTTGGATAGCGACCGTGCCAAATATACCTTAAACCTTATGACCTCCATTGAAATCTTCAACTAAATCCTTCCTCTATTAACAAAAGATTTTTTTGTGCTTGTGTGAGTAGTTTCTGGATAGCGATTGTGCCAAATATACGTTAAACCTTGTGACCTCCATTGAAATCTTCAACTAAATCCTTCCTCTATTGAAAAAAGTGATGGGAAAAACGTGAAACCGGTACAAACGGTAAATAAATAAATGTAGAATTATCTTCGTTTGACCAAATATTTTCCCGACCTGAATGAACCTGTGAGGATGCAAACAAATAGGGTATACTAAATACAATAAAGAGACACAAAATTTTAGCGTGGAAAACCTCTCAAAAAGGAGAGTAAAAACCACGGGACTACTAGAGCCGCTTAAAATTCACTATCACCAAATATAGCAATACGAAGTCTTCTCTAGGTAAAACTAGAGGTATACACAAATCATCATACACTTGGAATAAATCACTTCAAGTATATGGAATAACACAAAAACGAGTAAGTGAGTAAGAGGTACCACCAAAGGAATCTTCAAATCTCTGGAACTTCTCTTATCTCCAAAATACTCAAAAAATAATCAATCTTCTTCTGTCTTTTGAAAAATGGCATGAGGTTAGGACACCACAAGAACAAAAGGAATTTTCTTGATATACTGAAAAAAGAGGCGCACACTCACATCTACAGCAAACCCTACAAACTTTAGTATATATATGTAAGGAATGTTGACTTGAGTCAAATGAAAGGCCCACCACAAAAATAACTCTTGAACCAATAACTTTGGTCATAAGTCTTGGATGAACTTTGAAGGTCCATATCGCCTCTGACGAAATAAAGAGCATATACATATCTCTTTTTTGTCTTTTCTTATTTTAACAAACCAACAAAATAATAATAATAAAACCCATGTGAATTAGAGATGGGTTGGGCTTTCTCATGGGCAAAAATAACCCAACAAAATGATTTTTTTGTGCTATGTGAGTAATTTCTGGATAGTGACTACTGAAGAAGTATAAAAATTTGATAAATAAAAATCATGGGAAACAAGGTAGAATTGAGTAGCTTCATTAGACATTTAGTTGGTACTAACCTTAAACAAGAATTTGATACTAGGTAAACTTTGGGTCATTTATTTGGTACTAGCCTTAAACAAGAACTTGAAGTTTACTTGAAGCAAGCTCTGTCTCCAGGATTTAAACACCCAAATTTATTGTTTCTAATTGTCGATCTCTTGCTAAACAATTGTTAGAGCCAGGATACACATTGGACTCTGGATGGAGTTATAACCACTTGGTTCTTGTGGATCTCAAGCCATTGTTTTTTTTTTTTTTTTTTTTTGCTTACAATTTACAAGTGAGTATATTTGGATGTGTTTGATCTCAAATGGGTCAAAAAGTTTGAGTAAGTAATTTAGCTAAAATAGAAAGCGGGTCAATTGTCTTATTCAAAGGTGTATATTATGTAACAGTTATGTTTTGAAATTACAGTTAACTAATTAGTAATTAGTTATTGCTAAAAAAGTTAAAAGAACAAAGAAGTGTGTGCATGTCAGCAGATCTGATACTAACACATGACCCGTTTGGTCGCCAGTTATTGCTTAAATATTATACCTATTTCTGCAGATTAATATATTGTCAGGCTGTGCTAACATTCAGATAATTTTACATAGTACAACTTATTACTTCAGTTATGGTAGCACAATTAATGTTGATTATATTAATAAGAACATAAGGAATAAACATAAGATTTAATCAAGTGTACCTGATTTGTTTAACCGTTCAGGAACCTCAGTAATGGAAGACACCATCATCTTGATCAGGTTCCCTTTAGTGTGTACACTAATGATGGCTAATGATCACAAAGTGATCGAATGAGAGAGAGAGAGGTGGGTGGCGGCTACATTAGGTTATGGTGTTATTAGAGTCCAACCTAATACCTCGAGTAAACTCTCTATTTATACACACAGGGGACACCCTAATTAGCTTTAGTAAGTGTAATTCTGTCCATCAAAGAATCACTTATTATAAACTTAGGGATATTATAGTAATTGATCAATATAATATAAATGATAATGATGGCCACAAATAAATATAATAAACATCATTTATATTTATTCTAACATTCTCCCACTTGGCCGAGTAATCATTTATTATGAGTATTACATTAGTCTACAGATTAATACTCATTTTAGTTATAAACCCAAAATGTAGCAGATAAATACAGCCGTTAAGTCTTTATTCGACTTAGGACCCCCATTAATCATACTACACCCAAATTTAAAACTTAACATTAGGACAAAATAACGTTATGCCCTTATTTGTTATATTATTGTCTTTATGCCATTATGCTAGCTTAGCATACTAATAGACAAACAAATCATAATGAGGAAAATTAATCATTAGTCATAAGTCATAAGTCATTCATAGTACGATATGCAGTTGTACATGGTCATTAGTAATACCCGTTTCTCTTAGTTGGCCCGTTAGTGAGACTTATGGGTGATAGACCTTTAGTTATTGGATCCATAAGCATATCATGAATACATTCAATACAAAATTCTGATTTCCTCTATTTGTTCTTAATCATAAGCGAACAATAATTTCGTATCGAACTCTAATGCAGCTCCTCTCAAACTGTTACTGTTTGAGAAATTATGGTAGCTGACTTTATCACAGTAAGTCTTCAACTTAGTATTTATATGGAGTTAATAAGTTATGGGTCAACTGATAAATTTAGCAACAACATTTAATGACCATTTTGTTGTGATTAGAAACACATTATGTCATGATAACTTAGCTTGTTGTTACAGTTCCTTATGACTCCTCCATAAAATAGTTATGTCTGCCGATGTTATGATATACCACAAAATTGACACTTGATTTCCTTTGAATATAACAAAGTTGGAGTAAGAGTAGTCAATCACTTTAGGTTCTCACTTCTTCTTTAGATTATAGTCTCTTGTTTCTTAAAGATATTGTAATGTTCCATTAGATGCTTTTCAATAATCTAGACAAGTCTAGTGTTAAGCAATATGAAAAATATCATAAACAATCATAAACTTAAATTTACATAAGTCTTCTAATTAATGAAGCATAAGGTAATAATCTCATTTATCCCATTATCCTCTAAAAGAGAGCAATCTTGTATGTTACATACTTAAGGACCCACTTAGAGTAAAACTTATGGGATGAAACTAATATCCCGATGGGTCTATCTCGGTATATTTTGATTCCTATTACGTAAGAAGAATCCCGATATTCATCATGTAAAAAATCACAGCATGAAAAATGCTTTGACTTAGATAACATATACTTGTCAAGAGAAACGTCATCTATGTAAGGACAAGTTTTCATTAGTTGCTCCCACTCATCTTGAGGTAGGTTCTTTAATCCACTTAGTTCTTAATGAAGAGTAATTTCATTATGATTCCAACACATTTTATGCTTGCATCAACCCATACATGGATCTTATTGACTTACAGACTAAGTGTTCTTAACTTTTAGTTTAGAACTTTCAGGTTGCTTAATGAACATATAGGTCATTGTTATGGAAAATTGTCTTAATGTCCATCTAATGTGGCTCTTAGTTATTATGAGCTACTAGGACGATAATGATCCTCAAAGAAATCTTTTGTAATACAGGTAAGAAGATTCTTTGATAATCTAATCCCTATTGAGTATAACCTTTTACAGCCAATCTTATCTTACAACATTCTCATTCGGATCTGGTTCAGTTATGAATACCTTTAGGTTATTCAACCAAATCCTAAACGTTATTCTAATTTATGGAATTAAATGTTGCTAATAATAGCTTTATTCCATTTAGTAGATTGATTGATACTAATGATTTAATTAGAAGAGGTAGGATCGGTAAACTTTCCAAACATCCATTTGTATTAGTCAGGTAGGTTACATAATCATCAAAGTTAGTGGGCTTTTAGACCCAAATGACCTCCTGAGTTGAACATTGGGTTTATTATGATACAAATTTAACTTTAGTTAAATGTTTTTATTTTCAGGTATATAAGGAGAAACATTAGTTTCTAAGTGTGTAAGAGTTGGTGCAGTAAGGTGTACAAGAGGAATAATTGAAGTTAAATTCGGAGTTAAACTTAATGAGTCTCGAATTTTAATGAGTCTCTCCCCCGCATCTTGTACTTTTGAAAAGTCATAATAAGGACTTTTACTGCTCCCACTTACCTTAGAGATCTTAATGAATCCAGCATACTTAAGATCTAACATTTGGAATATCCATAGATTTTAATAGAGAAAACAACCTAATGATGTTTATTGTCGTTTCTCTTGATGAGGATTACTTTAGTAAGAAATCTAAGTTCGCCCATATTTAAGCATCCACAAAACTTTGTTAAGAGTACGTTAAGTGCTAAGGAGACAAGTTGTGATAGAGCGTTGTCCAGTGCAAGAGGTGTAATTTGAGGATAGATCAAATTGCCGTTTGTAACACCCCAACCGATGGCGGAAACATCGGGATGTCATGTATTGATGATTGTTCAGTAGCTCATGGTAAATAATAAGTTTCAATATATGATTTAAATAAATTTCATACAATTGTTCTAAAAATTTGTACATCAAGATAAAAAAAAATACTAGCTATGCATCTTCAAGCATTAACTCTAATCTTCGAGCAAGCTATAACCTGAAACATGTTAAGTTTGAAAATATTTTGGGTCAACAAAAGTTGGTGAGGATTACATAGGTTTTGCATATAGTTGAAAACAATATGTTGTATAGCAATCATAGTTGAAGTATAATAATGAGTAATGATAGAATATGAGTCCGACATGTAACAATGCGTCTTTTGTACAATCAAACCTTGTGTCGACTGAGACCTAACTCGCAAGTTAGTAAAAGTGTAACTGATATCGATCATCCCTGAATTTATGCGGGGGGATGGGTTTGACAGACCTATAGCGCTATAATCTAAACAGGCGGCTTGATCAATGTTAATGATTGTACTGTGTCTTTTTGTTACAGTCAAATGATAGAATGAGTAAATGATAGTGTACTTGAATCACAAGTTGCAACAATGTAAGAATGAGTAAATGATAGTGTATCAAATGTTTTAACATGTTTCACCCCAAAATGTAAAACAGAAAAAGGGGTTATGTAAACTCACCTTAGGTGCATAATGAGTTCGTGCGTTTTATTAAGCGTGCAAACACTTAGTAATAATGCCTTGGAAAACTCGAAACTAGCTAGAGAAGATAATGACGGATGAAAACTTTAGTATATGGGAGATGGGATAATAATGTTTTTTTTTTTTTTGAATGGTACAAAGAGTTGAATGGTAGGCTAGTGTATTTATAGTGTAAAATTTGGAGTTGTAATTAGGGACTACTTTGACTAGGCTAGAATTTAGGAACAACTTTGACTTGACTAGAAGACCATATTTACTAACACTTTGACTTGACTAGGAGACCATATTTACTAACACTTTGACTTGACTTGACGAGGAGACTACGTTTGACTTTTCAGGTTTGACTAAGGGACCTTGAAAGGGTTTAAGTTTAATTGGTTTTAATTAACATCACAAAACACCAAATGGTGTAGTGGTTTGTGTGATGTGGTTAAGGTTTAGCCCGCCAGGGACTCGGGTTCGAATCCTGGCACAGGCAAACATTTTTTTAACGTTTTTAAATCAGAATTTTTAATACAATCCAATTTAATATTGATTATAAGTCATTATTTAAACAAAAAAAAATTAACAAAATGGATGGTAAAGATACTGTAAACATGAATCGGATGAATAAACGAGGGAGTTCTATGTATATATATAAAGAAAATTTGTGTGATGTTACACCGTTCCCCCCAGTTTGATGATTATGTAACCTACATGAATCGGATGAATAAACGAGGGAGTTCTATGTATATATATTCAATGCTAGATGGACTACCAAATAACTAGGGTTTGTTATTGGTCTGACCCTACAGTATCCCTTTCCACGTATCATTAGTGTTTATATATAGGGTGTACCGCAGCTAACCCATCATACCTCTGATACTTCGAAAACATACGGGGTATCTCCCAAAACCTTAATAGAATTTCACACTACCTTAATGTGCCTGTAAATTCATGATTACGTTCCGGACCGCAATCACCAATTTACCTTACATTAGGGTTTTGTGTCCTTCTATGACTCTAAACACACATGTAAGTAATGCAAAATAGCCTTGTGATTGAATCGTATACAATGTATCCAAAAATAAGTCCAACTGTTGAGCAGGAAAAAGACCTCTACCAGTCAGTGAGTAAGAACCTCTACCGATTGTTGAGCAGGTGCGATAGCCTCTACCAGTCATTGAGCAGGTTGTAGGGCCTCTACCGACTGTTGAGCAGGCATGATGACCTCTACCAATCGTTGAGTAGGTTATTTGGTACTCTACTAACTGTTGAGCAAGTACTTCATCCTCTATCAGTTGTTTGATTAAGTGTACCAATTATTACACACATGAATTGCAAATTGATAATATGTACATGTAAGCAATCAAGTATCAAGTATAGCATACGAGTTGTAATAGAGTTGCCCTAGACAAGGTTAATGAGTCTAGGTGTGTCTATAGCAAATAGTTTATATTCCATGAATTCTAGTTTCAAATGTTCAAATATGGTAGATAGTTGAATCCTCATGTATAACTAAGGATTATGTTTGATGCAACACACAATCAAGTTTCAATAGTTTGGTTATCATGGGTAACTAGCTCATGTGTGAGAAGGTGAAGGATATGAATTTAGTTCTTGAGAGGATGATGAAAAATCTTGAAGCAGAATCAAGGTTGTGAGAGATAGTGAATGTGAAGATAGTTGATAAAGAGTTTATTTTATAGTAAGGAGATTATGTAGCAGTGTAAATTTTGGGGTTTGGATTAAAGGTTATAATCAAGTGTATAAGAAAACATGATTGTGGTATATGCCAAATATTGTAAAAATTTGAACAAGTTGAAAATGAGTGAGTGTCGATGGAGAATTTAGAGACTAGATATTATTCCTATGGATAAAAAAAATCTTATTTTCAAAATTGGTTTTATACATAAAGCAAAAGTTGTTAAATAGTACAAGCTAAGTGGGCTTTGATTAAAATATTCCCGTTAGTTGGAGATTTCAAACATGACATTAGGTTTTGAAGTTCAAGGTTCTATTAAGTGATTTTTAATAGTTTAAAGCATTATATAGAAAATTATTTGTTACGTCAATAAATAAACAATTGAATTTAAGTTCGAGGACATCTTTTGACAAAAATATGTACTTTGTAAAGTTACTAGGTAATGAAAATACAACAAGATTTAGAAATCTTTAGTTTGTGCTAAGGTATGAGGTTATAGCTTTAAAAAAATAAGTAACATGTGGAGAAATGAAATAATATGATTTGGGTAGGGTGTTGAATATTTAAAAAGTGGCTAAGATGGTAAGGTGAAGTGTGATTGTGAAATCCATAGATGGTTATGAAATGAGATTGATTTAAGCTGTAAAATTTTGAGATTTTAGAGCTTAGTTTAAGGAAAGTGAGTGTAATCATTTATTCATTAATTAAAACGAATAAACGAAAACGTTGACTTATCAAAACTTCTAGATTCTAATAACATAGTGAAGACATGCTTTAGCCTATAAGTGAACACTCATCCCGAGAATTCCCAAGTAGGCATCCGGGTCCCTCGTCTGATTGGGACTTATGCGCAATGCCAGTCCTAGACAGAAAACTCAGAATACAGGCGTTCACCCTTCCAGGTTGCACGTGTTCGTTATTAAAATTTAGAACTTCGACAAGATCTTTAAGGTGGTTCAGGCAAAACCTGAGGATTTGTCCTACTAGTCTAAGAGTAGATCTTGTGATGGAGAGCACTCTTCTTGTAGGGACTAAAGTAAGGATAAGAAGTAGGATATAGAATAGAAACAAGTAAGGTTGCAAGTAAAAGGATCAAGTACTGGTTAAAATCCTATGGTTATAGACTAGATTATTTTTTTTTTCTAATAACCTAATTCCCTATAACCATGGCTCTGATACCAATCTGTAACACCCCAACCAATGGCGGAAACATCAGGATGTCACGTATTGATGATTGTTCAGTAGCTCATGGTAAATAATAAGTTTCAATATATGATTTAAATAAATTACATACAATTGTTCTAAGAATTTGTACATCAAGATAAAAAAAAAATACTAGCTACGCATCTTCAAGCATTAACTCTAATCTTCGAGCAAGCTATAACCTGAAACATGTTAAGTTTGAAAATATTTTGGGTCAACAAAAGTTGGTGAGGATTACATAGGTTTTGCATATAGTTGAAAACAATATGTTGTATAGCAATCATAGTTGAAGTATAATAATGAGTAATGATAGAATATGAGTCTGACATGTTACAATGCGTCTTTTGTACAATCAAACCTTGTGTCGACTGAGACCTAACTCGCAAGTTAGTAAAAGTGTAACTGTTATCGATCATCCCTGAATTTATGCGGGGGGATGGGTTTGTCAGACCTATAGCGCTATAATCTAAACAGGCGGCTTGATCAATGTTAATGATTGTACTGTGTCTTTTTGTTACAGTCAAATGATAGAATGAGTAAATGATAGTGTAATTGAATCACAAGTTGCAACAATGTAAGAATGAGTAAATGATAGTGTATCAAATGTTTTAACATGTTTCACCCCAAAATGTAAAACAGAAAAAGGGGTTATGTAAACTCACCTTAGGTGCATAATGAGTTCGTGCGTTTTATTAAGCGTGCAAACACTTAGTAATAATGCCTTGGAAAACTCGAAACTAGCTAGAGAAGATAATGACGGATGAAAACTTTAGTATATGGGAGATGGGATAATAATGTTTTTTTTTTTTTGAATGGTACAAAGAGTTGAATGGTAGGCTAGTGTATTTATAGTGTAAAATTTGGAGTTGTAATTAGGGACTACTTTGACTAGGCTAGAATTTAGGAACAACTTTGACTTGACTAGAAGACCATATTTACTAACACTTTGACTTGACTAGGAGACCATATTTACTAACACTTTGACTTGACTTGACGAGGAGACTACGTTTGACTTTTCAGGTTTGACTAAGGGACCTTGAAAGGGTTTAAGTTTAATTGGTTTTAATTAACATCACAAAACACCAAATGGTTAGTGGTTTGTGTGATGTGGTTAAGGTTTAGCCCGCCAGGGACTCGGGTTCGAATCCTGGCACAGGCAAACATTTTTTTAACGTTTTTAAATCAGAATTTTTAATACAATCCAATTTAATATTGATTATAAGTCATTATTTAAACAAAAAAAAATTAACAAAATGGATGGTAAAGATACTGTAAACATGAATCGGATGAATAAACGAGGGAGTTCTATGTATATATATAAAGAAAATTTGTGTGATGTTACACCGTTCCCCCCACCTCTGTAACTTTTGCAAGTCATAAGTAGGACATCTTATGCTCCTACTAATCTTGTAGGTCTCTTAGTACCTCCACATAATAAGTTTTAACGATGCGTGTGAACGAGAATATTTCATACATTTTATACTTGATTTCCCTTATCGTCCAGATTTCATAAGAAATTTTAAGAACATACTTAGAGGGAATCTTGTTAAGTATATATGAATTGATTTCTTTAATACTTTTGGTCTGTAGGAAACGGAATAGATACAATTAGATATTTATCTAAGCTCCACTGATGTCAATTAGTTATGACTTATGATGGAACATTTATTCCTTTCGCCATTTAATGTTTAGGGCGTTTAACACATGCTTTAAAGTCACTAAGAATGAGATTTAATAGCTAAGCATCCTTTAATGACCTGATCATGATTTCTCATGAAATTTTGGTCTTAGTGGATTAATTGCATGGGCCTCATTTTCCTTTGTTAAATTCTCATTTTCATGATAAAAAAGTTGTGAAAAACATTATTGGATCATCTAGTTTTATTTCATAAGGTTTCTATTCGGATAATGACAACAAACAATATGAGAGTTTAACTTAATAGTGGCTTTGGTTTGGTCATTAAAACCTTGTAACAGTAAAAAAAAAATTGTAGCTTTTAGTGTTGATACTAAATTCTGAGTAAACTCAAGAATGTTGTAAGGTATCATAAAGCTTTAATACTAAGAACAGCTATTAACGGTTAATAGACCCTTAATTTTGCCACTAACTCTCATCTTAAATATTTGTTGGATTCTGGTAAGGAAACGTATAAAACTAGACTCAACCATCATGTGTTAATTGGAATATATTAGCATTTGTGGAGTTAAATATCTTTAATTAGGCACTACATATCTTAGCCAGCTGTTCTATTTACTTATGGGTAATCTCATTTCTTATGCCTATTCTTAATGGCACAGTTTTGCTTAGTAAGACTTTCCCTTTGAAGAAACTTATAGCTGGAAGTAGTACTTGTATTTTGTTTCCAGACCTTAGAATTATCCTCTCTATGGTAATTATTCTTCCTTTTTAGGTTTAATGGTAGTAAGGTGAATAACATCAACTTTTCTAGTTTAATGTGTTCCTTTTCTAGTATGTAATTCGCTATCAACACACTCACTTTACTTTGATTTTTTTCTGAGTGTTATAGTTGATTCATAATGCATCTAATCGTACTGGTGGAAAAGTTATTATGCACTAGAAATTTATTGATTTCCATGTGTAACCCCTTAGCTTTATGGGTCATGTTATTCAATATTAAAATGTATTCACAGATCTCATTTAACCATAGAGTTAGATTTATTTATTTCATGCTTCTTAGGAACTCGTTATATTCTTTCATTTCCATAGATAATACATTAGTCTTAGGAATTTCAGAATCTTTAATAGCTCACCTAATAGGAATCGGTAAAAGCGTTCTTGATTACAATAAGAGACATGTTGTGTATCCCACTTTCTTATGCTCAATGTTATTCTGTAATACTTTATCAGATAGAGCGTAGGAATGTTATGTCATAAGAGGTAATTTAAGACTTAATAAGAACAAAGTTTAAGATAACTCTTCTTAGTTTTGATAATTAGAGTGGATTACTTAGTTGAGATAGTAATTTATAGAAGAATGTGAGATTAGGAGTTACGGGTATTGATGTAAGGCAGACTTAGATTATGATCATTATATTAATGAAGGATCATTAATTGTGAGGATCAATTTTGTAATGAAGACGTGATAATATTATAACACCAACATAAGCTACTTAAATAACATGCTCTAGCTTTGGCTATACGCTATTTATTTAAGTATTAAGTTGCTAACAATGAATGTAACACATCACCTTTGGGCAGAAGTGAGACACTCAAAGTTCTAATGCAATACGCTCAGTTCACCAACATAATCTGTTACACATCACCTTTGGGCAGAAGTGAAACCTTATGGCACTTATGTGAACGAGCTACAATGCTTAACGAGATCTTTATAACGAACTAATGTGACACATCATCTTTGGGCATAAATGACACCTCAAAATGTTATTGCAAGTTAAGCAAGGTTTTATAATGTTTTGAATAAACTTGATACATTAGGTTTTATCTAAACTATAAATTTTATTAGAGATCCCGAAAAATAATGGGTTCTCAGTAATCTTATGAGTTCCCGTAAAAAAAAAAAAAAGAGTTCTCGAATTAGCTTATGAGTTCTTGAAATAATGGGTTCTCAAAGAATTGAGTTCTCAAAAAAATTATAGGAGTTCTCGAATAGCATAAGGGGTTCTCGGAAAAATAATGAGTTCCCGGAAAACTTATGAGATCTCGAATAAATCATGAGTATGAGTACTCGAAAAACTTAATGAGTTCTCAGATGTCATAATGAGTTCTCGAATGTCATGATGAGTTCTCGAATACCAGAATTAGTTCTCGATATACTGATGAGTTCTCAAATATATTATGAGTACTCGAATAACTTATGTTTTCGGATAACTTTAACAGTTCTCGGATTCTTTAATAGTTCTCGAAAAAGTATTGGTTCTCGAATACATCATAGTTCTCGATAAATAAGATGGGTTCTCGGAAAAATTATGGAATCTCAAAAAATCATGGGTTTTCGAAGTAGAAGACCTTGACTGAGAACTCCTGTCCGTGAACCTAATCGAAAGCTTTATAACCGAGAACTTAAAATAGAGAACCTGAATTCGGTAACTGAGAGATTCTCCGAGAACTTAATTTATTAATTCTTAAAACCAAAAACCATTTGTTATTATCGAAAACTAAAAAAACTGATAAAGTTAGTGGTTCAAAAAATTTTAGTGATTTAGTTATATCTTTTTCCAATTTTAGATAGAAATAATTATCTCCAAAGATTTTATAATATTTTGAAATCTTTGACTTTATCAACATGATTTCAAAATTCTTGGAGTTTAATTTCCTAAAATATCGGAAACAAGATTTAATCCAATGTTGAACCAAAACATAATAATTTTCGGTTTTCTTATAATGTTCTTGAAGAACATCAACCGAAAACATGAATTTAACCCAAATTCAAAAGCATAATAATATAATCATTTGGGTTCAACACTAGAATTAAAAAATATATATAAGCAAGAGCCATTATTATTTGTGAATCATTCAATTATAACAATAAAGCTTATTAAATCAAAATAATAACTCGCCGTCGTTTTTTTTTAATATGAATTAGTCGTCATACTTTTTTTTTTTTGAACGGCCAACGAATTAATTTCCGAGCACTCTCGAGCACCCTTTTGGCGAATCAAGTATTCGAGAGTACCCGGGCCACCAATTGCCACCAATTCCTGGAAAACCCCAACTACTCACCCGCCCGAATGCATGATAGTGAAATAATCGATAAAACCGGTCGGGATCAGGACTCGAACCCAAGCCAATGGCTGGGTCATCCCTCATTTCCCCTCCACCAATGTCCTCCAAATGTAGCTAGTGGGAATTGAACCCAAGCCTCCCATAAAAAACTTTAGGCCCTCAACCAACTAGGCTACAAGTGTTGGACGAATTAGTCGTCATACTACAGAAACATATTGCGACGAGGAATTCATTTATTATTAAGAATATAATAGCGGCTGACATATTTGATTCTAGAAAAAATAAATTATATAACAGAATTGATATAATCAACATCGCTCTAATACCACATGTTGATTATATTAATAAGAACATAAGGAATAAACATAAGATTTAATCAAGTGTACCTGATTTGTTTAACTGTTCAGGAACCTTAGTAATGGAAGACATCATCATCTTGATCGGGTTCCCTTTAGTGTGTACACTAATGATGGCTAATGATCACAAAGTGATCGAATGAGAGAGAGAGGTGGGTGGCGGCTACATTAGGTTATGGTGTTATTAGAGTCCAACCAAATACCTCTAGTAAACTCTCTATTTATACACACAGGGGACAACCTAATTAGGTTTAGTAAGGATAATTCCGTCAATCAAAGAATCACTTATTATAAACTTAGGGATATTATAGTAATTGATCAATATAATATAAATGATAATGTTGACCACAAATAAATATAATAAACATCATTTATATTTATTCTAACAAATATATATTGGTTCATTCCAGGGTTGAGAAGATCCATGGCTTGGCTTCAGTAACCTTAAACGAGAACTTGGTACTAAGTATACTTTGGGTCTTTTATTTCAACTGGAAATACTAAGCCACTAGAAATATTTAAACATCCTGATATTTTAATTTTAACGTGATAGGCGGCAAAAGTGCACTTGTGCCAGGTGGCCTATGTATCGGCTCACCAGCTATGGCAACTCAATTATTGCCAAATTTATTCACGAAGTGGTGCAACTTACATGTCGACCAATGAGAAATGAGTTTATGGTAGCATGCATGCGACGGATTAATTGTCAAGAGACATTAAAAGGATTCTCATTCTTGGTGGGACAACCGGCCTTTTGATCTTGATGTTGTGATCCGATGGTTATCATGGAGGTTAGATAATCCTCGTGAGAATAAAGATCTATGTTATCTAGCATCAGGTGGGTCCCCTAATTTGTTCATGTAGTCCCCTAATTCTCAAGAACCTACTTGATGCTAGACAACATAGATCTTTATTCTCACGAGTATTAAGGTGGCAGTGCCAATGATGTGGCTACACCACTTATCTAGTTGTTAGGATCCAAAAGGAACAGTCAATCACGATCAAGTTGGTGTGTCAAAACCGAAAATTTGACTGGTGTGTCGAAGTCACACGTCTAACATGATTGATGGTGGCCAAGAATTTCTACGATGGGCCAAGGTACCAATAAACCTGTCGAAGGGAAAATTGGACGTTATGAATAGGAACCTAATATCCATAAATAACATGCATGCTAACGTACGAAATGCATAGAGATCGCATTTACTCATTTATGTTGAATCGCTTTAGGTTTAACTTGCAGGATGAAGGGAAGTTGTGCACCAAAAATGTTTGCATTTTCGGCGTGCCACTAGTTGGAAGTTGGACCACTCCCCTCATGAGTCCATGATAGTTAGAAACAAGTATCCCATATCAACAAGTGAGACAAAATGGCTAGCTCTCGAAAGACGAGGGTGTTGCCCATGACCAGTGGCGGATGCACTTGTTGTGGAGGGTGGGCAGGTGCCCACCGTCCAACCCACATAATCTACTGTTTACAGGGAAGCAATTTGAATTAGAGCAACAACCATAAGCATTACAAAGGCCTGGTCATTCGTTTAGCTGAAAATTCCGGTTCCGACTTCGGTGTCCTCTGTTATGGAGATGCGAATGTTTTGTCAATGGTTATCCATGGATAAATTAAAGAATCACGTCTTAATTCAGAAAGCTGGAGCAATTATATATTGGTTTAGAGTTTGATTAGTTTGCTGCCATTGGGTGTTGCTCCTCTTGTGTTATTTCCTTGGCCTTTGTGTTTGTGTTTCCTCTGTTTAGCTACTTTCTAAGAGCATTCACAACCCATCCCCCATCCCCAACCATATAATTTAAGGAAAAATCATAGTTTTCTAAATTTGTCACTCACTTTTGCAAAATCTCTCACATCCCATTCCCCATTCATATCTCCTATAAGCTTTTTTTATTATTATTTTATTTCTTTACAACCAACATTAATTCACTCCACCTTTCATTTGTATTATTTTATTATTATTAAATGATATGGGGAAGGATGGAAGACCCCATATATGGGGGCTCATCATAGGTTTTTTGTAAATTTTAGAAATGGGGTATGGGGAAAGGGGTTGGGATGAAGTGAGTTTTTGTAGAATTTTCTTAAATTTTTAAGAATGGGGGAGAGAATGGGGGATGGGTTGTGAATGCTCTAAGAGAGGTTGGTTGGTGGTGGTGATAAAGTTAAAAAAATCAAATATATTAAATAGCTGAAATAATAATAGGAGAGTTTACAAAAAATTTTTGATTATTAGACGCTCAAATTAGGCAATAAAGGTATTTTTTATATAATATAAAGTAATAAGTATAATTGTTTAATAATTTTTTTTAAGTGGATAAGTATGGATTGGTACCCGATCCTTTTTTGACCCGCCTACTTGTAACATAATTGATTTGTGCCCCCGTCAAAAAAGTTTCTGAATCCGTCACTGCCCATGACCTCTAAGGACAACCTCATGAGTCATGCCAAATAGTTGGCTTCTTTTTTTTATTATTTGTTATTTTATATTTATCTTTGTGATGATGGTGATTTACTCTTCATCCATGGTAGTTTGATGCGTGTCATAGCAAAGTCTTATTATACAAATAGGCTGATACAACTTTGATGAAGCATGCACAAACCATATGATACATAGCAACAAAGCATACACAAGTCAAATGCACGTAACAAATTCATTTCTATGGTTTGAGATACTTGTCAAACCAATTGCTAGCTTCCTTA